>CAOLHI010000267.1:0-739568 GCA_948474755.1 Ctenosaura bakeri | reverse complement strand
ACTTATTTTTGAGAAATCCATGTTGACTTCTCGTGATTATTGCGTTGTTTTCTAAATGATTAGAAACTGAACGCTTAATGATCTGCTCCAGGATCTTTCCGGGTACCGATGTCAGGCTGACTTGAGAAGTCTGCCATCAATCCAACAGTCCTTTTCCTTATATCTTCATCCCTACTTTCCTCGATGCCTCTGATCTGTATCCATGCAACCATTTGTTTTTGTTCCAACATAGCAAGTCTGTCGAGTTGTTTCTCAAAGTCTGAGGAAGATACAGTCATTTTCTAACACTTGAATATCTTTTTTGTTCATCTCAATCTCTTTTTTGTTACAAATCACATCTTTCTTAATCTATTCTAATGTATCCTGCATTTCTGACATTTGAGATTTTAAATCTTTCAGATCTTGCCTTATATCCATCATATAGCTTCTAACTTCCTCCATGAACTTCTTTTGGTATTCAGGGGGTTCTTCTATGGAGTCTCTTCTTGCCTGTGATTCTGCACTTCGAGCCTTACCTGATCTCATCTTGTGCATCTTTCTTTTTGCTTTAATAATTAAGAATAAATTCAAAATTCTTTGAGGGGTGAAGTCTCAGAATTTACTATTATTATTTTAAGAATGTTGTATCTCAAGCAAATATTAGCCAAATGTTATCAAGTTTTCTATCTTTCCAGTCTAAATTAGTTGGATCTAATTTCAAAATTTGTTTTATTATCGTTATTATTGTTTTTTTCTAGTTTTTATATCTATATATATGTGTGTAAAGATTTCCTGTTAGCTATAACTAACTCTAGGTACTAAGCTCTTTCACCATATCCAATTTATGCAAATCCAAATAGTTCATGTTTTCATTGTCATTTTACCCTCAGAAAATTCATTGTTAAATTATTAAATGAAGTTCTTTGTTTTCCACAAGTTTCAACCCACTATGCACCTACGCATACACAATCTAGGAATCAACCTGACAGCAGTTCATGAATTCAGATAATTAATCATTTCAATAATTCATCTTTTCATAAATCAACCTTCTGCAATTTCATCAGTAAGTTCTCTGTCAATTTCTTATTTATATTGTCCAATACTCAATTGGTCAATTATTTGTTCCTACTACAAATACTACAGTTCAACAAGTCTTCAGTTAACATATAGGGTTTCCACATATACAGAGCTCTTCTATATTTCATCAACAATTCATAATTCACATTCCGGATCTAACTCATGTAATTCACGCTATATTTCCTTTATTGTCCATGATTCACACTCCCTATTACCGTCTCTTCGTTTTACCAGCTCATTTAATGTCGATATCCACATTAACTTCTGTCTTACTTCTAAATTATCTGTCTTGTCAATGTGGTGCCTTGTTTAGTTTTCAGCCATTAGCAGTCTGGAGTGTGTCAAGTCAAGACAACAACTTATGCGGAACTTACTCTTCAACGTAATTTGGAGCTATAAGACTTAACTCTTAAACAGTTTGGAATTTGACCTTCTCAGGCGAATAAGTTAACATTAGAAGGGAATTAGTAAGAGAGAGAAAAGAGCAAAAAGAGAGAACATTTTCCTCTGACAACAAATATTTCCTGTAAAAGTTCTCAGAAAGCAAAAGGAAAAACACTACTCCCCTTTCAATCTTCACATCTTTGATCTGAATCTCTTTCTGTAGAGCACCAACGCCTAGAGAGTCCAAAGAAAAAAAACACAGAGTTTTAAAGCGACTTTCCAATCCACCTTCTCAGAGAAAAAGTGGGGAGAGGATTTTTTTTCCACTCATGAGCGGCTGTTCTTCTCAGGTGGTAATCCGCTGTAGCTCTCAGGGTTCTTCCTGCTTAGTAACCTCGTGTCCAAAATGGGCAAACACCTAAAACAAAAAGGGAACCCTTCGCACAAAGGACGTGGGCTTCCTCCTTTGGTCTTGGAAGAAATTTTGGTGGCGGGGATAGGGAGGGGAGAGGAATATCCCCCTCCTCCCTGCCAGCGCGAGTGAAGCTTGATGGTGGCACAAATCTGCTGGGGCGACTCTCCTCTTTGTGTTCAGTTTGAGCACTGGTAGGGGAAGCCGAACCCACAATTGCTTGCTCGCCACTCTCTTGCTGTGCCCCTCACCTCTGGGACACAGGATGAACCTAATCTGGAGTTTTTCCCGATGGTAACCCGCGGTGGTGGCAGCTCTTCAGGAGATGCCGAAGAGCCGTGTCTCCTTGCTCTTGCTGGAACCGGAAAGTTACTTTTTTTTAAATTAAACCCTAGCCAGAGGCATAAATACTATGGCTCATAATACTAGTAAACAAAGAAATCAATCATTTTAAAATGCTTGGGCAAAAAATCAACATTGTGTTCTATCACTGATCAGAAAGTAAGTTCAGTAACAGATAGATGTGTCTCGAAAGGACATTTCAAGCTCCATGACCTCTTATGAAGAAAAAAAAAAGACTGCTTTTTGCCATAATGTGGAATCACAGGGTGCCTTTTACATGAAGAAATCTGAACCAGACCTTGTTGCTTTACTATGCTATAGACAGTAGCAGACTCTTGTTGTTAAATAAATATCAGACTGTCAGGCCTGCTACAGTTACAGCCTTGAGTGCAGATGAGCATGTCAGTCTGCAAGGGAAAAAAATGCATCTAGCCTGTTCAATGGGGTTACAAATAACATCATGGTAACTAACAGAAACATGCACCTATCCACATCTATCCCCATTGCTTAAACAAACAGAGGGGCTGTTTCTGACATTCTGCATGCGCCACCTTTCTAGATTGGGGACAGTGTATTATATTGCACTGAGTTAGAAGATAATTCACTTATACACGCACCTGCGCCAGTCCTGCCATTAGGCAGAGTGAAGCAGTGTTCAGAGACAGTAGTTGTGAAGGGTAGCAACCGATGCTGCTGCTCCTGCTGTTCCCCAATGTTGAAGAACAGAGCAGTTTGTTCCAGACAGTTTGTTCTAAATGCTGTGAGACAGTCTGCTTCTCTCAGAAAAGATGGAGGGTGCTGCCCCTTTCTAATGCTGGCCACCTTGTTGTATTCTGTAAGTGGCATGTGGGGGGGCACCATCTGTTCTCTTATCCTAGGCAGCAAAATATTTTGGACAGTCCTCATCTCTCTGTCTGTCTGTCTGCCTGCCTGCCTGCCTGCTCTCATTCTCTCTCTTTCTCTCCCTTCTCTCTCTCTGTACACACACACACACACACACATATTCATTCTTCATTCCCTACAAGGGTTATTAGCCTGCATTATCTTCTTCTATGATCTTCAGCAGGTATCTCATTTAGTTGGACTTTGAGTGCCATAGTTTCAGTCATACATTCGAAAGTACATTTCTGACCTCAGGCTGAAATTCAGAATGGCTGTTCCTGATTCGTCCTATGATAAATGACATGTCATTGCCAACTCCTTTAGGCTTCATTCACCTCGGCAAAAGTAAAGCTATCATCTCAAGCCAAAAAAAAAAGATCTTTCAAACTCTCTGAAGTGGAAGGGAGGAGGTGCAGAAACTGACCATCTGACTTTTGACACTGTTTTGAGACTGAGTATGCAGATCTTCATGTTTTAAACAGGACAGTGTAAATCAATCAATCACTTCAACCTGAAATGCAAGGACCTTTTTTTTCTGCATCAGGAAGAGCATGTTCAAGACTATTTTTTTCCACATTTTTGTCAAATGTCCATTTAAAAAAAAAGGTATCACTTAAAAACTTAGTAGTATTGGATGTGTTCTTTATGTCATTCTGATGAATTAACCCGTGCTGTTATGCATGCCTGTCTGTGTTCTTAGCTTCAGAGAGGAAAAATACTAGTTTTCTGCAGATTCAGTCTTGCACAAAATGCAGAAACTACAACAGGAAAAAAAAAGTTGCCTCTCTGTCACCCTTCTTGAGGCAGGAACTTCTATGGGGATTAAAGAATCCTCAACAGCCTGTCTTGACCAAAATCTCAGCAGTGGTGAGAGTTCCCCCCGCCACATCCATATTTCAGATTATAGAAAGTTTGTCCACACCCAGTCCCCCTGCCATTCTTCCTCAGCTGGCTAAGCGTTAATGTTGGAGACAAAGGCACAAGCCATTTTGTGCCTCTTACAGAAATGTATTCTAGCCAGTGTTCACCAAGTAGCTGAGGAACAGTGTTTTTCATATCACAATATATTGGAACTTCAAAGTGCATAGACACAGTGATACCCATAGATTAAACACACTTTTTAGGAATAAGGCCTGCAATATTTTAGATACTGTAACTTTCAGGAATCACATTTACAGTTTTTAATGACCAAATGTGACCCCAAAAACATACCTCTAACCCAGGCAGTGCCACAGCTGAATGATTCCAAGGTGCTGCAGATCGAGGAAGTGACAACTGCAGTGCCCTTGCAGTCATGGGATGCACTGAGATAAGCAATTGTGGCATGATCCCAAGTGGTATTTCCTGATTGATGCACCCCACAAGTGGGAGACCACTGCAGTCATCACTTCCCAGTGCCCTGATATCCAGTGTTTTAGAAAGCTTTCAACAGGGTGTTGCTTTGTTGGTTTACTGGTTGGTTTACTGGTGGAGAGAAGGCTGAGTGTCATTGGCATACGTACCAACAGTGATGGAGCTCTACTATTGTAGCTGTGTCTGACAATACAGGATCATAGCCAAGATGTACTGATTCTGTGCAATAAATATATATATGCTAGTGTATATATCTGGCATTGCTCGGGATTTTTCTCATCGGTAATACTTGTTAGAAAAACCTTAGGAATTACCTTACCTTAGGAATTAGATGAGGTTGAAATACACAGATTTGAGGTCCTATGTTTCTAATTCCCCAAACTGTCTTGTCCAGTATCTGTAACTTTTCCCCATTTTCCTGAATCCAATCTGTATTCAGAGTTGTTAACATAACAGAGGTGTGGGTTCTGAGGCCTCATCTCCATAGCAATGTGCCTGAGGCCCAAGAGCTCTCTGACTGAAAATTTTAAAGGCCCCTCCCTGAACTGCCAACCCTAGTATTCCATAGAATCTTCACAGTCAGCCAATCATATGAGGTCTTCTCGCCTCACACAGCCAATCATATGACATCTTCACCTGCCTGACGCAGACAGACAAACTCACAAACTTTGACTTTTGTATAGAGTGTGTGTGTGTGTGTGAGTATGTGTGTATGTGTGTGTGCGCGCGCGCGTGTGTGCACGTGTGTGTGACTATTTGCCTACCTATAGACAACTGTGGCCTTCCTGATGTTTTTGGCCTATAACTCCCCTCAGGCCATGCTACCATAGCAAACAGTGAAGGATTATCATCACAGCTGCAGTTCAAAATGATCTGGAGGGCCATGGTGGCCCTCCCTTATACAGACTATGGCTAAGGTTTTACATTGCCTTGCATAGTGTAAGAGCTCCTCAGGTGGAACTCTGTTATGACTCCCTGTTTACTATTCTCATGACTCATGGTTTTTCTGCAATAGTCCCCCTGAACATTCCATGGCTGGTGGGGGTTTGTGGAAGCTTTGACTATGCCCCACTGGTGGATGCAGAATGCCATCTTCAGCTGAATCCACCAAGGTCCTCCAGACATCTTAGAAGATGGGAAGATATCCAGATGCTTCTCCTATCCCCTCCACTCCCCATTAGCAGTGGAATGTCTGTTCGGGGGTGCTATTGCAGAAAAAGCATGAGTCCATGGAAGGCTTTAGTTTTTGTGGCAGATGGAACAGAATACAAAACTTCATGGTGACTCTCCTCCCTGCAAAAAGACATACTGAGGCATTAGGTGGAGTTATGCTTACATAGGTCACTAACAGGATGCTGGTCTGTGTATGGGATCCAGATCTGAGCATGTGCAACAGAACTTGGGAAAACAGACTTCCCTGCCCTTGGCAGCCCTTCCAGACTCTGGAAAATGTTGTGGAAGTGGTCAGAGGATTCAGATAGGGGTAAGCTACAGTTAGTGCAGGTGTCTATTTATGACAAGGAGAAGGGGAAGGATCCTCTAAAAAATGGATGGAGGCTCCTTCTATGAGCAGGTTTCTTCCATCCTTGGCAGGCAGATCCTAAATCCAACCCAATTCAATTTGTAAATAAATTAAATCTTTTGTAAAATAACAACTCATGTAGAAAGGACCCAAACAATTAAGCTCAGACTTGACCACTTCAAGATCAAAAATGCCAACATTATCCATCCCCCTTCCCTTATAATGGGATGTTACAATTCCTGCTGCTGTCCTTTTTGGATTGAGATCTGAAAATGTAACAAGAAATACAACATTGGTTGATTTTCTGATGGGCATAAAGGCAGAAGCTTGAGCAAATCTTGTAGTTAGCTCTGTATGTGTTGGGGACAGGATGTGACTCAATATGAACTGCGGTCATCAGTGCATGTGGATTGCATGGTTTGGCATGACTATTTTGGGGAGAAAACCCTCCAAATATTATGCAATACTACCTTTCAGAAGTGAAAAACACTAATGCTTAAATCCATTTGGAATTGCCACTAGTATCACTGGAAGGCCATTCCTTCTATAGTTACACATATGAGAGTTGGTTGTAGTTATTCACTGGTGAAGTTATGACACTCCGCCAATGATCTAAGAACCTCTGTTCTTCAGATATCACTGTGCTGAACTCTGCTATTAAATCCATTGTCAGAACCAAATCCTGAGCTCAAATTAGACTTTGATATTAATATTTCAATATCTTTCTTAAAAGTATGGGGGTCTCTGATTAAGAGATTGCATGCAGTCTTATGCCTACCTGGTATGTTCCATATATATTGGACTCCTACTTTCATTCTCCCTTCCCATATGCTGAAATGACTGATAGTCAGAGATGGGAGTTGTATTTCTGCTATCCAGAGTTTATGTGAATAGTTGGTGCAGAAAAAATGAAAAAGTTCACCTAACTTTATGCCACGTCAGAGATTGACTGCTGAGTTAGGGTTTTTTTAAAAAAGTTTGTCACTTTTTACAAGACTAATACAGTAGTCAAGTCAATTTTACTGCTGTGATGCAAGATCTCTTCTGCTTTACCGTAAATGATTACAGCATTTTTGCTCTCATTCAAAATGCAGTAATGTTGAGGACATCAAATTTACCACAATGTTAGCACATTCACCATGCAATTCAGAACATCTTTCATAACTTTATGGGACCACATGTACCCATAGTAATCGCCTATGAGTTAACTGATGGTTTGGTTTCCAGTTCCTATTTTTATTTTTAGTCAGCATGACCCAGTGGAAAATTTTGTTTCTTCTGTATTCAACAGTGTCTGTCCCACTTCTATGGTTACTAAAGATGCATGCCTCACTGTCATTGCTACCCCACCAAATACCTAATGTGACATCAGTAAGGACAAGGGATTCTTTGTAAAGAGTATCTGTCCATAGCCAGCATATCTCCAGTGATACCACAGAAGGTTGCCATGACAGCCACCATACATAATGCAGTTCTCTAAACAGAAGAGGAGGGGCAGGGGGAAGAAAAGCAATCCGCTCTATAACATAATTAGTATATTTACTTGGTGTTCCCCTGGGGTTTTTATTTTCCTCTTAAGAACTCGCCAAACTGTCTTCTCCCATCTCCTGTAACTTTGCTCTGTATTTCCCAATGCAATCTATATTCAGAGTTATTTACATGCACAGTTTGGGTTCCTGAGGGAGTACACTGTCCTCCTCCTTGCTGCTAGGCCTCATGTCCATAGCAACTGGCCTATTTCTGTACCTGTAAATTTTACTTATATTCCCCAATCCAATCTGTATTCATAGTTGTTAACATACAGAAGTAGGGTTCCTGTGGGAATACACTGTCCTCCTCCTTGCTGCTACGCATTGTCTCCATAGCAACCAGCCTATTCCAGTACTTGTAACTTTTCCCCATAGTCCCCAATCCAATCTGTGTTTTCTGGTGATGTTGATGTATTGGCTTTTTTTTTCTTTCTGTTGAATTTGTGCAATGGCTTTACATTCTTCTGGAAGCATTTTTTGTTTTGAATTGCAACTTTAAGATTCCTCACATATGGAACTCATGCAATCTTCTGTGTGAGGCAAGAAGACCTTGTAACATTTCTGCACTACACTGTTATAGTGCTATTATTCCACTTTCAACATCCTGTGAAATTTATAGTTTACTGAGACCAAAGAGCTCTCTGGCTGAGAATTCTTAAATGCCCATCCTTAAACTACAAATTCCAGGATTCCATAGGATGTTAAAAGTGGAATAATAGCACTATGATAGTATAGTGTGGAAATGGGCTATGTTGTGTATGTCACTTAAATTTTTGCTCACATAGGCCTCCCCAAAGTTTTCTGGCATCTTTATTGATGGTAGGCCTCATCTCCATAGCAACCAGTCTGAGGCCCAAGAGCTCTCTGGCTGAGAATTCTAAACTCCCTAAACTGCCAACCCCAGGATTCCATGGAATCTTCAGAGCCAGCCAATCATATGAGGTCTTCTCGCCTCACACAGCCAATCATATGCTGACACAGACAAACAGACAAACGCGCAAACATTGGCTTTTATATAGTAGATGTATCAATCTTTACTTCTTCTTCCTCTTCCTCTTCTTCTTATTGAATTGATTGTACTCCTTTCTTCAACACCTCCTAGCAGTTTTCCTTACTCTAAGAGCTCTTGAGGTCACAGCCAGTCAGTTTCCCTAGTAGCCCTGTGCCAGGCTGAATACCAAGTGAATGAAATTCTGACATTTTTTCCTTCAGAAGCAAGCTTCCTTCCTTTCCTTGCATTTAAAGAATGTTCAAACAATAGTTACAGAAATTCCCGACATGGATTTTTAGAATTTCACACTTGTCCTTTTCACACTTGTCCTTTTCCTCATTGCAAATTGCTTTTGTTCCAGTCACTGATTTTTTTTTCTTTTTAAAGAAAAATACTTGAAGTTCAGAAATGCAGGAAAGCCTTCCTATTACAATGGTATAATGCTTGGCCCCAATAGTCTTAAAGGGCAGTATAAGAAAATCCCTTTTCATAATATGCGCCCCTGTGGCACCAAAGAAATTGAACACATTTCTCACATTCTGCTGTTTTGTCACTTTTATGATGGCTATAAGTCACCACCTTCCTTCTCCTAGATCATCTCAAGGGCTGAGACCCGCTCATTTTATTTGTAAGATAGAAACTTCTCTACTACAAAAATTGTGGCAATAGCTTTGCACTTAAAACAAGACTTCAAGTTATCCAGACAAACGTATGTTTTTGGATTACTGTATATTAATGCTGTTCTGCATCTATTATCTATATTCCATGACTTATATAAAAAAGTAAATTATGGAATCTGAATGTTTATTCAGTTTGTGGGCTGCAATAAACATTACATTGGTACCATTATCAGAATGGCATTGCTTGTGGATCAAGGTTAATGTTCAACTTGTTAGAAAGGAGTATGTTTTCTCCATAAATGATTTCTGGCATGTAATCAGTGTAGACCTTAGTAGTAGGTTGTAGGTACTGGGTGAGGATGTTGACTAAGATCTATAGTGCATTGTGGTGCCATGGATTTGGGGGACTGGAGAGGAGTATGGCTTTTGCATTGAATATAGACATAACAAGAGACACTCCCATTTTTCATGCATTGCTTCAAGTTCCATAGTTTATTTTCAAAGTAAAAAGCGCAGGATGAATGAAGGCACATGCTTTGAAAACAAGCATGCATTTATGTGCCCCACCCACCTCACTCCCATAACAGAAAATGGTATTCAAGAAGATCTGCACTTTGAAAAATCTGATTTTACAGAAGGAAAATTATATTTAGTCATAGGCTTTGAGGCTGTGGGTTTTGCATCACATTTCACATGCCCATGTACCAGTAAAATACAAGAGTCCTTCATGAAAAGGAACACATGCATTGAATTACAATTTGAATGCCTTCCATTTATAAGGGTATATCTATCATCCCCAGTGTTTTTAGCAGTCACATTTCTGGCATATGAATTACAATAACCGTAGCATCTAAGAAACAGGATGTTTCTATGTTTTCACGGAAAGATGAAAGCCTCCTGCTGAGAAACAGAGATGCCTTCAGGATAGCTAAAGGGAAACACAATCTTCTAAAAAAAACCCTTTGCAAGCACTAACAAAATTAGCACCATTTTAAATATCTTTTCTTCAAGATCCTACAAGAGCAAGTGCTTGAAAGCTGATTATAAAATGCACTGGCTGTCAGAATTTCATTTATGCAAACAAAACACTCCTGAACTGAGTACATGCATATCAGCTATGGCAAATGCTCCTTTCTGGGGTCCATTTAGCAGGCTCCACAGCTAAATTTCAGTTAATTTGGAATTATTCTGCAGACTTCCTACAGCAATTAACATAAACTCCAGAGAGTATTTTGCTTTCAAAGTCTAAATCAAAATTATTCGGGAGGAAATAACTTAAGTCTCGTGCAAATGTTCCTGCTGGTAAACAGACTGAAAGTCAAGTTGTTGTTTTTCTTGTATGCCTTCAAGTCAGTTCTGACTTATCATGACCCTAAGGGAAACCTATCATGGAGTTTTCTAGAGGTGAGTGTGCGTGGAATGCCCAAGGTCAGCCAGTGGGTTTCCATGGCCAAGTGGGGAACTGAACCCTCATTTCAAGGGTCAAACCGCTATGCGATGATGGCTGACAAATATCAAGTACTGTAGATTACATTCAGTCTTCATCAGTGTCTACAGTTATTTCCTTTTGTTTCATGTCACGTTGATGCACTTGCTAGTCAATTCAGTTCAACGGAAGTTACTACACAAGTAAGGCATGAATGTGAATACCTTCTGCTTCCAGGAGTGCAGGTGGCAGATTTTCCTGGGTGCAACAAAACTACTCTATCATTAAGAAGCTATTGAATCAGCCTCATGATGTTGGTATTTATAGGAAGAAACTATCACCCCTTGTCACTTACCAGAAACTTAGAGATTTCTCAGCAGATCAAGAATTTTCAATACAGATGGGAAATTTTAAAAAAAATGTCCACAGTCACTGATCTTTGTTCAAGAGGTTTTAATAGATTTGATATCTTTAAACCTCACACTGTACATTTAAATTTACATCAATCTCAGATAAAAAATAGTCTTCTTACAAATTACATTTTCCAGTGAACTTTTTCTCTTTTTGTTTCTTGCAGTAAAAATAGGTGCTACATATCCTTCTCCTAATTGCTGAAAAGGAGTCAGAAGTATTACCAAAAATAGAATCCATATTTTAATCAGGATAATTTTCTATAGTTGAGGGAAAGGGGTTGGGAAATAGTCAAATGAAAGAAAAATAAAGAATATATATACATTTTTAAAAGACATGCATAAAAGATACCCATCAATAAATATATACTAAACAATATTAACATTTTCAGTTTCATTTGGGAGAAAAAGTCAAACCGAGTCATTCTGCTGTAGACTGCACTATTAGTCTCTTGTGAAAAAATGCTTCAAGAGTTTGGTAGCCGTGACCACACCACCTTACACAACAGTGGCATTTGGTATGCGCCTATTCTATACTATTAACTCCCTTCATAGAGTAAACTCTTCCAGATGCTACTGTTCCAAAATGAAACATTTACTTTTTTCCTCTTTCGGATGCTTACATGAGCTTAAATTATAGTATACAATATCTATTAAATAGGAGCATAAACTGCCAGAGAATCATACAAACATGCTTACAAACACACATATGCATATTATACACACACACAGACATATATAGATGTCTGAAATGGTATGAATTTCTCCCTCCCCGTGAGGGACTTCTGTCATTGCTCCGCCTGCTCCTGAGGCTAGGCAATCTGTTTGTGGGCACCCATTGGTGAATCCACCTGTATTACATAAAGGACAGCTTGCCTTTTCCGTTATAAGCAAACACACCACAACATCTTAACATCTGCAAGGC
Source organism: Ctenosaura bakeri (assembly GCA_948474755.1). NCBI lineage: Eukaryota > Metazoa > Chordata > Lepidosauria > Squamata > Iguanidae > Ctenosaura > Ctenosaura bakeri. Next base: position 727,716 of record CAOLHI010000267.1, on the reverse strand, counting down.
TGCTATTTCAGGAGTTTTTTTGCGCTAGAATTTCCAATGGCTATCAGCCTTCAGTGGGGGTAAACACCCTTAATTATACAGCAGTGTAAACAACTCAGAAAATGAACCCTCAAACACTTTCGTATGTTCAGGTTACAACTGGGAACTGCACTGACCTCCAGGCTGTTCAAGAGGACAAACATAGCAAGATCTGAAGCTGCAGCGCCCAAGAATAAGGGCATATCATTCCTTCCACAACAACCAATACTTAAGGTCACTAACAGTGCACCCCTCTATACAGCCAGAAGATAAAACCAATGACTGACGCAGAAGGTCCCAATCACAGTTCACGTGTTCTTGCATTTTGCATCAATGTCACAAGATCACAACGTCTCAGTCCTCTGTGTCTGGCTGTACTCCTAGCATTGCATGCAGCTCTTCCGCAGTATACCCCAACAGGTTCTGTAGGTCGCACACAAAACGGTATACGTAACGTTTCCCTGAAGTCTTGTGAATAATGTTCTTGTCGTAGTAATAACGCAGGCCACGGCTAAGCTTCTCATAGTTCATTTTGGGCTTATTTTTCCTTCTGCCCCATCGCCGCGCAACCTTTAAAGAGGAACGGGAAAAATAGTTTTAGTTTAGTCAACTGCTGTTATAAAGATGCATTTAAAAGTACTTTGCAACAGTGACATTTAGCTGATTCCAACTGCCATTAGACTGAATCATCAGCATTGTATGAGTATAGTTTACTGGGCCAGCTAGGAAAAACAAATGTTTTTACAACACCACCTCAGAATGTGACGTCTAGTCCTTGCAAAATTACTGAACTACCAAGGTAAGGGGTGACAATATCTTGCCATTTGGGGGGTAAATATGCCTACAAATTTTTTTTAAAGGTAACTAATATGACATTAGTGGTCATGATAAAACTGAAACCTATAGCCATGTGAGGTCACTAAAAAGTTAATGTTCTGGAGCATTTTTATAAAGTAATTAGATTTTAACTGTAAAGCAGCCACTTGATATTGAGCTGAACACATAGGTCTTCAGTACAGTCAGCCCTCCACATTTACAGGTTTCACTTTTGTGGATTTGATTATTCATGAATTATTTGCCATCACCTCTGTTGCCTGCCTATGCCATTTTTAGTAGAGTCTGCAAGCCTTGTGGGACTGAGAAACTGTGAACAAGGATAGTAAGTCCTTATTAAAGACAGTGTGGGGCAGCAGTGGAAGTGACAGTAAGCCCCAACAGTCATCCACTTCTGCCTTGTGAAGGAACCCGGAAGCCTCAAGGGAATCCACAGTGGGTTGATTATGGTGATCATACCCTTTTTGTGTGTGTTAAATATGGTCTGGGAGAGCCTAGAGTTATTCACAGTTTTTCAACTTTCATGGGGGTCCTGTGCCCCTAACCCTAGCAAGCGTGGAGGAATGACTGTATTTTCAACAGCACTGAACACACTGTGAATTTCTTCAGAATGGATTTTCTTACAACCATCTATGAATTACAATTCCATAAATAGAAGCCACCAAAATACCTGTAACATCTATGGAATAATTTTTATACCCCTGATTAAATATGAGTGTTAGACACTGACCAGAATTTATCTAGGTCAGAATTACACATATTTCTCCTTTCATCAGGGAGCAAAACCACAGGTTTCTTAACATGTTAGCTTGTAGCCCCTCTGTCCTTCTTGGCGGTCTCATATACGAATGAACAGAGCTTTGCAAAGTTACTTTTCCCGGCTTTGAAAATACGCAACAACTCATTATTGTCCATTACCGTTGAACTACTCACCTCATCTGGGTCAGCAAGTTTGAACTCCCATCCATCCCCAGTCCAGCTAATGAATGATTGACATGATTTGTCAGTTAAAAGTTCTAGAAGGAACTGCCACAGCTGTATAGGTCCACTGCCTGTCAAGGTCAAGATCAAGATCAAGTTGTGAAAGCAAAATTCATCCTCATTCTCTTTATCTCTGTCATACACACACACCAATCTTGCATGCAAGGGGGAAAAAGCCTCTTATGACAGTAGCATAAAATACAGGTTAATTTTCAAAGATAATTTTAACTTATAATTAATTTTATAGGTTAAACTCTATACCAGAATTTGTATCAGAAAAAGAAGTCTGTGTATGGTTCAAATTCCTTACAGGAGACCAGAATTTTTGAGTTTGAAAGAGGCCTCCCCTTCCCCCATTTTTTACTCTATAATTTGCACTATCATTCTGATGTCCATCTCAAATGAAGGGAATTTTATTTGGAAAGAAAGAAAACTGGACAACACAATTGCCAGAATTGTGGTATTTACCTGGCTTGCATATACAGGGAACTGGCTGCAACAATCTAGGCTTTAATTAATTTTTATTCTGTCAACAAATGCAGCACTTGGACTTCAGGTTAGCCATATGTGCTAGGGGCAGCTTATCTTTGTTGTAACTTTTATACAAATCAACATACACCCTCCTGATGTGGTATTAGCAGAGGCTGGAAAAATTAACTATTTTTCAAATCCCAGAAGCGGATTCTAGGACATAAAAATTTTAAAAAAAAGTATTTCCAAGCTCTGGATATTGGGTTTCTTTTCTTTCATTGCCTAAAGACAGAAAGAGTTAGGATTTACCTGTAAATCCTGCTAGAATTGCTGCTGGTATAACTGGTTTCCCCTGCTCCACAGGGTCACTCCTTTCTTGAATGTAGTCTTTGAAGGACATTGTAGGTTTGTTTAGACACAAAGACTGGCCACAGTCATCTTCAAAACTCTCATAGGATGGCACACGCTGAACATCTGCTAAGGAGGACTGACTGTTCCAAGACTGGAGCAATGAATCTGAACTCTCATAACTTTCTGTGCCACTGTCACTAGAATCGAGTTCCCTAGGTTTCCCTAAATGGAAGATTGGAAAAACACCATAAATACAAGTTCATTTGCAGGTTTTGTTGGAGATGGGGAGAACAGCAGTATTACATTACTTCTACAGCTGAAACAGTCTTTGTTACATTAAAAAAAAATCACATACCCAGCATTATGTAAACTGATCATGCTGTAAATAGTGACTGAAAATTTCACCTTGCTTCCATTTTTACAATTGAATAAGACAGGGGAAGGGGGAGGTTTAGGAATCACATGACTCCGGATGTTGTTAGATCATAATTCTCAGCAGCCTACAGGGCACAACCACTGATAGGAATGCTGTGAAATGCACCCCTTTAACATTTGGAAGACCATATGATTACCATCTTTGAATCAGATCACACTAATTTATTTACAATTATGTTAGTCATTCCCCACCAAAATTAGGAAGAACACACCTTACTGGGGCTATACTCTACCACAACAGAGAGAGTTGTTCAATTCAAACCAGTCAAGTTGTTCAACTGAAACCAATTCTGTCCAGTTCTGGTTAACATTAGAGATTAGTTTCTGCTTCATACAGCAATGATATATGAAACAGGTAAATATAGTCATTTGTTCTGTACTTTTTACCATGTGGACTGGACTTTACTGGAACTCATTAGAAGGCAATTTTCCACAACTTAAAACTGATGGTTTGTGGCTCAGTAACAAGATGTAAAACGAACTGCTGAACTCAGAATCTACAAGAAAGCACGCAATTTGAATATAGCATTACCTTGTCATATATTTGTTTTGTTATATTAGGGACCTCTATCTCTAAACGCCTAATTGAATTATACTTTCAACATTAACATGATCAGAGTACATATACTTGCCAGAGTTATCCAACAGCATGTTCAGATTGTTTCTTGTGAAGTCCTGATTCATTGAGCAATAATTCACATTGACTGCTTCTAGCTGAGCTTTAGGAAACATCTGATATTCTTGCTTCAAGTTAACAAGACTTGGTCCAGTTGATGCCTGGCATAGGTCACCCAGAAGGCTAGGTTTTGGATAGGTTAGAGTTTTTGGATAGCTCGGTACCTGAGCACAATACTGTGTTTGATCAATGTCCATACCTGAAAAACACAAAAAGAAATGGAAACTGATTAAGAGTCCTTGTTGGATACTCTAGAAGAATAGCTCCTTTCTAAGCAGAGGAATACATACATGGGCCTAAAACTATTTTGGCAGATGTCTGCCATTAGTTTTTAAGCAGTGAGCAGAGTGAATCCCAATGATATTAATCTTCCACACACAAAGACACTGATGTTTTCTTCAGACTACCATGAGTCTTATAACTAAACATTTTAATAATCTCTGTACTTCTCTGAAACTGCAGATCAGATAAAATACTGATATAATTAGCCTGGTACTGCTTCCTACTTCTGTGAGCAAATGATTAAATTTGGGGAATTTTTGTCCCTCCAAACAGCCTGGCCTACAACCCCCATCAATTCCACTCAGAACAGCAAATGCTGAGGGACTATTTAGAGCTGTAGTCTGAGACATAGAGGGCCAAAGGCTCCCATAGCTGCTTTCATAATTCAAACAACCTCCAAAGCATTCATTTGAGCTGGTGCAGTTCATGTCTTTCGCCAATTACTTCAAAAACCAAAACCAGATATATTCCATTTTATTCAACTGGAGTTTTTAGTATCAGTACATTCAATCCAACTTTGATGAAAATAGACTAAAAATCATTAATGTGCACAATTACTTTTTTTGTAGTCTATCAAAATATACAAATCAAAATTTGTTCAACTAAAACGGAAGTTATACTTAGGGTTTTCAATCTTAGCTTTCTTTTAAGTTTCTGGCCTTCATGGATCTAAAGAAAAGCTTTCTACCTTATCCATGGTTATTTCCACCATTCATTTACTAGGCAAATTGGAACAAAATAAAAAACTAAATCCCATGTTATCCAACAACCTGAAAAAAGTAATATGAAAGAAAAAACAAAAACACCTGAACTTAAAATAAAAGGAAAAAAAATATTTTCTGTAGGTTGCAAAACTGGTAAATAAACATACCCAATCCTGGACATATTTTTTGTACAACAAAGATATGGAAATGGGGATCCACTCACATCAAAAAGAAATTCAGTATTTCTAACTTCACTGACTAGTGTAATTTGCATGAAGACAACTGGTTTCATTTAAAAAAAATTACCTAATGTGTTGTTGTTGACCCAGTGTGGGGATGAGGTGAGATGGGAATTTTCCACATACTGTTCCTGTGGCTTTTCTTCGTTGTCTACAATCAAAACAAGCATTTTCTGAATACCAAGCTGGATGGGAGAATGTACTTTGGCATGTTAAATGAAATATGTCACATATTGTTATAATTATACATTGTAACTGAAACTTCTCATCTAATGTCATTATTTTTAAATGGTCTGGAACCTTAATGAACACCAGTGGTAAGCTCTCTTTAAGCTTTTCCAGTTATATAAACAGGAATTAGGGATATTTAACTACTGTACACTTTTGAATACATGTGAGTTGGAATCCCAACTTGGGCTTTTTCCACAGGACAGCGACCTCCCGGCATGGGGACGCAGAAGAATGGGACCATGACGCTTCCACATGATGTTGTCATGGTCCCACCCTTCTCACATCACCAGTTGGCACAATTGCAGGGTGTATCATTGACAGAAAAACTCCATTAATGATGCTTGATCGTGCTAGCCTTTCACCACAACTGGCCATGCAGAAGGGCTGGAAGTGCAATCATGTACTTCCTTCCCCACTGCAGCATGGGAAGAAGGCTGACTGCAATGCAGAAGGAAGGGGCATGTCCCTCGCGCTCCCTTCTGCAGGAAGCCAGTCGGCTGTGGAGAGGAGTGCTGGAGACACACTCCCATCCCAGCAGAGGTGCTGCTGGGAATGTGATAGGATGATGCATGAGAGCATCATCCTGTGGAAAGGGCCCTGGTCATACTTATGGATAAATTCTTCCAAATTCAATGAGATTTAAATTAGCCATGGTTCAGGTCTATGACTAAGCTCAGATCCAACCCATAGCTTCTTCAAATGAAAGCATATAGAAATTTCCACATTACAACTTTCTAATCTGGCAGAAAAAATGATAGGAAACGTATCAAAAAGAAAGGTAGCCACAGCCCTGGGCTTTTCAATAAAAATCTTACAAAAGTCAGCATTATTTTCTGATATTTGACAATCAGTTTCTGACATCTGAAACAATTTTAAAGGCTTATCCATCACAAATATTAATATATCATTTTGTTTTTGCAATTTACCTTTTATCATCTGCTCCAAGTGTTCCCACAGAATATCACCCACGTAATCAGGTGCCAATTCCAAGAAATTCTCCTTTCCCAGGTTGCATAACTCTTGACCATTCATGGCAAAACTCTCGAAGTTCACACTTGTCAAGCTAAACTCATTGGTAGCCCAGAGTAGCCACTGATACACCTGATTCTGTGTCCACAACCATGGATCTGTAGGGAGTAAGACAAACCAACTAACAACTTTAGAAGGGATTTCTTCCTACAACATTCTCTTCCAGACAGAACATATACTGAAGCTAATCTCACACTGCAGAATCCAAATGCATTTGTAGTCCTGGGTTTGAATGCTAGATTGGGCCCCAATGATCATACCCTATACGCCCAGCACAAATGCCCTCTTCCTAACTTTGAAGATGATGGAAGTCACCTAACCCACTGCTCAAAAGACAAGAAATCAAATTTTGCAGGCCTCTGTCTGGTTCAGACAATCTTCAGGTCAAACCTTCATATCCTGAATGGTGCTCTGAAAAGTGATTGTCCAGCAAAATTCACCTATCTCTCTGGGCCCAGAATGCACGCCATTGACTACAAAATCATTTCTAGGGACCTTCTCCCCTATACTAAGGACCTAAAATTTCTGCTGAGATTTGAAAGTGATCATTTTCCAATTCAGCTACACCTACTGTCACATGATTCCACACACTCTCGAGCAGCTTCTACTAAAACAACAGTCTACAAGCCTAAATATAATAGTCTAAATCCTACTGAAATCAATAAAGCTTACACGCAAGTAATGGCCCAAAGGCAATTGTCAGCCCCAACCAGAATAGACTAAATGAATAAATAGGAATGTGGTTAATCAATATATATGCAAGTTCCATTGATTCACTGGGGCTACTCACACTGGACTTAGGCCAATGTGTTTAGGATAAGAGTACTACAAGGCAGAAAAATCTCATTCTATCTACTGTCCAATCTGCATAATCTTGTATAATGGGGAAAGAAAACACTTACTGCTCGGTATGCCCAATCTACGTTGTTCCTTTGTGAAGCCACTAAAAGTTGCCTTTAAAGCCTGGCTCATCACAGCTTTACTGCATGGAGTTAAGAGAGGCAACTCACAGCCATTTGATTCTGAAAGGAAAAAGTTGAAATGTTGTAAACAAGGTCAATTAAGACAAGATGAAGGGCTAAACTGTTAAGAGTATTACCCACAGCAGCAGCACCAAGGTGTGCATTATGTTAAGAGATTCTCTGTTGTGTTTATGTGTGCTTGATGGAAGCCAGGTATTTACAAAGGATTTCTAATCTGAGGTTCTAAACTGTAACTTAGTTATCTTGGCTTGTGTATAAATCCAACAGGAGTTGTATCTGATAAGGCACAAGGAAGAGGGAAAAAACCACTATCTTTCCTACTTGTACCAAAAATGAAAGATGAAATGTCTATGCTTCCTCTTTCTTTGTGAAGATAGCCTACAAACTTATCACATATATTTTGGACTGAATGAATAAGGACAAAATGCACATTTTAGAAAGACTAACAACAGGTTACACTTCAGTGCTAGAAAAACACTGAAAAGAAAACATTGACAGATTGATTTTTATAGCAGTTAATTCCAAGCTGTTCCATAAATTTGTGGTTCCTAAGGAGAGGACTGCTGCCTTTAACTCAAGATACTTTCTATGAAAAAAAGTGTTTGCCTTTGCTATAGAGAACTGTAACTATTTTTAAATCAATGGATTTTGCCCCTTTGTTTTGCTTTCATCCGCTCATTTCAAGCTCCAAGCAAAGCTCAATTAAACTTCTAGACAATTTGACCAGAAATATTCATTGACTGCTATATTGGTACTAAAGATGAACTAATTAAAATATGCTTGGCTTTAGTAATTAGCAGAACTTAGTAGCCCTTAGGTCAGATCAGAGATTCTTGGAGTCTCGGTCCAAAAAAAGGTAACTTTCCCAGGTTTTGATCTATTCCAAGGACAGATGCTGCATTGTATTCATGTTGCTACTTTATTTGGAACAGCTTCCCTACAAATTTAAATTAATGGAGCCAGTCAATGAGTGTAGTTTGTTAAGGAGCCACAAGCACAAACAAGAGGTGATCCCATCTGATCACACTGGAGATAAGAACATAATGAGTACATGAAATATTACTGCACATGTTCTACCAAGAGGTTTTCTGCTTATAAACAGATACTGCACACAACATGGTAAGAGTGAATTCCCAGCAAACTGGGGTTCCATTCATTAGGCAGGTGACTTGGAATTCCAATGTCTTCCAAGGACCCAGCTTGATTCACTAATATAACCAAAGTGCTGTATTTATGAAACTAGTATATACCGTAAGAAATAGAGTCAAGGCCTGTAGGCACTTCCTGAAGTGTCTGATCTTCATTTAAGGACGGAAAGTATCCCGTAAACAGAGAATTTGAACCTTCAAAACCATCAAATGCAGGTTGCCGCTGAAAGTAAAGAAAGAAGGTAATTGAACCCGAGTAACTTTAATATCTTTTGACAGAGTGAAATGTGATTGTTATTGCGTGCCTTCACATTGTTTCTGGCTTACACTGACCCTAAGATGACCCTATCATTAGGTTTTCCTTGGAAAGATTTGTTCAGAGAGGGTTTGCCTTTGCCCTCCTCTGAGGCAGAGAGAATGTGACTTGCCCAAGGTCATCCAGTAGGTTTCTATGGCTAACTCCAGTCTCCTGAGTTGTATTCCAGTGCTCAGACCAATAAATTGCATGATAGTCTGAATTAAACCACAATTCCTAGTTACCACAGAGGATATGTTTCTAACATATTTTGAAAAATCACTGCAATACTTTCATACCATTAAGGAGTCTTAATAATTGGTGTTCTATATTAAGGAGTCATTTCTAAATAACAGTTTCTCTTCCATGATATCAAATACATACAAAGAACCAATGTTTCTCTTAAGACTCCCTAGTTTACTTGAGCAGCTGCCCACATACAGATCTAAGAAGCTGAAGAGACTTGGCCCAAATCAGCAGGTTCTGGAGTATTTATTATTTATTCATTCAACTTGTACCTTGCTTTTCTCCCAGCTTGAGATTCAAAGTGACTTACAACAATTTAAAATTTTACAAACATTAAAAAATAAACAATTCTATTAAAAAGCTCATGCTTAAAAACAGTTTAAAATACAATTGAAACATTGACTGAAAAGATACAACATAAAAATGCAGCAAACTACTTTCAAACACCCTTTCACTATCTGACTAAAAATTTTAAACAGCAGCTGCATAAATAAAAAGGTCTTTGCCTGCTGGTAGAAACAGAGCAGAAAAAGGGTTAACCAGAATTCCCATGGAAGAGAGTTCCACAGCCTGGGAACAGCTACTGGGAAGGCTCTTGATGCTTCTGCTAGAAGAAGTGGGAGCACGGTAATTCTTTTTCTAGCATTCCCCTGTGCACCTTAAAAATCTGCTCCAGGGGCTAAGGAACCCTTGACAGCAGGGAGGCTGGGGAGAGAGGAGAAGAACGTCTCAGTGCTCCCAAAAGTACAGTATTGCATTCTGCCCATGGCAAGTGATTACACTTGCAAAAGAAGACTTATAGCAAGTTGACAATGTCTGGTGTGCATTTTTATCAGCTTCTACCAGAACGTCATAGTTCATTGGGGGCAGGGGTTGTGTGGGTAGGTATGTTCTAAGTGACTACTACCATTTTGACCAATTAATGTTATCTGAAGATTAATCAAAACCTCAACTTATGAAGTACCTGCTTTACTTTTTATATCAAACAGAGCTATTCATTACAATAATTTTATTAGGACACAGAACGACTCAACTGCACAGAAACATGTCTAATACAGACTGTCACGTGTATATAAGAATTTATTACACAGAATGTAGACACTCACGGAAGGATAAGACAGCACGCTCATCTTTGTGGCAGTCTTAGGACAACTGAGAGAAAGGATTAAAGCTACTTTCTACTACTGTTTGTCTCTTCTTTAAACAAACAAAACCATTCACTGAAATGTCTTCACTCAAGTCAACAGATATGAATGGCTTATAAGTGTGTTAAGAGGCTCTTCCATGAAAAATGTTTGACTTTCAACTGATACTGTGCTGTGTTCCCTTCTTCAGACTTTTTACAGTGTAACCCAATACATGCCTATTCAGTAAGCTTCACTGAAGTCAAAGAGGCTTACTACCAGGTATGTGTGCACAGGACTGCAGCCTGTGTCTCATGCTGTATTGTTTCTCACTTTTAAGTACTTCCAGTTGTTAAGACAGCAGCATTTCAAGAAATTTTGCCAATTCAGGTCAAGTTTTCTACTCACTAACCCCTTTCTTGAAGAAAGCATGTGGAGATGCTAACATGAATTAATGTATTTCTCAGATAAGTATCTTTGATGGCTGATTTCAGTACTAAAAAATCTAGACATAATGTAGTCAAAATGATTTAGCCCAGAACAAAGAAACTGTTCACACACAGGAATTAAGAATCAGAACATTCAGCATCCAAAACTCACTTGATGAATATGCTGTATAAGATTAATAATAAACCAGCTGTCTAGCCTTCTCACAACACAGATTTTTTTAGTGTTACTAGATAAAAGATATGAGTCATCACCAATACCTAGAGGAAAGGCCAAGCTCTTTCAACATAATCTGGAAACTCCTGTGTTTTGTGTAAATAAGTGACCCTTACACTGAGTCACTGGAAAAAATGCAGCTTTATACAAATGAGTAAAAGGGATACTGTACTTTAAACATTATGCTGCATTTTTAAAACATTAAACTAAACAGTATAGTGAGCATGTTTAAAGGCTACATGGATTAACGCCTGCCAGATGCATGAGCAACAAAAATTCATTTTTCTATGCCAAACTTATTAAAGAAGAGTTGAAAACAGTACACATTGAGAAATCCTGAAGTACTGGGAACAGCCGTACAATGATGGAACTGTGCCCTGAAGGCTGATAGGAGTCAGCCATTATGCCTCTAATATGCTTTGTCACATGGCCAGGCCTACTAGAGTACACAGCCCAGGTTAATAAGCATCCATTACAAGGCCTACATTTATAGTATTATGTGGGTTACTTAAGTGGAAGCACAGCCTCTCCACAACTTGTTACCAAGTTAAGACAATTTCTGCAATTCCCTGGAAATTTTGAATGTTAACCAGCCTTGGCAAGAATCAAAAGTTGTGATTCACAAAAACAGTAGTGATCTTTTAAAAGACAGATTGTAATAAGATGACAACACATTCCAAAAGTAGACAATGTTAAATTTTTAAACTATACGTTAATACTTTGTTTATATCAGGATGGGGAACCTGTGAGCTTAACACACCTCTCATCACGTGTGACCAATAGCCATGCTGGCTACGGCTGATGGAAACTGAAATCCAATATCCTCTGGAAAGCCACAAGTTCCCCACCCTGGGGTAAACAAGACCAACTGCACGTAAAAATGTTACTCAAACACTAATGCATTCAAACTTTGGTTATGCTAAGGAATGCCTTTACTTCATACAACTCTCTTACTTGGATGCTCACTTGGAATTCAATTTTCAATTTATAAAACAAATTAGAAATACCATTTCTTGTAACTCCATTATTTTTTCTCCTCATATACTAAAACATCTATTTGTAGCTCTAGGTTCACTGAATTCATCAAGCCAGCAGCCTTCTTTTCAATATGACTAGAAAGAATAGTTGTAGATGGAATAATTTTTCCATAGTGCATACTTTCTCTACTACATGCAAATGCTATTTCATACAAATAAGCCCAAGAGGTAAGCCTTGGGCAGAGACTGAACTGCCTGTTACTGAGAACAAATTTGTAACTATCTTACCTTGAGCAGTCCTCTATACAAACTGCACACAGGTGCAACCTGATCCATGTTCTTGATTCCAAAGTCACTCATCTAAAAATGGAAACAGAATTCAAGAAAACTGTTTATTGACAGAAAAAAATAAGAAATACAGTCTCAGTTTATACCTAAACATTTTGTCTTTTATGGAATACAAAGAAGACATTCATGAATGCTCCAATGTTCCTTCATTTAGAAGAGACAACATCAACTGAGGCAAATTTAGATCTTCCTATTTCACAAAATTATAGCCACAGTACCATTATACCTAAGGGCCAACTTTTAATGCCACTAAGTCTCCAATCAGTATCCCACCTCATTAAATTTGCTTTGAATTATGGGGAATTCCACAAGCATTTGTGATCTAGTGTTGAAGAGGGGCATCTATCAATGTTCAAAATTTTGCCCAGCATATCCAAAATCTTGTCCACACCTATCTAAACTAGGGACTGGGCAAGAATTTTTCAAATCATGTTCATTTGGGCCTTGAAGTCAATGTATAAGGCCTTATTTCATTTGCGATGTAAAGTTATTTTTCTCAGAACCAAGACAATTTTCTCTCTCGATTTTTATACATATACATATATGTATATAAGTTATAAATATGTCCACCCATTCAAGTATGCAAAATGGAATTGGATCTAGCATCAAACTCCTAAGAACCAAATCAATGATAGTATCCTGTAAGGGTTGTGTTCATGTTACCCAATTTATAATATACCTGCAATACAAAGCAGATGGTCACAGTTGTACAGTGGCTGGAGCCTGGAACGGCTCAGGGAAACAGAAGTTCAAATCCACAGACAGGCATTAAATCAACTGGCTGGCTGGAGCAAATCACCAGGAGCTCTACCTAATGTATCTCATAAGGTTGTTGTGTTGGTAATATCTCATTTCTCTGTACTTTGTATCTATGACTTCCTTCAGTTTTTCTCATTGAAGTATATTGACTACAAAAACTTTTAGACTGAAAGTGCTTAAAATACTACTAGCCAGAATCAAGACTATTCACCATCCAGTCATTATAGACAGTTTACTTGAAAAACTTCTTAAGACAATATCTTAAGACCAACTATAAACTCCCAGTAGTCCACATTCACAATAAATTAGAAGTAATGTTTAAATTATTAGCTTTACTCAGTCTGCATTCTGATTAACTTTTGTTCCTTTCATACAAATTAAAATTAAGTTCATCTAAGCAGCATTTTGCTTGCAACAAAATTGTTCTCTTATCAGTGAAATTCATTTCTATGCAAGAGAACTCAGTATCACTGCTCACTGTTGAAAGATATATGCTTTAGGGTAGAGGGTTTTTTTTTAAATCAATCTTGCTTCCAACTTTTCTGAGCCTCAAGTAAGATACACTCCAGCTCTGAAAACTCTAACTCCATCCTCATTTACTCCAGGCCTACAACAGGCCTACAAAAGCTATAGGAAAAGAGTGAAGGGACCAACTGAATTCCAAAGATGCAGGTCTTGATAAATTTGTTAGCTTGTATCAATTCCTACCTAAGTTGATAGAACATCATCATCTGTCCAAGCAGTCAGCCTATAAATAAAACAAACTACCCATGCTGTAGGTCCAGTCTTAGTTACTGTAGTTGTCCCCCTTTCGTCTGGGGCAAAAGGCATGGGCCTTGCATATTTATTTGCTTGATCTGCTAACACACTCAGCATCAATGCATGCAACTTTTCAGGCTTGACACATGAACACCACTTTTACAAGCCCTTTAAAGGATGGTGTTTAAAGAGCTCACAGACAGACTCCATTACAGTAGGGGGAAGTGAATCTGAATAGTGCTGGGAAGAGAATAATGTGAGGTTTCTTGACTAATTCTCTTAAACCTCTAGTTGGTGGAATTGCGGTAAGGCTTGAATACACGTACTCAGTATGCAAGGCTCAAAAAGAATGCTATAAAAGCAAAGGTATGGCCTGTAGCTGATTTGTTGTAATGAATGGAAATGCTTTATCAAATGCTGTGCCACTGAGCTGGATTAACCCTTATCTTCTACTTTGATAAGTGTTTTCTGAACACATTAAGAACTGTGCATTTACTTGATGGTATTTAGCCAAAGAAAGCCTAAGTTAAATAGAAGACATAATTGTTGTTATTTGAATGTAGTTTTTCCATAAGTGTTCCTATCCAGTATATGAGGGTAAAAGGTTATTTTTTGGTTTTCTGCCCCTGTCATATGATTTTCTAAGGTTGATTTTATAAAGTCCCTAACAATAAAATATTGACAAACCATTTTAAATTTATCACTGTTAAACTGTCCACTCAAATGACTGAAAACAAAAAAAAATCATTAAAATGAAGTCTTGTTTATATACTGCACTTCTCAAGTATGAAAGAAGCTGATAATTAAATGTGGAATTTTTTTATACTTAGTGGACAACTTATCAGCAACTCTACTTATATACTATTTTAACTACTGTACTGACACCACTCTTTTTAAAAAGTGAAGTGTGACATATGATATATATTCTTATACCACAATAAAGCAGTTTTTCTTAACAGTCTTGTTTGCCCGCTGAAATCTAAAACAGGCTCTAGAACTGAGGTTCACCAGTTACTCGGAACTGCAATGTTTATTAAAACTGAAGTTTAACAACTTGTATGTCCAGGTTCAATGGGTTCCTCAAAATGAGATAATTCGAAGATTACCTTCTGTATAAAAATGCAAAACACAAAGACTCCTGGGCCAAGCAATTAACTGATTTTTCCCCTCCCACTAAGATTTAAATAGGAATTAACAACTAATGGCTTAAGCCATCATCCTCCCACCTCCATTCCAAGCTAATTTGTTCATTTTGCAGATAAGGTTCTAAAGCATACACCAAGACAGTGCAGTACATCTCACAGTAATCTATGGTGCTAGATTTCTACAGAAGTGAGTGGAAATCCTTTTAGGTACTGGAATACTTGCTCATCATGTCCAACAAACTTCAGAGGCTTTCAGTGATCAAAATACTTTCATTTCTTATACACTGGCAGTGCCCAGTGGAAAGCTGCAGACAAAAATAAGGCTTTAATATAGAAGCTGCATCTCTTTTAGGAAGGGCAAAAATCCCAGTGAGTTTAAATGGAATCATTCCCTGTTAGAAGAGGTAAGAACTATCCATGGAAATAAAAGCAGAGGCAATCTGAATTCTGAAACAAAATGGTTCCACAAGACTGGTCTAAAAAGAAAGACTTTCATGGTACCTTAATGATTAACAAATGTATTGTGGCATAAAATTTCATGGGCAAGGGCTGGGCCCTAGCCTCCACTATTAGACAGTGTCACCTGTTTTACTGCGATTGACTGATGGCATATCCCTAAAGGTTGTCTGCTGACAATCTCAAAAAAGATTTAGCATTTATTAACAAACTGAGCAACATTTGGTAACTTTCCTTGTATACACAAGAAAAGCATTTGTGACCAACATTTATTTACAAACACACAATACTTTCTCATTCTAAATCATAGTTAAGGAGACCTTTAGCATCTTAGATTACTAGAAATTTAATGATCTCCTGGTGCAGTACTGTTTTCCAGTGCACAACTTTTGTTGTTGTTTGCTTTCAAGTCTTTTCTGAATTATGGAGATCTTAAGGCAAGGCTATTACGGGATTTTCTGGGGCTGAGAGCATGTGACAAGTGGGTGATTGAACGCTGGTCTTTAGTGTCATAGTCTAATGCTCAAACCACTACACCACACAGGTTCTCAGTGCAAAACTATGCAAGTTAATTTCTGACAAGCAAGTTCAAAAGTCCTGTCAATGGTGCAACACTAATGTGAATGTGTGATGCAAATGTGAATGTGCAACACAGCACTTGGCAGGCAAATGAGCTGTTTGCCCACACAAAAGAGTTAGATGCTATGCAAGAAGCCATACTTTTTGATTTGAAAAATACCTTACAGTTACTCAATAGCTCATTCTTTCCTTGGATCACACCATCATATCCAAAGAAATTCATGAAACCATTACCACTTGGATAAAGGGCAGCTCAACCTAAATTTCTAAAGGAAAATGTTTACTTAATGAAGGCTTAGAACCACAAAAGGCTCCCTTGCAGTATGCTTGTAGAAAAGAAGAGCAGTGATCAACTACAAATATACTGCAACAAGTGCATATCCAAGAGGCCTTTTGATCCAAAGTAAGGCTCAAAAATATTTATCAGTATTTATCAATATTTATCAAAGTAAGGCTCAAAAATATTTTGCCCCCCCAAAAAAAAATACAGGGAAGTGTTAATATCATCTATCTTCTATGCACCCCTAAAATTTCTTTTACTTACACACAGAAAAAATCAACGTGACAGAGAGGAACCCTTATTAAGCAAAATAAATCACTGAAAAATTTTTTTAGGAGTTGATCTCTACTAAAGTGTAGACAAAGACATCAAAACAGACTCAAGAACCACCATCAGGGGCCCTTGATGTCGATGCGGTTTTTCCCACCCCAACCACCAGGGCTGTAACAGCAGTTATGGCTGCTTCCGATGGATCCCAAGGGCCCAGATCGGTAAGAACTCCAACATCGCTTTCGGAGGAGCAGGCCGTGTCCGCACTAGCCTGTTGTAGCGCGATGATTCCACTTTCAACCTCCTCTGGAATCCTGGGGTTTGCAGTTTCGGGAGGGGCCGGCGGGCCCCTCCGAAACTGCAAACCCCAGGTTCCAGAGGACATTGAAAGTGGAATCATCGCGCGATAACAGGCTAGTGTGGAAATGGCCGCAGAGAGACCTGTTGTTACTCCCGAGGCGAGCAGGCGACGGATTTGTTGCTTAGCGGGGATGCGACGACCCCCGTGCGCTATCCACGCAACACCACCCAGGGACACAAAAGAGGCGGCATCATCCGCTGCTGGGGGTGGGGGCTAAAAAGGGCCCCATCTGGGACGACCAGATGTCAGACCCGCAAAACACAACCGCGCCAGCCTCTCCGGGCCCACTTCGCTTCCGATCCGGATCACGCCCAGGAGGGAACGAACACGGCATCCAGTAATGGGGGGAAAGGAAACCCCCGGCCCGGGGTGGGGGTGCCCGTAAAGGTCCTCCCATTCGCCCCCACCTGCCCCATCCGCCGCGAGGGAAGGAGCCCCCCGAGCTCGGCCCGAGGGTCCCTGCCCAGCCTCGCCCGCCTTCCTCCGCGGCGGCGACGCCCCGGCCAGCCACAGCTCCGGCGGCCGCCCTCGGGGAGCCTCACCTGGGCGCCGCGTCCTGCCAAAGTCCCCGGAGTCGCTCGCGTTCGCTGAACACTCCAAAGGCGCCGCCGCTTCTTTCTTTCCTTCCTTCCTTCGGGATCTCCCCCCAAATATCCTTGCGCGTCAATCAAGGCAGCGCAGAGCCCGCGGCGTTATCCCAACACCAGGGAGAGACTTCCCCAAACCCCGCCAGAGGAGGAAGCAGAAGCAAAACCGGCGAAAGGCTCGAGCCAACTTCCCCGGCGCACGAGCGAAGGTCCTTCTGCCGGAGCCCTGGAGCGAATGCGCAGCGCTGGCGCCGCTTGGACACGCCTGGCTCTTGACGGGGCGAGGGCGGGGCGGGGCCTGCCTCTTCCTCGGGCCCCGCCCAGCCGGCCCCGGCTGCCTCCGCCGCCTCCTCCGCAGGAAGCGCCCGGCTGCGCGCTGGCCCTCCGCCCGCCTCTTCCACTCTGTCCGCACTACACTGTTATAGCGCTATGATTCCACTTCCAACATCGAATCCTGGGGTTTGGAGTTTAGGGAGGAGCAGGGCGGCCCCTCCCGAAACCGCAAACCCCAGGATTCCATAGGACGTTGAAAGTGGAATAATAGCGCTATAACAGTCCGGTGCGGGAATGATCCGCGGAGGCGGGGATGGGGCGTGTACAGCTCAAGGCGCCCCAAAGCTCCTGAGAAAGAAATCTCCCAGTTTTTCTAACCCAGGCAGAGGGAAAGGGCTTCCTGGGCCATAAGGGAGCTTTGCCCAGGTTTTTCTCTGGCCATTTCCGCAGTACACTGTTACAGTGCTATTATTCCACTTTCAACATCCTATGGAATCTTGGGATTTGTAGTTTTATCGGCCAGAGAGCTCTTTGTCCTCAGTAAACTACAAACCCCAGAATTCCACAAGATGTTGAAAGTGGAATAATAGCACTATAACTGTAGTGCAGAAATGGTTTCTGTTCCCCTATGCTAGAGCTTTCCAAGCTTTTCAGGTTGGTGACACAGTTGTTAGCCATGCATCATTTCTCCACGCAGTAATTCAGTTTTACTAGCAAACCGAAGGTTAAACTACCCCCTTACAATAATATATAATATTGTTATTACTATTATTGGTCTTATTTCATTATATTATGTTATTCATTTTATTATTATTTCATTATTTCATTTCATGATACTAACAAAATGCATGGGAATACAATATATCCCATGAAGACCCTTCATATATTTTTTAAAAATTTGTGATTTATAAATAATAACATACATCTCCAAGATTGTAGGTGACATACTTACACACTTCAAGCAACATACTAGCATGTCGCAGCACACCATTTGGAAAGCTCTGCTGTACACTTTTTGCAAAATCTGAAACTTTCAGAACAGGGTATGAGCATTGGCTTACAATTCTGGAGATACGGGTTTCTCCATGGAAACCCGCTGAGTGACCGCTGGGGTGGACTTGATGTCCCCTGTGATCTCTTCCAACTCTATGAGTCTAAGTCACACTCTCTCAACTTCAGAGAAAGGTGAAGGCAAAGAAACCCCTCTATGCAGAAATCTTCCCAAGAAAGCCCAATGATAGGTTCGTGTTAGGGTAGCTGTAAATCGGAAACAACGTGGAGGCACTCAGCAACAGTAACCTGGATATCTATGAGTTGCCAGACCTGATCAATATGTAAGGGCCATCCAGAGATGCCCACGATAGACTTACTAAGAGGGTAGATCAGGATCTATTGGTAGATCATTGGCTAATTTGCAAGCTAAATAGCTTTAAATAAGTGTAAATAAACTTGTCTTACAGGGATCCATTCACATGATTCCTCTGTAGTGGTGTATTGCATGTTGACTTCCATGATAACATCCTGTGGAATCCTGGGATATATGTTTAGGGCGGAGCTGTTAGAATTCTTTGCAGACAGTTTAGTGCCCAAACTCCAAGTTTCCATAAGACACGGCCATTGCAAATAAAGTGGAATTGTAGTTTCTGTGTGCCTCCAAGTTGTTCCTGACATATGGTGACCCCAAGGCAAACCTATTATGGGGTTTTCTTGGCAATATTTGTTAAGGGAAGGTTTGGAATATAGCACTCTTAATGTATAGTGTGAATGAGCCCTCCAGTTGTGGTTGCACCCACCCCAACTCTGTAATTTATGAGTAAGTTAAAAAGTACTGGGCACAGTTTGGATCCTTTGTTGTCCTCACACTCTACATCCAGGACTGGATTATCGATGGTGTAATTATTTGAGGAAATACTCCAGCAGGCTCAGTGGCTATGAATATACCTATGTGCTTCTTCTAAGGTGGCTTCTAGAGAACTGCTTCAGGGGAGAGAGAGGCTGTGCATCTCTTTCACATTCTTCCCTCCCATCTCCAGCATTGGTAGCATTTTCAGCCTGCTCTAGGGCCGTTTTGGAATGAGTGAACCATGCAGCGTGCTGTGGTTCACTGCAGCTGAAACACTGGCCTTTATCATGTCAGCTGGGACATAGGTGGGGGGAGTTGCCTTCACACTCCAGCCTGAAAGGGGCTAGTTCTTACCCAGGAGATATAGCTCTGCGTGGAAGAAACTGTGCCTTCAAATAAGAATTCTGACCCCCAATGAAATTTTCCTTCCGTCCTCAAATTTCTAGCATTGTAAAGAGTAAGACACTGAAAAGTGTTTACACATAGAACTTGTGTTTACTGTGTGTGCATTCCCTTGGTAACTTTGCAGCTTCTTTTCTTTGGAGGAGGGAGCGGGCTTGTTTTCGGCTGCTCTAGAGACTAGGACAAGGAGCAATGGATTCAAGCTGCAGGAAAGGAGATTCCACCTGAACCTCAGGAAGAACTTCCTGACAGTCAGAGCTGTCCAGCAGTGGAATATGCTGCCTCGGAGTGCGGTGGAGTTTCCTTCTTTGGAGGTTATTAAAGAGAGGCTGAATAGCCAGCTTTGATATGTGTTCCTGCATGGTTGGCCCCTGTGGTCTCTTCCGACTCTATGATTCTGTGATTCTATGAGGCCTAAACTGTATGTCTAAATGCCTTATAGAAATTCTAAGTTCCTACAATGCCAGAATTTTGAGGACTGAAGAGAAATTTAATGGGGGGATGGCAGAATTGAGGGGCAATGTTTTTTATTTTGCTGTCTGTCCATCTCTGCACCTCTGCCCTGACCAACAAAGCTAAATTCTCAAAGCTCAACAGCATTGACAAACAAGATTTACCATAGCATGAAGTCAGTGTCTTCAGTACTTCACTTCATTTTGGAAGTCCTCCAAGGCCTCAGCTGCCTTAACCTGGCTTTGCTTCTATATCTCTGTAGTAAGAACTGGCTCAACTTGTCACATACCAGTCAACATTTCACAGACAAAAACTGGGACACATGAGGCCAAACAACATGAGTGTGCGGTCAAAAGTTATTAATGAGGGAACACACGCAATCCAGGAGAGGCTGCAGCAGTTTGCTTTGCCTTAGTCTACTGGGAAGGGCAAGGACAGTGCCCACTCTACTCTTCTCCTCTCCTCTCTGCTGCTATGTTTGCACTTTGAACTCAGTTTGCAGCAACTGAAGTAAGGTGAGGACAAAGCAGGAAAATGAAAGAAGGAGAGAGGATCTTGTGTTCTTTCAAGGATGTTGAAAAAAATGGGCAACTGAGAATTAATCAGAACTGCCTCTGCCCAGTCGAGACAATTGGAGGGTGTGCTGTCAGTAAAGCCTAGAACTTGATTTCTATATGCCATGGTGATTTGTTGGTCTATTTATCTACTCTCCCCCGGAAAAGTTATGTAATGTCCAAAGCATATGCCTTATGGATCCTATCTCACTTTCTAAAGGAGTAGCTATGGGAAGGCATATTCTTCATTTGTCTTAATTTATTTCTAGCACTTCTACTTCTGAGTAGACATGCCTACTACTGGACTTTTTATTAGGATTTTTTTTAACCATATGCTCTTTGCTGACTGTGTTTCAAATTTTAATTGGGTATTTTAATGTACCGGTAACTTGTTTCTGACTTTCATGTTGTACCAGTGCTTGTGGGTAGGGAAGTTATTCCTAAGTATGATTCAGAATGAATATTCCTGTGGTACATTCATATGATTTTAAACTCCCCTCAGGGATACACAGTAAGCTAAGCTAAGATGTATACTTAAACCGTTATAAATATGATGATACAGCTAATGGGTAGTAGTATTGCAGCTGTCCTGTTGCAATAAAAACCCACCAGTTCTTTCTCAAGGGCCAAAGGGTTTATTTCAACTTTACTTCCTCCTTCATATACTAAATGGTTCCCAAGCGGACACCAACTCCCATTATTCTATCTGAGCCCTTTTTTTTTTATAGGCATTATGTTAAAGCAGCACAGCTGCAGAGAATATAAAACATTTCATGACCATTTTTTAAAATTAAGCTTTACTCTTTATGACAGCAGAGGTTCTTATAATATGACTGTAGAGGGCATGCACTAAAGCCGGTGGGGGAAGGGAGTAATTTTAAGCTACCTAACGATTTTAAGTTAAATGTCTCAGGTTTGCAACATTTGGGATAGGCCTAAGTGGAGGTCACTGAAGGGTGGAGAAGAGGATGCTACTGTTTGGATAAAAAGGAAGAAAAGAAAGGGAAGACAAGGAGGAAGAGAGAAAAGCATTAAGAGCACTGTGAAATTTCTTGGTTTTCATTTCCATCTTCAGTGTACAAAGATACATAAACATCTGTCTTTTTCATATACTTCATTCTTAGAATGTTTATTATCTGTTCAGATGCAAATTAAATTGACATGGCTTCTGTCATAGTGGCATGATAACTGAAAAGCTAAACTGGATTTTAAAAAAATATGTAGAGGAATCTAGCAGCAAAGTTTATGCCAGAATAAACCATTTAGGGCTGTTAAGTGCCACATAATTGTGGTGGTATGGAATCCTAGGATTTCTAGTTTTAGGAAGGCACTAAATCTCTCTGGCTGAGAATTCTAAAGATCCCTGGCTATATTACAAATCCCAGGATTCTGTAGGATGGGTCCGTGGCAAATAAAGTGGAATTGTAACTCTAACTGTGTAGTGTAATGGCTAAGGAAATATCAAAGGTATTGATGGATTCCTTTATTACTTTTTATGCTAACAAAGACTAATGTAGATACCTCTTTGAACACTGGACAGAATGTGTGACTTTTAGGCTGAAATTGATAACAATGAAATGCCATACATCTAAAATTAACTTGT
Organism: Ctenosaura bakeri; assembly: GCA_948474755.1. NCBI lineage: Eukaryota > Metazoa > Chordata > Lepidosauria > Squamata > Iguanidae > Ctenosaura > Ctenosaura bakeri. Next base: position 705,357 of record CAOLHI010000267.1, on the reverse strand, counting down.
CAATATGTGAGACAACTGACTGCAGGGATGAGACAGAGTGGAAAGGGGGAAATTGGATAAATATACCTAAATAGTTGAGTAAAATCTTTATATCATTTGGATGCATTTATGCTCTAAGCAGTTAAAACAAACATTTCACATCTCTCTGGGCACCTTCTACCTATAACATCCTGCACACTTAAATAACTGAATATTGTGAAGTGAGTTATACTTTAAATTAAGTACATATGTGTAAACTTTGAACTTTAGTAAAGATACCTCAGGGTCATTCAAAACCCCAGTATTAGACCCTCGTTTTTAGCCTTCCCAAGCCGTCAGTCTACAAGAGTAATAAACACATAGTTGCTGAAAAGATTATTTTTGGTGTAGAATCAAGATGCCTTCCTTCAAGCAAGGAAGCATTGTGGTTTCACAGTATTGCATTTTCTCAGTACACAAAATGCAATGAATCATTAAACCCACCCAAGCTCTCTGTGTTGAATTGGTTTCCTTTTGTGATGTTCAGAGGAGAATGTGTGAGGCAAAGAGGATTCCCCTCCCTGAAACAGCAGTTTAGAGCACAAAGGGGAATCATGAAGCCCTCCAGTCTATGACCCAAACAAAGATGGCCCAGACAGTGAATGTGGTATAACTGAGAGGCCAGTCCTATCCTTTCCCCTTTTCCTGGCCTTTCATGGTTGCTGCCTTCACCTTTCTCCAAGCATTTTAAAGCAACTGCTTCTCAGCATTTGAGCACTCTGCTGTGCATGTGCATTTTACAGTGTCCATGACCTAGAAGACTGTAGCCTCAGTTTTGTGTGAACATGGTTATCATGAGACTGTACATTCTTATTTTTTCTTATTTTTATTTTTTTCTGGTCAGTTTCGCTGCAATTTACCACTTTGCTTTTTGCAGTCACTTTCAAGCTCTCTCCTTGATGTTTCTATTCACTTCTACTATTCAGCTTGGAAACATTGACTACTTGATTCTTCTAGTCAATTTCCAACTCAGCCCTTGGTATTTTTCCTCCCTAGGTCAGTGGAAGAACCATGTTAGAAATTTGCAGAATTTATTTACAATCCCTCTCCAGACATTTGAATAGCCACTTTGATTTACTGTTTCCAAAAGATGTTCTTTCAAAGAAAGAAAGGAAGAAACAATTGAAATTGTGAAGAAATGTGTCAGTTTCACACATGCTTTCTATCTCTTCAGACAAACAAACAGGCAGTCCTTATGACTCATCAGTGGCCTACATAGTTAAATTAATAAATAACAAACTACATATAGTCCATCAAACAACTAGTGTAAAAGAGCTGCGGTCTTACAGCAAGATAGTACAAAAGATAGCACACATGTTTACTCAGAAGCAATCGCTGTTGTATTTGGTGAGATTTCTCCCTCTTTCGAAAACTTACAAATGCCTAGAGAGAGGGTAAAGGCCTTGCTCATCAGGACATGAAATTGTCCTGCAACCAGAAATGCACAGTAAGTGATCAGGAAAGGTGAGAGCGTTCCTGGTCCATCATCTACCATCTCCAGGGAGAATCCTCCCATTGTGATCAGCTGCACTTTCCCTCCACCTACACCTGCTGTTCCCACAGCTCTACTCTGAGTTTTAGCCTTGAGATTTTAAATGACCTATCTGAGATGCTGACCATATTTAGGGAATAGGGGTTATCAGTTTGGATAGCTCCTTTCAGTTTTGGACTAAAAAGATGGAATGGATTCAGTGTCACACTGACATGGAAGTCACTAGTTGCCATGGATGATTCTCTAGGGGCCCCTTCACACTATGTAATTATAGCATTATGATTCCAGTTTAAAAGCCATGGTTCCATCCTATGGAATCCTGAGATTTGCAGTTAATGGAAAGGGATTTAGAATTTTCTGTCAGAGAGCTCTAGTGCCCAAATTTCAGGATTCCATGGAATGTAGCCATGGCAGTTAAAATGGAATATTTATGTAGTATGAAAGGACTCCATATGAGGTGATGAGGTGGAGTGAAGAACCATTTTTTCCGAAGGGCTGAATCAGTCCCTGACCAAGACAACAGGGCTATATGGAGGTGGAGTGCCTATTTTCCACATCCACACCAAAACATATCCCATCATACACATTTGGACTGTTCAGACACAGACACACAAAACATCTAGATACTGTCCCTTCATTCCACCTTAACTACCATGCTTGAATCCTGGAGCTTGTAGTTTGCTGATGCAGTACAGCTGTCTCATTGAGAATTCTAAATACCTTGCTAATGTACAGATCCCAGGATTTCCTAAAATGAGTCCGTAGCATTTGAAATGGTACCAAAATCCTATAATTGTGTAGTGTAAAAGAGCTCTCACACTGCACAATTGTAATGCACTGTGTAGTATAGTAAAGCACTGTATAGTATAAAAAGGGCCTTGATCAATTTTCATCTCTTGTAAAAGTTATTTTTTTTCTCGGGCTGCTCTCCTCTTTATAAGTGCCACTGAATGTATCATATTTAACAATCAATATTGAACATACATAGAAGTATGCAGGGAGAACAATGGCTTTTCCCAAATCTCTGAGACTATTTATTTTGCTGGAATATGAGTCCATTCCCACCCACCCAGTCTCTGTAGACATTGCTTGGTGGGCCATCTCAAAGGCAGAAGATGATACACAGAACTTGGTGGAACATCTCACAGGCAGAAGATACACTACAATGGTGGAGATATCCTTTGAACTGATAGTGTGGATAGAGGCCTGAGATCTGATTCTTGTTCTCACATGTGTACAATCAAGAAGATTATGACAACAAACCTTAACAGAGGCACACAAAAGTCCTGATTACAATGACAGCACTTCTTAAAGCAGCAGAGTTCTGATCAAATAAGGCAACATCTGTTAAACTCATAAGGGAAGCCTCTGCAAATTGTACATCAGCTGGGTAGTGATTTTAATTATAAGAGTGATGAGAACAATTATACCGCCCTTATATTGAGGAAGCAGCTGTCAAAAAAAAAGGATACGATGGCAGAATGAGAGTTCTTTGTTCTTTGTCAATTATTTGTCTCTCAATCTTATGTGAAAAAAATATTTAAACATCCTCCCTTTTTCTGAAATGTCTTGTCTTATAAACAAACAGTGTAGTTCGGTTCTGGAACTGTCCAGGAAATAGTTATGCAATTTTAATTTGGATTAACAACATTGATGTCTAGATATTGATTGTCAGAATTAAAGTGCTCAGGAGCCATAACCATCAGTGCTTCTTCCATTGCAGTTTCAGGGAACCATTCATTTCTTTTTTAAAGGGAGAGATTGCCATGGTTGTGTGTCATAGCCAGAGCATGAGTTAATTCTTTGATCAAAAATGCATATAGTTTGAATGTGCCTGTGCGCTTTAATTTTATTATTCTACTAATGTATACCACCATACCTGTGAACAGTGGTATTTGAGTTACTGCATAATAGTAAAACCATAGATAGTGTTGTAAAATACAGGGAATTATATTACAGTCAGCCCTCCCTATCCATGGATTCTATGTCCATGAATCCAACCATCTACAGCTTGAAAATATATTTTAAAAAATTCAAAAAGCAAACATTGGATTTGTCATTTTCTATAAGGGATGCCATTTTACCATGCCACTGTGCATAAAGGGACTTGAGCATCCACAGATTTTGGTATCCACTGAGGGTCCTGGAACCAAACACTAGCGGATACCAAGGGCCCACTGTACTGTGAAATCTTGGTACTCTGTTACAGAATCATTTTTACTATGTTGCTATATGCCAAAATATGTGAACACCCACAGAAGAGAGGAAACAGTGTTGTTGCTTTACAGTTTAACAAGCAGTGAAGTGAGAATTCTCTACTCTTTCATTTATAATGATACCACTCCTTCCCTGTGGAACACGCTGCCTCAGAGTGTGGTGGAGTCTCCTTCTTTGGAGGTTTTTAAGCAGAGGCTGGATGGTCATCTGTTGGGAATGCTTTGATGTGGGTTCCTGCATGGCAGGAGATTGGATTGGATGGCCTCTGTGGTTTCTTCCAGCTCTATGATTGTATGATTGTATGACTCTACGACTCCTTCCCCTTCCCTGAGAGGTGAGAAATTCTAATGGTGCAGCACTTACTGGTATGGTCCCCATTTTTGCAACTCACAATCCCCCAGACACCCCCCACCCCCCACTCCTGTTCAGTTTGGCAGTACTATTAAGATAGTCTCCAGAAGTTATCCTGGATTTATAAACTTCTCCGATTCTCAGTCTTATGACAGTATAATTTGAAAAGGTCGTCCTTAGCATGATGTGTACTGTCTGATTTTGTGGTTTTTAGTAAGCATGGCCCACAGCACTGTGCATATAAATGCATTTTCAAAGTATACATTTCTGTTGATTTCTTGTAGCTTGTTATTGCAAAGTACATTTTTATACATCACAGGAAGCAGGTTCTTTGAATGTGTATCTGTGTAAGTGAAGCCAGGGCCCACTCATGCCATAACCTCCAATGTTTCACGGATGGAAACTGGAACAAATGTGGCCAAGCAACATGTGAGTGCGATCTAGATGGCACAAGTTACTGACATGGAAGAACACACAAGCTAGGAGAGGCTGCAGTAGTTTGCTTTTAAATGAGCCCACTGGGAAGGGCAAGATTTCACCTCCTCTTCCCTCTCCGCTGTGGACTTGATTGAGTGCAAACCGGTTTGCACTTTGAACTCAGTTTGCAGCAACTGAAGTAAACTAAGGAAGAAAGGTGAAAGTGGGAAAAGGAAAAAGAAGATGTTTTGGGATACAGTTCTCCCTCCACATTTTCAGGATTGTCCTTTGCAAATTTGATTATTCACAAGGCATGGGCGTGCCTCCCCCTCACCATTCTCCTCCTTCCATTCTCTTGGGTGCAGAGAAGGAAGGCAAGACCACCTAGGTAAAAGGCAAGTGAAGGGGGAGGTGAGGCACATGCTTGCCTTCTCCCCTCTGGGGCTTCCCTTCCCACTCCCATGCATTTTGCCCCAGTGGGAGAATATGCGCCTAGGTAAGAGGCAAGGGAATGGGGGGAGAGGGAATGTGTGTACCTTCCTTCTCCCCTCCAGAGTTCCCCCTCCCATTCCCATGCATCTGACCGCAGAGGGAGAATGCATGCCAAGGCAAAACACAAGGGAATGTGGGGAAGACATGTGCATGCCTTCCTTATCCCCTCTAGAACTCCCCCTCCCATTCCTGTGCATTTTGCCCTGGTGTGGAGAATGAGTGCTGAAGCAAAACACAAGGGTATGGTGGGACAGCCCCAGAAGCGAATGCGAGGAGAAGCACAGGGAGGAGCTATTTGTAGTTTTTTCTCCACTTTCACCAGGGTTCTGTGTTAAAAGCAGCTGAAAAAGTGGAATAACAGAGGCTACGTCAAAGCTGTCCCCACCAAACTGGGACCATTGGAGGGTATGTGGTATGTCTGACACCAGTATTTTAAACATGAAACTTGCTGGATGTATAAGAAATATGAGTATAAAATGAGGAATTCCCAGGCCCTTTCCGCAACTCACCTTTTCTTGTCGCTGGGGTGCACGAGATCATGCGAGCAGCCTCCAGTGAGAGGCTCTCGCGTCCCTGTTGCTTCAGTTCTGCAGCTGCCGGCTGCTTGTGTGAGAGCCCCACCTCTTCCTTCCGTAATGCAGCCTGGGAGTTTCCCAGGCTGTGCTGGGGCAGGAAGCATGAGCACCACACGTGCAGGGCCCCGGAGCGATGCACGATCGCGCACCATTTTCAACTTAAAGCCGAAAATGAAAAAGTGTACAAGTGGTGCCTGCCAGACCCTGGAGTGTTGTGCGATTGTGAGTGCGTTGTGTGGACTGCTCCTCACATTCACGTGATGCTCGAGGGGCCCTTTTGCATGGCAAATGTCATGTGAAAAGGGCCCTAGTCTTTTACTAAAGCAATCTATCCATGAAACACTATTTTTGTTTCACATTAATTTGTAGTACAGTTCAATAATCTGAAAGTCATTCCTTTCATTTCTTTGTTCAGTTTATGCCAAACATATAGTGCAAGCTGTCCTGCCATTAATGATGACACAAGAGTTTTACTGGAAAAACATAGAATTCTATTGGAATTCTATTAATAACACAGCATTTTATTGGAAAAAGATCTTCTTGTAAAACAACATAAACTGAAATCTTGAAAATGGTTTTCCGATAACATCCCACTAGCTCAGCATGAAATATTTAGTACGTATAACCCTAGTAAGTAAAACTGAAATATATAATAAGTTGGTCTGTTTGCTTCAACATTTGATTGTTTGGTTGTTTGGTCGGATTTACTGAGAGCTGGTATGGTGCAAGTAGTAGATAAAAGTATATGCAGACAACTCTTTGATTCCCATTTCATTTCAGTCTGCACTCATTAAGCACTCACTTCAGGAACTGCACTCATTAGGCAGTTCCTCTCTAGACAATTACAGAACTATAGGCCTTTCTGTACTACACTGTTTTAGTGCTATTATTCCACTTTCAACATCCTATGGAATCCTGGGGTTTGTAGTTTAGGGAGGGGTATTTATAATTCTCAGCCAGGGGGCCCTTTGTTCTCAGTAGACTAAAAACCCCAGAATTCCACAGGATGTTGAAAGTCAAATAATAGCACTATAACAGTGTAGTGTGGAAAGGCCCTATGATTCCACCTTAACTTCCTATAGAATCTTGAGATTTGCAGTTTAGGATGGAGCGTTCTCATCTAAAGAGCTTTAGTGCTTCACTAAACTACCAATCCCAGGATTCCATAGGATGCAGCCATGGCAGTTAAAGTAGAATCATAGTGCTATCATTGTGAAGTATGAAGGGGACCCAGATTAGGCTTCAAAGAGTGGCTAGCTCTCAACCTCATTCCTCCTGCTCAAATGGAGACTATAATTTCTCAAATGAAGATTATAAGACTGAATCTTGTTGGTTAGTACCAATTGGAGTTGAAACAATTGTTGAATGATGAATCAGCATATAGGTAAATCCCACTGATTCAGTGGGTTTATTGAAATTGGAAACTAATAATAGGGTTCAGATTATTGACTTTCCATATAGTGCAGGTGTGAATTGCAGCCCTTATTGGACTGCTGCCTTAGCCAGCCAAACGCATGGTAAGGGATGATGGGAGCTGGAAGTCTGATCATATCTGGAAGATCATGCTTTGCCCATGTCTGCCATACAGGATTGCTGTAAAGGTTACAGAGTAAATGCAGAGGAAGGCTGGGAACATTACAAAGTGCAATATAAAGGCGGGGGGGGGGTGCCAGCAGAATCTTAAACCTGTAGCTTATGGTCCTCTCACTTCTCCTCCCCAATACACAAATAGGAACTTTTTTAAAGGCTAGCTGCCCTTCAAAAGGGCTGGTTTTCAAGGGGAGTTAGAGATGGAAGGACTAATAATGTCCTCACCATCACCATAGTCCAAATCTGAAGCAGTAATGAAGAAGAGTGAGCAGCATTGCACACGGAACTCCACTGACTCAATAAAGAGGGTATCTGCGGTGGTTCTTGGTGGAGCATCTGACTTCTTGGACTTCTGTATCTACACACAGATCAGGAGGACTGGGGCAGGCACATGTTGAAATCCTTTGGGGAAGTTGGAACAAAGATCACCGCGTACTCTGGTTGTGTTGTGTAAAACGCAGGGTACTTAACAGCAGAGCTGACCTTTTGATTTTTTTTTTTAATGTGAGTTTACTCTAATTCATGGGTTTTGCAATGATTTCCGTTAAAAGGGATTTGTTTTGGGAAGGGGGAAGGGGGATAATACTGTTATGACATGACATGGAATCTGCAAAGCTGTGTTGTTTGTATTAACATGGGTTCTGTGTTACATTATTATTACAGCTGTCGATTAGGGAGGAGCTCTGGGAAGATGGTGGTGATGGTAGCATTAAGGCAGGGACCCCTGTAAAAGTTTGTTTTAATTTATGTTTTTAATGCTTTTTGAAGTGCTAATCAGCCTTTTAACTGCAAGCAGGAAGTTTTTGCATTTTTTTAGATTTATGTGTTAAGTTTTAACATCTTCCAGCTATAAATTTTACCTTTAGATAAGCTTAACCATGCAGTATCCAGAAGAGAAAAGGCCTTTTCAGGCTTCCCCCCTGAAACTCAATGCTCAGAAGGAGAATATATCTAAGTCCGAGCATTCCACAACAGCTCTGCTAATTCAAGGACAAACATTTGCTGCTCAAGAAGGTACCACTTCTATTGTTTGTAGACCTCTAGAACTGACCTGCCAAAATCACTGGATTTTTGGTGATATCTTGCTCTGGAACTTGATGAAAGCTAGACTTGAGGTCTATCTTGGTTGCCTGACTGGGGAGATAAGGAGTGGACTGGGGAACTAAGATAAAGCACCCCCTGGATCTTGGCAATCACATTCCTGTTCTTTGTTTGTTAGCAGTTCTGCCTGCTACTTGAGCTTCTAACACACCCAATCTTTCTCTGCTTGGGCTCTTCATCCTGCCCCAACTTGCCAGAATCCCATAAAGGCCTGTATCCTGAAGCCACTTACTGCCTCACAGCAGAAATTTGCAAGTTTTATGTCAGCTCTGACCTCATCACCTGACTTCAGTGGTGCCACTTATTGAGTGCCTAATGTCAAATTAGACATAGATATATAGAGATAGATATAACTAGATATTATTAGTAGAAATTAACTAAAGTTGGCAGAAGATTGATCAGATAATTATAGTTCAGACTAGAGCCCAAACAATTCAAGCCCAGAAAGGGTATGCGCGGGCAAATGAAACGCCAAGGAGTCTGACCCAAAAATCAATCCTCGATTACTATGTTACCCTAGAAATCAGTGTCCAGCGTGAGAACAATACCATTACAGGCACTTCAACTATAAGCACTCCAATGAACCTTGACAATGAGACCACAAGTAATGAACAGGACCAGCAGAGCCCTGTGGAATTGGACTCCCAAAATTGGTCCATGGACTCAGGGCTCCTGGCCAGGTCTCCAGTGGATCTACCTTCTAGGCATGTGTATTCTACAACCTCCAATACCAGTGGCAATGTGGTGGAGAAATCTACAGGGAAATCTCACAGGCTTAATACTGGTCATGTTCAAATCATCTATGACCACTTGCTTGCTTTCAGCGCAAGCCAATCAACAATTTTTTGATAAATTGTATGCTATAAAACAAGAGATTTCTGGACTTAAGGCAATACTGTGAACTATTGTTGCTTTGATAGAACTGGGAATTTTAAAAGCAGCACCCCCAATAAACTCCCCAGATAGAGACTTGGCAGACCCCCAGGCAACCAACCTAAAGTTCTCAACAGATGCAGCAGTAGATGATGATCACCCGCTTACTAATAACGCGAGCTTTCTGGGGCACCTAGAAGAAATAATGCATGACTGGTATACATATTCTGAGAAGACACTACAGATCTCAGCTGAAGATGGTCCTGCTAAAAGTGGCCTGAAGGATTTCAACCTTACTTTTACAAATCCAGACTTATTAGTTTTAGATGAATGGCATGATGACACCTTAGAAGATTATAACTCTCTGTTTCCACCTTCATCTACAGGAACAATAGCTGAAAATGCTCCACAGATAAACAATTATCAATTACAACTACCAGACTGAATATAGTCTGGCTCTGGTAAGACAATACCTGCAGAAGTGTCACCAACTAACACTGAGAGCCATATCACCATTTTTAATTGGCCACTAAGAAGACCAAATCATGTGTGGGTCACATCTTCGGAAGTGCTAAAGGATATTGTAGACGTATTGGGGACTGGATGGGATTACTCCATAGACATTAAATGTTCATATGTGTATCCCTCAACACCCCAAAAATTGAGAGGGATGGTAATTTAGTCCTTCATAGATAGGCGCCATGCCCATCACTTTTGGTGTCAGCTTTATAAATTTGAAGAAAGAGAAATTTCATTTAAATGGGGCCTGCATGCACACTACTCAAAAATCAATCCCAATTTATATTTGAATCCTCATTCCCACAAGTCAGCAAGCCTAATGAAAGGAAAGGACAATTTAAATTGCAGAGGAGCCTTTCTAGGAGAACGAGCATCCACAATGCCTGCTCACAATTTGTCTCCCAGAGGGCTGGGCTGTAAAACCCAGAAATGACTTGTACCTGGGACATTATACCATCCTGTCACAATCTCAAAAACATACACTCCTGAGAATCATGTCACATTAACTCTTGATAACTGTACTATAAAGGGCAGAAGTGGTGCATTCTTGGGGAAGTAGGTCATCCTAGAAGATTTAGAACATCAAACTCATTTAAACTTTAAAAAGGGCGAGGTGGATGTTCTCGAAAAAATCCCAAGTAAAGGAAATAATGGTACAGTGGTCTTGGGCTTCACCTCCATAGCTCTACGATCTCATGTCCAGAAGTGCCTAAATAACCAGAAAGATTCAAGTCGCAATGTACTAAGTGACAATTCTACTTCCACTAAGATTCCTCAAGTTAGGATAACAACAGCAGCAAGAAATTGGCAGTCTTCTCACTGGCAGGAAAAGTTAAAGCCAGTATCTAAGGCTTCTATAAGCCCATAGTAGCTTCCCCCCTGATTTTTTCTCAGATCATAGAAGAAAGGAAGCGTGTCCCTCTTTTTTAACCTTCCCCAATAATATCCCAGTTAAGAAAGAAAGAGACCCAGTAAGTGGACATAACACTTTGAGCTTGGAGACTGGAGATATCATAACAAACAGGACATTATTAAGTGGTGACAAGCCCCCTAGGAGTCATAGTTTCCAACAAATAGTTACAGGGAATGATTCCTTGCCTGATCAAACACAATCTACTAAGCAGTCCCCTGTAATAGATCTTGATTGGTGCTTGGGTAATAGATACGCTCCCCTGACCAATTCATCTGAAGATTGACTATTAGATAGCAAGGAGCTCCATCGACCTATAAATTTTATATCCTGGAATATTGCAGGTTCGAGAAATAAATTAGTCAATGCTGACTTCATTCAGTATCTTCAGACATTTGATACAGTTTGCCTCCAAGAGACTTGGCTTACAGAGAACAATTCCCTGAGATAGGAGGTTTTAGATCCTAGGAACAGCCAGCCCAGAAATCCTTCAGTGCAGGCCATGGTAGTAGAAGCCTGGCTATACTAATTTCTTTTACCATAGAGGTAGGTAAGATTACAGTAGTAGGTCCAGCTTCAAGCTACTGCCAAGTATTAACTATTCATGGCTGTAAATCAGGCCCCCTGTTATGTATTAATATTTATCTCCCCACAAGATCTGCCAGAATCTCAATAGAAATTTGGGCCAAGTTGGAGGAGTTATTTGATAGCTTGTATACAGATCACCCTAATCATTTGATGCTAATTTGTGATGATTTTAACGCCAGATTAGGCAGTGATTACTCCATGAAGGGAAAAGTCTTAGGGTTTGATGTGGGAGAAATCTTAACTGTGCCTCGATCATCACAGGATATATCAATTAATAAGAATCATCAGGCCCTTATCACCCTAATTTGTAAATTCAACTTTATTTGCCTCAATGGTACTTATTTAGACCACTCAAATGGGTATTCTACATACTTAACTGACAAAGGTGCAAGTGTAGTTGATTACATTATAAGGTCAGATACAATTATTCCCTATGTGCAGGTACTGGAAATTGAAGATAGAGCTGAAAGTGATCATTGTCCTCTCAGGTTGACCCTCAAACTCCAAGTGACTCATTCTGGGATTTCAGGTAGAATCTCTATGGTCTCTCAGTCCTGGTTTGATAGAGAATGTAAATCCAAGAAAAAGGAGCTGAGTAAATTCACAAGGCAGGTGAGACATATAGGCACAAATGATGACATTTTTTACTTAAAACAACGGAGAGAATATAAAACCTTGCTCAGGGGCAAAAAGAAGGTCTATTTCATTAACAATTGGAAATCCTTGGATCTGGCCCTCATTGAAGGCAATGAAACCAAATTTTGGAATTTGTTGCAGAGAGGCCTTTCCAATAAGACATGTGAGCCTTCCTCAATTACACCTGATGTTTGGGTTGCCCATTTTAGGCACGTTTTCAGAAGTGATTTAACTATATCATACATTATGATCCAGACCTCTGATAAATTGCCTGAATGGCCACTTGTCCCCCTTGTTGAAATTAAAAATCTGATTTCTACACTCCGGAGTGGCAAAGCTCCTGGAGAAGATATGATTCCCCCTGAGGTGTTTAGAATAGACATTGAGTGGTGGTCACCTATTCTTGCAAAATTATTTACATATATCAACTTAACTGGTAACTTTCCTTCAGGGTGGCAATCAAGCATTGTTGTGCCAAATTTTAAGAAAGGGGAGGTATCCAACCCCACAAACTACAGGCCTATCAGTCTGTTGGATGTGGCCTCCAAACTTTACGCACGGTATCTTTTGAACAAGCTGCTTGAATGGGATAATAATCATTCTATTATCCATGAGGAACAAGCGGGTTTTAGGAGAGGTAGAAGTACCCTGGATCAGGCCTTTATATTGCAGCATCTTGTACATAAAATCATTAATAGTTCAAATAAGTTTATTTACGCAGCTTTTGTGGACTTCTCATCAGTATTTTGTGGACTTCTCATCCTGCATGGCAGGGGGTTGGACTGGATGGCCCCTGTGGTCTCTTCCAACTCTACATTTCTATGATTCTATGATTTGACTTGATAGATAGGCAACGTTTATGGTATAAACTCGCAAAAATTAATATTGATAAGAGATTGTTGTGGCTTATCCAGCTGTTAGACCAGGATAATTCTCTGCAGGTGAGAACAGGTTTAAATGGTGCTTTAACACAATCTATTCTCATTAACCGGGATGTGACACAAGGTTGTATTTTAGCACTCTTTTTATTTAACTTTTATGTTAATAATTTGATACCAGAAATGACCTCCCCAACATTCTTCCCCCCAGCTATTAGCAATCGCAAGATCTCAATCTTGCTTTATGCTGACGACCTGGTCTTGCTATCCTTGAATAAAATCAGTCTCAAAAGGATGCTAGCCAAATTTGGGAGGCTATGCAAAGAGGAACAGCTGGCTGTCAATTATACAAAAACCAATGGTATTTGGGAAGAGATCCTCCAAGTGCATATGGACACTCGATGGACATCACTTAGAACAGGTGCACTCATTTAAATATCTGGGGTTGTACTTTGATGAGAAGCTTTCCTGGAAACAGCATTTAGAAGCCACTAAAATCTCAAGTACCAGATCTATTGGGCAATTCAAAAGATTCTTTTATTCTAGAGGGGGACAGTTAATAAATCCTGCTGTTAAGATCTTCACAGCTAAAATTATTGCACAAATGTTGTATGGAGCTGAAATTTGGGGAAGAGATGCCAAGTCTGATTTGGAAATTGTGCAAAATAAATTCATGCGACAGATTCTGCGACTGCCTCCTGGGGTTCCAGTGGCCCAACTTAGGGCTGAGTTGGCTTAACCTCAGTTACAGCTAGAATCAACCTGTCTTTCTTAAGATTCTGGCACAGATTAAGTGGACTTGAGGATAACTCCCTCAGCAAACTTTGTTGGTTAGAGGAACAGAGGTCTGGAGGTTGGGCACAATTGCTCCAAGATAAGTTAAAGATCTACAGCCTTAAAACAGAGAATTATTTAAGACTTGGTCCTCGTGATCTTAAAAACTGGATCTTTGATCAGGATGCCAGGCAAGACAGAGCATCCATAGTTGGTGCAAAATTCTCCATCTGGTACGCACAGATCCAGATTAATCATGCAAAGTCTCAGTACTTTGAAATCTTGATCTTATTTTAGCTCCAAAGAGCTTTTACAGAACATAGATTTCAACAGATGCCTTCTGCATATCTTGAAAGGAGATACCAAGGTACTCCAGTCTTAGGCCCTTTCCGCACCTTACCTTCTTCCAGCACTGGGGTGCAAGGATCACGCGAACAGCCTCTGGCGAGAGGCTCTTGCATCCAGAGTCCTTCAGCTCTGCACGAGCTGCCTGCTCACACAAGAGCCACACCTCTTCCTTCCACAGTGCAGCCTGGGAGTTTCCCAGGCTGCGCTGGGGCAGGAAGCACGACCAGTGCGGCTCTGGAGGCTCTGCACACCAAGTAAGTGTGCGTGGGGCCCAGGAGCAATGCGCGATCGCACACAATTTTCAGCTTCTAGCCAAAAATGAAAAGGTGAGCAATTGGTGCCTGCCAGCCCCTGGAGCGTCACGCGATTGTGAGTGCATCGTGCACAATGCTCCAGGTCCTCTTTCGCATGGAAAATGCCATGCGAAAAGGGCCTTAGATAGGAAATGTGTATTTGGCTGTAACCAGATCAAGGACATAACTCATTACTTGCTGGTCTGCCCCCTCTATTCTGGCCCTAGACAAAGATTCCTGTCTACCATTATTCAATTTTTTGCTGACTGCACATCCCAGAAAATAGCACTGTTATCTGACATGTTGCCATCTGTAACATACTTAGTAGCTCAGTTTGCATTGGCAGCCAGGAAACTGCGGGCTCGTTTCACAAAGGAACGTATTGTAACATAATGCACCTTAATTTTATACTTCCTGTTTTTACACCTTTTAGACAATTTATTGGGGCTATTATAATGGATTAAACTTGTATATAAACCTTAGTAAGTTTATTGTTAATCAGATCATAGTAGTTGTAAAAATGGTTTCAATGGATAACGGTTTTAAAGTTATATGTATCCTTCAGTAACCCATTTTTAATTGCATCAGTCTAGTTTAGTATTAATTTTAGTCACGTTTTATTCTAAGCATTGTAAAGGCCATTGGCTATATACAATAAAACTACTACAACAGCTGTCCTTTAAGAGGCAGCTCCCTAAGTGAAGATTATTCTTTCCCACTCCAGGGTTCTCCAGATAATTTGAACTGCAGCTTCTTAATAATGCTTGTGTGTCACATGCATGTACAGAGAGAGAGAGAGAGAGAGAGAGCATGGAAAAGCAATTGTTCCAGTATCTTTCTCTCTCTCTTTCTTTCTCTCTCTGCTTGCTCTCTCCCCTCCCCACATAAAAGCATTATGGTCATCCCCCAGATGACACTAAAAAGTGGAGCAAAACTGGTTATGCACACCTTCAGTAGACAGTACATCTGTGACATATTATGAAATGTAATCCAGTTGCTTTCATCCAGAAAGGTGTGATTCATAAATGCATTTTTCTCGCTTCATGTGTCTGTGTGTCTATGTGGAGGCAGGGAATAACTCAAACAAGCCCTGGGGTTGTAAATGTAGTGCTCACATCATTCAGAAATCTGTGAAGGAAGCAAACCTCTGTGTGCTGGCCAACCCCTCCTTACACACACACACAGACACACACCAAACACTAGTCTGGAAGCAATTGATTTCCATCTGATCTCTGTGAACAAATGGCCAGTATTCTTAGATGTGATAGCACTGCTTTAACCTTTCATTTATAGAGCAGATCTCTGTTCTGTGAATAAACTATGATGGTACATGCCAAATGATATTTTCAGTTGAGAGTTCCTCTACACATTCAAATGGAACAGATGGACCACCCCTTTAGGGACTGAATCATGTTAAAAAAGGCATGGAGATCATTATTTTATTTTATTTTATTTTATTTTATTTTTTTTTAAACTGCATATACTGCATTGAAATGTACTGACGGCATTTCACTGTACCAATTTGCTTAGTATATCCTATGTCATTATTTCTGTGTTTTTTCACCAGTCTTTCCCAATCTTGCAACCATCAGATGCTTTGCACTAGCACTTGAGTGGCTGGGAATAATGAGAGTTGTAGTCCAATACATCTGGAAGATACTAGACACAGGACATTTCTGCACTAGATTGTTATAGTGCTATTATTCCACTTTCAACATCCTATGGAATCCTGGCATTTGCAGTTTAGGGAGGAGCCTTTGAGGCCCCTTCCTAAACTGCAAATGCCAGGATTCCATAGGAAGTTGAAAGTGGAATAATAGCACTATAACAGTCTAGTGCAGAAATGGCCACAGAAAGATTGCTTTAAAGAGTGTATCATGAACTGTACAAACAAGCAGACTTTAACCAGCACAGTCTAATATGCTTCCTCAAGCATACTAATACATCAAATCAGTGGCTGATCTTTCCTCTCAAGACGGTGCTTTTGAGAAGGGCAGGTGTATCAGTAATGATCTTCTATTGGCACATAATAGGCCTCAAACATGCCCTGGGTTAATTACATTGTCTAGGTGTGATATATTGTCTTAGTCAACATGACTTGGACTTTGGCAAGACAAAACAACGGCCTGAGTGAGTCACTAGCTTTCACAGTAAAATTATACCTGTGCATAAAAAGCAAAAGAAGCAGTAAACGTGTTTTATATGATTGACTGGGAAGCAGTATAACATATATTAAGGCTGCACAAAAGCTTCTCTAGTACTTTAAAAACACACCCCAGTTTTAAGAACTCCTTACATGGAGAGAATGTATGAAAGAGAGTATAAAACATCTCTCCCTATTCATGCTCTATGGCATTCAGCATGCTTATCTTACAATTGTTCAGGAGTCAGAATGGCCACCGCACTCTTAACTGAGAACCAATGACAGAGATTTCATACCATACAACATTTCACAGGTGAAAACCAGGGCATGTGTTTTCATTTCAGCAGCATTAGAGCATGGCCAAGATAGCAAAAGTTATCAATAAGGAAGAACACCCAAATTAGGAGAGGCCACAGCTGTTTACTTTTGCCTGAATCTACAGAAAAGGGAAAGATTCCTCAGCCTCCTCTCCTCTCCTCTCCCCTCCTTCCTGCTGAGTTACCTGAATATAAACTACTTCTGCACTTTGAATTCAGTTTACAGCAATAGAAGTAAGCACAGGACAAAGAGGGAAAGTGAGAGGAGGAGAGAGAAACTGGGACATTTCAAAAGCAGCTGAAAATTAGGACCACAGAGGGTTATTAGGACTGGAATGTATGGGACCTTATGAAGCTGCACATAATGACATGTCACAGGTATCACCTGAAGAAGAAGTTCTCTCCTACGATCTCCCAGGACTAGGTGGGACAACTTGAGAGGAAAATGTGGGGAGCAGGTGGAGAGATGCATAATTTTCATTAGCCATTTCACCCTCCATCAATCCACCCTCATCAATTGCATTTTTCCCTAAATTAGGTCTCCAGACCTATTTATGACATTATCATTCATGTCATCTGTGGGATTTTTAAAATTGAACACTAAAGAATGGATTATCCCATACCTTTGTTGGCTATAACTATGGGACGGACAATGATGGAATTTGTTTAAGAGCATACATGCAGCTGTGGAGTATGATTCTGAAGTGCATATGTCCTTTCCACACAAGAGGCCTGAGTTGTTCCTATGACAATCTGGCAGTGTGTTTTCCCCAGGACTTCACATTACTGTTCTAGTAACTCAGATGCTTTCATGCCAGAGGAATATTTTCCAGATCACAGGCATGGATTAGCCCCTCTCTCCCACTCATAACATCTAACATTGGCAGAGGAATCACAAAGCAACAGTAGTGTCATTTCTCTTATTACAGTCACCTAAAACATTAGCAGATAATTGGAATCTTTTTTTAGCTTTCTTTAATGGTTTGGGTTAGATGTTAAAAAAAGATACACACAGGGAGATATTTCATTGTTGCTTCATTGTTCATTATTGTGTTCATTTCATAGTTCACTGTTGTGTCTTCAAGTCATTTCTAACATATGGCAACCCTAAAGCAAACCCATCACAGTGTTTTCTTGGCAAGATTTGTTCAGAGTTTGCTGTTGCCTTCTTCTGAGACTGAGACAGTGTTGCCTTCCTTTGAGACTGAGAGAGTGTGACCTCCCAAAAGTTTACTCCATAGATTTCAATCAATGAAGAGGAATTTCAGGTCTGGTTTTCCAGAGTTCTAATCTAATGCTCAGAGCACTAGACCATACTGGCTCTGTGAAATATTTCTTAGTATGCTGGAAAACCTGAAAACCTGCACTTTTTACTAGTCATGAGATGGCACCCAGGAGGTGCTCTGATTATGTGGAGATTAATGTTAGGGTGTGCACTAGGGAAGAAATGTGTTTATGAATAAATATAAGTAGGCCAACTGCTGAATCTGGAACAACCCCATTGAATTTAATAGTAGTTCTAATCTAGGACAAAGTAGCTGATATACGTGGCCATCGGGAATTTATCACATACCTTGCTATGCAACTTGGTTTTACAAATATAGGCCAAAATGTCTTTTAGATTTAACTGGAGAAGTATCCCTGAATCCATTAGATTTATGTATGTGTTGACTCACCACTGAACAATTGAATGAATGGGTGTACTGTAACTGGGACTAATCAAAAGGATGCCAGCCATAGCATGTCAATGTTTCTTTACAGTGCGTATATGGATTATTGGTATTATTTGTATAAAGTAACACCATAAGAATTATCCCCTATATAATGTGTTCTGCACTTTGAAGTGTTCTGCCTAGCCAGCAGTACTTTTTCTTCCTGTCCCACTAGGGCTGCACACAAAGTGGTTGAACACACTAAGGGGACAGGCTTCCTGTGGCCATTTCTGCACTGCACTGTTACAGTGCTCTTATTCTACTTTCAACATCCTATGGAATCCTGGGATTTGCAGTTTAGGGAGGGGCCTTTAGGATTCTCAGCCAGAGATCTCTTGGACCTCAGTAAACTACAAACCCTTCAGTAAACTACAAATCCACAGGAGGTCGAAAGCAGAATAAAAATGTGGTGCAGAAATGACCTGTATCTTTAGTAACTGTGTAAGAAAAGGGAATTTCAATGGGTGAAGCTTTCATGACACTCATAAAAGCCACAGGAGCCTTATATTCCTTTTTACCTGGTCATTTTACTTGCAGGCCTCAGGGTGTCATGAGGTGAACAATTGTGACAGGTCTGGGAGCCACTTGGACTGCCAAAATGTCCGTAATCAGGGGGAAAAACCCTGAAAGTGAGAGAAGTCCGTTTCTCATTTTTTGGTGGGAAAAAAACCTAGCTTTTAAAGAAGTTAAACAGTACGTGGGCTGCTGCTGCCTTTAGAAAAGCAAATTGCTGCTTCTGGAGTCTTCCAGGAGAGACAATTTACCCTCTTTGATATCAGAAAGGGGAGGGGCTGTTTAGTGGAGGACTAGCAGCCATAAATACAGTTAGGGGACACATTTAGTCTCAGAACTATACTTTGCCTGCCCTGGTTTAGTGATAGAGGAATATGACTAGGCACATCTCAGACTAATGTACTAAAGAATAGAGGTGCTGTGGAAGAAGAAGCTGTCCTGTCATCAATGTTGAAGTAACTGAGCTGCCAGACCAGTTGACTCTGTATGGGGATGGGTGGCGCTAGTGGATGGTAGTAGGAGCAAAAAGTCTTGGCCTGGCCTTGCTAAGCTGTTGTCCATGATCAAAATGTGCTTGCATTTTGATAAATTTATCCCCATTAATCACTGGGTCCCCAGCACTCACAATGTGCAGCCTAGAGACCTCTACGCTGACAAAGACTCTTTCTGCAGGAGCTTCCCATCTGGCATGGAGATGAGAGAGGAGTGGGACTGTGATTATGCTTCTGCATGATGTCGTTGTGGTCCTGTCCTTCTCCTGTTGCCAGGTATCACAATCGCAGATTAAATCATTGACGAGTTTTCACTGTCAGTGACCAATGATCGTGCAACCATCCTGCACTTACTTGGCCTGCAGAAGTACCAGAAACGCAATGGAGGCTCTTCTTGCTCCAGCGCAGCTTGGGAAAGTGCCTGTCTGCACTGCAAAAGGAAGGAAGAAGCATGTCCATCATGCTTCCTTTGGCAGAGAGCCAGCTGGTGCAGAGAGGAGGGGTCCCATTGTGCTCCCTTGCCAGCAGAGCTGCTGCCGGGATCACCATGGAAAGGGCCAAAGACTTATGGCTAGATCATTAGCTGCTGCTGAAGAACTGTTCTAAATCCATGTTCAGCTTATTCAGTAAGTGTCGTTTGACAAAGTATGTCCATTGCACACTGGTGTCAGAACACTCACAAAGCGGAGCATCCACTGAAATATACTGCAGTCATCCTTGGCTTTCCCAAATAACATCAGTGATTTTTGTTCCATCTTGCTGTTTACTTATCTAATAACAGCGCTGCCAGGAATGTCTCCTGAAATTACTGTTCCTCTAAAAGTAAATGAAGGACACAATCTGGCAGGGGGAAATAATCATGTGTCCATGAGTTTCAATTCTCATTTCAGTTGATATTGTACTGGAAAGCCTCCCAGCTGTTTATGCCCCAGATGTTTGGCAATGCAAACAAAAGCATCTTGATGAATAGGTCATCCAAGATGTCAATACCAAACCACAGTCTAAGGTACAGTAAACAAGGTTAGAGTCACCCCAATTACTCGGATTTAACTACCAGTCATCAACTCCTCCTCTTCACTGTGCTATTATTTATAGAAATGATTGCTATGCTCTACTTAAAATTTAATTGAGATTTCAATCTGAATTTGTCTATAGTGATCTAAATTCCTCTCCTTACTCATACAGGTTCTAGCTATCATTCACACACAGATTATACATTTCTGTGTGATGTGTGTGTAATTAAGATCCATTAAAGCCACCTACAGTATGCTGAAAGACTTGCAGTTAGAAGAGGCCTCAAACAATTAAGCCAATTACCTCAAAATGACTATTGTGATGACTTCTTTAAAAAGAGTGATTTAAGAGATCTCAATAGACCAAGCATTTTTTTTTTAAAAAAATGAAATTTATAAAATTTAATAGCAGGTTGAATTGGTAAACAATGAATGGCAACTATGTTTGATATTATTTGGCTTGTATTTATAAACTTATAAAGCTAACAATATGCTTATTATACTTCATTTTGTTTTACTTAAGATGAGCTACATTGCACCTGAAAATGATATTTTCCTCACAATTTAAAGTGTAAACAGGAATGGGCTGGTGGCTGTTTTTCAGATTTGTGCCAATATTTCATGTATTCCTGTTCTCATCCATTTAGTTTCTTTGACACTTTATTATTTTAAAAAATCCATATAATTTGAGTTATATTAAATATGTAGTTTTGAATGTATTTTCTCACAAATGATGCATTTCTTCAAGTATTTTTTTTCAAAGTCCACATTTCTAAATGTTGTTATTGTTGTGTGCCTTCAAGTCATCTTTTGACTTATGGAGACCCTAAGACAAACATATCACAGGGTTTTCTTGGCAAGATTTTTTGGGGGCTGTTGCCTTTGCCTTCCTCTGAGGCTGAGTATGACTTGCCCAGAGTCACTCAGTCGGTTTCCATGATTAAGTGGGGATTCAAACCTTGGTCTCCAAAGTCATAGTTCGATGTTCAAACCTCTACACTGCACTGGCTATGAGAACATTTGTCTTAATTGATTTTTATACTCCTCTCTCTCTCTCTCTCTCTCTCTCTCTATATATATATATATATATATATGCACACATATATACATATATGCCAAGAACTGTATCACAAAATTCTGAGAAGTGTAAAATCTGAAGGATTTCTGAGCTATAGATCAATCTGGGAGCTCTGAATCATGCCAGTTGTCCTAGAATCTGCAAATAATACATTCTTCATGCATACCTAATTGAGAATATGTTAAACTTACACACTTATGTGTACACCTGTATGGTCTGTGTTTTTCAGAATATCCATTTCTCCCATTCTTGCCCAGCAAGGGACTTGCAATATCACTGAAGCAGTGCTTTGGCTGAAAAGCCAGTGTCAGGGGCTAAAGGTAGGGGGGTTGCAGATGTATGAGGAACTGAATCCACCACCCCTAACTGACTTAAAAGAATTGGGTCTTACAAGCACCTGAGAAGGAGAAGGGAGGAACTGCACCTACAAATGGCTTCTCTAGGAGCAGCTGCCACCTATCTGACAGGCAATACTGCCATGCACATTTGGCAACATGGCATCCCTTGTAATGGAGGCAGAGTGCTGTCAACAACATTGCCTCTGGTGCTTAACAGAGTAACTCCCAGTCATCACTCCAGCTCCTTGTTTGTAAATATGGACACATGATGCCAGCATCCAATCAGGTAGAGTGAGCTAGTTTGGAATACAACATACCTGGAATGAAAAGTTGCATAATCTGTGTGCCACATCCCATGTGCACACTCCCATGGACAGTTTCAACTTGCAATATGAAAATGTGCCTACTAATTTAGAAGTAAAAAAGGAAAGGAATGAAAGGCAAGCTGATGTAGAATACTTGAAAACCCTTTACTTAAAAGAAGCATTTTGAAATGAGACTCTCAAGCAGCAATCCAACTGTAATTTGATCTAGGGGAGGGAAGGGCAAAGTATCAGCTGTGTCTAGCTGTAAATGTTCTCCCTCTTTTCCCTTTTGAGTCTCAGAAGTGCCAGTAAAGAGTACTCACCCAAAGAATGGCAATTTTCACTTATAAGGGAAACATTCATAATAATTATGAAAGAGAACCTCATGTACTAATGTGAACGACTTTCCAAATTTAGCAAAATACTCCCTGTAGTTTGCCTCCACATTTTCAACATAAATATCTTCACTACTAATCCTCTTCCTCCTCCTCCTCCTCCCAGCTATCGTGTTGTCTGTTGGTTTTTGGCTTTAGTTTGTCATATTATGAACATGATACAACGTGGTCAGCTTGCTCACGTTCTTTATTCCTCCCTGTAGGCTTAACTTGCTCCCTGTTTAATCACAGATAATAAAACTTGCAGGCAAGATCTGAGGCAAGTTTTACACCCACTCTGTGGAAACTCACTCCTCCGTCATCCATGTTGACAGTAATTAAATAGAGTTGTAATGGAAAATAAGAATGTGGATTAAGCTATTTACTGTACCAGAATATTCAAGTATGTTCTTTTAGCATCAGTTATTGATGAATTTTAAAATTCTATTTTTACTCTTGATTTTTCCACCACTAATACCACAGGAAAATTCTGACCACTCAGAGTGATGGAATAGATAAGAATTCTGCCTTTTATATAATGAGGTAGGTAGGTGTGTGTGTGTGTATATCTTTAAAAATATTGATTCTGACAAAAAGGAAACTGAATAAATATAATTCCTAGTATACCAGGGAGCCAGTGGAAATAAGCCAACAATTATTGTTTCAGACACTAATAGCTAAACACATTGTAATAAAAAGGTAAAAAAATAAAAAACATTATTTTAAAAATCTGACTGCTCTCAAATCCAATGTCTTGCAGATGTGTTGGATTACAGTTCCCATAATCTCCAGCATGACTATTGCTCATGATGGCTGGAGGTGATGGGATCTGTCATCTCACGCATCTGGAAGTCATTAGGTTAGTGTACACTTAGCTAGCTAATAAAAGAATTCAGAGTCAATCAATTACCTGCTTTTTGACTGTTTAGTCTAAAAAAGAACACATAAAAATCCCTTGCTGTTTAAAATTGCCTTTCAATGGTCGAACTGTTAAAGCCTTTAAAACATTATTATTCTCCATTTTCTTCCAACTTGGCATTTAAATCAACATAAAATAAACCTTGGTTGCAGCATAATATAATGAAAATAATAAAATACTAACCTTCCCTCTATAGCTCACAAAGCAAAACCCATGAGATTGTAAAGCCATGCTTTCACTAACTGATTTTATTTATTTATTTGTTTGTTTGTTTTTGCATTTGACAATAATTGTGAAAATAATTATGAAAATTTCTAGTTGGCATTCTTCATTCAAACATAGAAACAAACTGCTTCTCCATAATGTACTACCTAAGCTTGGAAACTACTTGATGAGTCAATGCCTTTTAATCCTTGAAGAATATTCTCCCTGATTTTTATTTTAAGAATGCATCTGGAAAGTCATTTAAAAGTGCAAGATTAAGGTGCCCAATAAATATGCAAGCTGGCTAATTGTATCACCACAATCACAAAAAGCAGCCAAGTTTATCCCTGAAGAGCTGGTTTACATTTAACATGCCTTTACACAATCTGGTATCACAGGATAGGTGTGAGGAATGCAGTGTGGGGAGGGAGATCATTTTGCATCGGTGAATCAGCCTTAAGGCCAGCCTTGGTTAATCATTTTCAAGAGATGTAAGAATCAGTTTGGTATAGTTCAGTGCTTCAGTTAATGCATTTAGCCATTAACGGAAAGCGTTGCATCTCTTACCATAAACGGGAATTGACCGCCTCTGTTTTTCCATCAGCCTATCCTGGATGCTGGCTTCTGTGTATATTGTGTGCCTCCAAATTGTTTCCAACTTATGGCAATCCTAAGGTGAACCTATCATGGGGCTTTCTTGGCAAGATTTGTCGAGAGGGGGGTTGTCCTTGCCTTCATCTGAGGCTGAGAGAGTGTGACTTGCCCAAGGTCACCCAGTGGGTTTCCATGACCAATCAGGGATTCAAAACTTGTTCTCCAGAGCCATAGTCCAATGCTCCAACCACTATACCACACTGGCTCCATAACTATGTTCCCTCACATATTCCCATCCATTGTGGGTGGGGTACAGTCTGATAGTGTGATCACCTCCTTTTGTGCTCTGCCTCTCCCATCTTTTTCTGGCTTATGTTTCTTTCCCTTGCCCTGCTCCAATCTCTGGGGAAAATGACAACGTCATAAATACTTTTTAAAATTTTACTAGTTCCTTCTCAGGTTTTTAACAACAAAAAATACTAAGTGCAATAGTACGAGAGTGCTTTGAGCATATGTTTCTTCATAACAAGGAGCTGAACTCAGTGACCATTTTGGTCTCTTCCAACTCTGTGATTCTATGACTCAGTAGCCCTGTCATGCCTCTTTGAGAGGAACATAATGAAATTGGCCCTGTCAAGTTTTTACCAAAGACCAAAAAGCAGGGTTGAAAGAAATCAGTGAGTGAGAAACTGAGCAAGAAGTCCCAAAATGCTGTCATTTCCATCATCAATGAGAAGAGGTGGGGAGGTAGTGATGTGCCGGAGGTTCATTCTCCTCTCAGACAGAGAGAGCAAATTAGATAAAAAAGAGTGTGTCTGTGTACACATATAGGTACATATACATGCACCACTCTTCTTCAAAAAAGAGTCCAGAGCAGCTGACCAATTATATAAAACACAATACAACAGGGGACAAGCACTATGGAAGTTATACCTCTAAAATTATTGACGTATATAATAAACTACAGAAAATCCATCAGCAAATAGGAACAACTAAACAAAGGAAAAACTTGCTTGTTCGCTGAAAGCTTACACAAACAAATTTATGTTCAGTTGGTGCCTAAATAGAAACATGGTGGGAAACAAATCAAATTCCTCTCAGAGAGAGTGCTTCAGTGGGGCTGCTGACACCAAGATGGCTCTGTCATCTTTAACTGTGAAATTCCAGGACCTCACATTTAGAGAGAGAGAGATTTACCATTCTCAACTAGAGATCTCTAGTACACCGTCAAATTGCAAGCTTCACAACTCCATGGGATGCAGCCATGGCAGTTAACATGGGATCATACTGTGTAGTATGGAAAGGCACCTGAGATGTAAGGCCATCATCCCTACATGGTCATCCATTAATATAAAAACTTGGTATAGGCACAGATGTTAAAAACTTGTGTTCTCATGTTTCACATAGGCAAACCAATGGCAGAACAGAGCTATAAAGTCTTGTTTTGAAGGGGTGACTATGATCTTTGGAGGGATTCTTGGGAGGTATAGCCCCATAAAGTTACTTTTCCAAGCTCTGAGTAGGAGAGAGGCTGAAAAGCATTTTAAGCAGCAATATGTGAAATAGTTTGTTTTAATCTGTTCTTCTTTATATCCCATTATGTTTAACTAAGCCATTGAAAGAAACTCTTAGTTTTGGTGCTATCCTGCCTTATTAATTATTGTGTGGCATGGTTTCACAGTCTTCTTTGAAACAGTGCTATAAGAAAAGCAAGGAGTATTTCCTTCTATAGATAAATACCTTATTATAGTGTGCTAGGGGTAGCTAAACAGTGTATTGGAAGATAGATTGTGCTGTTGTAGTTAGCATGGTGTTGGGCTGTGGGAAATTCAGGTTCTAGTTCCAGTTCATTGGATATGTGGCCTTGGCCAGTCACTCCTTCAGCTTGACTATCTCACAGGGTGTAAGAATAAAATGGGGAAGGTGAAGGCAGCCATGTGCACCCTTTTCCACTGACTGGAGGAAGAACAGGTAATAAATTTACATTTCCAGGCAAACAAATCACTGCTGATGAGTGCAAAAACTGACCTAGACAGTATGACTTTCTCTACTAGGCAGTACAACACTTCATTTGACAACAAGCATGTCCTACTGATTTCTTACCAACTCACTCTCTTACAAGGAAGCATTCACTAACAGCTGTTTATAACCAGCTGAGAAATAACTTTGAAGTTTAGGTCCAAATTATTTTACAGACCTGAAACTGAACTGTTTGAAAAAGAGGAATTGAGATCTTGAGGAAAGGAAGCAAAAAATTACTGCACCTAAAGTCACTATTTTGAATGTGTGTGTGTTTGTTTCCAACTTGTACTTTAAGAGGAACAAATTGACTAACTTCCTTCCTATGTGGTCATTTTATTGCTTATAGCCATTACTGGTAAGCTTCCTATTTAAGTTCCTGGATGTGAGACTGGAATGTAAAGCTGAAGTACTTATTGCGCTGAGAAGCATAGACCTAGCACATCCCTGGCAATCATTCTTTCTTTGCTGAAGGAGCATGGTTTTATCAGGTTGTTTGTCACACTATAATAGTGGCTTAAAATGGAAACAACTTGGTGGGTCCATCAGGGGGAAAAAATCCAAAAAGAAAGGGTCAAATAATATATGTACTGAAATCAACTAAAAATCACAAAATAGTGAACTTGTTTTCCCCAACTGTTTCTTAGGCTCGCTGTTAAATCAAAAAGAAAAACTTCACAATATTGGCCACAGTTGATGGGATCTGTGGGTCAAAAAACACCTGGAAGGAAGAGTTGTGCATCCCTGCCATAGTAGATTGAATAGCCCATGTGATAGTCTGTTTGCCATTATGTGCGTGGATTGACAGGTACTAGAGTGAGACTGGTATGAACGTGAACTGGTATACTATGAAATCACAGGACTACAACATGAGCTATAAAATAAAGTGCAACAAAACTATTTAAAAACCAGTCGACTCAAGAGCATCACTTAACTGACCTAGAGAAGTTACCTGAAATAAGTAGGTCTGTAAAGAAGGGATCGTATGTCCTCAGAAGAGTATTTGGGAGAGGCACCCCCAAACTGCCTTACTTCTCATACACCCCAGCCCAACTGATCTCACTGGCAGGCATCTGAGATAAGCTTCTGAGGCTAATCTCTAATAACAGTCCACCTCGTGTGAGTGAGGAAGGTACTTCAAACAACCCAATCAAATAACATTCATGGAAAGTTAAGATGTGATAGCGATGTCACAGTCTACTACATGACTTGAGGTGTTGTGTTATTCACTACCAGTGACATTACAATCACTGTCCAGTAGGTACTGTGATACTCACACTCATATTTCATATACTACTCCAACATGCAAAAGTATTCATGAGCTGGGAGTAAAGTGGAAGAGATTAGCATTTTCTTAATATAGTATTATGGGGAAAATGTGATTTTCCTAGAACAGAATCCATACCTTACAAGAAGATATCTGATCCAGAGCTTGAAAAAGTTCCAGTTTTGGACCCAATCTCCCAAAATCTCTAAGCCAGCATAGTCATTGTCCATGCTGTCTCAGGGAATTCTAGCAGCTACAGTCCATAAAAATAACTTCTCTAAGCATTGGCCTGAACCTAATACAGATAAGAGCATTTATTGTGCTCTAAGCTGATTGATTGATTGAAAAGTCCTAAGAGGTGCTAAACAAGGGCTACAAAACAGGATACCAACCCAGTCCACAAGCTGTTTAAAATCAGTGCATTTAACTGTTGCCTTTCTCAGCCTGGCACATTTCCAGATATTTTGGACTATAGCTCCCATCAAGCGATTAATTTGTTTTGCCAGCAAAACATAATGGAAGCAATGACACAATTTCTTCATCCTTCCACCTTTTTCAAAAAAAACTTCATATCAAGAACCATTTCTTGTGGTATTTGCTAATGTGATACTGAACTTAGAAATATAAGCTGAAGATACTGGAATAGTAACTGAACTGGGAAAGGTACCATAAAACTTAACAAATCTGGATTTTATCGAAAATTGATTAAATAAAGATGAACATTTCCTGCAGGCCAGAATATCTAGTATGTAACAAATTCCAAATATAACACACCCTCCAAGGTAATTTCTTCACTCCATAAGCAATGGAGGTTTTTTAACATGAACAGCCTGGAGTGTCTATGTACTGTACCTGTGATCAACGAAGAAAGGGTTCTTTGCAAAAACAACAGCAACCAACAGCCCTGTGGTCCATCGCTTGGTGTAGAAACTAACAACTTGCCTAAGTTATTTTTATCATTATCCAGGACTTGTTAACTAAACATCTCACATAATACGTTTCTTTCTTTCCATGTACACATCCATTTAAGTGAAACCATTCCAGAACAACATGGTGAAAAAGTGGTCCTATGCATCTGAATCTGTGGTTCACTAGGAATTGTGATTTTTCACATGATATGTAGCCCATAGAGTATATCAAGTAGTTAAGGAAAGAGGTTTGTGAAACATGATGACCAAAGGAAGTGCTGCAAGCATGTACACCAAGTGGTATATTCCAAGACCTCACAGAAAGTGCTAAAATTTGCAGCTCCATCTGACAGCAACCCAATTAGCAAATTGATCACAGATCTTAACATGGAAATATTGAGAACTGGCAACTCCTTTGCTTTCTCACACAAAAAGGAAGATGG
Source organism: Ctenosaura bakeri (assembly GCA_948474755.1). Lineage (NCBI taxonomy): Eukaryota > Metazoa > Chordata > Lepidosauria > Squamata > Iguanidae > Ctenosaura > Ctenosaura bakeri. The sequence continues at coordinate 676,647 of CAOLHI010000267.1, read as the reverse complement.
CAAAGAAAAGGAAGATGAGCCACTTCCCAAAATGAGGTCAGTTCCCTTTCAAAAGATGACAAAATCATTCTTTGTATGGATTTTATCCTTCTTTTAGAAGATGAATTTGGTTAGATTACGCAGGCCAGAGGAGCCCCTACGTGGGGAAAAGAGAGAGAAGAGGAGGCCTAGAGGAAGCACACAAAACTGTGGTTATCTTTGGGAATTTGCTATGATCCAATTACCACCAAGTTAAGGACAAGAGTATGTGCTGCTGTCATAACAACTGTTACCCTGTATGTTGGGGGTCCCGGGAGGGACGCCCAAATAACCAAATAAAATACAAGTTGGGGGAATTTAGCTTGAGCACTCTCTTGGCTAGATGAGAGGCAGGGTAACTTTAACAAGAATCTTTTAACCCAGTGTCTACGGCTTCAGGTCAGAGAGCAGGCAAGCAAGTTTAAAAGTAACAAAGATAACAGTTTTATTGAAAGATAAACATCAAATAAAAACAACACACACACTAGCTAACTTGGAAGCAGAAATGGAGAGCTTAGGGATGGGTAATACGACACCTGGTCTTGTAGTCCTGGAGAGAAAGACGGGGTTCCAAGAAGGGAGGCAGACTCAGTTGTGGAGAAGTGAGGGGAAAACTTCACTGGACAGAGCGGCAGCAAGGTGGGATGGAAGTCCATGGTGATCCGAAGACGTCCCAAAAGTGGGGACCTTTTATAGGGTGGATTTTACCTACAGGCTATGTTATGCTCGGTGAGGACAAAGGAAATTTGAGTTGGACAAAGGAGTTGGGAAAGGTCAAGTTTTGCATGATGGGTTTAGCTCTTAAGACAATAGCGTGGCCGGTGCGTTAATAGCCCGATACAAAAGAGTGGCTTGGCTCTTGGCTGTGTGGCTTTGTGTAAATCCGAGCCAAGCAGCGCCGGTTTGCAGGGAGGTTTTTCCCTAAAGCAACGGAGAGGCTTAAATTGCTTGCCTGAAAGGGGTTTTGGAATGTACAGTCATTAACGGCTGCGCCCGTACGTGCTCATCCAGGGGACCTCTGCAAACACGTGGAGTGGGGTGGCAGAGAAGGGTCAAGCAAAGGCCAAATCATTTGATATCAAAAGGATATCCAGTGCTCTCACCCAACATATCATAACTGTGATAACACAACCAATACAATGACTTATACATTTTATACTTGCATAGGAAATTCTTCCTGCCTGTACACTGTAGGTAACATGGACCCCAAGAGGAGATGCTTAGAGTAATTTCATTGTATTCTCATATACTAAACTAAGCTAAAGCAAACTGAACGAAACCAGAGATTGGCAAACTTCCTTTTTTGGACCACAACTCCTAGAATCTCCCATGCTGTTGTATGTATGGAGGGCTTGATTTTGGAACTTGTAGTCCAAAGAAAGGGAGTGACTTTTCCAGCTTCTAATAGACCAGGCTGTTGTAGCCACTGATGTTTATCACTTATGTTATCAAATTCCAATGGGACCATTCCCCCCAATGCAAACAGCACCTAGCTAAGAAAAGGGAAGGAAAGAAAGGGAAAAGACATTTTTGAAAACACACAAATTAAATGTTTACATTAATGTGGGTCACAGAGTATAATTGTACCACTGTTCAATTATGGATGACTTCTGTCTGTCATTATTTGTCTTAAAAGTTATTTTCCAAGTGTTCTGTACCTGTAGCATCACAATAAATAGAAAATTTATCATACCCTTGACTTTCATTGGTCGCAATCCACTTCATTGGATGCATGAAGGGTTCTCTAGAATTTTGCTTATATACAATACCTGTGGTTGACGGCAGGGTTGTAGATGATGAAGATGAAATGAAATGGAGAAAATATTGGCATTGTCAATAATCACTGGTCATTCACAGACCAGTTGCTGAAAGCTAAACAAACAGCCTGGCACTTTGTAAGCCAATTTACATGCATGGTTTGTCTGCAGTAGGTAATGGGCTTACAGAGTGTCAACATATTTGTGTTATCAGCAACAGTTAATATGAGGCTGCCAGAGGTGTCTTTATTCACTTTGATGCAACATACTTTGATAGCATTTCTCAATCTCTCTATCTCTCTCTCTCTCTTTTTTGCCTTCAAGTTGCCTGTTAACTTATGGTGACCTCCATGAATTTCATAGGGTTTACTTAGGCAAGGAATACTCTGAAGTGGTTTGTCATTGCTTTCTTCTGTAATATATCCTGCAACACCTGGTATCCTTTGATGGTCCCCCACCCAAGTGCTCACGCGGGTTAACCCAACTAACCTCCAAGATCACATGTGCCTTCAGGTTGTTTAGGCTGTTTCTGATGCCCACCAGTCCTTTGGAAATCTTTGCAGTGATGTGTTAGCTACAGTCAATGGTAGCTGGTAGTGGCTTCTGTGTCAGCGTGGTGGTGAATGTGCTTTGCCGCCCAACCCACGAAATAACGAGATCGCAGACAGAGCTTGGGTTGAACTAGGGCAATTTATTAATATGCCTAATTAACATAAAGGGGTGAACTTAAACATGAACTTAAACTTGATCTTAAACTTGACCGTGAACTTGAACTTGCATTTTATGACCTGAGGAGAGGGGGGGGTCAACAGCATCTTCGGACTAGGGTCAAGAGGCAGCTCCCGGCCATCTCCCCTAGCCCGTTGGGCGAAATACCAGGCCCCAAAGCCAACCGCTGAAGTTGCATGATGACTTTTGGCCAGCCCTTGTCTGGAAGGTGATCCCCAAGGCCCCACCCCCCGCTGCATAGCAAGTGGGGTGATCCCAGGGCCCTCCTCAAGGATAGGATTACCTACACCCCAAAAGGGGTGCCATAGGTACACACCGAACCTAAAGACCCCCCCATGCCGGCCACGGATAAGGGCAAGCGTCTGCTTAGTCCTATCCCCCCACCCCCTTAGAATCTAGTCCAGCCCCCTTTTGCAAATCCTGTAGAAAATCTCGTCGCCCTCTGGTGACAAGTGTACGCCATCATGTCAATACAGCTCTGTTTTATAAACAATATCAGTGCAAGGGATGCAATAGCCCCAAGCCCTGTCTCAAGGCAAAGCGAATCACCCTGTTCGCCCATCTGCGGGCGCTTCTCTGTGTCGAGGGTCAGCGCCCCCTCCCCATATTCGGCTTTGAACCGATGCAGACCAAACAATACTAGCGTGAGGCCATGTATCTTGGATAGGCCGCATACCTGACAGGCCTGTATACCAAGGCCTTTCCTTTCAGCAGTCCAAGGTCATTACCAGCCAGGTGAATGACCAGCACATCCGGGGAGGCCCACTGCACTCCCTGAGCAACATAGGTAGCAAGCCATGCCACTGTGGCCACTCTTGCCAAGCCAGCGTATGGATGCCCAATCACCCAATCCCGGGTTCGGGCCCATATAACCCTTGGAGCATACTGCTTTGCCCAGAAGATGAAGCTGTAGCCACAGATCAACTCACTTCCACCTTTCCAAAGCAGGTCAATCTGAAAGGAACCAGAATGTTAATGCAGGTCAATTGGCCTGACATAGTGTCGGAACGCCAAGGACTCCCACCTACCAATCCTCCTATGCCATCCTTGCTCATGCTCATCATTGCTGCAGTGGAGGCTGCCCCTATGCACAATGAGCGTGTGCCAAACTTAACACCATGCGGGCTCAATTGTAGCAGGGCCTTCTTAGTAATGGTTCAGAATTGACACTTAGTGACCCCCGCATGCATCCCTCTGCTGGCATTATATGCTCTAAGCGCCCTGGCTGAGCACCAGGTCGCATCAGAACAGTCCTGTAAAGTCACAACAGCACCCCACTTGGCCTGATCTGTCTTTGATCCTCTCATAAGCAAACCTAAATGTCACTCGCCCCATGTCAGGTCCCGAATTCCACGGTCCTGCTCGATCCCCCCTTTACTCTGAGCAACCAACTTGCTTACTCTTCCTGCCCCAAAATCCAGTGAGGGCCGCTGCATGGAACAAAAGAGTCTCATATGCTGAGGAACACCAGACTGCCCATGCGCCGTCCAAACCCCTTAGGCTGCAAATCACTAGTGGGATCCGGTAAGCCTCAAGCCCTGGGCAAAGGACAAGGCGAACACTCAAAATCATGAGCACGTAAACTGCAAAATGCAGTCTACCGGGACCAGCCACGCATCCTTTAACCACTGGACTTACGAAAACTGCTGAATTCCCAAGCCGCCCTGCTGTAAGCGCTGGGCGCGATATGACCAACCCATCATCCCCGTTACTTTACCGACCGAACTTCCACAGGTCGGAGGGCCTTGGTTCTTGCAGGGCTCCCGCGTCTGTTGCCAGCTCTATGAAGCGTTCCACGTGCCCAGACGTGAACAGCTACCTGGGAAAAATTCCATAAACGTAAGATCAAATGTAAGGCCCACTTCCGCCCAGCACTGGGTCATCCTTGAGCACCACCTGCAGTGTTGTGTTTGTCAGGAAAGCCCTCCTGCAGAGGAGACCAGACATCCACAAACTTGAGCCTAAATAAAATGGCCCAGGGACATTGATAAGTCAAGGTATTTATTTCTGAGTACAGTAACTCAATAAAGTTCACAATACCTTCCACCCAAAATGTGCCCCCAGGCTACCATGATCATGTTTGTTTCATAGTGTAACTAGGGAAATTTTTGTATAAAAATGTTGTGCTTATTAGCGATGTTAAAGTACTGGTTATACATGGCGGTACAAGTGAGGAAAATGAAAGGCTGCGAATTGGCTAATTAAAGTCGATCCGAATTTAGTTGTGTTGTATTAAGCAGACTCTGACTATATGATGAACTTCTGCGTAGTCCATTTATCTAGGTACCCATCTTGCCTGTTCATGTTCCTGGGTCTGCTACAATGCAATTAAATTTGTTCGGAAACCTTTAATTTGGATATGGCATCAATTGTGTGCGTGTGTTATTGTTTCCTGCATTCACCACCTCCTAGTTATCCCCTCAGTGAGCTCGCCACCATACGTCTCTGTTGTCAATAAGTGACTGGATTAGGTAGCTTTGATAGGAACTGATAGCTACTGAAATAAAATTGTTTTCCTGCAATTCAATATGATTCCCGATGCCAGAAAAAACTGAGGAGTGGGGGTATGAATGAAAAGCATACTACCCCGAGCTAATGAACTAGCAGCTGTTCTCATCTGACTTCCCCAACTCCATTCCTGCTTAACCTTCTTAGCCAGAGAATCTTTAAACCCCGGATTCAGACAGTGGTATGAGAGACTCAAGGTTGACTAGATGCCACCCCATCCTTGATGAGCCTGCTGCTGACTACCTGATCTGGTATGAGAGACTCAAGGTTGACTAGGTGCCACTCCCATCCTTGATGAGCCTGCTGCTGACTACCCGATCTGTTATTGAGTGAGACTAAGTGGACATCTCAGAACATTAAGGTTATGGGAGGAGAATAGGGGGAGAAGAAAGTGAACCAATAATCTCTGTGGCCACCGAAGATTCTGACAAACGCTTTCCTGTAAAATTAATACATTGTAGTTAATTCAATCACACCATTGAGAAAGGGATGGCATGTCCATCGGCTAGCCGGCTGGTTGGTTAATCTTTATCACAGGAGGTGCTGGGAAGGAACCACTAGGAAAGGTCAGTGGATTAGGTGAAAGGCTTGAATGTGAATTTCAGAACCTGTTATTTCTGCAACGGAAGAGGTGAGACACAACATTAGACTTTCATGATTGAAGCAAAACGGCCATCCTGAACATGTGTGTGTATACCTAATTCCTTGTAAAACGGCCCCGCCATAACCATGGTGCAATTAGAAGCTAAGCCAGTGCACAGGTAAACCTCAGGTTCTATAAAATATATATATATATATATATATATATATATATTTGTTTTGTTTTGCTTGTTATGTTTCGTTTTGTCATAGGTAGCCTTGTGCAGTTCACTGTCTGAAGCTTTCTATCAACGATGTAATCTGTTACAGGGCTGTCGCCGGAGTTACTGCGTGCTTTTGAAGTATGTGGACTAATATGAAGTGCTTTAAAATGAAGCCTATTAGTCGTAACAGTGTTAATAAACTAAAATGTATGCCACTACAAGCGGGCATTGAACCAATTATTACAGCCCTCATCTTTGGTCCTTGCACACAAGCATAAGGCCAAAGCAAGGAAGCTGGCAATCCTAACAGTTACAGCGCTGCTACAACTGCATACCAAACATTATGACCCCTACCCAGGTGACAACCCTGTCATCAACAGGGAGATATGCCTTTTCTAGTATCAGAAGAATTATCCAATTCGAAAGTAAAGTGGGCAAAGTATCCTGCAAGCATCTCACAAGAAAATATAATTTCCTTAGGGGTGCACTGGATGCACTCTGCCAAGTCTGTCATAGAAGGATGCTCACTCGGCACCCACGTGGCTGCCGCCTTCCCAAAGGGGCGCTGGCTGTATGCCCTTGGATGCTCCAGAGGCTTGCCTGGAAGCCGTCAGCCCGGCTGGAAAGCCTGCACCCTAAAAGATTCCTGTCGCCAGACAAAGCCCCCCCCCAGTGGAAGCTGCCCAGCTAAGATAACAGACTATCTCGACCTCAATGTGTCAATTAGTCACTGCTCCCAGTGAGCCAGGCAGGCGCTCGCCCCTGTCTCGCAAAGGCAGTCCCCCCACCACAAGGAAAGTAAAGAAATGTGGCTGGGAGGTGAAAAATAATTGTATTTATTCATTTAAAGTACTTAGTGGATGGCAACCATCTGTTGAAATATCTGTTGCTGTTATGTGCCTTCAAGTCAACTCCAACCTATGGTGACCATTTACTAGTTTTTTTTTTTTTCCAGCAATATTTATTCAGAGGAATTTTGCTACTGTTTTCTCTAAAATCTGTCCAAGTTCACCCAGTGAGTTTTTGTGGCTGATAAAGGATTCAGATCCTGGTCTTCCAGAGTCCTAGTTCAGTATGCAGTCCACTATAGCATGATGGATGTCATTAAAATATTAAATACTTTAAAATACAACAATACAAAAACATAACTTATCATCCTTCTGCAGGAGCAGCATAAATTTCTATACCAACATAAACAGTGACTTATCATTCAGTTTCTGATTCAAAGGAAGTAACCAATAGCATGCAGGCCATAGTATTTGAAAGAGTAACTTAAGCAAGAGGAAAATTCACTAGCTGAAGGGGCTTAACCATCAGAAGCTACACCAAGGCATGCATATATAGTATTGTAGCCTAATATTAACAGGAAACATAACATAACATAGTGCAGAAGGATAAAAGCAAGAATTAATGGGGAAAAACATGTGCAAGTTCAAAGCCAATGACTTCTTTGAAAATCTGGCCTTCAGGGGGAAAAAAGGCCCTCCCCCACTTAACAGCCGTTCCCGCTATCGGTGCCACCCGCTACCCCTGCTGGACCCGATCGAGCGACCTTACCTGCCGCCGCCCATACAACGTCCCCTCTGCTTGCTCGGGCCTGTTGTGGACCCCTGAGCCACCTACCTGGGCAGCCGCAGCTGCAACAGCCAGCTCCGCCGAAGAGACTCCCGTGTGCAGCGCGTCCCCCCCAAGAGTCGGGAGAAGGTCGCGGCTAGCAGCGGTGCAGGAATCAGGGCTACGGAGCCAGGCCCAGCCGCCCAGCCCCCTCGGCCGCTGAGAAGGGCCGCCGCCACTGAGAGCGGGGAGGCCACGCAGGAATCGGGGCTGCGGAGCATGGTCCCAGCAGGCCAGCTCCTCGGCCAGACAAGCGCGGGGAGGCCGAGAAGGAATCACCAGGCCCGCCTCCCCACCCGCCGAGGAGGGCCGCCGCCGCCGAGAGTGGGGAGGCTGCGGGGAACCCGCAGGCCAGCCTCCCCGCCCGCCGAGCAGGGCCACTGCTGTCGCAAGCGGAGAGGCTGCACAGGAATCGGGGCCACGGAGCATGGCCCCGCAGCCCCCGCCTGCCGGGGATGGGCCGCCGCCGCCGAGAGCAGGGAGGCCCGGGGGAATGCAGGGGCCCGGGCCCCCCTACCCGCCGACCTGGGCCGCCGCGAGCGGGGAGGCCGCGTGGGAATCGGGGCAGGCCGCCCGCCCGCCGAGACGGGCCGCCGCCGCCGAGAGCGGGGAGGCCGCGGGGAATGGCAGGCCAGCCCCCCTACCCGCGAGCTGGGCCGCCGCGAGCGGGGAGACCACGCGGGAATCGGGGCAGGCCAGCCCCCCGCCCGCCGAGATAGGCCGCCGCCGCCGAGAGCGGGGAGGCCGCGGGGGAATCAGCAGGCCAGCCTGCTTACCCGAATCGAATTGGGGCAGGCCAGCCACCCGCCTGCCGGGAAAGGGGCCCCCGCCACCACCGCATACCCCGAGTCCCGGCGAAGGAGGAGGGGAGGAACAGGCCTCTAAAAGGGGCCACGTGGCACCCTCACAACCAAAACAAACATCCTCCTCCTCCTTCACCTGGATCTGAAGAGAGGCCGAGAGAGAGGAGGGGCGGCCTTAAATTTATGCTCTGCCCCGCCCCCTTCCATCAGCCCCCGCAAACGATCTCGTCTCGCGGGAGGGCGGCAAAGGCCGTCCCCCGCCACCCGTGCTACTCGGGCGGTGTGGGACGAATTCCCTTTAATATGAACTTCAAAGGAGCGATCCAAGGTGCTGAATCAATCTTGAGGAGCAGAGTCCAGAACTTTGGATAGTTCAAACTAAAATCCAGAGTAGATTTGTTACCCTGTATGTTGGGGGTCCCAGGAGGGGCGCCCAAATTACCAAACAACAACACAAGATGGGGAAATTAGACTCAAGCACTCTCTTAAGCTAACGAGAGGCAGAGTAACTTTAGCTAGGATCTTTAACCCTATGTCTACGGCATCAGGTCAGAGAGCGTAGCCAGACAAGTTCTAAAGCAACAAATAATGTTTATTGAGGACAAACAACACGAAAGCCACGACATACACTAACTGACTGAGAAATAGAAATGGAGCGCTTTGCGGAATGGGTAATACGACATGTGGTCTCTTAGTCCTGGAGAGAAGAGGAGGTTGAGGGGAAGAAAGCTCAGCGCGGTTCACTGAGGGGGCGACTTGCTGGACAAACCGACAGCAAGGCGGGATAGCAGTCCGGAGTGCTCCTGAGTGTTCTGAGGTAGTCCCGAAAGTGGGGACTTTTTATAGGGTGGATTTTACCTACAGGCCATGCCATGCTCGGTGAGAACAAAGGAAATTTGGAACTGGACAAAGGAGTTGGAAAAGGTCAAGTTTACATGATGAGCTTAGCGCTTGATGACAATAGTATGGCCAGTATGCAAATGGCTCAACATAAAGAAATGGCTCGGCCCTCGGCCGTGTGTCTTTGTGTAGATTCGCGCTGAGCAAGGCATGTTTGCAAAAAGGTATTCCCTGAGGCATCAGAGAGGCTTAAGTTGCCTGCCTAAATGAGGTTTGGAATTTACAAACATTAATGGCTGCGCCTAATACGTGCTTGTCTGGTGGACCTCTGCAAACACGTGGAGCGGGGTGGCAGAGAAAGGTCAAGTAAAGGCCGAATTATTTGATATCAAACAATATCTAGTGCTCTCACCAAACATATCATAACCGTGGTAACAGATTCACCACATGTCTGACATCAGAGTCACAGACCACCCCTGGGTCTGGCACCTAACAAATGATACAATCGCTATATGCGGGAGGGGTAGCTATACAAAGCGAATGTCTACTAAGCAGTATTACTCACAGCCTATTGTTTAATGTACGACTATATTTCTGTGCTATTGTTCAATCTGGATTTTCTCCCCCACATATCAAAACATCTCAGGCTTGGTTTTGATGCCAGTGCAAACACAGAGGACGTTTCTGCACTATATTGTTATAGTGCTACTATTCTGGGATTGGTAGTTTACTGAGGTGAAAGAGCTCTCTGGTTGAGAATTCTAAATGCCCCTCCCTAAACTTACACCCCAGGATTCCATAGGACGTTGAATGTGGAATAATAGCACTATAACAGCGTAGGGCAGAAATGGTCAGAATCACAGAGTTGGAAGGAACCTCAAGGACCATATAGTCCTTTGCGTGCACACACACACACGCACACATGCACACATAAGACTACATGCACACTCATGCATACATATGCACATATACATATGTACAGAGGAATGAGGAAGCCAGATATAGTCAGAAACACACTCTGGACTTTGAAAAAACTGATTTGACCAAACTTTGTTTGTTTATTTCACTAATTCACATTTCAGTAAATAAAAAATTTCAGCAACAAATAAATAAATAAATATTGGCTGAAGTCCCAAGGTCAGAAAAGACAAAAGAGAAGAGAGTTCATGATGGATTGATTTTTTTTTTAAGTGAGATAGTGAAGGCAGAACTGCAAACAATTCTAATGAGTAATAAAAATGGAAGGAGTCTAAAGAAATGCTATGTATGAATCCAGGTTGGACGTATAAAGAACTTTCAGATGAGCTGAGATTTAAGAGAGACATATACATGAAATAGAAGAATGGAGAAATCACCAAAGAGTAATGCAAATGAATAGCCAGTACTTGTAGAAATAAAGTAAGAAAAAGCTCAAAATAAGCTCAGTCTTGTGAAAGTTAAAGGTATTAAAAAATGAGCTAGGAGTGGATATGTTTGGAGCAAGAGGAAGTACAAAGAAATGGTAGGGCTGCAGTGGGAAGAAGATGGTGAAATGTGAAGAGGTCAGAGAGAAGGTGGGACTGCTCAACACCTTTTGTGCCCCAATTTCCTCCCAGAAAACCTGCTTTGAAACTTCTGCTTGGAGGCCTAGGTCATCACTTGGTTTTCATGGTGTCCCTTCTGCCTTTCCTGCTTTATAGAAACTTGCACCTTATACTCCTTCAAAGGTGGGGAACAGGTAGCTGAGTGTAGATGCTTCACTAGCCTCTTCCCTCAAAGTTGTCCTGCTGATCATAAAAATCCATTCTGGGAAAATGGAGTGGAGGATACAGTGAGCCATCAGTATCCGCTAGGGTTTGGTTCCAGGACCTCCTGTAGAGATCAACATTTGTGGATGCGGATGCTCAGGTCCCATTAGATACAGTGGTGTAGCAAAATGGTGTCTCTTATATAAAATGGCAAAATCAAAGTTTCCTTTTTTGGATTTTTTTAAAAAATATTTTCAAGCCATGGTTGGTTGAATCCATGGATACAGAATATGTGGATATGGAGGGCTGACTGTATATGACTGTTGTGGGCTACAATAGCCCAAACAAGATCTGCTGGTGATTATTGACAGAGCTTAGAGAACTTGCTTTTTAAAATCACAGTTCCCAGGATTCCCCAACCAGTCTGCTGATGTGAGAATGAAATGTGCTTGAATGACTTCATTTTACGTTCCAGTGTTTTCATTCTCCATAATGAAACATTTTTCAGTCCTCTAGGTAGAAAAGCAATACATATGTCAATATCTATAGTGAGTTGTTCCTCCTTATTTCAGCGATATTGTCTAAGCAAAGGGGATTGGCCACAGTCTCGGGCACAGCTTGTGTTAGACCTGTTCCATGCCAGTAGTTTGGAATAAAATGCAATGAATGTACAAAGAGAAGAACCAAGACATTCAAATATTCCCAAAGTGCAGATCACAATGGCTGTAGTTCACCTCCGTTGACACTTTCCTGGTGTCTTTTGTCAGTGACTGTGTATAATCAAGAGATTTGGATGAGTCAGCATTTGGTTTGATTCTCTTCCTTTGGCTAAAGTGCTGCAACAACGTGAGTGGTAATGAATGAGTCATCTTGGAGACAGGTAAATGTCCTTGTGAATTATGTCATGGAGTTCAGTATCAGTTCACGTCAGCCTTCAGCAATCATTTCTATGAAGTAAAGTGTCCTTTAGATTAGCTCTTTGCAAACAGGTGCACACAAGATGTGTTGGGCTATAACTCCTAGCATCCCATGCCAGCATGTTGGGGATAATAGGAGCTGTATGCCAACATATTTTAAGGCTGCTCTAGGGCAAATATTTGCTTTAAAAAGAACTGTGAAATGCACATGTCATACTGCTGGTTGTCATCATGGGTGGGGCTGGAAAGATTGCAGTTGCACCTTTTAGCTGGTGTTATCTAGTCCTCTCAGAAACTATGTGGAACTCTATTGTGTTGCAAATTGATACCAGTTATGAAGAGATGAAGCTGCTTTGCACTGAGTCAGACTATTGATCCATCTTTTCTGGTCCTGTTCTCTTTGGACAGCAGTGGCTCTTTAGGGTCTCTGAACAGTGCTGAGTCCATCATTAGGCCAGAAAGGGGCAAGAATCTCAAACATCAAGTGCTGGCATTTGCTGCTGTTGCGCCTGACTCCACTGACCATTCCTTTCTATTGGAGAATAAAGTTACATGCTCCACACACCTTGTCCTGCACTATTAAGCCTGTCTGCTGTTTTTCAGGTGTGGTGGAAGGAATCCCATCCTATTCCTAGTATACTTGAAGTAAGATCCAACCATCCAATCAGCTTCTATGCACAGAGGAGGCACAGCGCACTCACTTGTCCTTCACCTCTGGCAGCAAAATGTCTTGGGACATCCTTATCTTAGAGTAAGAAGTCTCCAGACTTCCATTTCCCTCAGTCTCCAAAAGTCGTTCCCCGTTTTTCTTTAAGCCAGGAATGCCAGGGCGTGAACCTGGATTCCTGTACATGCAAGTCAATAAACAACTGTGTTACTGCATTTGCTAGCCCGGATTTGGGGATGCTAGATATCATTTTGATATCAATAATTTGGCTCTCTTCCACCATCCCTCTCCACGTGTTTGTGAGGCCCCCGGACAAGCACAGAACTAGGTTCGGCCACTAAACACTGCAGTATCCCAAAACAATACAGGAAGGGCAGAAATAGCCAGATTGCCAAGTTAGGAGACCTCTCTGCAAACACCCTCATTATGTATGCACGCTGCTTACAAAGAACTCCCTGCCCTGAACAGACAACTTGGCAAGCTGAATACTCAACTGTCAAGCACTGAGCATTTGCATACTGTCTACCTCTTTGTCAATTCGGACCTAACTCAATCATGTTAAATTTTGACCTTTCCAAAGCTTTATCTTGCGCCCGAAACTCATTGTTTTCCCCAAGTACAGAATAGCCTGCAGTTACATTTCTCCCTATAAAAACCCCTGATTCCGAGACCTTCCTCAGATCGCTCCGGACTTCCATCCAGCCTTGCTGGTGAGCTGTCCCCTCAGTCCCACGTACTAAGACTCCACCCCAACGAATTCAATCTTCAGACCTCTCCGGGCTTCAGGTGTTGTATCATCCAATTCAACAATCCCTCTCAAAACCCCTCTATACCACTCCAACCTTTATTTTCTGTAGTTATCTGAGTGCGTGTGTTGCATACACTGCCTGTCTATATTTAATAAAAATCTCAATTATTCTTAAACTTGGTGTGCTCCCTGGCTTGGCCTGACCCCGTAGACATTGGGTAAAAGATTCCGCTGCGTTGCCCCACCTCTCGCATTGCTAACTTCTGCTCTAGCTAATTTCCCCAAACCTAGTTAATTGTGAGCGCATTTAGGTGTCCCTCACAGGACTCCCAGTAAACAGGGTAACAACTGAACTGCAGCCCTCCCTAAACCTCCTATTTCCAGCTTTGCTTAGTTTTTCTTTCAGTGTGATATGAACCTGCCCAAGTTTTAAGATCCTCGGGGGAGGACTTTCTGGTCCCACCACCATCAAAAGTGAGGACAGGAGAGGACACAGGAGAGAGCCTTCTTGGGGGTTACTCTCAGACTGTGGAATCCCACCCCTTGTGGGGCTAGGCTGGTCTCCTCTGTGTTCCAACAAAGGTCTTTTTTTTTGTTGTTGTTTACCCAGGCTTTTGATTATTCACTGACCTAATTATTAACTGATTACTAACTGACCCACATCTTTTAGTGAGATGTGTTCTGTTTTGGAGGGATCATTGTTATGTTTTAACAGGTTTTTTTTTAAAAAAAATTGTTGTCCTCAATCTTTTTAATCTGATTATTTCATTGTTTTTAAAACTTATGCCTTATTTTAACTGTATTCTGTTTTAACTAAAAATGTAAGCAGGGCCCCATATTAGGAGAAAGACGGGGTAGGAATTAAAAATAAGAAAGAAAAGTATAAAATAGATATAAATATGTAGTACAATATTGGCCCAGTGTTTCTATTCTTCAAATTGGTTAATGTGAGAATTGTTCGATTTTTAATCAAATTTTTAATCAAATTTTACATACTATAATATTCTGATATAACAAAGCAGAAAAAAGAAAAGAAAACCATGTTAATAAGAAGCTACTATAAAAACTGTAAGTCCATTTGTAGGTTTAGACTGTTCAGTTGTCCCTCCACATTTGCAGGGGTTGGGACATAGGAAAAAAGTACAATCTGAAGACTCAATCCACCTTGGATTCAAATGTTCAGTACAAAATACATTTGAATCCATGGTGGAGAGATTGCCAGCTGCCCTATTCTGCCCTCAAGATAGAAGGATTCCTTCCCAAGGCAGCCATGGGCAGCTGGTGGGTTTACCACTGCCTCCACTACTGCCCTATGCCATTTTTAATAAGGACTTACCAGCCTTGCCTTGCGTTTGCAGTCTGTTGCAGCCTCGTGAGGCTTGCAGAGAGATTGCAAATGCAAGGTGAGACTTCTAAGTCCTTGCTAAAAATGGAATAACGCAGCAGAAGAGTCTGCAGCAAACAATCAAATCCATGAAAGTTAAACATGCAAATGTGGAAGGACAACTGTTCATCATTCTTTCAAAAACACTGTTAGATCTTCTACCTGTTGAATCACAGGTTGATAAAAGTTACTTTTATAATAACTATCTGGCTGTACAGTTGCTGCTTGTATCAGGAGAAAAGCATTGGTGATAAGCATTGATCTTCTATTCATTGTGGACATGTGTGCATGTCTTAATGGAGGATGCAGACACAAATTTTTGGCAATGCAAATTCTAATCCTGGGCATCAAAAGAAACCAACACCATGATGGAAAGGTGATTCTGCTCGATCAGATTGACACCAGGTGAAACCGTGGATCCTCAAAAAGGTGATTAAAAAATCCTTAAGTCAGCTAGCCATCACTGGGACACATCTTTTAAAATCTGAAGCTTGCTCAACTTTTTTGTAGAGCTGTAGGGTGAATGCAGGCTCACAACTCTCAGTAGATGTTCTAGCACATGCTTCTGCAAGGCCATTTCCACACTAGACTGTTATAGTGCTATTATTCCACTTTCAACATAGCTTATTGAGGCCAAAGAGCTGTCTGGCTGAGAATTCTAAATACCCCTCCCTAAACTGCAAACTCTAGGATTCAATAGGATGTTGAAAATGGAATAAGAGCACTATAACAGTCTAGTGCAGAAATGGCCCAAGAAAAACTCCCTAGAAAAACAGATCAGTTTGGGATAGTACCTCAGAAACAGAGATGAAAAACAATATTTTTGGACTACAACTCTCAGAATACCCCACACAGCCTAGCCAATTATCATAATGTTTTGCATGGACTTTTATGTTTTGTATTTTAATATGGATTATAGATGCTATAATATAGATAGGAATGTGGAGAGGGAAGCATACAAGGGCTACCTGCCAATAGTGAGGGGTAGCTATGACCACGAGCTGTTATCCAAAGCTAAGAAAAGTTACATTCTGAACTGCAGTTTCCAGGCTCATCCACCAGTGGCCATGCTGGTTGAGAGATTCTGGTAGCTCAAAAAATAACTTTTCCAAATTCTGCAACCACCACTGGCATAGCCCCTTGGACATGCTCCCCTTCAAGCCAAAAGGTTAGACTATGTGTGTGTGTGCATTTACATGTAAGCTTGCAGGCATGCACACATGTGTGTTTGTGTATACACCATTTTCACTCAGTGCACAAGTTGCTAGATATCCCACATTGTAAAGCCTGATTTGTGGGCTGGAAAGCTTGTCAGAAGCAGGCATTCAACAAAATGCCAAAAATCATATTTGGGGTATCAGTCAAAAAGATTGCTTCCAAGTTATGCATGAAATTCCAGGGGTCTATTGCGAGTGCAGACAGTACCTGCTCTTCCTGCTTGAGGCTGAGCAGTATGCTTGCCCTAGCAGAGGTAAAATTCCTTCCCTTCTGATGGCCACTGGCCTGCCATCATTTCCAGGAGTTGGGGGGAAATCCCATGCAATCTGAAATCTTTCAGGCACCTAGAACTTTACTTTTGCACAAAATCCTGCTCTTGCAAGACTTGAGGCCAGACTAATATAGGTCTCCCCCTCACATCCTTCTGAGTTTCAACTTTCCTTATTGCTGTTTTGAAAACTGGGCAGCCCTACTCAATGCAGAATTTGAGATTTCTTCCAAACCTACACATTTATCTTGCTTGGAGCTTCATACGCACAACAGCTCAGAAAAGGACTATCCTTATTTTACCAATTTCCTTCCACTCCAAGCTGCTGGTTCTTAATCCACACCAGTTTTTTGGACAACAGCTTCCAGGATCCCCCAGACAGCATGGTCATTATCTGAGAGTTGTAATTTTTAAGGTAACTTTTTCAAGTTCTGCTTATAACTAGGCAATGAGAATCTTGGTGGCCCTGGGTGCTTTTGGAATTGATTGCATAGGGGCTATTGGACGTTTGATCCACCCTACAGCACGGGGAGATTTAGATATTGCTCTTGCCTATGCTGATATGGAATATCAATATTTTTCCAACTAGGATAGCTGTTGTGTTTAGCAAAGGCAAGAAGTGCTTTTACTTCATTTTTCAATGTAATCACGTATTTATAATGCAAAATAGTCTCTTTTTCTTCCCAAATCCTTTTCTAGTATATGAATAGCTTGCTCTCTAAAATCATCAGCTCAGGGCATTATAAAAATGTGTAAATAATGCGGTGATTTCCTTTCAGCTTCCGACTCCATTCTGCTTGATAAGTTTTGAGGTGTCAATTTTTCTCTGGGGTATGAATGAGTTCAGTTTTTCTAATTTGATTTTATGAAGGAAATGAAGTCTCCTCCTCCCTTACAGGCACAAACATTTTAATGCACTCAGGAGATGTTTTGATATTTGTGTAGGTGTTTTTAATATGTTATTTCCCTTAATTGTATTTCCTGTTCATGAAATTAGAAAAGCTCTGATTTAGAGGGATTCATCTTTCAAGTCTCTTCACCCTGTGGTTTTAATTGTACTTGTCTTTAAAAGCGTAGTGTTTAATTATATACTTGTAATCTTCCTGTAATGAGGAACTCTACTCATTAGGGCTGCTTGCAAATAGAGCAACGACTCATTTATCTAGACTTCCTATATCTATGTATTTATTCCCAATATGGAGAATAAATTATTTCCCTATCATAGTATTTTCTCCTCATACTTACATCCATTTTGTAGAATAAAGTTTTGTTTTTGGCTGGCATCCTATTAGTGCCTTCATTGTCATTTGTTGCTGTTGTTATTGTTGTGAAGGATGGAATTCTCTGCCACTCCAAACTCCCTTTTAGCTACTGTTAAGTCTCCACAAATGGCAATTTCCTGGCCAGAGGAGAGGCATCCAAGTATGTCCCTATAGATGGATGCACAGTAGTGGCATCGTCTTCCAGGACCTCCAGGGGAACTCTAGACTGTACCAGAGGATGCATTGTTGTTCTATATCTCGTTCTAGGAACATATACCAACGCTTCTCTATCACTCTCCCACTCTTTAGCAGCCAGTAAATTTGCAGGGGGGTAGTGGTGCAGTAGCAGCAGCAGCTAAAAAAGGGTTGTGGTAATTCCCCCAGAACTTTACGATATCTGGCATCCTATTAGTTATAATGTCCTATGTTAGATTTATGACCACATAACTGTTTATTCACATCTATGACTATGGTACCATCGCCACAATAATATTGCCTGAAACCCACCCTAAAGGCCAAGTGAGCCATCCCAAATGAAAGAGTTCTGCAGTGCTGGAGAGCGGGGCTCTGCAGACAAGATCATCAGCCCCCTTCCGCCATTGAGCAGAAGTACAACAGAGAGTTGTGACAAAACCCCACAGGGATGCCTCCTTCTGCTCCTTACATCTTTCGTTTGCTGGCTGAAGGCAGCTGGCCACATCATTTTTCCAAGTCCTGCTCAGCAGCACCACAGAATTCTGTCACTCAGAATGGATAACTGGCTTTTAAGATGGATTTCAACAGTCACATCAGGAGATGGAGCATAGCTAAAAGGTTGTAGCTACATATCAGCTTTTATTTTATTAGCTGCATAGTTGTCTTCTCCAGAATATCCTACTGTGCTGCCTAATTGTGATATGAAGCTGATCCTTGGTTCTGGAAAGTCAGCAAAATGTAAGATGGTAAGACTTTGAGCTAAGCCCTGGAGGTAGACTGAGCATGTTTTTTGTCTGTGAGGACTAATGTAGTTAAGTACAGAGAGGCTTGTCACAATAGAAGCTATCACAATAGCTATCAGGTGCTTGGGATAGTAACAATCTAAATTGGTGGAGGGATTATCTCTACCACAGGCATTCAAAGTATAATTTATCTATAAATTTGTGACAGGGTTTACTATAGAAATGGTAGAGAACCTTTGTCCCTCCAGATGTTTTCCAAGTATCTCTTACCAAGGCTGGATGGGCTGATAAAGATGTAGGCTAAAACACCAGAAGTGCTTTTGCAGTGTAAGCATAAGGCTGAATCAAAGTTCAGCAGAAGAAAGCATTCTGCCTTTGGCAGAACATTGCTCTGAAATATACTACCCTAGGGCAGCATTTTCAACCTTTGGTCTTCTAGCTGTTTGGGATTTCAGCTCCCAGAACCTATCATTATTGGCCAGGCTGGTGAAGGTTTCTGGGATTTGAAGTCCAGAACAGCTACAGGATTAAAGATTGAGAATGGCTGCCCTAGGGCACATTTGTCAGGTGCATTTTGTCCAAAATAGTGGACAAATAGTTCATCTCTATTTTCTTCAATCTCTTTTTCTCTCTCTCTCTCTCTGCCTTCCCCAAGCTGGTTGTTCTGGGAAGAATTTCTACTTTTCCTGACTATTGTGTATTGTGCCTGGGAGTAATGAGAGTTTATAGTCTAAAAACATATGGAGGGCCCCAGACTATGGAAGGCTTATCTATGTTAATTATTGACTAGTCTTGACCTGAAGTTTGAGGAGTGGCTTATAATAATAAAACAAGGTATCCTACATTGCACAGTCTGCATATGGTGGCCTGATGTCATCTCAGAGGTGCTTCTCCATGTGTACATGTTGTATTGCAGGAAGAGGATCTTGATGAGTGGGAGAAGCAGGTTTTTGTTGGTGCTTTCCTGAGGAGGAAATGAAGACTTATGGACAGCTGCAGAGTAGTTTCAGTCCTCAGTAAAATATGTTTTCTTCAGACCCCAGAAGTTCACTGATTCCCTCAAGGCCTCTTGAGTCTTTATGAGGAAGAGGGAACATACAATCAACCACAACTAGCACCCTCTCCCCTGGCCACCTACTGACTTCGCCCTCTGACCTGCACCAGAAGCTGCCCCTGCACTCCTGTGTCATGTGGGTAATCTGGGCCAGCCAGGAGGATGTCCAGGGAGCTGGTCTTAGAGGCAGAGGAGTTGGTGAAGAATAGGGAGAATTGCTTGTCCGTGTCATGGACATGGAGGCACTGCTGCTGCTGTTGCTGCTGCTACATCTCCTCTTCCTCTGGACAGCTCTGAGGCCACAGCAGACTGATTGTTTCTAGGTCTCTGTTTCCAGCTGTTGCTGCCTTTGTCAGAAATCCTGTGTTTTACCTGTGACTTCTTCTGATGCTGCCCACCCACTTGTCCCTCTCAGTCCCTTCCTCACGCTCAGTAATGCTACTACCCCTTCTTGCTCACTCACAGCTTCCTTGTCCTCACTGAGCCCCTGACCTGCTCTCTCTTGCAGTAAGGGCAGTCTGGCTATGAATCTTTACTATTTTGTAATCCAGAATTTTATATTCAGTTATTATTTTCTTGAAAATCACTGACTTTACAATGCATGTCAAAACAATAAACAATGATACCACCATGAAAGACAAAGACATATTCAACACAGAGACATATTCAACCCAAAGACATATTCAGCACAGTCGGGTACAAAGCCCACTTCTGGTAATTTGTACTAGCTTTTCTCCACCCTGGTCAGCCCCAGATTTACAACATATACTGGTTTACGACATATACTGAAAATAAAGAAAGGCGTATCAGTATCCATATTAAAGTGGTTTAATACTACAGCTGTCCAGCACATAACTATGAGCAACTATGAGACTTCCAAGCCCTTCATGCATGGATGGACTCATCTGGCTGATTCATTTATATGTTGGATAAGACCTCCCCACAATTCATAAGTGGAAAGAACCCAGCAAAACTGGTAGATATGGCCATTTAGGCCAATGGTTCTGAAACTGTGATCCTCCAGATGTTTTGGACTTGTTCTCCCAGAGTCCATGCCCATTAGCTGTGTTGTCTTGGGAAACCAACAAGTTTATTCATCCAGAAGTGAAATGTGAGTCCCAACAATACTCACCATTGGAGAGAAGCCTTCACCAGAACCACAGGAAATGATCCAAGAGCGAAGACATAAACAGCAGCTGCTCTATTCCTCTTTCTTGAGATACTGTGAGTTGCTTTTTGTTTGACTGCCAAGAAAAGTTCTCTTCTATCCCTCTAGTTGATTACATGCAGTACCAGAATGGCTTCTAAGCCTTACCCTCATTTTTTGCAATACAGCATCGTTAAATGTTAGCCTGCTTCTGCATAAGGAATAATGGAAGAGAAGCAAACCTGTTTTCTTCTGCTCCAGAGACTAGGACCCTTTTCGCACCTTAACTTTTTGCGGTGCTGGGGCGCGGGGCTTGCGCGAGCAGCCTCCGGAGAGAGGCTCTCGTGTCTGGGGTCCTTTGGCTCCGCACAAGCTTCCTGCTTGCGTGATAGCCCCACCCCTTCCGTTTGCAGTGCAGCCTGGGACTTTCCCAGGCTGCACTGGACAGGAAGCACAACCGGCCCAGCTCCCGAGGCTCTGTATTCCAGGTAAGTGCACACGGGCGATGCATGACCATGCACCATTTTTGGCTTCAAGTCAAAAATGAAAAAATGCATGCATTGACTGCGTCAGGCCCTTGAGTGTCATGCAAATGCGAGTGCGTCATGTGGACTGCTCCTCACATGTGCGTGATGCTCAAGGGGCCGTTTCGCATCGGAAATGCTGTGCGAAAAGGGCCTAGGACATGGAGCAATGATTTCAAACTTCAGGAAAAGAGCTTTCATCTAAACATTAGGAAGAACTTCCTGAGAGTAATAGCAGTTCACAAACTAGAAAAATTTGTAGCTAAAGATGAGAACAAATTTAAACAAATACACATATACGATGAGGGAAACAAACTAATTTGTGTTATAAAGAGAAAATATACAGAAACTGACAAGAGTATATATAACGATGCTGCCCAACCTGTGAGAGCACTGGTAATAAATATGTGGTAAAGTTCTGATAAACTATATTTTCCAAAGATGTTCAAAAATGAACTCCTGGTGATTGATGAATGCTCCTGTGTTTCTTTTCTGGAGAACTCTACACAGATGTTACTTTCAAATGATGGATTAGAACCATCTTCAAGCCTTGTAGATAATTCAGTCTTCATCAAAAGTGTAGAGAATTTTCAGTTGGAGCAATAGCTATACCTCAACGAAATTCTAGTTCAATGTGAATGGAGACGCTTTACTTGTGACCAACAAATAACAGTAAGGCCCTCAAAATCTCTGCCGTTTTGTATAGGCTTCTTCAGGCTTATCACTCTCTGGCAATTAACAGTGTAAATTCCTTCAAAAAGAGCAGTTCAACAGTGAAATATGCTGTTTCGGAGTGTGGTGGGCTCTCCTTCTTTTAAACAGAGGCTGGATGGCCATCTGTTGGGAATACTTTGATGGTATATTCCTGCATGGCTGTGGATTGGACTCAATGGCTTTTGTGGTCTTTTCCAGCTCTATGATTATATGATTCTATGTACATGTCCTGACTGCCAAGATGTTCATTAGACTCCCTTATGTTTTTACTTTGAACTGCCCTAAAGCCCTAAGGCCTTGATTTACATGCTGCTAACCCCTTCAGGCATATCACACACTCTCAGCCCTGGAAAAACCCATGATAGGTTCTCCTTGGGATCACCACAAGTAGGAAACAACTTGAAGGCACACAACAAAAACAAGAACACCCCATGTTTGGATCTTGAAACTGCATTCCAAATGTTCTTATCTCCCCCTGTGCAACTGAAACTATGTGAGGTTACTGAAGTCATCACACAGTCAGCCTCATCCTTTCAAACATAATTTTTTGTAGTCAAGTAAAGCATGTGTTTAGCATGTGATGTATTTAGCCCAAAGTGCTACCTCTCAATATTTTTTTTTAAAAAAACATAGATCCAAAATAATCATTGAGTTCTACAACACTACAAAACTACAAAGTAATACAAAAAAAGAAAGAAACTACACAACAATGTTCTACCAAAGAGAAAAACAAGATTACAAATATTAAACTAAACTATGAGACAACAAAACTACAAATAACTAAAAATTTGTTCCCACCCTTATTGTAAATAGCAAACATTAATCAAACAGTAACAACTAACTACTAAAGCTTTAGATTTACGTCAAAGTTAGTACATGTTGCCTACCTACAAAATTAATTAGGTAATATAAATCCCTTATAATCAAACCAAAATCCAGGTACAGAAAAATAAAAAAAAAGTGATGGTAAAGGAAGAAAAAAGAAGACTTGAGTATTTTAACTTGATTCACTTATAATCCCAACAGCAATCGGAAAAGGAATAGTGTCACTTTAAATCCATAGCACAGGAAGGCTCTAAAACTATAAGTAAGTATCAGCTGTTACAAACAAAGCCTTCTTATCTTCCACAAGTAGTACTAAAAGAAGTCAATTTACATACATACAAGAGGTCCAGATGCTGGGAATGTAATGTATTGCCCCAGTAAAAGGGTGCAGGGATAAACTATCATCCAGCAGAATTCCAAGGTTCCTGGCATCTGAAACAGGAACCACTGGGCAACTTTGAAATGGGAGGGAATGAAAGGGGGCTACTGGATGAGCAGGCTGAAACACCAAGAACTCATTTTTTTCATATTCAGCTTAACACAATTGTCATCCACAAAGAAACACTTGACAAGCAGCCCACCACTGACTTCCTTGTTACCCTGACTTCTGGGGGTCCTGTGGGGGACACCTTGATTCGCTCCAAGTTATAAAGGTTGGGGAAATTAGCGGAGCACTGGCATTAGCAAAACGAGGGGCAGGGTACCTCAGCAGGATCTTTTACCCAACTTTAGAAGTCAGGCCAAGCCAAAAGGCCAGACAAAAGTATCAAATAAATGGATTTTATTGAATGAAAATATTCTCATGACCAGCACACTTACTCACTCACACTCACAAGGCCTATTGAGAAGGAAAAGAGGTGAAAAATGGATAGGAGATATAGCAAAGGGATTGTAGAGGCGGTGATACTGCACCTATCCTGAAGTCTTCGGTCCGGGAAGTGGTGAGAAGAATGGAGCTCAGCGAAGAGATGGCTGAGGGGATCACTCAACTAAAAGAGTGCAGGTCTGCTAGTGTGGAGGGAGTTCTCTGAAGAAACCCTCAAAAACTAGGACTCCTGGGAAGAAGACATGCTAGACAATGCAACTTGGTAGTTTGCATGATTGGTTTATGTAGATGGGTCTCACTTTGTAGGATTTTCCAAAGTCAGAGTTGCTCAACCTGGGGAAAACATGCTAATCCCCTCAAGTTGGCTATTCGTGGCTGAGGACCCTTTGTCTATGTAGATGTGTATTGCCTGAGGTCTTCTTGGGCTATGTGACTGGGGATTTTTCTGGTCTTGACCTATTTTCAGTTGTTCAACCTCTTTGCTTATGTGCCTCTCTGGCATGGTGGGCATATCTGATATTAAATTTATAGTCCCTGGGATAGGGTATGCCAGTGGGGTAACATCTTCACAGAGGCCCTTTCTGCAACTTACCTTTTCTCAGCACTGGGGTGGGGGGATCATGCGAGCAGCCTTTTCCAAGAGGCTCTTGCGTCCCCACTGCTTTGGTTCCAAAGCTGCTGCCTGCCAGCTGGCAGGCAGCATGGGCGCTCTGCCTCTTCCTTCCGCAGCGCAGCTGGGCATTCATTTTCGCAGGCTGCACTGGGGAAGGAAGCGCGATCGCCATGGCTCCGGAGGCTCCGCACGCACAGTAAGTGTGTGTGGTGCCCCAGAGTGATGCGCAATTGTGCATCATTTTCAGCTACAAGCCAAAAATTAAATAGTGTGTGATTGGCACCTGCCAGCCTCCGCAGTGTTGCGCGATTGCGAGGATGTTGTCTGAAACGCTCCTCACAATCACGTGACATTCTGGAGGTCCTTTTGCATGGCAAATGCCATGCGAAAAAGGCCAGAGTCATCAACTGATTTAAAACTCTGGAAAATCTCTGTGTTGACTGTATAAATGTGATACTGAAAACCTACATCTGAAATAAAAAAAATCGAAGAGGAAAATATATAACGAAAAAAGAGGAGGATCCAAAACTGATCCTTGAGTTAGCCATATAGTTACAGGAAAAGCTTTTGACATAGGTCCCCAAAATCAAACAGAGAAGGAACAGTGAAACAAAAAAATATCTAAACCAGAATAAAGAGTTCTCCATTGTTCCCAATAATACAAGCTGTAATGGTAAAATAGTAATAGTAAAATAGTAAAATTTGATGATCCAAAGTGTCAAAAACTGCAGACATATCCAACAGGAACAATCAGCACTGATGTTTGATGTTGACCTTTAGCTACCAGCATTAAATTCATTAGCTAGAGTGTCTGGATTTAACGCATACTCCACAAAACTCCGGTTTACTAGCCTGTCTTCCAGCTCCATCTCACTCCCTGGTACCCCATTCATGCATTCATTCTTCCACAGCTCCATAATTGGACCTAAACCATGATTTGATAACTGACTGAGAGCTTGAGAAAAGGAATCCAGAGATATCCTAGGTAAGTACCAACAATTCTTTCATTTGTTTGATGAGGGGGGCAAGGAGGAGAAAGTACTATCTATGTACTTTGCAGTACACCAGGAAATGGTCTGATATGCATGCATCCATAATCTCATTCAGCTCAATATCTAAGTTCCTAAACAGAAACAAATCCCAGGTCCTTCCAGCTACATGAGCAGAAGTGGTTTCCATGATTTCCAGATTAAAAACTTTGAGGAGGGAGACAAAATATTGAGAAATGAAGCAGAGTCTCAATGAATATTGAAGCCTCCATGAATAATATGAACAGGGTTTAAAGACACAAGTGTCAATAACTACTCAGATAATTCTAATTAATTTCAAGGGGCAGATAAATCCTGGTTATTGCCACTGGGGAGATGAGCTACTTGATGACAATTAACAACAAACAACACATTTCTCCTCTTGTTCCTCAATTCTAACTGCCTTCCAGCTACATAACTGTTCCCCTCCATCTCATATATGAATCCAGCAGCAGACCAAAAATATGTGGCATCTATATATAGATTTGCTATAGGTGAAACCCAAAGTTTCTTGGCAAACTACAAATCTTGCAAATGTTGAGAACGCACATGCATAACCCCTTGATTCAAAGAATTGATCATTCAGCGAGCAATTTACACAGGAATGATGAGATGAGATGGAGCTGATGACAAATTAGAATGTGAATCAGCCAGGAACAGCTGTTATGAAAGGAATTAAATTTAAAATACCATGATATCACTGAAATGTAATCCTTCATCTTTGTTAAAATTGAAATTATTTCCCAAGATCTCATCCCTAAAACAACAACAACAGTAAATTGTCATTTCTTCCTCTATTGTATTGATTCCCCCCCCCATGAACAAAGTATTTTTGCTCAGCTTGGCTACAATTTATTACCTCAACACTGATGTTAAATATTAACACACTAGCGGTTTGGAACACACAGTGAACCATTTCCACCCACATGATAAACACCAGCCCTTGTGATTAAAAAAATATATGAGCAAACACTTCGGTAGCACAGTGTGAAAGAAAATGATCTTGATATTGTACATTTGTTTTTTATTGTGTTGTAAAAAGCATGATAGTATTCTGTCTGAGAACAGGGAAGGGCAAAGGAAAGCTTAGCAGAGCATATTTTACAGGACAATAAATATACTGACGTCTTAACTTAATATCCGCCTTTCGGCTGTCCCCAAAAACAAACAGATATCTGCAGCTCTTTGGGTGACTCGCATCTCTTGCAGGACTCACATCCAGTTCCAGGAAAGTATTTTATGATTCGTGCGTGGTTTGCAATTAACTGGCAGCTTGCTTCTTTGAAGAACGCCTGCTTTTACTGTTTTGTATATCTTCTTTTCTTTCATATTGTGACTCTTCCTAAAGAGGTGGTTCAGCTTTTTTTTTTTTTCAGGCACAGACTAGGGTACTTCAAGACAAAGCTATTACCATGCAATCATTCTGTCTCATTCATAGTGTTTTACAGGAGGCCCAGCTGGCATCATCTTCAACTTCTGGTCCTTCCATATTTTCCATCTCTTTCTTTCCCTTTAACCAGGAAAAAGGACTGTTAGGGAAGGAAACATGGAATAGCTGCACACAGGTGTTTGACACATGATGCTAGGATCTCTTCATTCGGGAAACATGGGATTGTTTCTGTTTTATGACTGAGGAGCAACCTGGCCCAGGAGATCAACCAGAGCACTGCTAATGCCTCTGCTAGTGTACCACATATGCAATAATTTGATTTCTCAGAATTTTGTGGTGGCTAGCACAGAATGGAAAGAGCACATGCATGGAAACTGAGGTTGGTGGTGGAGCAAGCTGCAACCAACATCATTATCACAAGGAAATAAAATAAAGCTAAGTTGCTGTTCATATGTCAAGATGCCCGTGAACATATATTTTTCTATAGCTATTGCCCAGATCTGGTCAGATTCTCTGGGGCAGAGAAGCAGACTTAGAACAGAAGAAGACCAAGAAGAAGACATAGTATGAGCAGTGAGTTCCTGGCTCATGCCCTTCTCTAGAACACACACACAGAGTGTTTGTGGGTTGGGTAGTCTAAAAATGAGAGAGAGAGATCTGGATTCATTATGTGGCATATTTTTAAGATTCTTAAGAGGTTTTTGTACATAGGTAGGAAGGAGGAACAACTTTAGGAGGCACAAATCACAATAATAATTAGGGACATTAATCCTCAGGACAGTGAGAGATAGACATAAATACATGAACACACTCCATTCTACCATGTCTGGCTCTAAATGAATGTAAAGCTATTGTAGGTATTGATAAGATAGAGCAGTCATTCTCAACCTTTGGTCTTCTAGTTGTTTGGGACTTCAGCTCCTGGAATCCATCATCATTGGCCAGGCTGGTGGAGGCTTCTGGGAGCTGAAGTCCAAAACAGCTGGAGGATCAAAGGTTGAGGTACTTGTGGAAGAATGAAACTTCTTGCAACTCACATGGATCTCAAGAAATAGAACTTGGTCTCTGTATAGAAGGAAATTTTCAGGAACCTCTCCAGCAGAGCTAATGCTGCATCAGCTCAAGCTGGTAAAAAAGTTGGTTTATATATTTATTGATTTTATATGCCATCCAACTCAAAGTTCTCTGAACAGCTATCTATTACAATGATAAAACAATGTGGCAGCTATACTCCCAGGCTCGCCCTGGGATCACCTAATGAGGACATGAGAGAGAACATTCTAAGCAGCTGCTCCCACCCTGTGCAATGCTCTTCCATGGGAGGTTAGGCTGGGCCCTTCCCTGCTCTCCTTTCATCAGCAGACGAAACATTTCTTTTTAAGTAGGCTTTTATATGATTGTATTATTTATTTATTAACTTGTTTGAAAAATTGAATATTGTTTTAAGTTTTATAATTTTATATAGTTTTTAATGTTTTTAGCTGTTTTAACTGTTTTTAATGTTTCTAATGTTATTGTTAGAAGCTGCTTTGGGTCCCACTCTAGGAGAAAGGCAGCATATAAATATAATAAATAAAATAAATAAATAATCCATCTGGACACTATGCCAGACATTCAAAATTTGACAGTGATTTTAATCATCATCATCATCAAGGTTTTAATCATCATCATCATCAGGGGTTGCTAATACGCCAGAGGACAGGATCAAAATTCAAAATGACCTGGATAGATTGGAGAGCTGGGCCAAGGCGAACAAAATGAAATTCAACGGAGAGAAATGTGAGGTCCTACACTTAGGTAGAAAAAATGGAATACAGAAATATAGGATGGGGGGCACGTGGCTGGATAGCAGTACGTGTGAAAGGGATCTAGGAGTCTTCATAGACCACAAGCTGAACATGAGTCAGCAGTGTGATGCGGCAGCCAAGAAAGCCAATGCAATTCTCAGCTGCATCAATAGGAGTATGGTGTCTAGATCGAGGGAAGTACTGGTACCACTCTACTCTGCTTTGGTTAGACCCCATCTTGAATACTGTGTCCAGTTCTGGGCACCCCAATTCAAGAAGGATATTGACAAGCTGGAGCAAGTCCAGAGGAGGGCGACCAAAATGGTGAGAGGCCTGGAAGCCATGCCCTATGAGGATAGACTTAGAGAGCTGGGTATGTTTAGTCTGCAGAAGAGAAGGTTAAGAGGGGACATGATAGCCATGTTTAAATATTTGAAGGGATGCCATGTAGAGGAAGGAGAGGGCTTGTTTTCTGCTGCTCCAGAGACCAGGACAAGGAGCAATGGATTCAAGCTGCAGGAAAGGAAATTCCACCTGAACCTCAGGAAGAACTTCCTGACAGTCAGGGCTGTCCGGCAGTGGAATCTGCTGCCTCGGAGTGTAGTGGAGTCTCCTTCCTTGGAGGTTTTTAAGCAGAGGCTTGATGGCCATCTGTCGGGAGTGCTTTGAGGGTGTTCCTGCATGGCAGGGGGTTGGACTGGATGACCTGTGTGGTCTCTTCCAACTCTACATTTCTATGATTCTATGATCATGATCATCATCATCATCATCATCATCATCATCAGTCGTCGTCGTCGTCGTTGCAGTTCCCAGTTTCAAGCTAAAATTCCAAACTAGTGGAGTGTATAAGTGTCTGAAACAAAAAAGAAGACCTGCTAAAGCTCATCAGGAAATCATAAGTGTTTTACAATATGACAGAGAGTTTTTGTCCAGGTGGCAGCATTTACTTTCTAACTGAAAAGCCAAAATTACAAACAGGGGTTTTGCCAAGAATAACAAGGGGTAACCACAATTCGGTGGGAAATTGTGGTAGATGCCTCAAAATTTGGTTGTCATTGTACCAGTTGTCATCCAAACTTGAGTAGCCATTTTCAGTTCAAAATACCAACTAAGAGGCTTCCTAGAAGCAAAACTCATCCATAACTCATCACAACACCATGGTAGGTGTTTAAAAAACTTACATTGCGTTTTGGTTATTGCTCAACTTGCAGTGGGCAGTTTCTAATCTAATTTCCAAACAGAGGAGTTCCTAGCAGCAAAAGAGTACTTTTATAACTCGTTGGGATTTTTTATATATACGTTTTACCAAAAAAAGAAAGAAAGAAAGAAAGAAAGAAAAAAGAAAAAAGAAAGGCAGCTTTTAAAAAAGCAGAAGAGGGCTCTCTAATGCACTGGGAAAACAGAAGGTGGAGAAATGAAAAAGGGCTGCCATAAGTACTGTTGCCTTGAGTTCCATGATGGAAGAAAAGTAGAATGCAAATGCATTCAATAAATACATTTTTGATCTCCTCATCAGTTTATCCATTTTCATGGAAGGGGAGAGAAGAGGCTAGCCCATATTCTGAATTGTGAATAAGGCATTTAATTTACCCTAAAGTTCAGGATTTGATTTGGCCAGAATTGTTATCTGAACTCTCCAAACCTTCATTGAGGCTTCATTGAGGATTTCAGATCAGGAGCTGGCTGGAAATCAGACAGGGTTGCTGCTAGGTAAGCAATGTTAGGAATTGTCAAAGGTAAGGGAGTTGGCCACATGTGGAACAATTGTAAAAATGTAGCAATGGTTTCACTTGTACCTTTGCCAGGCACCAGACCCAAATGCAAGGACACGATCCAAGCAATATTAAGCTTCTTTGGCCCCATGCAGTACAGTATTGAAAGGAACAGAGTGGGAAGATGTACTTAGTGCTTAGATTTCTATGATTAAAAAAATAGATGGAAAAATGGGAGAGGCTCTGTGAGAGACTGCTGAGATAACAGGGGGAGGGGAAAGCAGGGGAACAAGACGACCTATAGGATGGGTATAGGTATGGGTATTAGGTGTGGATCCAAGCAGTGCTGGGTACGCTTCAACTCATTCTACAATAAAAATAATGCACAAGAGATAAAGCCATTAGACAAAAAATACATAATAAGAACCTAAACAAAGCAGACAGCAACTATAATAACAGCAGCATCAGCAATCTCACAAATCTTTTCGTTTCATATGATCTATATATCCAAAGTTCGTTTTAAAAGAGCTAGGCAAATTATATTCTTTACCTGGTGTGTGAAAGCTACAAGTTTAGGTTCTAGGTGAGGTTCTTTGGGGAAGGCATTCCATAACAGGGAGGGGACAGAAAAAGCCCTCCCTCTAGTAGCCACCTCAGTCTAAATGTTTTATGTTTTGCTGTCTGATCCATAGAAAATGTATTAATTTTTGCTCTTGTTCTTTTCTTTCTCTTTTCCTTTCTCACCTCTTCTTTTTTCTGACCTGCTTTAGTTATTATGACGATGCTCTCAAACAGCAAGATGTATCTTGAAACTTCATAAATTCTGAAGCTGGAATTGGTGGCATCTTTGTCCAACAATCGTCTTGCTGCTGGCCTGGGAATAAGTCTCCTGCAGTCTAATTGGGATTTACTTCTGAATAGACAGGTATAGGCTTGCACTATAAATTTGCTTCCGTATTGTCATGATACAAAGGTAAAGTGCTTTTATTGTCACTAGTACCCAAATTTAAACAACTTCTGTTCCAAGCTGCTGACTATTCTATGTAAGGTAAAACCACAGGCTACTATATATCATAGAGGGTCCAAGCTATCCTGCCATATGAGGTAGGAAGTGAAGGAAAGGGGATATTAGTGTTACCTAGCCTCTTGAGAAGGTGGACATGGCTCCAGCTGCCGCTGCTCACCCAAAAGAGAGTAAGATTTGCCTGCATTCTCTAGCTGGAACTCTGGCACATCCCAAACCTGCTGACCTATGCAGGAAGAGGATGAAACAGCACCTCTGCCTTCCCAACAGGAGGATGAGTCTGGTAACTCCTTTGTTGGAAGCTATAGAACTCTCCTTCACTTGAAGAAGAAATGATAGAATTATAGAGTTCAAAGGGACTGCAAGAACCACGCAGTCCAACCTTCTCCCATGTCAGAATACCTAGCTAGAGCATTCTTGAGAGGTGATCATCCAACTTCTTTTTAAAGGTCGCCAATAAGGGAGAGTCCACTACCTTCCAAGGCTTCCAATTCCACTGTAAAACAGCTCCTACTAAACTAATGTTTAGGTGGAATCTCTCTTCTTGCTTTTTCAATTTGTTGATTAATGCCATAAACTCCAGAGGAGCATAAGACAAACTATCTCCACTTTCTGCTTGAGATCCCTTCACCTATGTAAAGATGGATACCATGTCACTTCTCAGTCTTCTTGTGCCACCCCATATCTCATTGCCTCAGGTGAACACCTCATTGAGGCTCAAAGGAAGGTCAGTCCTAACATGAAGTACCATTTATATGCATTTTCTGATGTGGAGATCAATCCTATATTGAAAGAGTTGATGGGGAATTTACTACACAGTTCTTTACATAGCTACACAAAGTGGGCACCACTAAGTTAATTGGAACTCACTGCAGGGGACTCCTAGAATTGTAGTCTCAGGCCTTTTCTGCACAAGGCGAGGGAATCGCTCCGTGCCGTTACGTACCGCTTCTTCTGGGGTCTGAAGCAACGTGGACTGTCCCTGAAGCCCTTCCACAGGGCTCCTCCTTGGTCCAGGGCAAATTGGAGCAGTGCAAGGTCTGTAGATCCGCACTGCTCCGGCTTCCAAAATGGCAGCTTCCAGCTTCCAAAATGGTGGCTTCTGGCTTCCAAAATGGCGGCTTCTGGTTGGTCGTGGGTCCTGACCAACTGCTGAAGCTTGCCACCCCTAAAACCTGCGCTCCACAGATTGCAGGCTCACATTGGTGCAAGCCTGCGAATCTGCACAAGGGAGCAGGAACGCAATGGCATGTTCCTTGAAAATAAAGACCTGTTTTTTCCAGTCTTTCAAAAACATGCTGGAGGACCACTTGGGGTCATCTTGGAGTGGACTGAGGTGCGGATCTCCAGTAAGTAGTCCACTCCTAGTCCGCTCCAAGGCGCAGACGACCTCCCTGCGAGGATGCACTGCCCCATTCTAATTGCCTGGTGCGGAAAGGGCCTCAGTCTCTTGGAAACAGGACCAGCAAATATTGGAAGACTTCTGAAGTTCTGGTCAAGAACTTTGCATCTTCCTTTTCCCTTTCTTCCCTCATATTGTCCCAAGGAGTTGTTTTGTTTCTTAGCTTTTATAACAAAGTTCCTTTTTCTTTTTTTACTCTGTTACAAGTAAGAATAATTACCAAGTGATAAATAACTATATTACATCAGGCTGAACTGTGTGCTATCAAAAAGGGCTAGAACCAGGGTGAGGAGGTAGGGAGGAAATGGCTAAGTCTTAGAGCTCTAAGAGCATGAATAAAAGCAGCCACAATCATCATTTTCCAGGAGTAGCTATAGAGATGATTTATAGGATGTAGGAGCAGATCCTTTCCTGACCATTTAAGAATGAAATTGGGCTCTAAATACCTCTTAGCATTGCAGAATTCTGTAAGTATGCTAGGTTGATTTCTCATTTCAGTTATTATTGAAAGCAGCCTTTCTTTTTCTTTTTCTTTTTTCTTTTTCTTTTTCTCTTAAGGTTTAGTTATCTCTTAGTTGGATTCTTCACAGGACCAAAAGAATGCTATTTTCTTTATTAGGTTTTTCCCTCCTTTCCAAGGAGCAAATTGGCACATTCAATGACAAAACCACTGGTCACAATTTTCTGTAGACAGAGATCCAAACAATGAATATGCAGGGGCAAGACAAAACCCCAGAGGATTGGTGGAGCTTTGAAATGCATTTCTCCTCACAGCTGTGAAATATCATTTTTTAAACTGAAGAGAATGTTATTGGGCTCCACCAGTGGCTTAAATGTGCCACAGGAGATAAAGGCAATGGGTAGTGGCATGAGAAAAAAGACAGCAGTGGGGAAGAGAGGAAGACAGCACCATAGATGGGTTACAGGAGAACAAGGATGCCAGTTTCTTGAAGGTAGGAAGTGTGTGCACAAAGCTAAGACAGCATGGAAGTCTTGGACAATAGCTTGCGCAATAGGACAGGTGATTGTCCAAGCCAGCCCTTCTACACTGTGTTGGCTATGTAGATCTCTCCACCACCACCCCAAGAGCCAGACATTTGAGAAACAGGAGGAGTGGAAACAGGAAATATCTTGCTTGCCATCATTGCCTCCACTGCCATCTCTATGCAAGCACCTGCTTTGCAAAGCCCAAGCACAAAGGACTGTTAAACCACGGGCATAATGCACCACTATACATAACTGTGTGCATTATTATATTCATTCATGAAATTCAGGTTAAGTAAAGGTTAAAATCCAAACCACACAACTGTGCCCCCATGCCTAGAGTGTGTGCTCACGTGTATGCACTTGTGCACACAAATGCACATCCACAGTAGCCTCAGGAAGGGTTCCCATATCAGTATGGGACATTTCCATATCGGTGAGTTTTAGGATTTTTCTTTCTAGAAATTAAACATGTCACTTTGTGACTTCAACATGGTACTTATGCTTTCAATAGGTACATAACAGAGGAAGAAGAGAAAGTCTTTAGTTAGATGCTGCTTGTACAGAAACACATAGTGAATATTTGTGAATATCAAAATTCAAAATTCACCATGATATGCAATCTTGCAGTCATTCATCTAGGATAAGGAATACATTCAAGAAATGTATGCAGCTTCCTTCTTCCTCTTCCTCCTCCTTATTTTTCTTTCATCTCCGTCCAGTGCATGCTCCTGGGAAACCAAAACTTACCAAGACTCACATGAATTTCCCAATTATTATGACTTAGCTGTTATTGGCTTGCTTAGCATGGTTATTTGCTTTTCATAACCCATTGAAGTCCTCCCCCTTGTGGCTCCGCAGTGAATAGTATCGCTTTGCCAGTGAGCACAGACTGGTTTCTTTCATGTGATGCTGTCATGAGCTGGTGTAGTGGTTTTTAACTATATTATTCAGTCAGACAAAAACAATGTTACAGAAAGAGCTCAGCCTCTTGTGACAACTTAAAAACTAACATCTTTATTATAAATGTTAAGATGTTCCTTGTTGTTGTTACCTAATAGACTACTCTGAAACTGTGAACCTGCAACTTCAGGGGGAGTGTCACCCTATCTATCGCAGCCTGAATCCCTATTCTCTGATTTGCCTTTTCACTGACCAAAAGCACCTGTGTTTTGTCTGGATAGTTTCAATTTGGTTGCCCTCACCCAGTTTATTACTGATGAAAGATACTGTTTTAGAATTAGGACAACCTCCTTGGATTGAAGTGGAAAGGAATAGTAGAGTTGAGCATCATCTGCATATTGATGGCACCACAGCCCAAAACTAGGGACAGCCTCTCCTAGTGCTTTCATGTATATGTTAAATAGCATGGGGGACAAAACAGAATCCCGAAGGACAGCACAGCTCAATGTTCAGAGGGTCAAATACGAGTCCCCCAGTACCACCTTCTGGCTTCACCCTTCTAGGAAGGAACAAAACCACTGTAAAATTGCCTCCAAGTCCCATTCTATCTGCCAGGAAAAGAGAAGCTAGTAGCTTTCACAATGGGGGAAATTTTGCTTGGTTCACAAACTTGCACTTCTTGAATCAATATCTAAACCAAAATGCAGCTATCTATTGGCATACACACAATTCTTAGAAAATGCATGTAATTTTTTAATGGAGATTTTTATACCCAACTGATGCAGAAATGGAATAGAAAAACGAAGGACAGAGAAAAACTAAAAACTGACAGATTCATTCACCCCTGTTTCAGAACAAGGATTTTTTCAGAATGTAATTTGAGAATGAAGTTAGGAGTAATGGTGTTCATTTCTAAATATGATATTCACTCATCCAAACTCTAATGCATGTAAACATAATGCTGTTAAGAGCAATGGGACTACTGAGGTATGAAAAGCATTTAAGTGCATATGTATTTTTAGCATCACGGTTCAGGAAAAAGCGAGTAAGAAAGCTCTAACAGTCAAGAAGTCTTCCTTTGGAAAGTATTAAATCTACATGAATGGGGGAAAAATAAAAAGAGCACTTTTGCCTGAACAAATGCAAATTAACAATAGGCAACTTTTTTTAAAAAAAGAAGACTTCAAATTAAGAGTATTAAGAAAACAAAACATCAGAAGCGGAAAAGCAACCAAAGAAGGTTTTGGATGATTAGATGATGACAGAGGTATGGAAAGATTAATGAAGAAAGAGAGAAAGATTAAAGAAACTAAATGTTTTTTAAAAATATTTTATTTTTGCCATGATCTCAACTGCGGAAGATTATCTTCAGAGGCCCACAAATCCCTGAGTTGCTTTTGGTATGTATGCATATGCACGTGAGACTCCTGAAGAATCATATCAAATAGAAATAGTCAATGAATTTCTGGGGCTAAATGAAATCACACTACCAAGTCCAGATCATCAGATTGAAGCTGTTAGAGTTAATAGCCCAAGAGTGAACCCAATCTAAGGAAGACATGTGACTTTCTGCTAAATCAGTCAGCCAAAGGACTAGACAGTAATGAGTGTAACTCTTTAAAGAAGGGACCCAAGAGAAATCAGCTCAGAGGGGGTTTATCTCACCTCATGAGCTACCCCCATGTTAATCCAAAGTATTTCAGGATGGCTTGGTTCTGAATTAAGACTTGTTAGCTTTCCAAAAGACCTGCTCCTGCTAGAAAACAAAATGGCTGGAACTATTTTGTTGACTTTGAAATGAAGTAGATTAATATAGTGCCTGTGTTTGTGGGATTTTCCTTGGAAGCTTGGCCATGAGGCTGTGGGGAATGAAGGAGAAGAGGCATTGTTGTTTTGCAAAAATCTGTATGCTTTAAGGATGTATTATATTTGTTCATATTTGTTATATACTTTTACATACATGCACATGCACACACATAAACATATAAATATTTATATCCTAACTCTTTTGGCTTAGCCATGGGAAATATCATTATGAATGTGCCGCATTTCATAGTTTACCATGACATCACAGCAAAGAAATGCACTGGGGAGAAAAGGGGCATGGCTAAATTATGTACCTAGTTTTTTAAAAAGTTAGCCAGTATAGTTTTAATATTTAAATTACAGATAGAAGTAATTAAAAGAAAGACCCATGGCAATCGTTCTCTCTTCTGAAAAGTGCCTGACAACTGCTGCCTGTTTGTGTACAAAGCCAAACTCTTGTTTACCTGACTGTTTTATTTATTTCAGAAAGCTCTTGAGAACAGTCCTATTTCTGGCTCTTTTGACATATGCTATGCATAGTGAGTTCTGGCAGTTTACCAAGAGTTCCACATCAGCTTAAGCAATGGTAAATTCCTCTGAATTTGTACCTAATGAATCTGCCTAACTGGGCCCTTTTATAAAGCATTTGTCATTATTTGTGATCCCCTCCTCAGCAGGCTTTGTATGTTAAACATTTGAGGAAACGGTCTCATAAATAAGGACATGATGCATGGTTGTAAAACTATAGGGCAGCAAACACAAATAGCCTTTTGTAGTAAAGCAAGTATTTGCTTTTACTGCCACCCTCTGGCTGAAGCAGAAATTATTTAACATTTGCATTGGTGATATGCTACTGAAAATATAAGAAAATATGTTTTATGAGGTTGCCAAGGCTAACTTCTCTTTGTTGATCATTATGGAACAGCTTCACCTGGCAAATTTGCAGAAACAGTGTTCATTTTATAGAGTTCCCCCTCCACAAGATATGCCAGAATAATTTGCTTGTGAGAATTGTGCACTGGGAATACTAATCATTTTACTTGGACATCAGTGCAGATTTTTTTTTTAAAAAAAATAGGTCCTTCTAGAGCAGCAGTTCTGAACCTGTGGGTCGCGACCATCATAAAATAGGTATTTCCCATGGTCTTAGGCTCCGTTCCCTGCTCGGTGGTGGTGCGCAAGCGGGAGCCACGTGCTCGCGTCCTCCTGTCCCCTTTGGCGGGAGCGTGTGTGGCCAAAGTATTGCCACAGCAGGAGTGGTGGTGTGCAAGCACGAGCCACACGCTCGCATCCTCCTGCCCCCTGTTCAGAAGGGACTGAAATCGCTCCCCTTCTCCGCTACTGGAAGAACCTCCCGTCTGACAGGCCAGCTTGGGGGGCAGCAGAAGCACAGGGGCCAGGCCCCCTCCTCGCCACGGCCCCTGCCCCACTCACCACGGAGGGGGGCGCTGCGGAAGGGCCAGGGAGCCGCAAGGCGGCGCTTTTCCGGGGGGTGAGCTGCGCCCGGCGCAAAAGACAAGGGCACTGGGATTCCTCCCCCCCTGCCAGGGTCAACACTCTGGAAACTTTTCCCACACTGCCCCCCCCAGCGGAAACGAGAGAGAAGCAGAAGCAGAGCCCGGGGAGGTCTCGGAGTTTTTTCCCGGGGGAGACGCATGGCTCCTCTTTGCCTCCCTGCTCGCCCCCCCATTCCTGGCCAGCGAGGTGGCCTTTGCCGGGTGGGGAGGCACTGTAAATAATAAATAAATAATTTTATGGTTGAGGGTCACCACAACATGCGGAACTGTATTAAAGGGTCGTGGCATTAGGAAGGTTGAGAACCACTGTTCTAGAGGCTGGAACAGGGCTAAGATTGGATGAGCTTTCATTCAGTACATTTGACCGCACTACTTGCCCTGCTTGAAGCTACGTCTGAAGACAGACAAATGGTCAGCATACTTTTCTCAATGTGATGATAGAGACTGTGTTTTTAAAAAAATATACACAAAATGTGTAAAATAGGGAAAATCTTGAATACAAATTTGTATATTAGGGGAAGTATGAATAAATATATATATATATATTTTATGGATCATGTCTTGCTAAAACGTTTGCTTTAGGAAAACCGCATACCAAAATCCATGAATTAGATGAGAAGAATATACTCAAAACTATGTAAAACTTCTTTTTACTGTGTGTGTGTGTGTGTGTGTGTGTGTGTGAACCGATGTGGAAATGGGACCGAATGGATGTGACACTGAGCTTAAAAAAAAAAAGAACTTGAACAGAACTGAACTTGGCAGATTTGTCCATTTCTAAGGTAGAAGTAAATGAGGTGGTGATGGGCTTTCAGCTTCTGCCTTTGGCTAGAACAGATAAGCAAAGAGAGTAGTAGAATGAGGAAAATACTCAAGCAAGTTCTGGCTTCTTTCTTTGTCTTTAATAAGATTCCTACTTCACACTAGCAACTTCAATGGTCACATTTCTTTGCAAGGTTATTTACATTTCTATTGAAAAGCAAAAGTTGGGCTGAAGAACTTTTATTAAGCTCAGGGTATTTTATGGTTTAAACTTATACAATCAGAAGTGAACACCACTGGGTTCAATAGGACTTACTATGAAGCATTATTCTGTGCCTTCCAGTCCCTCCTGACTTATGACAACTCCAGGGTGACCCTATTGGAGTGGGGTGGGGGTTCTGGGACTGAGCATGCATGACGTGCCCAAGGTCACCCACTGGGTTTTCATGGCTGAGCAGGGAATTGAAACCTGGTCTCCAGTGTTGTTGTTGTAGTCTAACACTCAAAGCCACTACAGCCTCAAAGTAAGGCAAGGGGACCCTCCCCCCAGAACAAATCTTGCCAAGAAAAAATCCCATGATAGGTTCGCCAGGATAGGAAATTACTTGAGCACACACAACAACAAAATCTATACTAGCGATGAGGAATCTTTGCCCTTCCAGGTGATTTGGACCACTCCCCCAATCCCTTACTGTTAGCCATGCTGATGGGAAAAGTAGCTCAAAACAGCTGGAGGAGGAGTTTCCCAGCCTCTGATCTAGATAAAATTTCATGCAATAGTTAATGAAATTTAATGCTGAACCCATCTTGTTTATCACCACACCACACCAATATGTCTGAGTGTACTGGTTTTCATTCTGTCTTTGTGCAGAGGGAAGATACTTCTTGTAATGTTTTACTGCCATTTAGGTGCCTTTTGAAATTATCTGTGTTCCATGGCATTCATCCGGACATAGGAAAGTTTTTAGAAAAGTGTTAAAGCATTTAATCAATCATTAATAAACTAAACTGAATAACAATTTAACATAAATTTAATAGTCAATTTTCCTCCTTTCTAACATAAATACAGTTAAATTAAAACTCTGCACTAAAACCATTACAGAATGAACCAAAAAATGACTTCTATGATTTTATTCCCCACTGCCATTTGTCCCTGTCTTGAGCTTGAGAGAGAAAGAAACAGCTACATAAATTTTGGGAAAACTTAATCTCCCATCCACCCCACTAAAACTCCTTGCTTTTATTTTCTCTGCCCTTTATCATCTCATCCCTTTATATCTCCTTATACCCCCCACCAGTCTTTATCTTACTTATTCCCATATGGAGTCTCAAAAACAAAACAAAATAAAAACAGGGTTAAGAGCTTCAAAATTCAGTTTTGTGGGACAGATAAATCATCTCTATGGCTTGTCCGAGATACAAAATTGGAGGGCCAACATGATGCAAAGAAGACCACCCATTTCCAAACTGCATTTACTATGCTGATTTAAACATTTTTAGCCTTGACATTAACTATCATACTCTAACTATGAGCAAAAATAAAGATTTCTATGGCAATTTACATTTACAGTAGTTTGAAAGTTGTGACTAAAACACTGCAGTTCCCAGCTGTATAAAATACTGTAATTGAGGGACTAACAAAAAGGAAGCAGCAGTTTTCAAACATCTAATAAAACTTTGGGTAAAGAACCAACTGGGAATGGTGACATTTGTTGGCTCTTCCGCATGTACAGTCATTTAACTAATTAACCACTTAACTAATAACTTACCTCTAGAATTAAATTAATGATGAAAGCCTAGCTTAACTCTATAAATTATGCTAAAAATAAATTTAATTACTTTGCCCCATATGTTGGAAAATTTCTGACTTATCTTATCTCATGATCATTCATGAATTCTTGTTGATCGTATAGATTGGCCCTACTGGCTTAGGGATTCAAAAGGTAACTTTTCCCAGCTCTGAGACTGGCCACCACCTATGGCTTTTCACTGTGCTACCACACTAAGTATTACAAACAGTGGGTTGCAATAGGTGGTAACCAGCATGTCAACAGCTGTGTCTGGCTGAAAAATAACTATGTATCTTTCATGTGGATGGCACTCAAAGACTGTTAAGGAATGATTTGTGGATGTCTAATCTGAAAATTTTGATCAGGGAAACTTCTGCCTATTCCTGTTTCAACTGTGCGTTGCAGGGGCCTGTCGAGCTCACTGTTATATGAGGTTTTATGGAAACAGAAAAGCACACTGGTATCATTGTATTCTCTCATTCAAAGCTGAATTACCTCATGACAGAATATTTAACTCTATTGGCCTCCCTTTGTACTCATATTTCAACACAACACATGAAAGAAATGAAGAATAGGTTTAAACTCCATTTCAACTGTTTGAGAGTTATGGACCATTTTTCCTTTCATTCAGTTAGTTATTTCAGCAAACCTCTGGTTCTGGGAAAGCAATATAGGCTGAGAGGAGAAACAGTTTAAGGGGAGGTATCTCCCTCATGAGGTCAGGCAGTTGACATATTTGCTTCACATAAAAGACAATGTTATGCTTTGGCTTGCTGCAAACAAAGTGGAAATTTCTTCTCCAGGGTCCCGCTTGTCTCGGCAAACATTAATTTGTATAAATATATGGTCTCTGCCATTTTCTTTGAGAAGAAAATATTTAGTGACCTTCTGGTAGTTTTACAAAAGTCTTTGCATTGTTAAATGTCAGATGTGTGTGTGTGTGTGTGTATGTGTGTTTAACTGAATTAATATTTTACCAGAGGCCAGAAAGATGGCTTGCTACATCTACAGCTTTCAGAATCTGCTAGCCTGCATAGTCACTGGCTAAACTACTCTGGAGATTCTGGGAACTGGAATCGAAACTAGGAAAAGATGGTAAAAATTCTGGAAACAAAGCTCTATGAGGAACGGTTTAGGGAAGTGTGTATTTTTTGCTTGAAGGAGAGAACACTGAGAGGGAACTTAATGGCCTTCTTACATATTTGAAGGGATGTCACATAGAAGATGAAAAGACTTGTTTTCTGTTGCTCCAGAGACTAGAACACAAACCAATGCATTCAAACTGAATAGAGATTCTGCATAAATATTAGAAAGAACTTCCTGATGATAAGAACTGTTCAGCAATGGAATGAATTGCCTCAGAGAATAGTGGAGTCTCTTTTTTGCAGGTTTTTAAACAGATGTTGGAGGGACATCTTTCTGGAGTGCTTTATATGTATGCTCTTCCATGGAATGATGTTGGCCTAAATAGCCCTTGTGATCCCTTCCAACTCTATGATTATACAGCTGTATGAAAATACAATTTTCCCAGGGTCTTTCTCTGATGGTCCGGGTAAGGGCCATGCTTCATATTTTTAACAATATGATTTGGGCTATCCTAAAATGTGTCCAGGAATGAAGAGGCATCTGTGACTTAAATGGAGGGACCAGGTTGAAGAACCAAATGAGAAACACAAGTCACATTCAGGCAAGCAAGCCAATAAACAAAAATCCTCTTCAGACCAATGCTTTCTAAAATGGCAGAAACCCAAGGGTAGCCTCTTCAGCTTCTTTGAAATTTCTAGGACAAACATCTAGAATATTTGCCTAGAAGTGTGCTTCCAGGCATAGCAGAAGCAAAATCTTTGGAAAAGGATCTTCTTGTTCCAAAAAGGGTTCCTAATAGAAACTCCATACATTTCTAAAAGGAATTTAAAAAACAAAAATGAATATTATCAAGAGTGGGGAAAACAAATGGAGGCTAATGATTTAATATTATCATATGAACTAAGAATGAATATAAATCTTTGAGTGCTGCTTTTATGTAGCCAAAATGGAGGCAGCTACATGCTTGAGGGAAGAACCATCAAAGTTGGGGAAAACTTTGTAGAAGTAGCAAAACCCACCCCAAATCTTTGAGGGGGAAAAACCCTGAAGGACATAGAGTTGCTTCTATCAGACTACTTTTAGGCATGCAGATTACCATCTACAGCCTATTTTAGAAGACTATTTTAGAGGACTACTTTAGGTCCTGCTTTAGAGTGGACCATGCTATGTCTGAAGGGCTCAGATGACAGTGTAGCTGGACCTTGAAGTGGTCCATCCATGGTTGACACTTGGATGAGAAGACTGGGCAGACACACAGTTACATGACCACTATGTTCCCCATTGTGATGAGCTGTATTTTATTTCTATTTAAATTATGCAAATTACTTCTAATCTTGCACTTTTACATATCAAGTAGGACATTTTTAAAGGCAAATCCATATCTTCTTTTGTCTTCTTTTTCTAGCATTTTTTTCTTTTTGGAGTGTTATATAAGTGACTTTAATGTCTACTATCAGAAGGTGGCCTGGGACTTCCAAATTTAAAATGGTATTATTATGCAAATCAATTGAGATATATCATAGAAGGGGTTTCAGGAAAGGGTGATTTAGATTGGTTAGAGATAGAAGATATGAATATTGAGACAAAATTAGAAAATATATTTTTTAGGAATTTTTCAAAGAAAGAAATGGAGAAGATAGAAAATCCTTTTATAAAAAATATAATAGAAATATGGAAAAAAATAAAAGAAAATTATTACCGAATATATCAATATTAACTCCGATAGTGATGATGGAAAAATTTCCAATAAATTTAAGAGAAATAATAGAGAAAGAAATAAAAAAACAAAAAATTTATAGATTAAAAGAATGGATGAAAATAATGATAAATAAAGATAGAATGAAAGAGAGATTGCAGGAAACTAAAATATCCTGGTTAAATTATATACAATTAGAGCAATGAACAAAGAGTATGAAAAGATATGTTAAGGATTTTAAAGAATATACCAAATTTGAACAAATTATTATTCAAAGAGAAAATATGCAAGAAAATGAAATACTAAAAGGTATTACAAGTGAAATATATAAAATATTAGCAAAAGAACAAGAAGAGGATTTTCTTAGAAAAATGTGGGAGGAAGAGATAGTACAAAATATAGATATACAAGAATGGAGAAAAATTTGGAAACAACGTCA
Source organism: Ctenosaura bakeri (assembly GCA_948474755.1). NCBI lineage: Eukaryota > Metazoa > Chordata > Lepidosauria > Squamata > Iguanidae > Ctenosaura > Ctenosaura bakeri. The sequence goes on along the minus strand of CAOLHI010000267.1, from coordinate 633,417 downwards.
TTTAAAAAAATTATCAATAAGAATAAAAGAGAATTATTATAAATTAGTGTGGAAATGGTACTTAACTCCAGTGAAATTAAATCAAATAGACGAGAAATATTCAAGATTATGTTGGAGAGGATGTCAAGAAATTGGTACATATATGCATATGTGGTGGAATTGCAATAAGATAATGGAGTTTTGGCAAAAGGTTTTTAAAGAGATAAAAGAGATTATAGGAGCAGATATACCAGTATGTCCAAATATTGCATTGTTGTCTATATATGATAAGGTTGAGTGTACTCAAGTAAAGAAAGAATTAATAACAAATTTGTTAACTGCAGCGAGATTAATAATAGCAAAAAAATGGAAAGCAAATGAAAAATTTCAAATAGAGGAATGGTATAACGAAGTGTGGAAAATTGCAATTAATGATAAACTAACATGTAGAATTAGGTTTATGAAAGGTTTGGTTAAAGGGAATGATTTTGAAGAAATTTGGAAAATATTTTTGGATAAAGTTCTGAAAAGAGATAGTAATACTACCCTGTCAAAAGAAGAATGGCAATTTTGGAAAGTGGATTAAATAAAAAGTTGGCTCTGGGGGGTGGGTATTTTTTAGTTTTAGTTTTGTTTTTCTTTTATGTTGTATATTTTGTAATTCTTAGTAGGTGTGTGTGTTAAACTTGTGATTTATAGATTTAAATGGATAAGTGATGTCAATGTTTTTTTAAAAAAAAAAGTTAAAAGAATTAACAATAGAAATAGATTAAAGGGGATGTGAAAAATATTGAATTAAATGTGAAATTATAACAGTTGAACAGATTTATAAATTTAAGGGTAAAGGTGCAAAATAACAATGAAAGTTAGTATTGCTTAAGAGAAGAGAAAAAAAGAAAAAGAAAAAAAATTTTTTTTAATTCACTATTATGTATATCACATGGTGTTTAATTTTTTTTTCTTGTTTTGTATTTGTGATTTAGTTATATAATTAATAAAAAAAAGAAAAAGAAAAAATGTCTACTATCGGCCTTCGGTAAATGTCCAATTAGAGTCAGTTACAAGCCCTGTTTGATATATGACAAATCTTTCTGTGCTTCAAAAGCATATGATCATTTTTGGCTCACATCTTTAAATTTTCTTTCAGAATATACTGCAATAAATCTCTTTTTTTGGATGACGACTTTGTTCTTGCACTCAGGCTGTTTGCCGCGTTTGTGTTAAGGTGAAAGAGTCAGCTAACAAAACATAGATGCCCTTTGAGGTTTGGCTTTGCAACTTGTTAGCCTTTGAGCTGAAGGAACATTGTTGGGATTTTCCCTGCATATTCATTTTCGTCACTAAATAGATTCATTTTGGCTACACTTGTGTCCCTTTTCATGTTCCCTTTCTTTTGAACATTTTGTGTTATTGAGTTTCACTGGCACATATTCATGGAAAGTGAATTTCAAAGCTGAATACATGAGCTTGCTTATTATTGTTTCCAGTAGCACCCACATTGCCTTAGTTCCTCACAAGCATGAAGGACGTTATTGTGTTTACTGGAGGACACAATTCACAGACACTTGATTAATTCATTCATTAATCAATGAGATAATTAAAGGCCTATTTTTCACCACACCATGGAAAAGGAGCTAACTTCCTCTTTACAGGGAACATCATTATCCTTTCCTGATTCATAAGGTATATCTACACTCTACAGTTATGCCAGTTTTGCAGCATTTTAAATGTCATGGCCCCATTCTATTGAATCCTTTCTCCTAGACTGCAATTTCTAGGGCATCCCAAGTGCCTGTTTATGCTACATAATTCAGGATATTTAGTCTTTCAATCTTCTTCTTCAAGATTAAAACTATTTAATAGTCAGTCCCTCTCTTTTCTAAGTACCTAATCAAACCATAAATCCCAAAACACTGAATGATAGAGCCATGGCAAATAAAGTGATATGAAATGAATATAACTGTGTAGTATATATACAACTATAGCTTCAACTGAAATATCTATTGTTGGCCAGCAGTGGTTGCAGTGGAAAAAATACTATGCTGCACAGAACATACATTTTCCTTTTAGCTGAGATTTACAGTAAAATTTGGTGCAACAGCATTTTGAAGAGCAATTCAGAACTAAGGTCCTTTCCGCAGCTTACCTGCATCTGGCGCGGTTGTGCAGGGATCACGTGAGCAGCCCCTTCCATGAGGCTCTCGCGTCCCCTCTGCTCCAGCTCCCAGGAGCTGCCTGCCAACCGACAGGCAGCATAAGGGCTCCGCCTCTTCCTTCCGCAGCGCAGCCAGGTATTTTCCCAGGCTGCACTAGGGGAGGAAGGGCAAGGGCTGTGGCTCGAGAGACTCCGCATGTACAGTAAGTGCGTGTGGGGCCCCAGCACAATGTGTGATCGCGCACCATTTTCAGCTAAAAATGATATAGTGCACAATCGGCACCTGCTGGCCCTGGCAGCGTCACGCAATTGCCAGGATATCGTCTGAAACGCTTCTCGCAATCGCATGACGCTCCGGAGGCCCTTTCGAATGACAAATGCCATGCAAAAAGGGCCTAAGTCCTATTGAGTTCACTGGGGTTCTGGAAAATAAGACTAACTAACCCAAATTTATTCTTCATGTTATCTTCATGACAAGGATTGCAGTGAGCTTGTAAGCCTGCACATTCCTGTTAGCACAGAGGCTGATCCAACAAACAAGAAGATGACTTTTTTTCTTAGTTATCTACTGTCTTACACTACAATTAAACTTTTGTCTAGCAGGCCTTTGAATAAGGTGCCCCAGTCCAACCACAGGCTTTGCAAAGGAGCAATAGTATATAACCTATATGTCCAAAATGCTCTCTGGTTCTTTTTCCAATTAATTTATTTTCTCTCACAAACAGTTCTAACTGAAGGCTGCTCCCAAGTTGTAGAACTCTCTTGCAAGGTTCCCTTCCTGTTGTTCTTCCTGGAGAGCACAGATCTTTATATTCAGAAGATTCTTTGGCAAATGACCAGCTGTAGAGAGAAAGGCCTTAAATGGAGGGAGGTGATGTACTGCTGTACTGTCTAACTTGTAAATTGCTTCTAATTCAATTGTGTTTTGATATTAAAATTTGTTTATTTGTTTTTCAATATTATAACACTTTGGGGGGCGTTATTTGTACTTGTGATTTTTAAAATCTTGCAAGCCACCTTGACTTTCAGTTTGGGGAGAAAAGTAGGAAGTAATGCAAATCAATAAAGGAATTCTATGAGGCAAACAAAGCTGAGCAGGACATTGTGACATTCAAGGTTGCCTAGAGAGTTTGGAGGAAGACAAGAACTTTATTCTACTCTGTCCTCATGGTGCTGGTATATACCCAACATGCTGTTGCATTTCTTAAAAAGTTCTATTTTATTTATTAATTACATTTATGTCTCACTATTTCTTCAATAAGTTCAAGGTGTAATCTATTGGTCTCATCTCTCTGCTTTATCCTCCTAACAACCACTGAAGTAGGTCCAGGTAAAAGAGAAGATGCATGGCCCAAGGTCACCTTGTAAGTTTTTTGGCTCTGTAGGGACCAGAACTTGGACCTCTCAAGTCCTGATCCAGTACATTAACAATTGTCCACACTTGCAAAGAGGAAGTGATGCTCACAGTGCAATGTGTATTCTAATTTTCCTTTTTAAAAAATTCATTGGCAGGCCATGAGAACTGTTGTGATATAATAAGTGTGCCTACACCATGGGAAGCAAGGCCTTTCTCATACTACCATTATTTCCCTTAAAAAACGATGGTTTGTCTTCAGCCCAACTGAGAGAGGATTAGTTGTAATCTTCATCAGTTGCTCACAAACATTCTATCTGTGGAAGATGGGAGATGTAATCTAACACTTCCAGAGGGTACTAGGTTGAGTGATGCATTCTAAGTCCAATTCTTTTTTAGAACAAAACATGGGCCTTGGTGCAAACAGTTTGTCTTTTGCTCTCCTCATCTCCTTTCTAGTTTTGTCTCCTCTCCTGCACTTCCACAAAAAAAAACCATATACAGAAAGGCAAAGAGAGAACATTGAAATGGGAGAACTCCAGAGGAATTATTTACTTGCAAAAATTACATCAGTGTAACCTCTGCGGTACGTTCTGTATGTTGTTTTTTACTCTTAAAATCAATAAACACTTTAGGGAAGAGATGAAGAAGAAAGGAACCATACAGTAGTACACACAGTGTGTGGTGCTGGCACTTTGAGCAAAAAGAGACGGAACCTGCGAAAAGCACTGTGAAACAAGTAAGTTATTTGTGTGGCCATGCGATCCAAAATGGAAGACATGTGTCACACTACAGATCTGTGTGACTTGGCAGGCATGAACTAGACAGGAGCTATGGGGCCTCCTGGGTTTTCCACCACCACCCTTCATATTCTTGGCTGTCATCTTAATCCTCTTTAAAATCCACCCTTTCCAGTGATTTGATTCCCACATCTTTTCCCCCCTCTCTTCATCTTTCAGAACAGCCAAAAAGAGCAGCATCTTGTGCAGCTGAAAGCTGTTCAGGTCCAGAACTGCAGTGCAAGACGCACTCAGACAGAGAAGCGTTGGCCCCTCTTGGCTCACACCTACAGCCAAGTATGTGTCCAATATATATCGTCTTTGCTAGCCCACACAACAACATTTCCCATGATGGATATCCACTTGAACTTGGAAGTTAACATGTTCCTCTATGCTGGTATTTAATTGCAATGAGAAAGTGTCATACTCTGTGTGGTGTCTGAACATTGGCCTGAAACTCTTGTCCTAAGGAAAGGATTTGTATAGAAGATTAACTGTGTGCAGGCACTGTGGCTTTCTTCTCAAAACACTTCTCATCTAAATTTTTTTTTTATTCCTTTGGCAGGACTCCCCATTCTAACGGACTGTCTCAATTGTGTGCCATAGTTACTATCATCAGGGACTCCACTTTCTCCTGTTTTGAGTAGTGAGACAACCTCACTAAAATTGTGTTCTGGGGAACCTTACAGGTCCTTTGAATGAATGAGAAGTTCTTGGATTACAGGAAGGTCAGTAATTGTTGGCACTCTCCTGTGAAGGACACTTTGGCCACAAATCTTCCCTCAGAATATACAGCCATGGAAGAGTGTGGAGTAGGGTCTAGGGTGTATTTTTTCTTAGCAAGGAGTAACACTGAAGTCTGACTGGCTTGGAGGAGAGCTGTCTACAGACTTGAAGGTGTCCTGACCAAGGTTTTACACATTATCCACCAGCACTACCCTGGTGCTCTTCCAAATAGGTTTAAAGGTGGCAGTAGGGATGGCAGTGATGCTCAACCCAGCTCAGAAAAGAAGCACCAGGCTCACTAGCAACAGCTACCAGCATCTTCATTTCTGAATAACTCTGTAGTAAAGTGACCTAAAATGGAAGATGTGTGTCATACTACCAAACTGTGTAACTTGACAGGCATTATGGCAAAAATGAAAGATGGCACAGTTGCACCCTTGCCCTATACTGCAGTTCATGACACCAGGAGGTAAGCAGTGACAGCCTAATTTTTTTTTAAAAAAAAATGGGGGATAAAGGGAAGAGTGGAGATTTGCATCAGCTGTAATGGACCTCATCTCATTCCTCACTATGCCATGAGTTGATGTGTTACTCCAGTTATGTTATGTCAGGTGAGAGCACTAGATATCCTTTTGATATCAAATAATTTGGCCTTTGTTTGACCTTTCTCTGCCACCCTACTCCACGTGTTTGCAGAGGTCCTCCGGACAAGCACGTATTGGGCGTGGCCATTAATGGTTGTACATTCCAAAACCTCATTCAGCAGGCAACTTAAGCCTCTCCAATGCTTTAGGGAAAAACCTCCCTGCAAACCGGCTTTGCTCAGCGCGTATCTTCACAAAGCTGCACGGCCAAGAGCCGAGCCATTCCTTTATGTTGGGCCATCAGTGTACTGGCCATACTATTGTCATCCAGCGTTAAGCTCATCATGCAAAACCTGACCTTTTCCAACTCCTTTGTCCTGCTCCAAAATTCCTTTGTTCTCACCGAGCATCGCATAGCCTGTAGGCATGATCCACCCTATAAAAAGTCCCCACTTTTGGGACTACCTCGGACTACTTTGGACTCCCATCCCGCCTTGCTGCTGGTCGTCCAAGGAAACTCCCCTCAGCGAACCCCATTGAGCTTTCTCTCCCGGAACCCCGTCTTTCCCTCCAGGACTACGAGACCAGGTGCCGTATTACCCACTCCCTTGAAACTCTCCATTTCTATTTCTAAGTTAGCTAGTATTTGTTGTGTCTTTCGTGTTGCTTGTTCTTAATAAAATTATCAATTGTTACTTTAAAACCTTGTCTGACTGCTCTCTGACCTGACACTGTATACATTGGGTAAAAGATCCTAGCTGAAGTTACCCTGCCTCTCGTTAGCTTAAGAGAGTGCTCGAGCTTAATTCCCCCAACTTGTGCTTTTATTTGGTTATTTGGGCACCCCTCTCGGAACCCGCAACATACAGGGTAACAGATGGGAGCTTTTCCTGCAAGAGACAAGTTTCAGTGTGAAGCGTACTCATGCACCAAACAACATCCCTTTTGTTCAAGAAATGGCCTAGCAGTGCAATCTTATAAATGGATCATAAAAACATCAAAAATGTCACACTACTACTAGGGAAAATTGTTACTAACTAGACTTTTCCCCTGAACTGATGAACTGTTTCCTGAAAGCTGCTATGCAAACAGAGAAAGAGGATGATAATAATTTAACCTTAGTTGGGGGTGGGGGGAGAGGAACCAGACAACGTCCGTCCAATTGATGGAGGCCACTCATGAAGTTCTCAGCTTTTTGCCTCAGTGCTGGCATGGTCCATCTTCCATCTCCTCTCCCCTACACGACTATGTTTTAGATTTACCCACTGATTCATTTTCTGAGTATAAGCTGTGGAATCTAGTGCCAGTTACTGTATTATGATGAGATAGAATTCATCTGTTTAGTCTTAAAATAATTAGCCTACAATATGTAAATCTAGGTGAGTTACCAACAGGGGTAGGAAAAGTGTGACCCCCCCAATGTTGTTGGACTACAACTCCCGGTATTCCTCATGATTGACTAGCTGGCTAGGGCTGCTAGGATTTGGAGTCTAACCCAGCAGCGGAGCATGGAGTGTGTGGAGTGGGGGCAGGAGGGGCGTGTGCGGGGGCATGGCTATGAGCCAGGACACCCCAAAAACATTGCCACCAGGAGCAAACTGTCCCCATCACCCCCCCCATCCCTAGCCACATTTGAAGGACTCACTTTGCCAAGCTCTAAAACTAGCCAGCAGCACTGAACAAAATCTGGCTCACTGAAGCCCATTAGTACTCCTGTTGTTAGTAGTAGTTAGTAGTAGTAGTAGTAGTAGTAGTAGTAGTAGTAGTATATTTTACCCATTTCTCTCTATGGGTCAAGGTGGGGAAAAACATACAGCAACAAACAAATGCAAAAGGACAAATAGACACAATTACAGAGGAGGAACACAGAGGCTCAGAGATAAGCAATTTAAACAATGTCAGACCTTTTCCTCCTTGAAATGTATTTCCTGCCAATGAAGTATTGGTGATCAAAAATATCCTTGAAGATTTATTTCAAAACCTGATTTCTGATCATGATCTGCTTCTTCTGTATCTTTTCCTTAGGTAACCTGGATCTAGACTATTTAGAGCTTTAAAACACAAAAACAGCAGTGTGAACTGGAAACATATTACACTCTACTACTAGTCGTGGTTGGTGGTTTCCATATCAGTGGAGTTGTGAATTTGCTCTTAGTTTTAGTCAAAACTTTTGAGCAGCTGTCAAAAGTACTAAAGCTCTTTTGAAGACAGGGTTCAGCACCTCCATCAGCTCATTTAAAATCTCCATTAACACCCAGAACAGATTCACTAGGCCACCAACAGAGAAGCATAAATCATCACTGACAATAATTGTTTCGATATCAGCATAACAAGCTCCTTTTGTTGCCCATCTATAATTAAACCAGTGCCCACATTTTGTAGTAATCAAAGTTTCCAGACAGGTTTCAAAAGACAGTCCGCCTATTATGTTACTGTACTCTTGTCTCATGAATAACTGCCTGTTATTGATTGCTGTACACACGTTGCTAAAAAATAAGTAAAATATTCCATATGTCAAATAGTTGATAGCCAAAAGTGGTAGAGGCTGCAGACAGGTTGATGGGTAGTTGGTGGATCAATGTGCTGTGCTTCTTGGTGGTCAGGCTGTCATTCTCTGGTTGAAGCTGTAGGTGGCAAACAGCAAAACAAGTATTGTTTCCTGTGGAAAGAAGCTGTGATCTCTTTGTTCGTCTGAGGCCTTTTCATACTGCACGGTTATAACTCTATGATTTTGCTTTGCTTTGACTGTGTCCTGTGCAATCCTGGGGCCTATAGTTTGGTGAGGCACAAAATTTCTCTGGCTTAAAATTCTAAATACTCCCATCAAACTATGAATCCCAGCATCTCATATGATGTTGCCATGACAGTTAAAATGGAAACATAGTATTATAATGGTGCAGTGGGAAAGTGTCCCTTGATTCATCCATTCTCTCCAATGCTTTATTGTTCTAAACTCTTTGAAATATCAGGAGGATGCATAAACTTTATCATGTAGCAGAGCCGGAGGCGAGGTACTGGTCTATTCTGTCAACTGTCCAAGTCTGATTTGTATTCCAGATTTTGAGTAAGGGGAATCCTATAAATGAAATTTAGATGGCTGCAAACTTTAGGCCCTGTGTTGGAAGATTATTGGTTCCATCAGCTTTTGGAGACACATCATCTTCCTTGATATTGTGTCCTACTTCTTTAGAAGTCTTCATCAGAAGGTGAGAGCCAGTAGGACAAACTCCAGCAGGGATATTTGGCCCCAGAGAGTTCATTAAAGATGATCAAATCCTTCTTTGGATCAATTCCTTATTATGATCCTTAATATATATATTGGAAGTACCTTCAAATTTTTGAAAATGGCGTCTACTTCTACCTAAAAATATAGCCCATGTTTACATAGTGTTTCTAGTGGTGATTGGTGGTTCTCATGTTGGTAGGAGGATTAACCTGCTCTGGGTTTTAGTCTGAAGTATAAAGGAATCATCCAAAATGCTGAAGCTATTTGGAGGATAGAATTCAGAACCCAGGATAGCTCCTTTAAAGTTTAGACTAAAACAGATTTACCATCCTACTGACATGGAAGCTGTCAGCCATCCCTGTGTGTGGCACTGATCCATATGATTGTATATAAGGTGCTTTGTAAAGTTGTTCACTATATTTGGTAGAAGATGTTCTGTCCCTGGGCCTGGATCAGCATCATTTTCATGAAATCAGTTCTTGTATGTCACAGCCAGTAAGGCATCTCGATTCACTCTCACAAGGCAATTCCATTATGCTTCTGTGAGTTGGCTCTGCCCTATATTCTGCTTTAACTTCTAGAATTTCTAAAATTAATCTGGGAATTTATAGATGCACAGTTTGCTGTTTCAAGGATATCTGAAAGACTCCCTCGTCCAATAACAGCCTCCTTGAAATTGGAAATTCTCAGTGGAAGCCCTGTTGTGTGTCCCAACACCCTACAAAGCTGTACTGATGGGTACAGATGACCAGGCTTTCTGTGAACCAGAACCCTCATGGAGGAAATCCCTGCCAAAGGAAGGTGGCTCCATCTCTCTGAGGCAGGCAGCAAAAACAGTGCTGTTCTGCCTGGCCTTTGGTCTTTGAAGTTTCTCTGACAGTTTTAACTCTTTCGTTTTCAATTATTTTTAAGGAATGTTACTATTTTTTAAGAAAAGAATTCTGTGTATTTAATTATTTAAATGTTCTCATCTGTTGTTTATTGGCTTGGGGACCCTGGTGATCTGAATGGCAATATATACTTGACATCCACCCATCCATCCATACATTTCCCTTCATTTCTTTTCCATCCCCATAGATTACCAAGATATAGCAGTGCAGATGCATATTGATAAATGTTGCACAAAAAGGAATCTTGGCATATTTTGGTAACATGTAAGAAATAAAGACTGATATCTCAAAGTGCATATTTTCATTTGTAATAAAGGATAAATAAAAGTTAGTATCCTGTTGGTGAATTATAATGGCAGAAGTCAGACTCACGCCATCACAACTCATTTTTTAGTCATTGTGGAGGTTAGAATCCACTACTGGCTGCACAACAACCAACCCACTACCTATTCTCAGCTGCAGGATTCAGAACCCAGCCATTTCCAATTTCTGCTGACTACAGAGCAATAATATCATCTTCAGGAATTTCCAGAAGACCCCATACCCATGAACTGTCTTGATTTGTCAGGGAAAGCCCAAATTTAGTCCTGTCATTCTACTTTTTCAGCTGATTTTAAAATGTCCTGGTTTCCCTCTCCTCTTCCCACTCCTCCCACCTTTGTCTTCAGCTTACTTCAACTGGTGCAAAATGAGTTCAAAGGGCAAATGTAATTTGTATTGAATTAACTTAGCAGAAGAAAAAGGAGCTGAGAAGTTAGAGTATTTTCTTTCTCAATAGACTCAAGCAAAAGCAAACTGATGCAACTTCTCCTAGCTTGTGCATTCTTCTACATTAATAACTCTTTTTTTTTTTTTAATAAAACACGAACTATCTTGACCACAGTCTGATGTTGCTTGGTAACAAGGACCCCAGTTTTCATCAGAGGATACAGGATCCCTGGAGGTCTATCTGGATGCCTGATAGGTGTGCACGCACCTTCAAATTGCCTGTCAATTTATGGTGACTCCATGAATTTCAAAGGGTTTTCTTAGGCAAGGAATACTCAGAGGTAGTTTTGCCAGTTCCTTCCTCTGAAATACAGCCCATGGGCTAATGAGGGCTGACCCTGCTTAGCTTCTAAGATCAGACAGAGGTCAAAGATGTAAACTTTTCCCCCTCCCCACCTCCATGCAAGAGTTCTAATCTAGATTGAGGCTCCTACATTTCCATGTAAGTGAAAAGGAAAGAGTGAATGCAAATGCATTGTCTAGTTTAGGCCCTAGTGAGCTGCCATTTGCAAGACCAAAGCAGAAGCACATCTGTAGCTGCTAGAGGTGCTGCAAAAGCTTTTACTGACAAGAAATCGGCAGGCAGTTTTTCCATTTTAAAAACTGTGTGGCTGTATTAAAAACTTCAGGGCACCTCCAAATACATGCTTGCGTTCCTCCTGCCCTCGTGTATGGCTGGCCCCAGACTGTACATTTTGGCCAGCAGCCCTAGTGTCTGAATATTATTCTGATTTCTTCTCTCATATGTGAGGCTGATCCTGACCACATTGACTTCAAGAGATTGATAAGCAGCCTAATTGTGTGCACGATTTGGATTTCCATCTGGGGCAACTCAGTCTTTTCAACTGTGTGCATAACAGTTGAATTCTTACTTGAGTTTAGAAATGCTTGAATTCAAATAGGCTTCAGGCTCATCTATTACTGAATGTAAAGTCTGAAAGATTCTGAATATTTATGGGATCCTTGGGGTCCCTCCAATGAGTTAATTATACACTGGAACAGCTTACTTTGCTGTCACTGGAATTAATTCATAAGAAAAAAAAAACCTGATGCATTTAATAAAAAAAAAAAAGCAAAAGCAGGGTGGGGAAAGCCCCATTACAGTTCTGCCCTCTGAGACAAATTAATCCAGACTCAACTCCACAAGATTTGTAACACTATGATCTGCCAGATTTGTAGTGTAGTTTAGAAGCACATTTTATAAAAGTGTGAACTGGTGTTTCATGAAACCCCTGGGATGTTTCGTTTTTATATATGCCTTGTTTGGAGTAATACTGGACGAGCCTTTTTTGCTGGCAGTCTGCTGTTGAAAGGCCTTTTCTAACCCTCATAATAGTGCCTTTATGTGAGCATATTGGCAAAATATATTTAAAAGCTACATTGTGTTTAAAAAAAAAAGTCCAAAGAACTATAGTCAAAATCTTTTAAAGACTGAATAATACACTTAGAAAACTTTATTCTTGAAATAATTTCTGAACAGGAGAGGCAGCATTTTTTAAAAAACAAGAAGAGTAGATTTTCAGAGTCAGTTGAATCTACAGCCATTAGAGTTTCCATCTTTAGCTGTGATAGGAAAACTCAAATATTGCACTTTAATGCAAGGTAAGGAACCTTAGGCTATATGTCAAAACCCAACCTTTTGAGTTCCCAGTTGGGTCCTCTTGGTTTTCTCAGCCTCATGCCTCCCCCGTGACAACCTCATTTGGTGGTTTCTCCACTTTTGTACTGTTTTTTTCTTCATTTAGAAAAGTTGAAATGCTCCTTGTAAGGCTTAGGGCCCTTTCACACTATGCAGTTATAACACTGTATTGCATTTTAACTGCCACGGAAACACCCTATGGAATCCTGGGATTTGTAATTTGATGAAGCTGGTTTCTGAAACAGAATTCTCTGGCTGAGAATTCTAAATTAGTAATTTGCTGTCAAGTTAATTTTCACTTTTAGTACTCCAAGACCCTGCCCCATCATCAACGGCTCTGCTCAGGTCTTGCAAACTCAAGGTTGCGGTTTCTTTGATTGAATCAGTCCACCACTAGTGTGGTCTCTCTCTTCCCTCCTGCCTCTCCCTTTACCATATTGCCTTTTCCAATGAGTCATGTCGTCTTATCTCATTCCATAGTATGTTGCCCTAGCACTAAAAGTGAATTTAGAGCTACCATTGTGTACAATTGTGTAAAAGGACTCTTACAGTTATGACAAGAAGAAATTTAAGATAAAATATGCTGGTATATTTTTGTCCTCATGTGTGCTCAGTTTGCTTTTAGCCTCCTTGCAACCCCAGAGAACTTCTCTGAAATTTAATTTGGCTCCCAGGATGGAAGATTCAATGGAAACTAGATCTGAAACCAAATTTGTTGGACTGAAAACATGCAAGCGGAAAAGTGGTTGAGTTAGATCCATTGTGGGCTCAACAGGGTTCTTTTCTGTCCCATTTCAGCTCACAAGACTTTCCTTACATTTTTCTTATTAGATACGTTGACACTCTTAGTCTTATGAAAATATAGAGCGAACTTGTTCAGAAGCTCCCTTGACCATCCGAACTGGATGAAAATGAAAATGAGAATTGTGTATTTTATCAGTATATTGCTGAATACCAAACTCTTGGGAGATTTCCTATAGATATAATATAAAATGGCATGGTAAGCCCATAGCACAAAGCTCATGGTGCAGAACAACACTGACTATTCACCACCTTCTGGAATCTACTTGTCAACACCATCTCAGACAGGCTTTTTTCCATCTTCCATTGTGGCAATTAGGAAGTGTAATATGCAAAGATGCTACACAACTTCTGTCCTTTAATATTTCCAAAGCAAGAGGAAGGAGATGTATTTCTTTATTATCTACGTCTCAAGAGGCAAAATAGACATTAAATAGCATGCATATTTCCTACAATTAATTCATTTCTACCCTGGTGCCAGATTTCCCCAGTAATACAGTTACCAGCAATCAGATTTGCAAATTAAATCTCTGAGGCCATTTCTGCACTACACTGTTATGGTGCTGTTATTCAACATCCCATGGAATCCTGGAGTTTGCAGTTTAGGGAGGGGCATTTAGAATTCTCAGCCAGAGAGCTCTTTGGCCTCAGTAAACTACAAACCCCAGAATTCCACAGGATGTTGAAAGTGGAATAATAGCGCTATAATACAGTGTAGTGTGGAAATGGCCTGAGACTCAGGTAAGATACAGATGTGAGGAAAATCACCTCTATTGGCAAGAGCCATTTTTCACCACTTGAGGGAGCACTTCTTCTAAAAACATTATAAAAGTGATTTGACCCTAAGATCAAGGGTGGGATTCAATTTCAACTGTACACCTCCACTCCTGCGCCACCCCAGATTTTTCTCTGTTTCTGTCTGTGAATTTACTGCATTTATTATATTTAAATATTTTCATACTGCTTTTTAATCCAAACCCTCCTCCAGGTGATTTACAAGATAGGTTTTTAAAACAGTAAAACATGAAGCACAACTAACAGAAACAGCCGTAAAGCAATATTCAAAATAACAACAATAGCAAAAATTATAAAATAAAATGGGTATCCATTAATTTAAAAGCAGACTGGAACATCCAGGTCATTATGGCCCATTAAAAAAAACCTGTGAGGAAGGGAGCCATGTGAGAGAGAAAAAACACAAGGAGAATGGGAGCTATGTGCATGGGACCTGCTGCTTGTGCAGCCCACCTAATAGAACTTACCAAAATCGTATAAGAAAGGTTTATGTAGTGGTGATCCTTTTCTTTGTGGAATACCCTTACAGGATGTATACATTGTGCCCTCCATCACTGTTGCTAAATTGTATTAAAGACCTGGATGTTTTTGCATGGGTGCTACTGTTGCTTTATGTAGATTTTTGAAAGCCACAAACAAAACTCTTTCTGCTTTCAAAACTGACAAGCAGATATTCATAACCTTTAGGAGACTGAGAATCTGAAAGGACTTCCGTTCTTTCAATAATTTTAATGTTTTTTTTTTCCTCAGATGCATTTATTTCCAACACTTACAGGCCCAATCCAGTGTCATCTTAGCAGGATAGAATAGTAAAGTATACAAGCAGAACAGTATACAGAAAATAGGATACAAGCAGAATTCTTGCTGGATTTTCCAGTTGTATAAGCAGTGGAATGTTTTTCTTGTAGTCCTTAAGCATTCTGCCACTTTTGCAACCTGTTTGGCAACCTGTTATGTAACTGGCAATTGCATTAGATGATGATGGTGATGATGATCATGATGATGATGATGATGATCTTTCCACTCCCACCTCTTTGCAAAAATGCATAAATAGATTGCTGCAAGAGCAGTATCATTTGCACTAATGGAATGACACTACTGACCACAGTGCAGTGATGACAGAAGTGGCATTTCAGATCATTCTTTGCTCTGTGTAGCTCTTTATACCTTTAAGAACTCCTTGAGTACCACACTTAAATATGCAGCCAATGAAATTGTCCTTGCAGAATGTTAGCAAAATATTTTTTTCCATCAATGAGATGTCTAGAATGTACTGTCATTATGAAGCAGAACTGTGGGCTTAAAACGGCCTTTGATGTCCAGCCAAAGAGAAAATGGCCACAGCAAGAGGTTCCAGAAGGCCATTGTTGCATGAGACTTGCCTTTTAAATTAAGTCCTTGGCAGCAAAGAGGTCCTTCAAACAGCAATTTTATTTTTCACTTTGCCTTATTTGTTTCTCAGTTTGTCATTCATATGCCCAGAAGACAAGATGGTAAAATTAATAAGATTTGTTAAAAATAACTTAGCCATGGGCAGAGTTATTATTACAGGAAGTGGTCTATTTCCTGTGGTAGCTCCATATTTTGTGCCACTAGCTTTAGAGAGGATCGGCTGAAGAGGAAATGACTGAAAATGATTTAAAGTATATCATAAGGAACTCATTAATAGATTCATCTGCATCACTATGATAATATTCCTCTCATCATATGGGTCACATTCACAGGGTTCAGTTGCCTGTATATAAAAGTAGGACTTATCTGTTTTAATTTATAAAGCAAGCCTATCCTTAAAGGTTTAGGCTGGGCAGGATGGAAAGAAGCAAGGCCCTAAATTAGATTTTGGAAGCGGGCTTTACCAGTGCCTACTTAAGCATTTTCCTCTTTCCCTGAAGCAGGGCAAGAAGGAGAATGAGAGGTTTCTAATGCAGGTTTCTAAGTCAAAGTAGAAGATAATGAAGAAACAGATCTGCACAAATTTGGGAGGGGAAAACAAATAATAGCCTCTCTCATGAAATAAATCCCAATTTGCATTGTGAGAAAGAGGCCTTGAAATTTAACTCTGTCAGTTTTTTATTTTTTATTTATTTATTTATTTATTTGTATCCCGCCTCTCCATATGGATCGAGGCGGCAAACAACTTACAAATAGCATGTATTTCGAAACATTTCTATACATGCCCCCAACAAACTGGGTACTCATTTTACCAACCTGCGAAAGGATGGAAGGCTGAGTCAGCCTTGGAGCCAGGCAGGATCGAACTCATAACCTTGGGGCTTGCAGTACTGGCATTTAACCACTGCGCCACCACAGCTCCTATTTGAGTGGAATGATTGGAAAACTTCACAGTCTGTCACTGAAAGATATTCCAATTAAAGTTATTATACACTTAAGTACAGGTACAATAGTACTAGTGACTTGCTGTAACCCTTGCTCCCTCCCTCAATAAATTGAAGAACAATATATTCTGAAGCCTATCAATGTAGCCCAGAATTAAGAAACCTCTGTTGGTTTGAAGGTTGAGTGTACTCAGGGGATTTTGGGTCATGGGGGTAGAATTTGTTCACTATTACTGGAACACCAGCGTCCTGCGCCCTGAGTAGGTGTGGAGCTATAAGGGAAACTCTGAATCTGGTCAGAAAAAAAGAAAACACACAACACAGAGGTTTTGATCAAAATGGTCAGATCCCCTTCATGCTATGCAGCAAGGGGGCAAATGAGACAGGTTTACAGGTAATAGACACAGACCTTATAGAATATAGTTTGTATATAGTTTAGAATATGTAGTTTAGAAGCAAGCTGACAAACTTCTAAGCAATTTTGCTGCACACACTTATCTTCACTACTTGCGGAGCTAAGTTAAATCATAATGTTTGCTGTTTCTGCTAGTCTAGAAGTCACTTAGCTTCTTTATCCATGTTCTACAGAGAAAGATCAGGGAAAGGGCAAAATGCACACAAAATGGTTGTGAGACTTACAAAATGGCTTCACCCTGGTTCAGCATTTAAAGCTCACAGATCCAATGCTGGACTCCTCTGGGGACAAGTGGAATCCAGTGGTAGAGGCAATTTCCTCTTCTCACTAGCCCTGTTCCTCAAGTATACCTCAAAATGCTTCATTTAGGTTTTTGTTTAAACATATTGTTTTCCCAAGGAAAGAGGTGTATTTATATATAAGTTGTAGACTCAAACTAGACATTAAGGGGAATGCATATTCCCTACAATGAACTCATTTCCACCCCTGAAGCCAGATTTCCTCAGCGATGCATATGTCTGCAATCACATTTGCAAATTTAGACATGTAGCAGGATTAAACCTCCATTTGAGAAGTCAGCACCCTTGGGCACTTTGGCTTTCAGAAACTACATGCACAGTTGTATGGAGCTGGGCTACAAAACATGAAAGCCATTTCTCTGAGATCCCTTGCAATAGCTGGTAAGACCCAACGCTTTAAAAAATTACTTCCGTAGGTTACAGATTGTTCTGAGAGGGGCAATTTCTGACCCTATAATTAGTTATTATTGGAATTAATTTTTTAAAAAAAGACCTTTTATCATTCCTTATTATCAAAAGTCACTACATGCTAGGTTTAGTACTTTTTTAATTAAAAAAAAAATCTGTTTGCCACAAACTACTGGCTTATACACAGGAAAATCTCTCAGCATGTCTACTTCGGGGTCCTCAACACTCAAGAGCAGAACACGAGCCAACAGTGCCAGCACTTGAACTGTGAGATATTTCTTTACCACCCCTTAATGTGGCCACATCCAGGTGGCTAGAAAAGTAAATAAAAAGTTATACCGCAAAAGGATTGATATTATCCCTAGTTGAGTTACAACCACAGTGTGACTTAATTCATTACAAATACTTGCAACTAATTACTTTTGAGCTCTGGAGACAAGTATGGATTCTTAATAATTTCATCATGTGGAAATTATTAAGAGGTCATACTCTGCAGTGCAGTGTAGTAGCTGGACTTTCAGACAAGGAAGTCTTGGGTCCCCCACTCAGCCATGAAATTCATAAGGTGATCTTGGAACAGTCAGCTGTTTTCAGCCTAATCTACTTCACAGTGTGGTTGTGAGAATAATGGTATGGAAGGGAAGAACCACTTTGAGCTTCCTGGCCAATTTTGATAGCCCCTCAAATATTGTGCCATTTTCTTTCTCTTTCTTTCTCTCCCTCCCTCCCATCATTCATTCACTCTTTAAAAATTATTTATCACATTCTATTAGAAATATATGTCAGGAAGTACCACAAATGCGGGGGGGGGAGTGGACCAAAAATCCAAAAGCAAATACAAACAGAGACCTTTTGAATAATCCATAGTATAGGTGTGTAGATCAAAGCAAAACAGAGGTAAAGGTCATCGAAGAACAAGATTCAATGAGTAACAGATCCATAAAGCATTCATCCCTCTTAGTCAGCTCCAACTTCTGCCCAGCCTCTTCAACTTAGAATTTTCTGTTAACTTTCATTTTGTATGTTTTCTAGCATGGGACAAGGTGCAGTGCTGGGGATATGTTTTAACTCAGGAAAATGTCAGAAGCAGAGGGATTAAATATTTCCAGTACTGGTTGCGTGAACTGACCTCCCCCCCACCTGCACATCTCATGGCTGCTTTGAATAAAACAAAAACAATTGGATCACACTCCCCCAGCCTCTCAAATACTTTGGCCTTAAGACCTTTTCATTTGTCCAGAAATTCAGTGGCTGAGGAGAAAATGAGGTTTTATTTGCGCTAATGTTGTGTTTTTAATTTTATTCATGTCTCTTTGACATTGTCTCATAAATATTTTTGCCCGCGTTGTCTCAGTTTTACTACTGATGTGAATAGGCTGGAATTGCTTTTTGACTCATGCTATTTCCTCTTCTGATAGTTCATTTTCATTGTAGCATCTGCTATATTTAGAACACAAACACACACATTTTTACTTTATAAATATATTGAGGATAGAGAAAATGCATTCAAACGACAAAGTGTGGGGGGAGGAAGTACAAAGGTTTTGAAATGCCAGTTTCTGAAAGGTTCCAGTTATGTGCAAACTGCCTGTGTAGCTGCAGTTCACAATTGCCATCTGAACATCTATTTTTCCAAGCATTTAAGAGGAGTGATGTGTACATTTTTCATGTGTAATTAGGCAGTGTAATGTGATCCCTTTCTGCAGTCAAGCTGCCATGTGCTGTAGCCTCACTGAATAGCTTCCAGATTTCAACCCAATCTCTTCTGTCTAGACTCTACGTTGCTGGTCCCCCCCCTCCCCTCCCGCCTGCCTGCCCGCCTTCTGAGCTTAAAACAGGCTCCAATACAAAATGCCAAAACCAGAAGGGTTGTGTTCTTTTTTTTTTGGTCCCTCTTTCTCATAAAGATTTGGGACAGATCTCACAGGGCCAGACAAGAGCTGGATCCCAGACTTTATAAGACACGTATCATCTGAAACTGACATTAAAGATCCTGCAAGCTTTTCAGTAGGTCATGCACACACAAACAATGGCTTTTAAAATATGGCTTTCATTAAAAAGTGAGTATTTTTAGAGAGGTGTGGTTCAGTTCAGAGAAAAAAGGAGGCGGGGGGAATGAAAAGAGAGAAAGAGAGAGAGAATAACCAAACAGCAACATTATTTACATGACTGAGCATTCTCTTTGGAGACTGAAACTAAGTGAAATAATAGATGCCATTCCAAAACCAGGTGCATCTTGAGCAGAGAATGTTTATAACCAGAGCTAAAGTACAGCAGGTTTAAACAAGAAAGACGTCTCTGTGGAGGACCTTGCAGCTTTATTGTATTTCCAAATGTACCCAATACCTACTTAAGTCGTAAATCTCATTCTTGGGAATGAAGAAAAAGATCTTAAAAATCATTTCACTGATCTTTGGGAACAATATTTGACAGTGTGACAACAGTTTTAAATGGAAAAGCTGTTGCTAACTTTCAGGTTCTCTGTAGCATTGTTTTATTCCAACAGTGTCATTTATTTCCTCTAAGAAATGTGGATGTGTGCTTTGTAAGCTAAAGGTTCATTTATTGGAAATCTGATACCCCATTTTGTCCCCTTAGATGAAAGGCAGCTTGAAAACAGTAAAGACATAAAAACAATAAATACAATTAATGCCAGTAGATAAACCTTTTTTATCGAAAGTTATGTTTTTTGCATATTTATCGCAAACCTTCTCCATGTTTTGCAATGATGCAATGGCTATGCCTTCCAAGCCACAGTCATATGATTTGCTTGTTTTGTTTTTGTTTTGCTTTATTTTGGAAAACAGGATCCTGCAAACTTTCAGAGTACTCTGTCTCTCTCTCTCTCTCTGTGGGAAAATCTTTTTTCCCCATTTGCTATGAAGCTGATCTGCTTCAGATTGTGGCTTTTTGTAACCAACATGTTTATTTAAACTGAAAATTAATCAGTCCCCATGTTTTGTACCTGTTTCTATAATAGGGTACGGGATTGTCTTTCGCCGAAAAGGGTTCAACAAAACATTTTTCTCCACGGTATTTCTTCCTTGTCTACCCATAGCAGAAAATTCTACACTGTGTTAACCTGGCATGCTTATAGCAAAGACACCACAGTTCCTCTTACCTCAAAGGTAATTTGCACACATGGCAAGTCACTTTACAACTGCAGCTGAAGTGACCTGAAAGGTGTTTTAGCACTGAAAGTAGACCATCCTTTCCCTCAAACCTGCACAGCAGCACTGCTAGTATTTCAAGATTCTCTGCCACCTCTGTTGCATGCCTTGTCTTCGAAGCCCTGGTTGAAGCCATTGAACTGAGGTTTTTGGTGCAGCAAGAGTACCTAAGGAGATTATATACATCTGCCTTTCTTTCTATTATGTTTCCTTCTATTGTGTGGGTTCTTGGGTGTTCCTTGTTAGGGTTGCCTGGTCAGGATAATGCCAGGTCCTGAGATTTCAGGGTCAAAATCTGAGACCCAGGGGCAACCTCTTGCAATGATACAGGAAGCAGGGCCTGATGAAGTTAAAAGGATGGTTTTGAAAGGAGCAGCCCCTGTTGATGCCATTAAAGCAGAAATGTCAACCATTGAGGCAAAAAGTATGCCATTTAAATTAATAAAAATTGTGTCTAAGAAATGAGGATTTTACACACACACACACAGAAAGTTTTCAAGGCAGTGCTATCTATCTAAGATTCTAGCCCCCTGAAGACTGGCAAAGAAGAGCCAAGACTGTTTGACACTTACAGCTTGGCCTGGAGATCTAGCAACTATATTTCATGAGTGTGTTTAAAACCTTCATTTTGTGTAAAGTGGCTTTACATCAGGGCTATCCATCATCAGCTCCTCTGCTGGTGCTCAAGTTTAGTGGTTCCCCATCTTTGCCCTCCAGATATTTTGGACTTCGGCTCTTAGGAGTCCAGCATGACCACTCACCAGGAATTCTGGGAGCTGGAATGTAAAACGTTTGGAGGACCAAAGGCTGAAAACAACTGCTATAGTACATTGATGGACCTACCAAAAGTCAAAGACTCAACCCAAGAGGAGAATTAGATTTCCTATCAGCTAATGGTTGGCTATATGGTGAGGCAGAATTCTGTCTAACCGAGCTGTCAGAGTTTGTCTGGGATTATCTACCAACTGTATCTAATTTTGCACTAGCAAAGAGGGTGGAACCAACTAGGGAAACAAAGTTCCAAAATCAACCAGACCCCACCTCTGTTCTTCCTGCACCACACCTCATCTTTGCCCTCTAGCAAGTGTTTTATACTAATGAAGTTTTCTTTCTGGTGACTTGAAGTCACTCTAGAATGCTGTGCTGGAATACTAACTGTATGACATAATAAATTTCATTTACAAAGGCACTGTGTGGTTTATTTTTTAATACAGTCCCAGTATAAATGGAGGCTAGGCTCCCACCATTAGACACTTCCAATTTAAACTGCCTAATTTTGCAGCTATTTTTATTTTAGTGATAGAAATGTTATTATTCTCTCCAACTTTTTCCTGACCCTATTCTTCACTTAGCATTTTTTCTTTCTTTTCTTTGAAATAAAGGTTTTCAGATAAGCAAACATTTCCATCTGCTGTGTGTTATTGCTTACTCCATTCCACGTGGTGTTTTTGTTTCATCATCATTTATTTGAAGATTAATTCTTCTGCTTTTCAGTTCTGTAAAACTGTTTGAAAACATATTGTCTGCTTCCAACACATCCTTCACCCAGTTGCCCCTTTTGCCATTCAATATATTTTTCATATAGAAAGGTAACAGAATGATTTTTTTTTCATTTGATAAGATTCTGCTTGAGAGCTTTACCCAAAGACTTCTGACATTCTTCTTGTTTTCCAAATCTGGTGGAAATCCAACTAGAAGATATCAAGATTTTCCTTCATAGCACAAAGGTGTAGAATTCTTTCCCCTTTGAGCTTCACTAGACACCCTCACTGAGCAGTTTTAAACATTGACTGATTTGTATTTCCCCCTGTGGACATTTAGAATTTTTCTCTTCAATATTACACTTCATTCATTTATAGCCCAGCATAACTGAACATTTTGTCTAAAAAACAAAATATAAATTGTAATATAAATAAGTAAATATAAATGTATTTTTGTAGGATATCTATTTGCACATAGTCACAAAATGTTTAAGAGCACATTAAGAGATCTGTATTATTCATTATTAATGTTTTAATTAATTAATGATAGTTAATATTAATTAATTACAAATGTTCTTTAGCAATTATTAATAATCAATACTTTGCCCTTGTACATCAAACATCCCAGTGCTCTATAGCATGCCCAAATAGTTCCAATGACAGCCTTTTATCTGTGTATGGAGGTCTACCAATGAACTTCCTGGTTCTACTGTGAAGTTAGAAATACAAAAACAGAGGAGCAGTCAGTTGACAAATGAAGATACAAGGATATTAGACTACACTGTGCTTGGTGGGCCACAAGCTGTAAAGAGACTTTCTTTAGAAATATCCACTTCTAACAGCACAGGAATAGAATGCATGGATATTATTACAATACCATCCTCTTACTTTCACTCCATCTTACTGTGCATCTAAATTCATCTCAGTTGACAATGCAATGATGAAAAGCAGTTCTCTTATCAATATATTATATTGCTTTATTTGTCTGTACTTTATGGGATTAAAATATTGATATCCCAGTTCTCAACTTGAGTTGATTAAGGCATCATCCATCTGTACCTAAATGTGTAAAATTATTGTAAATAAAAATGTGAAAGTACTATTACTTAAAACAAGCAATATATCAGCCACTGTAATGTATCATATTGAAGACAGAGGGGGAAACCAATTTTTTTTCTATTTTATTTATTGGCCTCTTCTGAAGATCTGTAGAGAGGGAGTCAGACTAATGGAGAAAACTTCTAGATTGTTTTAATAAAAAAAGGAGATTCTTTCAGGTAATTTCCATCTATGTCTTATGTCTCTCCTCGGAAGACTCTTTGTCAAGGAAAAATATTCTCTTCTTTTTCTCAATACACTTGGTGGTATATCTTTAAATATTTTGATTTCCACCTCATCCACTATCAGTTTCTCTTTGTAACTTTGCTCCATGATTAAATCCTTAATTTTTTCTCTGGTAAAATAAACCACCATGTCTCATGGGAGCCCCCTTCTCTTTGCAATTGAGGATTCAATCCTGAATGTTTTGTCAATCTCTATGTCAAATCTCCCTGTTCTCTGGCCTATATATGGAGCAATATATGCTGTTCTTTTAATGGTTAATTAATTGTTAATTGTTATGTGTTTTAGGGGGTTGGTTTTAGCTGGGTTGGTGGGTGGGGAGGATTGGGTATGTTTTTAATGTCTTTTAATGTCTTTTAATGTATAATGTATTTCATGCTGTTCGCCGCCTCGATCCATGTGGAGAGGCGGGATACAAATAAATTTTATTATTATTATTATCTATCACTCTTTGTTGTAAATGTTCATTTTTCTGCCCCTCCAAACCTCTCAATCTCAAACTTTTATTCCGTTGTCTCATTTCGTTGTAGTCTCTGTCTTTTTTCTGCTCCTTTTTCATTTTTTCTACCAAATCTTCCAACTTTTGATTTTTTTCCTTACTTCTTCAACTTTTGTGTCTATTGTTGTTATATCTGTTGAAAGTTTCTGTAAGTTTTTATTCAAATTTTCAACTTCCCTCTTTAGATCCTGTTTAATTTCTGTTGTGGTTTTTATCTCTGTTCTTGTCACTTTTAATTCATCCATCATTTCTGTTTTCATCTTCTGGATTTCTTCCAAATGTTTCATTGTCTCCATCATCTTAGAACCTATTGAAGCTTGTCTTTCTAATATTACAGGGTGGAGTTGCTGTTGTACTGTCTTTTTTGGTCCTGTTGCCATTACCTTTAAGACAGTCTCACTTTATATTATTAACTCTTAGTCCTTAAACCATCTTAAAATTCCTTAGTTATAGTATATCAATATCAATGTCATCTATCAATCAGACACTCTTTATATCTATACATCTATTAATCAGATAATCTATATACTAAATATAAAATATCTAATATCAATATATCAATACGTATCAATCTATAAATCAAACAATGAATGTCAGCATTTCAATATGCATAACAGCATCTATAAGTAGAAATATCAATGTCCTCAAATATCAGTAAGTATCACTTATCTCCAAATTTCACCAGTAATCATCAGTTGTTATTCAGTCTCAATTCATTCTGAGATCAACACCCTTAGTTCATTGTCCTTAAACCTTAAATTTATATTTACTGTGTTTTCCACCTTCACTTCTCTTCAAGAAGCTAATCCCATTGATTTTCACGTCTCATAGTTTCCCTTTCTTATTACAGTCACGAAAGTTTAGTTACCTTAGCAATGGTTCGTTTCATTTTTATAAGTTTCCCATATTTTTCTCTTCCAGAAGTTACCCTTGTTTTAAACACAAATCAGTTAATCTGTATGGATCCCAAAGAATAAAGGTTTAGGTTATATCACTATATCTGCCAGAGTTAACTCTTTAAAACAATACTTCATTATATTTAAAAACAGCTTTCTCTCCAAATCTTCACTTATCCTCCAGAAGCTAATCCATTATTATAATCCAAAGTTTGTTAAGTCTGTTAGGTGCCCTTTTGATTACAGTTCAATTGCAGTTCTTCTTTCACTCCCATGAAGTCTCATACTAAATAGAGGGAGAGAGGAAAAATCCATTTGTAGGTTTAAAAACCTTCGCTTCTCTTCCTAGTCCCAGAATATGTTCCATTCAATATATTTCATTTATAATCCCTTGTAATCCATATTATTATAGTTCATTTATAAGACATAGTCAATATTCAGGAGAGAGAGCAAAAAATCTTCATAACACTGAGTCCTCCCCCCTCTCCCAATCACTCACAGTTCTGGTCACTTTACTTCCAGTTCCACCCAACTCTTCTCCTCCATGTGCTCATCGCCATTTTCTGTCTCTGTCTTCTTCATCAGCTTAAAATTTAAACATCCAAAACTCTCTCTCTGCTCTTATCAATCTAAAAAACAAACCTCAGAAACCCGATTTCAAAATATTTCTGAGTAGCCCTGCTTCATTTCATAACTTTACACTCTCAGAGGAAACAGTCAGTCCTTGACGTGAAGGGGGGGGGGCCCAGCTCTTCTCCCTCTAGTTTCTGCTCTCAGCCAGAGAATCGGAGGGTTCCGGGGTTTTTTGGTATGTGCCTTCTTATTTGTTACTTCAGCCCAGGCCTACCCGGTGATAGCACTAGATATTGCTTTTTGATATCAAAACATTCGACCTTCCTCTGCCACCCCGCTCCATGTGTTTGCGAGGCCTCCGGACAAGCACATAAACAGGCACTGCGGGTAATTGTTGGACATTCCTTTCTCCACCTAGGCAGGCAGAACAGAGCCACTCCGTTGTTTCAGGGACCTCTCCTGCAAACACCCTTTTGCTTAAGCGTGACACTAACAAAGGCGCCCGGCTCTGAGCCGATAGTCTTACAAAGCCGGACTAAGTACTATGCATTTGCATACTGGCAACACTATTGTTGATTCAGTGCTAAGCCGATCATGTTAAACTTGACCTTTTCCAAAGCTTTGTCCCGCTCCAAACTCGCATTGTTCTCACCGAGTAAGGCGTGGCCTGCAGTCACAATTCACTCTATATAAAGCCCCCGATTCCGAGACCATCTCGAATCGCTCCCAAGCTTCAGACCGCCTTGCTGCTGTTTTGTCTGGCGAGCTCCCCTCAGCGTACCATGCTGAGCTTTCTTTCCTGCACCCCAATGAACTCAATCTTCAACTTCTTCAGGACTACGAGAAAGGTGTCGTATCACTCATTTCCCCTGAAAATCCCTATTTCTTAGCTGTGCGATTGTGGTGCCTTTACTGTTTGTTTGTCCTTCAATAAAACATCATTTTTGCTATTTTAAAACTGTCTGACTGCTTGACTGACTTGACCCTGTAGACGCTGGGTTGCAAGATCCCTGCTAAGTTACCCTGCCTCTCGCTAGCTTAAGAGAGTGCTCCAGCTAATTCTCCTCAGAATTGTGTTTTGGTCATTTGGGTGCCCCTTCCAGGACCCCCAGAGAACAGGGTAACAGATTCATATGTTTAAAAAAATCCTTGTATATAATTTGCTACTCACAGTTCAGCTGGGATTAACTGTGTACTCTCTTCCAGTCAGTTAAATTAAAAAAGTTATTTTGTTGGCACCTCTCAAAGTAATCTGGCTGCTGATCCAGTGGTTTCGCTCCGTCGCTGTCCCGTCCATGTTGGTGTCTCTCCTCCTCCTTCCTTCACCATTGCTGAGGCATTGCGGACTTGTGAGCTGCTCCGTTCTCCCTACCTCAAAGGGAGAAATTGACAGGGGAGGGGTTGCAGGGACCCCAGATGTTATTTATGACCAGATTAATAGCGGCAGTCCAGAGCCAGCTGGCTTTGGCTGCCTGTCATGCTGACATCTTAACCGGATCCTTCTGTCAGAGCCAAGGCATGGCAGGCAGCCAAGAGCCGGCTAATAGGTCTTTTCACAGATAAGGCAGACAGGCAATAAATCAAAGGGCTTTACTTCAGCAGTAAGTAGGTAAGGCAGCAGTAAATTAAAGAGACTTTTGCAGCAAAGATATCCCTGACTGTTACTGCCCAGCCAAGCAAAACAGCAAACAGAGTCCACGTACCACGGAGCTTGTTCCTCAGCCAGTCAGGCAGCGTTCCAGGAAACAAGGCAAGGGCCCCAGAAGTCCAGCAGGCACACCTAAAATGGACAGTTGTTAGCCAAGGCTGAGTGAGTGCTTTTATTAAGCAGGCCCTCACCCAGGTGCTACCTCAGCTAGAGCTTGATTGCTTGGAGTTTCCTATTTAAACGCTTTGACCTTCTGAGAGCATTCTTTTGCTCCCGAAGCTGCTGGTAAGTAGGCACCTGCTCTTGAATCTCTGGGTCTAAGGCAGCCCCTGGCTCCATTGCTGGGGCTGCTGGGGCCAAGGGCTCTGTGTCCAGGGCAGCCTCTGGGGTGGGCTGTGCAGCAGGCTCCATGGCAGCCTCTGGGGTGGGCTCTGCTGGTGCAGCAGGCTCCATGACTTTGAAGTCCTCTGGTTCAGACTCAGAGCTTGAGTCCTGGAGTGCCAGGGTCCTGACACCTTCCTCTAGATTAATATGTTGTATTGAGGTACTTGGAGTGTCAGCAGAAGAGGTGTTGCCCACATCCTTCTTCTCCATGAGGGCTAGTTTATATATGCAAAGGAAGGATTGGGTACAGTCTCAAAAGGATTATATCACTCTCTTCCTTTCCTCCATATTTGACATACCCTCCCTTAGGTTGACATCCTATACACACATGTAGCTAATATTAAATTCTATTGAACTTGGAGGACTTATTCTGAGTAGGCATGGACAGATTGTGCTGTTGGGAACTCTAACACATTAGCAAGAATGATGGCAGAAACAGTTCCTCCTATGTGGCAATTTCCTGTTGTAGGAGCCTTTTAATATAGGGAAACAATCTGCATGATAACTTTCAATAAGAGAAGACACAGCCTTCCATTATTGTTACACATGTTTCCTTTGCAATTTATTTAATTCTTTAAACACATATAGCATGCCTGATCACATGTCTGAGTGCTTGAACTCAACCTAGATTCCATGTTGACATAACAGCTCAAATACTTAATGATCTTTACCTACTGTTGTCTGTTATTCTAACATAGCCATTTTATGAATGAGGAAGTACGGCTGTGAGACAATTACTTGCCCAAAGCTATGGACATGCCAGCACCAAAAACAGGGATCCTAGGTCCACGTCTTGTATTAAACTGATGCCATGTATATATTTGTATGTACTTTCCTAATCGGTCTAATACTTGAGGGAGCACTTCTCTCTTTATGTGCCTTCCTAAGAATTGAGATCTATTGCAGGGGCCCTTCTCCATGTCCCATGAGTAGGGGAAATACATTATGGGAAGACATAGGGAAGGGCCTTTTCTGCAATGGCACCCTGGTTGTGGAATTACCTTCCTCTGAAGGCCCAATTAGCACCAACGTTAAAATCATTTTGGTGTGAAGTTAAAACCTGGTATTTTTATTAATGCCTTGGGGCTAAACTGATTTTATCAAAGTTTTATAGTTACATTATTCAAGATTGTTTTAACTTGGTTTTAAACTGTTTTAAATTGAAAAAACTGTTTAATATATATTTTAATAACTTAAACTTTTGTAATTATTCTTTTAAGTTGATATCTGAAATCTTCAGATAAAGGGTGGGATATAAATATTCAAATAAACAAATAAGTGTATGCAATGATGTCTCATTGTCCTTCCTTTACTCTTCATCCTTTGACATGCAGCTTGTTTACATGGTGTACAGTTCCTACATTTGCCACATGCATATCATTTGCAAAGCGTTTTTCCTATTCCTTTCTCTGCACAGTCTCTTGTCACGAGCAGCATCCAGGCTATTCAGCCTCCAGGTCTTTTGTACTGACAGTTTTAAAACATGCATGCAGTTGGAAAATGCCTGTCTCATTAACACAACAGCATCTCATAACACAACAGCAGCTGAGCCAATGAGTACAGAGAGCTCATTTCAATCAGCTGACGGCTAACTATACCATACCCTTTTTGGTTGCTGTTTTTGACAGGCAGGTTGTGCTGTTATTATTGTGTTCCTTCAAGTCACTTCCAACTTATGGTGACCCTAAGGTGAACCAATCATAGGGTTTTCTCAGCAAGATTTGATCAGAAGGGTTTTGTCCTTGCTTTCCTCTGAGGCTGAAAGAGTTGACTTACCCAAAGTTACCCAGTGGGTTTCCATGGCTGAGCTTGAATCTGAACCCTGGTGTCGAGAGTCATAGTCCATGCTCAACCACACTGGCATACTCATACCACACTGGCAATTTTCAATGGGGAGATTTGGGGTTCCAGAACAGTTTGGTTGATTTTTCCCCTGCTTGGTAAGTGTACAGGAGGAGGGATCTGAAATAGCTACATCTCCTATTCCTGCCATTTTCCCACTTCTAATTAATCTTTCCAGAAACTGCTTTTCTAAAATCAAGTATCATTGAGAGTTGAATACGTGTCTTGCTACATAATGCATAGTTAGCTGCTGACACCATAGCTCCCACAGCCCTTCGGTGCATAGGGAATTTGGACCACACTTACCTGATTGACCAGGATGAGACAGAGGTACAAACACAGTTTTGAAAATCCACATGTTCTGTGCTCGAATTTGACACCTCAGTTATCTACCTGTGACCACAACAATTGCTTTTCGTTTTTGTAAATGGAGATAGAATCATAGAATCATAGAATCATAGAAATGTAGAGTTGGAAGAGACCACACGGGCCATCCAGTCCAACTCCCTGTCATGCAGGAACACCCTCAAAGCACTCCCGACAGATGGCCATCAATCCTCTGCTTAAAAACCTCCAAGGTAGGAGACTCCACTACTCTCCGAGGCAGCAGATTCCACTGCCGGACAGCCCTGACTGTCAGGAAGTTCTTCCTGAGGTTCAGGTGGAATCTCCTTTCCTGCAGCTTGAATCCATTGCTCCTTGTCCTGGTTTCTGGAGCAGCAGAAAACAAGCCCCCTCCTTCCTCTACGTGGCATCCCTTCAAATATTTAAACATGGCCATCATGTCCCCTCTTAACCTCCTCTTCTGCAGACTAAACATACCCAGCTCTCTCAGTCTATCCTCATAGGGCATGTTTTCCAGGCCTCTCACCATTTTGGTCACCCTCCTCTGGACTTGCTCCAGCTTGTCAATATCCTTCTTGAATTGGGGTGCCCAGAACTGGACACAGTATTCAAGATGGGGTCTAACCAAAGCAGAGTAGAGTGGTACCAGTACCTCCCTCGATCTAGACACCATACTCCTGTTGATGCAGCCGAGAATTGCATTGGCTTTCTTGGCTGCCGCATCACACTGCTGACTCATGTTCAGCTTGTGGTCTATGAAGACTCCTAGATCCCTTTCACACGTACTGCTATCCAGCCACGTGTCCCCCATCCTATATTTCTGTATTCCATTATTTCTGCCTAAGTGTAGGACCTTACATTTCTCTCTGTTGAATTTCATTTTGTTCGCCCTGGCCCAGCTCTCCAATCTATCCAGGTCATTTTGAATTTTGATCCTGTCCTCTGGCATATTAGCAACCCCTCCCAATTTGGTGTCATCTGCAAATTTGATGAGCATGCCCTCTATTCCTTCATCTAAGTCATTGATAAAAATATTGAACAGCACTGGGCCCAGGACAGAACCTTGTGGCACCCCGCTAGTCACTTCTCTCCAGGATGAAAAGCAGCCATTCGTGATCACCCGTTGGGTTCGGTCGGTCAACCAATTACATATCCAATTAACAGTAGCCCTGTCTAGCCCACATTTTACTAGCTTCGATGCAAGAATGTCATGGGGAACTTTGTCAAAGGCCTTACTGAAATCGAGATATGCTACATCCACAGCATTCCCTTCGTCTATCAAGCTAGTAACTCTATCATAAAAAGAGATCAGATTAGTCTGGCATGACTTATTTTTGAGAAATCCATGTTGACTTCTCGTGATTATTGCGTTGTTTTCTAAATGATTAGAAACTGAACGCTTAATGATCTGCTCCAGGATCTTTCCGGGTACCGATGTCAGGCTGACTGGGCGATAATTATTTGGGTCCTCTTTTTTTCCCTTCTTGAAGATGGGGATAACATTTGCTCTCTTCCAATCTGCTGGAACTTCTCCTGTCCTCCAAGATTTCTCAAAATTATAGCAAGCGGTTCCGAAATGACCTCTGCCAGCTCTTTTAATATCCTAGGATGCAATTCATCTGGCCCTGGAGACTTGAATTCATCCAATGCGGCCAGGTATTCCTGTACCACCTCTCTACTTATTAAGTGCCTCATTTCCTCTGCTTCCTCCCCTACCGCCAGGTTGAGTGCTTGTATCCTTCTGGGAAAATACGGAGGCAAAGAAGGTGTTAAGTAGCTCTGCCTTTTCTCTCCCCCCTGTGAGTAATTCGCCATCTTCTCTGCGTAGCGACCCTACTGTCTCCTTCTTTTTCCTTTTGCTGCGGACATATTTAAAAAAACCCTTTTTATTGTTTTTAATGTCTCTAGCCAGCCTAAGTTCGTTCTGTGCTTTAGCCTTTCTGACCTCCTCCCTACATCTCCTGGCTACTTGCTTAAATTCTTCTTTGGTGGTTTCCCCCTTCTTCCATTTCCTATACGTGTTTCTCTTAACTCTTAGCTCAGCTGAGAGTTCTTTAGTCAACCATTCTGGTTTCTTCAGATGCCTTCCATTTTTCCTCCTTATTGGCACAGTTTTAGACTGTGCCGTCAGTATCTCCTTTTTAAGGAACTCCCATGCCTCCTGAACTCCTTTCCCTTTCACTATTCCTGACCACGGAATTCCAGCCAGCAGCTCCCTAAGTTTACAGAAGTCCGCTTTTTTAAAATCTAAGACGAGTGTCTGGCTACCCTTATCTTCTCCTTCCCACTGAATGCTAAATTCCAACAGGGCATGGTCACTCCCCCCTAAAGATCCAACCACTTCTACCTCATTCACAAGGTCATCCCTGTTGGTCAAGACCAGATCTAGAATATTTGATCCCCTTGTGGCCTCTTCCACCTTCTGGACCATGAAGTTGTCTGCAAGACAAGCAAGAAATTTGCTGGACCTTGCTGTCTTGGCAGAGTTTGACTGCCAGCATATATCTGGGTAATTGAAATCTCCTATTATTACTGTATCTCTCCTCTTTGAATGTTCAGTCATTTGGTTGAGGAAGGCGTCATCCAAGTCCTCAGCCTGGGTTGGAGGTCTGTAGTAAACCCCCACCAGAATATCCCTATTGTTTCTCGCTGCCTTAATTCTTACCCTAATGCTCTCTACCTGGCTTTCTGGGTTTAAGCCCAGGATCTCTTCACAGGTGAAAACATCCTTGACATACAAGGCTACTCCTCCTCCTTTCTTGTTTGGTCTATTTTTACAAAATAGGCTATACCCCTCTATTCCTATATTCCAATCATGAGACTCATCCCACCAGGTCTCAGTGATGCCTATCAAATCGTATTTATTTTCTTGTACTAGGAGTACAAGCTCATCCTGCTTGTTTCCCATACTCCTTGCATTAGTGTAGAGACACTTAAGTCCCCAGGCCCTTCCTGCAAGTCCTGTACTATTGTTTCTACTCCTCCCGCCATTGGCCGCTTGTACTACTTGTCCAGTATCATTTGGGCCTTTTCCCCCTGTGTTCTCTGAGTCCTTGCCCTGAATAATATTGTCTCCCTCCCCAGTGGATCTTAGTTTAAAGACCTCTTAATCTTCCTTGCAAGACTGTTTGCAAAAACATTCCTGCCCAGTTTTGTGAGGTGCAGCCCATCCCTTGCCAGAAGCCCATGTTCATGGAAATTCAGGCCATGTTCCAAAAACCCAAACCGTTGTTGGCGGCACCATGTGCGGAGCCAGTTGTTGACCTCTACTATTGCCCTTTCCCTACATGCGCCGTATCCTTGAACAGGGAGGAGAGACGAAATGACCACCTGCACACCAAGGTCCTTAAGCTTGGTCCCCATACGCTCGTAGTCCTTTGCAATGTGGTTTAAGCTGCTCCTCGCAGTGTCATTGGTTCCCACATGAACCAAAATGAGGGGCTTATAGTCAGTGGGTTTGACTAGCCTGGTTAGCCTCTCCGTTATGTGGTTGATCCTGGCCCCAGGAAGACAACAGACTTCTCGATTGAGCTTGTCCGTTTTGCAGATTGCTGTTTCAGTTCCTCTTAGCAAAGAGTCCCCAACAACCAGAACTCGCCTCCTCTGAGACTTGTCCTGGGCTCCTCGGCGAACCTGTTCTACTCGGACTGCCTGGGCATTCTGTTTAGGCTGGGAGTGTTGATCTAGTCCCTGTTGGTGAAGTTTGATTCCTTCTTGTTGACATTCTGTTCCCTCCGCGTGGTGCTCCTCATTGTTCATAAGGCCAAGTAGTTCGAAGCGATTGTGTATGCTAAGAGTCTCTGTTACCTTCCTGGTCCTTTTACTCCTCCGTGTGACATTCGCCCAAACCTCCGTTTCCCGGCAAAGTGTGGTGACTTCCTATCTGGCAGCTCCTCCGTGCATTCGGTCTTCTGGTAGGTCTTCTCTGCCCTATCCAAAAACTCCTCCCCTTCCCTTAATAAGATGGAGATCAGAAATTCGTGTCTCCAGCTGGCGAACCTTCTCCTCCAAGAAGGTGACCAGCTTGCACTTGGTGCAGGTGTACCCGAGAACCTCTTGTGGCAAGAAAAGGAACATGCCACAAGCGTTACAGGTGACTGCAGCAGCTCCCTCACCTTCCATCCTTGAAACTACAGAGAGTAGTACAGGAGAAGCTCGAGAAGTAAAGGAGTTCAAGTGCGCGCGCCGAAGGCGCTTGCCGTTGGTAGCTCCTAATAAAGCTCCTCCCCGCTAGCTGCCTCCTCCCCCTTGTTAGTCAGACCGTGTGATCAGGCAGAGCCCACGGCCAGGCAGTAGCCAGCAAACAATAGCAAGCAATTAACAGCAAAAACAAGCAAGGCCCCCAAGCACAGCAAAAACAAGCTCAGCAAAAAAACAAGCCTGTGAAACACACCTGGTCTAGGACGTCTTCACAGGCCCAGCTCTCCTCTGCTCTTTCCTCTGGGAAATGAGCTAGAGGCCCGTTGGTAGCTCCTAATAAAGCTCCTCCCCGCTAGCTGCCTCCTCCCTCTCGTTAGTCAGACCGTGTGATCAGGCAGAGCCCACGGCCAGGCAGTAGCCAGCAAACAATAGCAAGCAATTAACAGCAAAAACAAGCAAGGCCCCCAAGCACAGCAAAAACAAGCTCAGCAAAAAAACAAGCCTGTGAAACACTCCTGGTCTAGGACGTCTTCACAGGCCCAGCTCTCCTCTGCTCTTTCCTCTGGGAAATGAGCTAGAGGCCCGTTGGTAGCTCCTAATAAAGCTCCTCCCCGCTAGCTGCCTCCTCCCTCTCGTTAGTCAGACCGTGTGATCAGGCAGAGCCCACGGCCAGGCAGTAGCCAGCAAACAATAGCAAGCAATTAACAGCAAAAACAAGCAAGGCCCCCAAGCACAGCAAAAACAAGCTCAGCAAAAAAACAAGCCTGTGAAACACACCTGGTCTAGGACGTCTTCACAGGCCCAGCTCTCCTCTGCTCTTTCCTCTGGGAAAAAGAGATATATTGATTCTACTGATTTTCTGTAGAAATACTTGGAAAGAAGCTTGCATATTATACTCTTTCTTTCTTTCTTTCTTTCTTTCTTTCTTTCTTTCTTTCTTTTCATGTGTAAGTACAAGAAATTAAGTATTTTCAACCAGCTGTAGAGCAGATTCATTAAATGAGTAACTGCAACTGTGTAATCAGCCCAGCACACAATGGGTAGATACGCTATTGTCTGTTTCTTAAGATATCAGTGTGACAAGATGTATGCTATGGCACACATTTACTATAAATTTATTTTGTCAACCATCAACTAGATTATAATAATCTTCTAAAAAGTCTTCCATTCATTGGAGTTCTTCCCAAGACTGGAGTCAAGAGTGCAGAAATATCATGAAAATAATTGTTCTTGTGAAATCTATATTGTTGTTTTACTGACTAAAAAATCTCAAGAGAATTTGGCTGAGCCAAATATCAGCATTTTCAGGCTAGTGTATGGCATATCCACCATAGATCTGAGACTGACCCAAACTTCAGTGGATTCAGAAAGAATTCATTTGCTCATACCCCTTGTTTTTGTTGTGTGCCTCCAAGTTATTTACAACTTATGCTGACCCTAAGGTGAACCTATCACAGAGTTTTCTGGGGCTGAGAGTTTGTGATGAGCCCAAGTTCACCAAGTGGGTTTTTATGGCCCAGTGGGGACTCAAACCCTGGTCTCCAAAGTTATTTGTTCTATAACATGCACAAACAGAAACAGCATTTTGTTCTGAATAAGTGTCTCATTTCTATGTTTTCACCTGTATAGTAATCTATACCAGCACAAATAACCACACACAATATCAGTTTGAATCAAAGTGTGATGAAAAAAAGCCCAAATTAAATAAACAGGAAAGTCGTAAATAAATAAATAAATCTGCCAGTCATGTCATTCCCAGTAAAATTGTTCTTGCTTCTAATTTCCCTTAAGTCCCATTGAAATGACCATGTATTTGGTAATGGGCAGCTATATTGCACTTCGAGTCCCATGGTACACTGGAGTGGCCAGACACAAAAGCAGACTGGATTCCTCAAACTTTGACATAAATGTGGAAGAGTAAGTTTTGGCACAACTATCATTAAATTTAGAAGCCCATTTCTCTTTTACAACTGACTACCCTGCTATCACATATACAGTACAGTTTTTTGCATCCCTTTAATTTACTCTCCAGTTGCATAGGACTGAAGTTAAACAGCACGATCTGATTCTTCTCTGCTCAGAAGCAAATCCCCTTGATTTCACTGAGACTTATTCCCAGGTAAGAATGGTGAAGGCTTTTGTTCACTATGCCTTAAGAGAACATTGTTCCCAGTGTGAAGCACAAGTTAAAATGACATTATACTTTGAACTGTACGTTTTTCATCAGCTAAAAAAGCAATACGATGCATGCAAAAATGTGTGCTTGAAGATAATCTGTATTAAAATTGTGCTTCAGGCTCAAATGCGCATAAAAATGGCATTGTTAACTAAACCTTAAATCCATTTGCTCTGCTCCTAGCTAGAGTAGATCAGCTGAACCAATGGCAAAATGTTAAGTCAACATTTAAGTAAATCCCATTGTTTTACTGGAATTATTCTAGCTGAGGGCTAGCATTTGGATTCTGAGTCTAAACTAGACATGTCTAATTTAACTTTCATTCCTAACTATTTTGCACACATTTTTGTTTTGTTTTTTTGTTTTTTTATTTATTTTAATTGCACGAGAACACATGCAACACTGACATAGTCAGAAATGTGTATGATCTTTCCTCCCTTCTCTACTCCCTAGTGTATGGAAGAGTACAGATTAAGGCCATTTCTGCACTAGACTATTATAGTGCTATTATTCCACTTTCAATATCCTATGGAATCCTGGGGTTTGCAGTTTACCTGCACCCCCAAGATTCTATAGGATGTTAAAAGTGGAATAATAGTGCTATAACAGTCTACTATGGAAATTGCTTAAATTATGGTGTGTTGTCTCATTTTCTACCATCAAGGCTGCAGTCCTATGCATTCTTACTTGGGAGTAAGCCTTATAGACATCAGTGAATCTCATATTTGAATAGGCCATCACGGTATTGCTCCAGCCATGTCCCATTCTGGTATCTGTAGAGGTGGGGGAAGACTGCCAATATTAACATCTTCTGTGTTTGTCAAATCAACTTTCAGAGACTGTCCAAGAGTAAAAGGTTGAAATATGTGAAAAAGAATGTGTCAATCTGTCCTTCTGTCTTGGTTTAAAATGCCATTTTTTAAACTAGAGAAACCTTTTTAATGAATGCCATCCAAATATATGATAGGTGACATTAGCAGTCCTGTCAGCTTTTCATTCAGTTCTAGGATCCTAATCATCTTCAAAGGGGAAATGCTAATTTATTTTATTTTAATGAGAAGGGCAACTGCTGAAATGATCCCTTTCATAAGGAAATGTTTTTTTCCACCACAAAAGCACATTTAGCTTCTCTAAACCATTTCACATTTTGATACAAGAACTGATGCATTTAGTTTTGGTACTGCAGTCTGTACAATTGATAGTTAGTGTTTGGCTTGTATAAAGAAAAATATGTTGTTAATGTTATCAACAGTGTTGCTGCTGCCTAAAAAGTATTTGGATTTGTCTGATGTCTTGTAAACAACAAATACAAGAACAGCAAAAGACTTGGCATAGAATTAGAATCATTATGCCACATATTATACAAAGATAAAACTGGAAGAGGGATGCGGCTTAATGCTTAACTGAAAACATCACTGTTGCGGTAGGATGTGTATGTGAATTACCTTTTTTCTTTCTTTCTTTTCTTTCTGTGAACTTTCACATATTTGAAAACTGTTCTCATGCTTCTAATAAGCCTTTCTGCTTTACTAAAATACGCATCACCATCCTGAATATACTTTGGTTTCTCTTCAGATCATGATAAATCTTCTGGTTTTTACTAAAGATCCTGAACAGGATTTTTTTTCTAGGCCTGGGGGCTTGAATGGACATCCCAAGATCCCCCCTCTCTAACAGCTTTTCCCCTTCTTTCCAACAGCGGTGCATCCTGTAGAAGGCACATTTTTACCATATTTTGGCCCCCTTTGATCTGATAGCCAGAGAAGGTTGCCGTAGATTTCTGGTTTTTCACTTTTTCAAGATTTTTTTTAAAAAGGACCCTTGGGCCTAAAACAAGGGTTTCTTCTTTGTTGAGGAGGAAGAATTGTAGCAAAAATGTCCCCAAACTCCTTCTTAAAAAGGTGCTTTTTTAAGTAAAAGCAAATTTTAAACATTTGCAGTGCCAGAACCGTACAGAGAAGTGAAGCTTCTTTTTCTGATCTGGGAGCAGCCCTTTGAGGTCTAGGGGTGCATATCCAGCTCACAGACCTCTAGAGATTGCCTACCCATGAACTGGAGGATTGCCATGGAGAAACAGGTTTCCATGCTCCTGTTCCTAATAGAATACAGTGACAATCTGTGCATACTAGCCAATCATATGCATACAATTCCTAATCTGATTCAGCAGGGAGACCCAATCAGAAAACAGGCAATAGGACCAATCAGTTGCTTGGAGTGGAGGCTGGAGTTCATCTGATCCCTTCTCCCTGCTGCCCTTAACATGGCTTGAGGCTATTCTTGTGAAATGACAGATGTTGCCTATATGCAATGGAATAAAGCCAATGCCTCCTACAAAATACATCGATCATATAGGCTATTTCCACACTAGACTGTTATAGTGCTATTATTCCACTTTCAACATCCTATGGAATCCTGAAGTTTGCAGTTTAGGGAGGGACCTCAAAGGCCCCTCCCTAAATTGCAAATCCAAGGATTCCATAGGATGTTGAAAGTGGAGTAATAACACTATAACAGTCTAGTGCAGAAATGGCCATAGTTAAAGCCTGGTCTAATACATCTGAATTTAGCTTCAAGAATCTAAATGTATCCAAATTCACTTATTTTATTTTAGGCCAGACTGTACAATAAATAAAGTGACATTCTAATTTGGTCTAAAGAAACAATTTACCAGATAGCTAATTTGTACCAATCATTTTAAAAGCTTTTTGTACTGACTATCATTCCTAATCACAGCTGGGAAGGAAATATAAAGGTAGAACGAACACACACACACACACACGTGTCTTAATGTGGTAAAGAATAATTTCACCGGCAGGTCATTTAAACATTTAAAAATGAATTTATGAGAGTTACAGGGTGTTGTTCACACCAAAATAGTCCCATTGAATTCAGTGGTAGTAATTTCCTAGAAATAAAGAATTGCAGCTTTAAAGTCTACTATACACAACCAGTTATCATATGTAATAATGTTTTGATTCTTCTATTTAACATGGTAAATACATTTCCCATTTTAAAAAAGTTTACAAAATTGCTGTTCTTCTCCTGAGCCATCCTACATAAATTTGTCACTAGAGTTCAGTGACTGATGTACAATGTGTTTCATATAATCTTCTTTGTATATGCTGTGCAAGTTGATAGGAATTATACATTATGCAATTTTATGGAGTGCTTTGTGGTCACTGTGGATTATTGAGAACTGCTGTGTGTACTAAAGAGACTTACAATGCAACAGGCACAGACACCACATGTTTTAGGAATAATCATGACAATTTGTACTAAATTGTCTTTTCCCACAATCTACACTGCATACTCTAGATGTAAGCTGTGATTTTTATTTTATTTTATTTTATTTTTGTCCAAAAGTGAAGAATCTGAATTCTCAGGCTGGAACAGTTTGTCCTCACATTGCTGATGCAGAGATACTGTATTTGATTAATTACTGTGGGAAACTTTACTCTTTTACCTGAAAAGTTTAGAACATCTAAGTATATGGTATTATATGCTGTCAAGGGAATCTACCTCTTATCTTATGCAAAGAACAAGAACAGAAACAACCAAGATGAAGACTGTCTTTAACAAGTTATTCCAGCCTCATATCTGGTCCAATAACATATAGTAATTAACTATATGACATATTGACAATGAAGGATCTTGTGGTATGTTGAGGGTTACCATATTTTTCTTTGGTAAATGCTCTTGAGGATAGTAGCCCTGTTCTACTTCAAGGCTAATGTGGCTAACTATTTTTAGGGTTCCTGCTCTAGGAAGCAGGAGACTAGTCTAAGGATAAGGGAACCTGAAATTGTTCCCTTGTCATGGAGAGACAATTACATCATTAGGTTAGACCTACATGTTGTTCTCAGGAGTTGTTGACCTACTATGTTGATTTGTCACTATAAATGTGTTGGTCCAAGATAGTTTTATAATGTCTGGGGAGGTGATCGTTATTGACATTTTGGATGATTGCTAGATTTTGGAGTTCATGCAAATGACTGGCGTTATTTTTTCCCAATCATTTCTCTGGTTCTCTGAAGAAGTGGGATCAGTGAAACATGCTGCAGGGTCTCCAGAGCCCAAAGAGCAGACAAAGAAAACTGTACAGTTGGGTCTCCATATCCGCGGATTCTATATCTGTGGATTAAATCAACCACAGCTTGAAAATATTATTTAAAAATTCCAAAAAGCAAACTTTGATTTTGCTATTTTATATAAGGGACATCATTTTACTACACCGGTGTACATAGTGGGACTTGAGCATTTACAAATTTTGGTATCCACAAGGGTCCTGGAACCAAACTCTAGTGGATACCAAGGGCTCACTGTATTTGACTGACTGTATGTGAAGATACTGTATCTAAACAAAAGCCGATTTTAGGCATACTGTTGATCATAGCAAAACAAATCATACTTCACCATCACTATTGGGTCTGCTCAATTGTACCCAGTTTGCCATGACCATAAACCTGTTTGTTTGTTTGTTTGTTGTTTTTTGTTTTTTTTACAAGGAAGACACAAAGATATAAGCTAACATGGGGAAAGCTTTCCACACTTCTTTCTGTGTACCCCCACCCACCCACTAAAAATAGGGCCTTCCTGGGTTCCTTAAATGCAGAAGACCATTCTCCAATAAACCTTCAGAGTGCTGAAGATTTCTTGGTGTTGTTGTGTTGTTTCCAGCTTTATGACAACTCTAAGGCAACCCTATCATGGAGTTTTCTTGGCAAGATTTGTTCAGAGGGAGTTTGGCTTTGCCCTCCTCTGAGTCTAAGAGAGTGTGGCTTGCCCAAGACCACTCAGTAGATTGCCATGAAGGTTTCTCAAGCCTAATGAAAATGGGGAAGGCCTGTATTGCAGTTGCTACCACTTCCTCAGATGAGCTAACTAACCCTTGTTAGAAAGATATTGATGAGTTCTGCAACCACTGGCTTCTATGAATTGGAAGGGGAGGAGACGTTGCTTCAGATGTAGCCAATCCGATACAACCTTTGTTCTCTGCTGTTTGTATGATACATCTTCGCATTCTGTATAACAAAGAGAAGGAGCCACAGCCAACAGAGCTCACTCCACTGTTGATTTGGGTTTCCTGTGACCTCTGTTTCAAGAGCCTTTCTGAGTTTACCTCATTGAAAGACAACATGCTCCACTGGACTTTTGAGTCTGTAATTACTTTTGGAGTCCTCATGGGTATGACTAATTCTGGATAAACATGGAAATCATAGGACTTTATATGTCTTGTTCATTTTAAGCCTACCTTAATGAATATAGGAAGGAGTAAAGTGAGACGAACCAATCATTTGAAGATATAGTTGGCTTCCTCCATTGTTAATGCTTGCTTTTAGTTCACAGAAAATGCTGACTTTAGCAATCAACCACTGAATTTTACTGGTCCCTGCTCATGGATGAGAGTTTTCAAACGTTTTTGTAGAAATAGTTCTGAATCAAGAAAATAAGTTATTCATGTTTCACATAGAAAAAAAGGCAAACAACTTGCATCATCCTTTTTTGTCACCACTTTTCATGGCAAGCAGATTCAGCCAACAGAGTTGTTAACATTGGTATGAACTGATGAAGGAGAGAGAATATAAAGATTAGTTTTAATCATGCAACAGAGAATTGTTTGAGAGCATCTTTTCATGCCCAGACTCAGCTTACTTATTCTCAATATGTTCACTTCCAAGATAGTGAGAACTGGCTGTGAATGTGAACTTGGAAGAAAGTACATGAAAGTGACTAGCCTTGGAAGCCAATACTGCTGCTTTTACAAAGTTACATCTGAATGTTACAGACAGGAATGGGGGGAACTGTGCCTCTGTCTTGGTGGTTATCACATAGGCAGAGACCAGATATTCAACCCAAATATTCAAAACTCAGTAAGAAATATAAATAATAAAAATGTAAGATATTTTCTTATATTTTTCTTTTTCTGTTGCAGTGGTCTATCATGCAGTTACATTGTCAAACTGAGGTACAATAATGAAAACTAGAAACTATTTCTTAAAAAGGAAAATAGAAGCACAATTTCTAAATCACTGTTTGTTTATTTAGATCTTACATACTGGCATTCTATTATAAGACAGTCAACACTATCTATAATAACTCCCCCGTCACTGTTCTTATTAGAGTAGACTCATTAAATCAGTTATTGAATGATAAGTCAACACTCACATAAATCCCGCTGATTTAATGGGTCTACTCTAGTTGGGACTAGCAATTGGCTTTAGGCCATAACAGTTAAATTTGTAACCCTGTATTGATTTACCAGATTGTAAAACTCATTAAATTCAAAAGAGCTTCACATACAAGTAGACATATTTAGGATGATTTTTCATAGGCTAAGCAAAGTACCTAACACTCCATATGGCAGAATTTCTAAGATCTGTTAGTATAGTAGGCTAATCATTGTATTTCTCTTCCTACCTCAGAAATTCCAGTTTCAAGTCAAAGGTAATAAAAATGAACTGAATGAGTTAAAGTAACAAGAAGTCAAGAAGGTGAACTAATTTTCTCTGGACTAAGCTTTCAGGGACAGCAGCCCACTTCATCATAAGAGCTGTAATTCATGATGAGCTGTAATTTAGCAGTTTCACACTGAAGTCTTTGAAATCCTTCTGTTCAAGAGTAGCAACTTTCAGGTCAGAAACAGACTGTTCTGGAAACTGATCCCCTGGATCCCAAATACTGGAATATTGATTCTCTCTAACATCAGGTTTTGGTCTATTTGGAGGATCTGTTTGTCTTACATAGAATGCCAATGGATAGTTCTGGCATACATATGATAGCAACATGTATTATACTGGAAGATTAGTCAGTGAATGACTGTTGATATTCTGGCTCATATTATTCAGTTGTATAACAGTGTTACCCAAGCAGATATAGGGAAGAAGATGGCATCTGGCTTGTTTGTTTGTTTGTTTGTTTTCTTTTTGGTGTGTTTGTTTGTTTGTTTTGGATCTGATCTGTTGTTGCTTATGAATGCTTATTCCAGAAAGCTTGTGATTTTATGATATTTTGTGATATTTTGGTGGGCCTAATCAAGGTCTACTTGATTACTGATTTTGTTTTTATTTTGCATCAGGAAGTAGTGTACTTTACTTTTTGTAAAATCCTTGAGGATTTCTGAATCTTTGGTCCACTCCATCTCTTTGGATATAGTTGTCTCCTCTGCTCTGATCTCCTAGTGAGCCGGCATTGGGCAGAGAGGACATAACACCTGAGTCTACCA
Organism: Ctenosaura bakeri; assembly: GCA_948474755.1. Lineage (NCBI taxonomy): Eukaryota > Metazoa > Chordata > Lepidosauria > Squamata > Iguanidae > Ctenosaura > Ctenosaura bakeri. The sequence goes on along the minus strand of CAOLHI010000267.1, from coordinate 590,546 downwards.
TTGGTTCACTACCTTCATGTCAGAGAGGGTTTTGATGATCAACCATGAAATAATGAAACTAGATACTGAAAATTGGGTTAGAAAAGAGCCATTGTATTTGACCTAACCTATTTTAAGTTGTGTTGGCCTGGAAACAAAGCAAGAGGGGGGAAGCAACCTGATGTGAGTCCAGCTGAGGCGCAGATGTAAATCCCAAGACAACCTCCTTAGTGTTCTCTTGGGTAAAACACCTAAGGCCCAAGGGCAATCCAAATGTTATAGGTTGCTTTCCAGCCCAGCTTAATTTGAAGGTAACCCAGGGATTTCAACCCAAGTTGCAGCACTCCATAAGTGAGACAGGTTATCCTCAAGGGTAATCTCCTTTCCCATCCCCTGGGATGCAGAACCTAAAAAGGAGCTCCAGATCCCTAGCCTACATCAAAAGGATACCAGAAGATGATCACTGAAATCTTAAATACTCCCCCAACTACCAAATGGTCACCCTCCCCAGCAGTGATGTCTGTCGTGCAGGTCCAGGTAAGCACTAACAGCCCAGAATCAAGAAATCACTCCTGAATTCTGTGAGTAGTTTATAGTAAACTACTTACTCTACTGTGCCATGAGTTTTTAAAGCATATTCTGTTGACACACAAATGTTTTATGCTGTCTCAAATATAGCTTTTCACCAAAAAGGGAAAGATGCTGCTGCATATGAATATCATTTTTTTTCTGTGTGTCAGTCTAATCAACTTATGGATATCCTTTATTGACGAAGGTCTAAAGTAAGTAGAAAGTTAGCAAATTTTATATTTTTAATTGTGCGGGATTGCTGTACTGATTTGGAGCTAGGTTTGAAAACAAGTGTGGTATAGTGGTTTGAGCGCTGGGCTACAGTTCTGGAGACCAGGATTCAAGTCCCTGCTCAACCATGGAAATTCACCAGGTGACTCTGGGCAAATCACACTCTTTCAACCTCAGAGGAAAGCAAGGGCAAACCCTCTCTGAACAAATCTTGTCAAGAAAATCCCATGGTAAGGTTGCCTTAGGGTTCCCATAAGTGGGAAATGAAGTCACACAAAAACAACAACAACAACAACAACAAATCTCTTCATACTAGATTTATGTGTTCTGTAGATTAAAGTACATTAATGTGGGTATAATTCTCCACTATTTTATACAAGACAGAATCTATCACTTCCTCCCTAGTGTACACTTACCATAGTGAACCTGTGCTGCTTATTTTCATCTTGAACTTGCTTGTAAGCCATAAAATCAGTGAAAGAAATAGTTACCCAAATAACTAGCAGAACGAGAAGCCGGAGCCCCTCCCCATCCCCCTCATAATAGAATCAATGCTCTATTTAACACGGTGAATTGTTTCAAATTTCAGTCCTCATATCCTCACTGAGCAGCCCCTTCATCTTTGAAATATCCCCAAATTCTGAAATTTACAAGGCCTTTTAAAAAAAACTATAAACGAAGCAATTAAACCTCCAGATTGGAGGATGTAAACCTTTAAAGGCCTCTTTATAGGATTTCAAAAGAAAGAGGGGGTTATATTTAGCAGGTGTGGCAGCCCACGCAGGACATTTCATTGAGAGAGAGCCTGACATTATCCAGCAACAAATACTTAAATTAATATAAAACATCTTCTGCAGAGACCTTTTTCCTTCCCTTTTCTTTCTTTGTCTTTTTTTAAAAACAAATGTTTGATGATACTAATCCTTTAGATGAATTCTTGACACACATACACACAATTATTGTACTCAGACATATCCCTTCACCTTCTAGTAGGGTTGGAATTTCACCTTTTTTGATCCCCACAGATGAGGAAGGTTTGATATATGCAAATCAAAGGACTTTTGTAAAACAAAACTAATAGCATTCTGAATGGAGTTGGGAGAAAGGTTTGTCAGTCCTTTTAATCTGGGTACTGATGGGCCATGCAGCAGCCACTCTTCATGCCATCTAGAAACTGTTCTGGAGAAATTTTTCCCCAGCACCCACCAGGCTAGCTTTGCAGGCTCAGAGGACTTGTACTGGGAGGGGGGATTCACCTCCTCCCAATGTCTCTGGATTCTGACATTCAGTCAGTAGTAGTCCATCATAGGATGCCGCCCATCAAGATTTCTTCCATGTGGGAGGAAAAAAACAAAAAACACTGAATTGGTCTTTGTTGGAGGATCCTGTGACTTTGTAGATCAGTGATTCTCAGGCTGTCTAATGTGAGGACCAGCATTTCATTTTCTAGCATTCCAGTAACTAGTGTTATATTTGTGTCCATTAGCTACAATTGTTTTCTCTCTGTGTCTCTCTTTCTCTTTCCTAGAAAAATCCCATGCTCTAGTAGCCAATGGGTCACAGACCAGCACTGAGGTAGTACATCTTCCATCATCAGTAACCATTTGCAATACTGCCTTGGACTGAGGTCCATCAGGTCCTACAGCACAGGCTGACCACTCTTTATAGAGTGGAATCTTTGAATTTAGCTTTGGATGTCTTAAAATCGTAATGATCAGGTTCCACCATTTCCCTTCTATACATCACCAATTTATTGGAATTTCATCCAGAGAAGTATATAAATATCTAATTGCTGTACGGTTTTGACTGTTGCAGGAAGCTATGTTGCATGAAGGAATAACCTAGCTATAGTAGTTTATGTACTGGCAACAGGTTAGACTACTGTAATATGCTCAATGTGAGGATGCCTTTGAAATAACTAGGCAATAGTAGCCAATGCAAAACAATGCAGTGAGATTGCTAACTAGCGTGCCATACAGAAACCACATCATACCTGTCTTAAAGGAATTGAATTGAATGCCCATATCCTTCTGGACTGAATCCAAGGTACTGGTGATAACATCCAAACCTAAAAATGGCATTGCACCTCAAAATTTAGAGATGTACTGTTCTTTAGATACATCTGTGCAATGATGGAGGTGTTCTGGAGAGGCCCTCCCTCTGTCTCCCACCTGTGAGAGCAATATACCAGGAGGAAATAGAAAAGAGTCTTCTTTGCTGTGTCCCCCCATTTGAGAAATGCCCTCCCCTTGGAGGCCAGGTTAGCACTGGTGTTGGCTTCTTTCCACTCCCAAGCTAAAATATACTTTCTATTTAAGTCTTTGGGCTGCTTTTCAACTCAGCTTTCCCAACTGTCCACATAATTCTTCCATACTCTTGTAGCCTTTTAGCCTGTTTTCACTTCTTAAGATGTTAAATATGTTTTTAGTCTGTTTAATTTGTCACTGTTTTAAGTTCTGTGTTTTCAAACTGTTTTAATTTGTATTCTGCCCTGAGATTTCATGGTATCAAGGCAGGGTATAAATATTATAATAATTCTTTTCTTATCACTTACTGACGTGTCAAGTTTTCTTTCTTTCTTTCTTTTAGGAAAAAATTATCTAATAAATCTTGATGATGCCAACAACAATAATGGTAACAATACCAGTGATAGTAATAAGCAATGAGTTTATTACCAATTGCATGTCAAGATGATATGGTACACATTGATTCAATTTTCATAGACATTCAGGAAAGGCCAACTAATTATTTATATCCATGTATTAACATTGTTACAGTTTCTGGCTGACTCTATTTTTATTCAGGTAACAGCTCATAATGGTAAGTTAATGTTTCTCCATGATGAACCACAAAGGTAAATTTTTAAGATACCTTTGATACCTAATGTTTGTCTGTATGTTCATTTATTTATATTTTTCCTTTCCCCATACTGGGACTTAAGGTGTCTTACAAGATATTAAATACAGCTCAAAATACATACTGAGACATAGAAAAGTTAGTTTAAAATACAATTAATCTATAGATTGAAAACCCAATAAAATTCATTAAAAACAGAGGATAAAAACCAACAAGATAGCACAAAATTGAAAGCCCATTGCAGCCATTTCCTTGGAATAAAAAGTTTTCACTTGCCAGCAGAAGGACAGCAAGGAGGGGGCCATCCTACCCTCCCCAGGGAGTGAGTTCCAAAACTTGGAAGCAGCCACTGAGAAGCCCCTCCTGACCACTCTAACAGAGGGAGCCATCAGGACTTTGGAGAAATGGGCTGCCCCTATCAACTAAGAGGAGGCTTATGTATGGTTCATTTGCGTGAAGAACAGTATTTTGCAATTGAGAAGAGAGAGGCTGCAAAAAGAATGGGGTGAATGAGCCAAAGTACATGCCATTTCTCTAAGGATCTCTTACACAGGGCAAAGGATATAAGTGACTGTTATCTACCACCACTGATATATTTCAAAAACATTCATTTCCCTTGTCATGACTCTAGTACTCTCTCATCCCAACCTAGCAATATTATCCCAAGAACTTTTCACCATTCGAGGAAGGTGGGGCGGAGAGGACCATAACACAAAGTAACAAGCCACTTCATACATCCAGACTTACATTGACTGGCATCAGTTGTTCAGTATCTCAGAGCAAGTACCTTTCCACTTCTGCTACCTAAGTTCCTTATCAGTGGGAGATACCTGGAATACAACTTCAATCAACTTGTTTCTCTCCAAACTCCACCTAGACTATAAATCTTATAACCTCCAGTCATCAATCAATTGGCTGTGCCAACTGAAAATGATGCCATTGCTAGTGTTGGGGATTCAACAGTGACAGTTCAGCAGTAATGGAGGCTATAGCCAAACAGATCAGGAGGGCAACAAGTTGATGAAGTGCAGCTTAGACAAACTGAAGTGACTTTTCATCTTAGATTTGCTATGGAAAGCATGGAAAGAGCAAGGATGGAACATACGGGGTAGCATCTAAAGGTACCATCTGGAGACCTTTGGAATGCTGATGATGATAAACCTGGAGTGATAGAAAAACTTAACATATTGATATTGACAAACAAACAAACAAAAAAAACCCCCATAAAGTTAAACAGCTCAGGAAAACCACACAATCAACAGTGACTCTCCATGTCATGGTGAGTACTGATCAGAATTAGAACAGAACTTATCAGACTTGTTAAAGCAATTAAGTTTGTCTGTGAGACAGGAACATGCATACACTCACAGTCCATTCTATTCCTCGTACCAATCATTACAGTTTAAGAAACAGGATACTAATATCCAAAGACAGAAACATCACAAAATGGTGTTTCAAGGGTAAACAGCATCAAGTGGTTGCAGCAGTAAAGTGCAAGGGGGGGGGGAACCTGTGGATGATAGTGAACATAATATTCTTTTTTCTTTTACAGAGAGACAGAGGTGTATCTATGGTGGGACCAGTAGGATACATGCCAGTGCCAGAGGGGTGCAAAAAACCATGTTGGAAGTGGCAGAGGAGGAAGAGGAGGAAGAGGAGGTGGTGGCGGTGGCCCTAGAGTAGGGGCACACTAGCTATGCTTGGTAGACCTCTGGAGAGAGGTCTTTTCCAAGACATTTCAGTCATGAAAACTTTTCATCATGATTTTCCAGTAAAGATATCTTTTAGATCTGCAATATCAGGTCATGCCTTCTTTTTTCAACTGTTATCTTTTTGTCTACCCCTTATACTATGCACTGTACAAAGCAAGCTTTCGAACAGGGGTGGGAATCATGCAGCCCTTCAGATGTTTTTAAATTGGAATTCCCATCATTCTTCACCATTGGCTCTGCTGGTTTCATTTCCTGCAAGGCACAATTCATCCACATTTCAAGGGCCACAAAATTCCCACTCCTGCTCTAGAAAAACCTACCTGTTGTTTTACTCAGGACAGCAGTATAAGCCTTCTGACCTGGGAGTCTCATCTTGCAGCACTATCTCTTGTTTCATTTTGGATTGTCTCTGTGTAGGGCAGTTGATGACGGGTTCTTGGAATCTCTCACTCATATGCTTGCCATAAGTCAAAGTCAACTTGACAGCAAATAACAACAAACCATAAAATCTATGGCTGGAAGGTAGAATAAGGCCCTTTCCACACGAGGCGAGTGAATCGCTCCGCGCTGTTACTTACCAGCTCTTCTTGGGTCTGAAGTAATGCACACTGTCCCTTGAGCCCTTCAGCAGGGCTGTTCCATTGATGCAGGGTGAACCGGAGCAGTGCGAAGTCTGTAGATCCGCACTTCTCCAGCTCAAAATGGCGGCTTCCTGTGGCTTCCGGCTCAAAATGGCAGCTTCCAGTGTCTTTGTGGGAGTGGACCAACCGCTGATGCTGGCCATGACCACAGCCCGCCCTCCTCTGATCGCAGGCTCGCATTGGCTTATGCCTTCACATCTGCACAGGTAAGTAGAACACAATGGCGCATTCCAGAAAATGTAAAGACCGGAGTTTTCTGGTCTTGTCTTAGCGTGATGGAGGACCACTTGGGGGCGAGTTGGATTGGACTGAGGTGCAGAACTAAGTTAAATAGTCTACACCTAGTTCAATCCAAGGTGCAGACGGCCTCCGTGCCAGGACGTCTTGGCCCGTTTTAACTGCCTCGTGTGGAAAGGGCCTAAGTTTAGCATGTTTTTGTTCTGCATGGTTATGCCAGATTCATACTTGAATATTCTAGTGCTCCCATCTAGTATCTCTACAGCTTGCAGCATCTTAGGATAAATTGGTTTGGCTTAATTTTTAAAGTTTAAAGGAAAGACATCAAAGGAGGCATATCTGAAGGTTCCCATTCCTGGTTGTGAAGCTTCTGCGATTTCTGTTTTGTTTAGAATCTTGAGCACATCTGATGATGGTACAAAATTAAAATTACAAATATTTATATATCTTGCGTTTGGAAATGTAGTGTGCACAGGATATAACAAGGACATGAGAGGCTCTGTTCATTAGGTCTACAATAAGACAACATATTAGATTTTCACCTCCAATATTTTGATAGCATGGTATGTGGATGCAAAGAAATGAGCTCTTCTTCAGATCCTAGCATATTTCAGCACTACAAGAAATTGATTTTCCTGATATTGCCTATGCACATTGGCACTGTTCAGAAGCTCACTACAGGTGCCTCAGATGAGCTCTAGTGCGGGTAAGAAAAGTATATTGGGGCAAAGCAAATCATATTCATGTGGTGTGTTCTTTACACTACAGAGCTCTTACCACAAGGCAAATGTCTGAACTTCCTTTTCCCCAGCTAAATGTCTTCAGAATTAGATCTGGTACAGAGTGTGAGTAAAATCACTACTTGTAGACCCACTTTATTCTCCCCTCCAGTCCTTAGAAACAGGAAATGGAGCTCTGAAGTCTTTTGAACTAGAGAAAGTGGGGAGGGGGGCATACAGTCCTTCGCCTGACCTAGACTTGGGGGTCTCTGTGTGTGCATGCATGTTTTTTTTTTTTAAAAAAATCTCTTTTTTTTCCATTATTTTGGCAGACTTTTTGGAATGTCTGGAGCGAAGGGCTTTGCTTCATGGAGCAGAATTCTGAAGCAAGAAAAAGAGAAAGTTATAGACTAAACCACAGAAATGTAAACATGTCTGCAGCTAAAATAACTCCACTTTCATTGAAAACACTCCTCACTCACAATCAGACTTCTGTGCGCTATGCTCAATAAAAGTGCGTTAATAGCAACCAATTAATACATTATGTAACTCTGATTTTAAGGGTGGGGGGAAAACCCAAGACACTTTTTAGCCGCTCGTTTTTTAATTAAAGGAGTACTCGAGTTTCTCCTTTGCATGTTCGCCCTCGCGTCTGTCTCGCTGTCAGTTGGGATTCGTAGCCGAGATTCAGAGTAGATGGGAAGGCGGTAAAGCGGGGGGGGGGGGAGAAAGGTAGCTTTCAGAACTGCAGCCCAACCAGGAAGGGAGAGCAGCGGCAACAAATGCATGAGGCTCGTTGAACAAAAACTGTTCAGCAAAGGAAAACACGATGGCAACGAACGTGGGAGAAGAGGCACCACGGTAAGACGCCCCCCCTCCCTCGCCCGCACTTCTCAATACTGTGGTTCTTGGAGTGGTGGCTGTTAAAAAATCTGACAGATCCCAGACTTATTGGCGAGCTTTGTTGTTTACTAGGAGTGCTTTCTCTGCGCACTGCTGTGCGTTGCCCTGGCTGCTCCGAGTCCAGCAGTTAGGGGGCAAACACTAACCCACGTCTCTCTCTCCTTTCGAGTGTAAGCTGACAACGTGGGATCGGGCAGTTTGGGGTCTCTCCCGGCCAGACCCCTACTGTGTTTCCTCAGAAATCAACCCCCGTGAGGGGTTCAATAGGATTCCCTCCGTAAATTTAGGGCGCATCGCCACCCAATTTTGTTTCTGCCGTTTCCATCCTCCGCAGAACCTGGAGGAGCCTCCGGCTTTTTAACAAGACCGTTTCCGTCTTCGAGACTTTAGCAAGCAGAGGTCGATGGCCAGATTGGGAGAGGTCCTTCTGAAGCTTCTGGAGGCTTTTTGCGTTAACTAGTGAAAAGTTGAGTCTTTCATCCTTTTCTCCTTTTCTGAAATGACGAACTTTATACGGATTTTTTTTTAAAAAAAAATTAAATATTCCTGGTTGAGTTGTGTGTTTGCTCTTTTAAAGAATCTGTCAGGTTTGGTTTGGTTTTTTAAAGTGAAGTTAGTCATAAAAAAAAAAGGCTTTAAAGAAGTTCTCCACTGCCAAGGTCGATCTTTCTTCGGCCTCCTCCACTTCCACACGTGGGAGGCGAGGACCCGCTCTCGAGCCCCTTCCCCTCCAGCCCCCAGAAAGGAATGATGGTGCCCCAGAGAGACCATCCGCTTCTGGGCGCGCAAGCCACCTCCCACGGAAGCCGGGGGCCAAACTCCCGTGGACTTGCATGGAGCCGGCTCGGACCCACACGCAGCCTCTGCTGAGTAAATACAGGCGGCGCCGCGGCCACCACCGCCGCCGCCTCCTCGCGCATGGAGCGTGCTGCCTCCTTCTTCTCCTCCTCCTCCTCCTCTTCTTGCCTCTAGAGGCCTGGCTGGCCGCCTTTGCTAGGGGGCAATTGGACCTCCGCTCTAAAGCGGGGAAGGCGGAGAACAGACGTTGGCCCGCCTGTGGGGACGAGGAGGTGCGCTCGCACAGCCATGCCGGGGGGCGCAAAGCGGCTCCCGGAGGCCTGAGCCGCCGCCGCCGCCGCCACTCGGGGCTGAGCTCTGACGTGGGTCCTTCGGCGCAGCCCGTGAGGGACGGGCGGGACGGGAGTCCCAAGGACCACCCCAACTCCTGAGGGCAGCCGTGCTCTCTTTCCAGTGCCGCGGCACACGCTGGCGGCGGCCGCGCGTTCCCACCGTTCCGGGGCGGTAAGTTGTTTTTTCCTCCCCTCGAGGTGGTCTGAGAGGAAGCCGCTGTACCTCGGTCGGTCGGTCGGCTGGCAGGTGGGCACGGCTGCGCGCCTTCTGGCGTCCCTGTCGGTTTCCGCCGCGGGGCGGCCAAGCGAGACTGAGGCGTTTGAGGGGGAAAGAGGCTGCTGCGCTCGGCGGGCGGTTTTTGGGCGCGCTTCCTCAGTCAGCGCTGAGGGGATGCCCGGCTGGCGGGCAGCCGCCGTCTTCTCCGGCCGGACCGCCAAGGGGGAGAAGTTGAGAGGAGCTCGAAACTCTTTGACGCCGCCGTTAACAGCTCAGGCTTCGCTAGTCGTGGGGCAGCTGGGGCGCGTGCCTTTTCAAAAAGAAAAGGTGGATGGCTTACCTGCCCAAGACTCTCTTGAAGAATCGGGGGTGGGACGTCTTTAACTCGGGGGAGGGGGGAAGCAGGGAAACGGCACTCTGCTCAGCCTCAGAGGCACTCTTTACTGTTTTACCTCACATATCTCAAAATGGAGAAAAGGGAATAGACTCTGAGGTCTAGGAGGTTCTAGGACTTTGCCCTGCTGCACTTGATGATGATGTTTTGGCTTCTAAAGCTTCTGTATCTGGATAAATCAGGGAGAGTCTTTGTGAGTGTGAATTTTGTCTCTTTGTAAGTTGGGAACCAATTGCCCAGGAGGTTGGGGAAGAAGTAAAAGTTGGGGCAGGAGAGCAAAAGAACAGGATGTCTGAGTTACTGTGACATCTCCATTTTTTTTCCTGGTGGTTAAACAGATGCAGAAACATGGCTCAAGACATTACTTTTTATTTGGGGCTACTGCACTGAACCCTATAAGTTCTTGTTAGTTCCTTCTGTATACTTTGGTAACTTGTCTTGTACCCTTTTGTAGGACATGGAATGCAACTGTTTTTAATCACACCTCCTACAGCCCCCCTTCCTCTTGGTGGTACCACTTGCTAACAAGCTTCCTCGGAGTTACCTGGAACACACTTTCCTCTTTCAAAATTCATCTTAACTTAGTTATGAGAAAAGGCGTGCGACACATGTTTGGGTAATTTCCAAGACAGCTGTGAAAAACACACAGTTTACACATTCATTTTGCCACATGTGAAGCGGTAAAGAACATGCTGCACTTTTGATGTTACTACCTGGTTTTTCTCATTAATTTCCCCAGCCCTCCCACTCCACCCCCTTTCTCCTTACGTTTTCACTTGACTGAATGCTCTTTTCAAAGTCATCCTTTAAAGATAATATAATAATACTAACAATGAATACATTGTATAATTTTGTGGATGTTTACATTTGCTTGCCACAGTTTTAACTATTTGATCTTTGCCCCTACCCTGCTTCCCAGGAGAATTTTCACATTTTTGGTAATTTGATTTGAGTTATTAAGCTATACTCTTTTGTCCCCCAATATTTTTCATTCTGTTCTATTATCTGGTTTCATTCATTTCAGATGTTTTGTTTAGCAGCCAGTGCTCACCTCTCACTCAGTTTTACATGTTATTATTTCACCTGATTGATGTGTGTCCGTGTATTAATGATGTATCTGAAATGTGCTTTGCTGGTAACTACAATGTACCATTCAGTCATTTGGTGCAGTGGTGGCCTTTTGGATTTGCACAGCTCCTATATAAGGCAAAGACTCTTAGTTTAGTCCTCCAGCACTTAAGTGTTTAAAATAATCTAGTGACCAGGGCTCGGGTTTGGTTTGGTTTGATGTGTTAAATGGCTCACTCAGATGCAGGAAATTAATTCCTGTGATCAGGTGATTGTCAAGTAAACATAAATAATTATTTTATCAGATATCCTCAGTATGCGGTAAAATAAGCAAAGGTCAGTTCATGATTGTATTCCCTGAAGTATGCATACTATAGTTCTTGCCATTTTTATTTATTTTTATCTTTCAAAACATTCAAGTCCCCACCATTCTGTGGAGTTAACAAAACCTTCAGTGTTGGGATAGTCATTTGTGTACCACATTGTTTTTGCATAGTTTGGAGCCCCACCAGCAAAAGTGGAACAGTTAGGTCTATAGACTGCACATGGAGAACTGTCACATTCCTTCATTTTAACCCTATAAGCACACATCTATGGTCTGTTTGAAGCAAATGGAGCAGACAAAGAGTGCTTTGAGTTCAAAAAAGACCTAACCAAAATTCCATTAAGAAGTTTTTACCTCGAATGTGAATATACGGTTATTAACCTAAGTTAGAAGAACTGCGTTTATTGTTGTCTTTGAAAGAAAATCATCTTCCCATTTTCAGTCATTTTTGCCATTTTTGAACATTTTTGTCTATTTCAGAAGGAAGTATTTGAAGAAAGCAAGAAAGAGCTTTACAAACTGATTATTACTTTAAAGGTAGCGGTTAACCTTTTTTGTTGTAAGAGCTAATTAATGTTCATCGTGTAAGCTTTGTTCGGGCCACTTTATGGAGCACATTTTGCCTTTACAGTGTTAAACTCTTACATAGAAAAAACATCTTGAATGAATGCCCCCTTGAATGGAGAACCCCTCAAAATGTATTTGGAAGGTTGTAGCTGTGTATAGCTTCAATGCAGTATGATTCCAAATCCGTTCACTAAAGTTACCTTCCGTAGTACTGTACTGGATAGAATTACATTATATTGCAAGGCTGGCATAGATGATCTGTCATTGTTAGTCCTATTTTTTTTTTATATGATCATTTTGATATTTTTATTATGCTTGATTTTTTTTAAAAAAATTTGGCTATCTTGATTCAGTTACTTTGATCCTTAATATATTTCCTAACATATATCTAGCAGAATTTCAGTCCCCATCGCACACTGAAATAGTTTGACTGAGGATTGCTTTTTATCTTTTCAGTAGTTAAATCCATTGCAGATCTATGATGAAAGCATAACACAGATATCAAAATTAGCATTGCTGTTGAAAATTTGTTATTTTATATTAAGTAAAACAAAGATTTATCAGTATGATCAGTTAATTCATTAATCTACAGTTTCAAAATTTGCTTTGCTAGCTTGATTTAATCAGCGGGCTCTCATATGATAAAGTTTATGGCATGGCCTGAAGTAATCCACGCATGTCTCTTGATTTAGGCAGCACAGTTCATATTATTTCTCTATAATATGTTATTTGTCTCTGTTGTTCAGTCAAAAGAAATGGCCACCTTAGTTTCAAAATATTACTTTGACTAAAGAAAATAATACAGTTAATTCATATTGTTGACAATCTGAATGCATGCTCAGACAGAAATGTAATATGTTTGCACTGTAATATGAAAAGGCAGAGAACATTTATCTTGCAGGGGCCTCTTGATATCACTTGGGTTTTTTGAGTAATTTATATTTGTAAATCAAAATTATCTGAATGAGAAATCTACAAATATTTCAACATTCTTCAACAGTTATAATTATATTTTATATTTTAAAATAGGGTTGGGTCTTTGATCAGTTAATTAAGTTTTGGTTAATTCACTGATCAAACATTGGTCAGATACTGTCAGTCAGTAGTACAGCATAATATTCATGTTATGAGAATTACAAAGAAGATGTTCACTAATCGTTTTGATAATTATATTATACATTAAAAAAAGCAAATTACATACCTCTTACTGTGAACCAATGATGTTAAGTTTAAAAGACAAAATCATTTATTTTCGCTTTTTTATTTTTCTTTTATTATTGCCCATTCCATAGGGAGCTTAGGGTGGCATAAATCTTCACTGGTACAACATCTTGATTCAGAGTAGTCTGAAAGTGTGTAAATGTCACCTAGTGAGATTTATGGCTGAGTGAAACTTGGAAACTCTTCCTAGGTGGCTATCCTCTGAAACTCTGTGTGGCCTTTGTGGCTGATGTATTTGTTGTTGTTTGCCATCAAGTCAACTACAACATATGGCTGCCCTATTAATGGGAGACTTCCAAGAGCCCTGATCATCAGCTGCCCTGCCCAGGTCTTGACTGAACCAATCCAGTTGTAATGTGACTTCCCTCTTTTCCTACTGCCTTCCAATTTACTGTTACTGTCTTTTCCATTGAGTCATGCCATCTCATGATATGTTCAAAATATGAAAACCTCTGTTTCGTCATCTTGCTTTCTAGCGCCAGTTGGGTCTGATTTGTTCTTGGTTCCCCATCATTTGTCTTTTTAGTGGTCCATGGTCTCCTCACAACTGTCTTCTAGCACTACATTTCAGATAAGTTGATTGTGTTTCTATGAGCTTTCTTTATTGTACAGCTTTTAAAAACATGTATAGAAACTGGAAATGCTATGACGTGAATGAGTCTGACTTGGTAATTCAATGATATATTTTTACAGTTGAGGGTCTGGTTCTTTGCCACTGATAACATCTTGTGTTCCTCACAGAGGTACCTTAAATGCAGGTTAGTTAGAGGAGGAACCATCTCTATACTGCTTTGGGTGCCTTTGCCTGCTGCAGGCCTTGAGAGCAAGCTGCCCTCCATTCTTTTCCTCGTTGATGGATAGCATCACCATGCATTTTTAAAAAAACAATCTGTCAGCTGCAGAGTAGCATGCTTGCAAGTGTCTGGTGAACAGATAGTATCTGACTGGTCAGTTGACCGATGTGCCAGTCCTAGTGAGGGGGTAGAAATTGGTTCAACTTAATTGTGTACTTTTAAACCAATACATGAACTCAAACTTTAAACTTTTCAGAATTTTGCAAAGGAGTTCTCCAATAAAAAAAATGCACACAAAAATGCATATGTTAAGAGATATTTTGTTTGAAAAATGCATACAGTTATGGAAATACTGTTCAAATCTATTCCATTGAGAAAATTGTCAGCAATATGTATATTAGGCAAAGTTATACACAAAAAGGCATATGTATGCCCATATGTTCATATGAGTTTTCAAGTTAACTTTCTAAAAAATTGATTTCTATGACAAATTGAACCTAAGGTTAGAAGAATGAAATCAGAATTGAAAAATTCAGCATTCCCTAGCCAGCTTTTAACATGAATTGTTCTGTTCAAAACCAAACTGGGACTGAACTCCTTCCCTTCATTTTACTGCCATATTCATGAGTGGCAAAAGGAGGAATTTCAGTAATTTTTCAAGGGGATTGAATATGAATGAAATGGGGGACTTACTGGCAGCAGCAAATTTCTGACAGTTACTAGTTACCTGGTTTCCATCTTGGAAAAAAGGGGGAGGCATCAGCAAACAGGTAGTTAGTCTGAAGAGTTCTTCTTGCTGCTACAAACTTGGCAGCAGCTATAAAGCAGCAAAGAAAGCTGAGAAATTTCACTCTTTCTTCTATCTCCTTTGCCTTTGAACTTCAAGCTGAAAGTCCCCATCAAAGAATTTTGGTTCAGCAGTGCGTTAAATGCCTGTTAGTATTTTTAGTAAGATGGCTCTAGAATTTTTTTTTTTTGGTTATTTACATTTGAGGTGGATGGTGTCCATGTGGTCCTAGAGTATTAGATAATAAGAAGCAGGAAGGGATGCTTTCAGATGTTATTGGACTCCAAACTCTTATCAGTCGCAGGCAGTATAACTAGTGGGCGTTACAATCCAACAATATCTAGAAGGCTGTTTACAAACCTCTTGTTCAAAGATATCTAATATTTCTTCTCACTGAAAATATATTTCGGAATCATTTTAATGTAAACATGTTCAGTTCCAGAGTAATTGAATATATATGCACAGCAGATCTTATTCTGTTATACAGTTGGCCTTCTCCATATGTGGGTTTGACTTTCACAGATTTGATTATTTGAGAGTTTCTCCAAACACTGCCCCCTTCCCCCAGATGCTTCTTTTCCTGGGGAACCTACCCTCCCAGCAGCTCTGATCAGGCTGTGCAGCCTTTTAAAAGCCCACATCTGGTTCTCCTCCTCCACCACCAGCAGCTGCCGTGCCAGCTAAGAACAGCTTGCAGCCCAATGTCTCATCACCTCAAACACTTTCCCAGTGTCCCCCACCCCACCCAAGAACAGAGAAGGACAAGGTTACCATGCTAATCTACCCCCTTTCCCTCTCCTTGCCCTGACCCTATTCTGGTGTATATGTGTGTGTGTATGTGCAGAGAGCAACTTGTCCATTCTGTCCACAATGCCTCAGCCCCTTCCTACAGACACACACAAATACACATTTTGATATTTTTTTATTTTCCCACTTTTGCAGGAGTCCTGTGCCCCTAACCCTAACAAATGGGGAAGGCTGACAGACTCTAAAGTAGCACCTTCAGCTTGTTTATCTTTGTGATTGTTCAATAATAAGAAAGTTAAGGGTTGAAGCTTTGATCATGCAACAATCTGAACAGTCCACAAGAATTTTTTTTTTATGGAAATTGCATATACAGAATGTTTGCAAGTTTTGACACCCCAGGCCATGTCCAGACTCACTTGAAGCCAGTGACATGTCTCATAGTGATTTCAGTTTGCTACAAAAAGCTACAGTTTTTTGTAGCAGTTTATGGAACTTTTTTTAGAGCAACAAATTCAGAGAAATCTTAAAATTGATAAAATAAACATCAGCAGGATATTCCTTCCAGCATACAGCATAAAGTTATTTTTCCGTAGGCTGGGGTTGACTGCGTGGCACTTTTGTCTCTATGTTTATATGAGGGAATTGAACTGGATGCAGGTCCACATTTCTTCTGTTATTCTAACCCTAGTTCTGTACTGTTAAGTGATACATATGAGAGCTCACTGAAGCTTCTTTTTGTATTCCCTCTGTCAACTCACATTTAGTTTGATGTTTTGCAAAAATGTAGAATGGTAGAACAGCCAGTCAATCAATATAAAAATTAAAAAGTGCATGCATTAGTAAAGTAATTACAAATACAAAGTGGGAGATGTACAGGTACTTAGCTTGATATAAGTGTCAGCTAAAGAGTAGGTAAGGGAGGAATTAAAGATATAGGTCTAGTATTTTCAACTCTGGACATAGGTACTATATGCAGAGAGCAAATTGTCATAAACATATACTTATAAGGAGAAATTAAATAAAAATATCTCCCTGGCTATGGCATCATCATCATCATCATCATTATCATCATCATTTTTATTGACTAGAGCAGAGCTTTCCAAACTTTTCATGTTGGTGAGACATGCATCATTTTGTGACACAGTAATTCAGTTTTCCTAGGAAACTGGAGGTTAAACTAACCCCATTATAAGAGATACAGACACATACATAAATTGTAATAACAAAATGTATGGGGACACAACATATCTCATGAAAACTTTTCATATATTTTTAAAAATATATGATTTATAAATAATAACATATATTTCCAAGATTGTAGGTGACACACTGTGTTGCAGCACACCATTTGGAAAGCCCTGGACTACAGAACTAATGATACACTTGATCTGGAATAAACAAGAATGACTTGGCCCACATTTCAGATCCCATACCATACTCGGATGAAGGCAAAAATTCCCATTAATTTCAATGGAATTTTCCCCCTAAGTTACATTACTTCCACATTTTCTTCATTGGTGTTTTGTTTTTAGTGAAAATTTCTTAATGGATGTATGGATGGATGTATGTAGTTCTGCCTCCCCATTAGGATTTTGAGTTTTCTCCTTTTGACAGCATGGTCCCTTCTCTCACCTGACAAGCTGTTCCTGACTAACTGCTCCTAAAAGCAGAGGGAACTTCAGAAGTGCTATCTGACACAAACTAACTGCTGTCTGGGGAGAGAAAAGTGACAAACTCCAGTGCACCGTTTTCAAAAGTGCTTCCAAGGTAGCAGTCTTGCTGCTTGTGCTGTACAAAAGTTTATACATATGATTCACATATTCCTTCAGATGTATCAGATAAATTTCATGTACAGAAATTGTTTCAATATCCAATACTGTAAACTATAGTGTCTGGTGATCTTTAGCACATCCTGAATGAACTTGGGAATAAGCCCAGATGAAAATAGCAAATAATTTTTGAAGAAAATATACTTAAGATTTCATTGTAAAGGAAAGCAATACAAATGTATTTTAAAGCAAACCAGGATGTTTTGGTCCAAATGATATTTCTCCAATCATTCCCATGACAATGATGCATTCTTCAGGATAAGAATAAGCATCTACTAGTCCAACTCAGGAACTTTTTGTTGTGAGCACATTGCCCCTGTTTTACTTTATAATTAGATTATGAATCCCACATTATAGATTTAGACTAAAGTTCTCTGCTATTGTGTTTGTATGTGTCTGTGTATGTGCCTTCAAATCATCTGTAGAATTTCATAGTGTTTCTTAGGCAAGGAATACTCACAGATGGCTTTGCCAGTTCTTTTCTCTGCAGTAGAGCTTATAGCACCTAGCATTCCTTGGTTGTCTCCCACCCAAGTACTAGCCAAGACTGTCCCTCTGCTATTACTTCTGCTCTTACCAATTTTCAAATTATTTTTGATTGTTTGCTCATACATGTCATTGAAGTGCCTTGTAAGAGCATGGCATGTGTAATATGTGTTCTTTGCTGCACATTATCGCATAATGAGTCACAGTACATCCTTTTATGATAGGCTTTTACCAAGTGTACTTTTCTTTGTTACAGTAGAAGACTATAGTTTGACATGGTGAAAGAGACACATCTTATTTATTTATTTATACATACATACATACATACATACATACATACATATGCCTGTTTGGCATTGTAGGAAAAGATAGCCTATTGCTGAGGCTAAAACTGTCAAGAAGGAATCTATAGGGTTAAAGTAACATCACTCTGCACACCCATGTGTTACAGATAAGGAGACCTTTTCATTTCCTTTGAAAAGATTGCATTTGCAGCAGTTACAGCAATCAACATCTGAGTGTGTGTAGAGATGGTAGGATTTAGGTATTTAGCCGTACAGAATGCTCCAAAAAACATAATCACAATCAACATTGATGTGCATAATAAAAGTATTGTAGTTCACTGGAATGAACTCAAGGTTTATTATGCATTCAGTAATTACAAACATACCATATCTGACAGATTGGGTAATATTGAGCTTTGGAAGCATGACAAATATTTTTCACTCTGCCAAACACTTATAGATAGTCTGCATTTCAAATTATAAGGCCACTAGAAATGGGTATTTAAATCTGGATTTGCTAAATCTGAGACTATCTTTGACAGGTCAATTACTTAAACTGAGTTGCTCTGCCCATGAAGTACAGTTGCCAAAATTTGCTTTTTAAAAATGTTGGATCCTGGGTAGGACTGAAGACAGAAGGAAAATATGAGCTCAGAGAGATTAACAGTCATGGTTTGACAGCAAAAAATCTTGGTTTAGATCAGGGGATGGGCGAAGTGCAGGCCATGGGCTGCATGTGGCCTCCAGGGCCATTTTGTGGTCCCAACGTCCCCCCTCCAAGGGATTGGAATGAAATTTTTTGAAATTTTTCTTGGCCTGGAAGATCCAAGAACAAGCCCTGATGTCCCTTACTGGGCAAAAAAAGTTTTGAGTTCTTTTTTTGTGGGAAGAGATGCTGGGGTTAGGGTGCAATCCTTCAAAGTCTCCTGGAAGGCTAATGCAGGCCCCTAGTCTCCTACAGTTGCTCAGCCCCAGTTTAGATTTCTGTGAAATCTATTGGCTTTTCGGGACCCATGTCTGATGTAGCAACTTTATTCTGTAAGCAAGAATATATCTGCTGTCTGCCCACCCTGTTCTCATGTGCATATTTCCCCATCTACATCCAGACCATAGCTGTAGGAAATTCCCATTTCAGAAATAACATTATGAGTCAAGATTACCCTAAATGTGCATCTCACACTTTGAAGTAATGATTCGACTTTGTTGTGTCCATCTTTATGTATACAATAGTCATATATAGCATATACAGGCAGTTCTCATAACCTTCAGAAACCAGACAGGATTATATTTAGTTGGAAAAGGGGAGGTGTAACTAAGGGCTTAGGTCCACGCAATCCTTGATAATACACCTCTGAAGTATTGATTGTTAAAAATCCAAAAATCCATAGTCCAAAAGCTTATGAAGCAGCTACTTCAAACACAATATGAAACTAAAAATATAAAAATATTCCCTCCCATATGCTGCCAATTTAGGGGGGAAAAAGGTTTAGCCAAAAATACATGGTTAGATATGCACCGTAAAACACATTTCTAAACAACGAAGCCATGGATCAAAAAGGCCATCTTTGCCAGCCACTGGAAGAAAAACAGTAAAGGACAAAAGTGAAAATGTTTAGAAAGTGTTTAGAAAGACCTCTGATAGGGTACATCCAGTAAAGGACTTTAAGAATAGAGCTTCAGAAGGAGAAGTTCAAACTGGTGCATTCATAGGTGGGAAAGTGGTCTTTCTTGTATCCTAGCTATCAGCCCCACTGTCAACACCTAGTATAGCACGGCAAATGCTGAGCTTGTGGGTCCTTGTATTCATAGCCTTTTGATGTCAGATTTGTTGTTTAATATTTAAGAACTTGTTAAATATTTCTTTACAACCTGGTATCCTGAAGGACACTGCCAGAGGAGGAAGCTGAAACTGCCTGTATCTCAGTATTTTCAGAATGCCCCTGGATTCCAATATGGAACCTAAAGGTATTTTGGGGGAATAAAGATGGCATTGGCTGCTTTGCTCAGTGCCCTCATTTTTAGTGGCAGGCTGCTTACTGTGTTCCTGTTGCTGATCATATTGCACTTCCTTACCTATTCCCTGCTGAGATAGGGGAATATTGGGGTGCTGGGGAAGAGCACATAGCTGGGTAGTCTAAGGGGTTCCTCAAAAGCAGCAGAGGGGGCACAATGTGCACCTTTCCCAGGACCCCTAGTGCTGCACCTAGACCATTCAAGATTTTGACAATTTTCACCAGAATGTAGATGAAATGAGCTGTGACAGATGATGCCGCTGTGATTGAGGAGCAACTGACTGTGCCAAGGATTGGGCCAGTGAGTGAGCAAGTCAACCTGCAAACATCCCCTGCAATGGAAGGTCAAACAGAAACAGAGTTGCTCCAGTCAGCTCATGACGGAGAGGGAACAAGCAGTGATGCGGAGGAGTGGTAGCCGCCTGTGCCCGTCAGCCCTCAATCACGAAGAAGGCTGAAACGGGCTGCTCAGAGGGAGGCTTCATGGACTAGGTTGAGGAAACAATAACAAGCAGCACCTGTTCACAGTGGCTATTTAAGTCTGCCAGCGTGGCTGCTCTTTGCTTGCAGCAAATTACTAGCAAGCCCTCACGGCCTTCGTGTCTCCTGCTCCCTGAAACCCTCCAGACGGATCTTTGCCTCTTGAACCTTTGGACTGGACCTTCACCTGGCTCAGCTTGCATTTTCCTTGTGTTTGGTATATTTGGACTCTCCCTGAAAGTATTCCTGACCTCCCTTCTCCCTTGCTGGCTGCAACTCGGCAGGGAGAGATTCCTGACATGGGCATAGAAACTTACAGGAAGTCATTATGGCTATTTTAGAATTCATATACTATGTTTTTACATCCCATTCTCATCTAAAGTTTTGTGATTTCCTTCTGAACCTGTTTAAAGCTCTTTTCGCACATTACCCATTTGCGCGGTTGGGAGGGGCGTCTCGCGTGAAAAGCCTCATCCGGAACGCTACCGCTTCCCCGCTCCTTCGTCCCGCAGGTCACTTCTTGGTAGCGCGACCGTCGCGCTAGCGCCCCACCCCTTCCTTCCGCAGTGCAATCTGGGAACTGTAGGCTGCGCTGGGGGAGGAAGCATGACCAGGCCGGCTTGTTCGGCACACCGCACGCATGTAAGTGCGCGAGGGCCTTGCGAGCATTGCGCGACCGCGCAGTATTTTCACCTTAGACCTGAAAATAAGAAAATGCGTGAGCGTTCCGCTTTAGGCTCCTGAGCATCGTGTGAGTGGGAGTGCGTTGTACGGACCGATGCTCCCATTTACGTGATGCTCAAGGGGCCCTCGCGCAAAAAAAAAACTGCATGCAAAAAGGGCCTAAGTTTCCGATAATGCCTCAATGGCATCCCAATACAGAGTGTGAATTGTATCAGGTAGAAACTGCATTAAAGCAAACTTGTGTCAGGAAAAAGACAAATATAAGGCTGCAATCCAGTGCCCATTTACTTAGAGTAAGGGTGACCTTGGGCATGTCACACACTCTCAGCCGCAGAAACCTCATGATAGGGTCACCTTAGGATCACCATAAGTTGGAAATTACTTGAAGGTACACAACAACAACAAAGCCCTTTGAGTACAGTGCATGTACATGAGATTGCACTGGTCAGTTTGTTTTGTTATAATAGTTTTATAGAAAGAAGTCTACTTTTATTAGAAAAGGAAGGTAGATAGCTTTTGTGTATATAAGCCCCTCCTATTTTAATGGCATATGTCTTAGCAGACAAATGTTCAAATTAATTCTTTATTCTTGTTCAGGCTGGCTTGTCATATTGCTGTTAGTGCTGTGATTTTACTGTGGTTTCATATTTTTTAAAATAGAAATTGGTTTTATGCCCCTTTCATAGTCTTCTAAATGACAAAGTAGGATATATATATATATATAGTTGTTGTTGTTATTTGCCATCAAGTTGGCTTTGACTTATATCAACCCTGTGAATGAACAAGGGCCTTAAATACCCCAAAGGCACCAGATCCTGTCTGAACTTGGAAGCTAAGCTAGGTCAGCCCTGTTAGTACTTGGATGGAGACCACCAACAAATACCAAGTGCTGCAGGCTATATTTCAGAGGAGGGAACTGTCAAAACCGTATCTGAGTATTCCTTGCCCAAGAAAACCCAATGAAATTCATGGGGTCACCATAACTCAACAGGCAACTTCAAGATGTGCACTCACACATACACGCACGCACACACGCACACACAGAAACAAATACCTTCAAGGTGCCCTTTTAGCAACAGGCCTGTTCAAATCTTGCAAACTGAGGGCTGTATGCAAATAAATGCATAAATATGCATGTGCCAGCATGCGCACACACACAAAGGAACAAACATATGCATATATACACAGATGAGTTTAGGAATGGGGAGGAAGAGGCTTAATAAAGTGAGACCTAAAAGATAGCAGAAATGTAAAGAATATATCCTGTTGCTGAGGTGTGAGACATAGAGTAGGTGTCTTTCAGTGATTTCCCTGCAATAAAATCTTTGTCCAGCTCTCTTTCCCTCATAAAAGGGTGATTTATTTAGTTAGCTGCCTTGGATATACAAACGGGGAATCGAATCTTGAGTTGTGTGCTTTTTGGCTTCTACAGCCTCACCAGGAGTAAGGATTTTGCAACAGCAACTTAGCTAACGAGTCTCTTGATGATGCAGGGGACTGAATGAATCCGTCTAGCTCTCTCACTCCTGTTTTGGTGCTGCAAAACTAAAAAGGAATGAAAAGTAATAAAGACCTATTTTGAGCACTAAAATAAGCAGACATGACTCAGAATGCTTGCAATGAATACAGTGGTGAAGTAAAAAAGGTGCCATTTTTACACAGTCATTTTTCTAACCATAATGGCCTTTTAAACTCTTACTAAAATAGAGTATTTGCTTGGGCACTTTTCTTGGAAAACTGAATAAAAAGGAGGGAAAAGGAACTTGTAGGATCTAAACGTCTTATTTTCAAAGTAGTCATAACTTGGGGAAAGGGACCCTTCTGGGACCATTTTGACAAGAACTCCAATATGAGTAATTTTGACATTTGGTCAGAATTAATATTTCCTTTACATCTATTTTAGGAAACCTATGTCAACAACAGATTGATATCACATTGTTCATTGAATTCCAACTACGTTCCATCACTAATGTTGAAGAGAGAATATACAATGGCTATGATATGAAACTGAAAATGTGCACAGTGACTGGATATTGATGATTTAAAAGAGATTTTGAATCTGTGTCTACAAGACAGCATACTTCATTAAAGTACATAAGTACAGTATGAATGTATATGTGTATACATGTATGTATGCATAAAAATTACTCTCCTGCAAACTTCCATGCAGAAGTGAAGAGGAACTGTGTCTGAGAGAACTAATGACTTATCCAAAGCTACAAAGGGATCTCATAATGGCTGAGCAGAGATCTGAACTAGAAACTTCCTTACTTGCAATGTATACTCTTAGTCACTATGTGGAAATAGCTATTCCTAAAATGGTTTGAAGAGATTAAAAAATAATTAACTTCAGAAGCTGGTTATTGAAAATATTATAACAATTAGTGGTTCACCACTCTAGTTCACAAAGGATGGCAATAATTCTAGATAATAATAATCATATTTACCACAGACCATTACATTACCTAATTCATAATAGATGGTAGGATAATAATGAACAAAAAATATTGCTGCAGTTCCTGATTTTAGGAAGACCCAATCCATAATCTCAATACACTATAGGCTATCAAAATTATGCAAAGGGCAGAACTGGCTGAATTTATCCTCTAACATTTCACAGATGAAAACCAGAACATATGTGACCAATTACCAGAGTATGGTCAACATGGCAAACATTGTTAAGGAGGACAAATACATTAACTAGGAGAGACAGCAGCAGTTTGTTTTGCCTGAGCCTGCTGGGAAGGGTAGACTTCTCCTCTCTTTTCCTCTTCTCTCTACTGAGTTAATTGAGTGCAAACTACTTTTGTACTTTGAACTTGGTTTGCAACAATTGGAGTAAGCTGAGGACAAAGGGGGGAAGTTGGAGGAGGACAGAGAGTTAAAGTGTTTTAAAAAACAACCAGGAAGTGGTATGATAGAGGATTAATCAGGACTGTCCCTGCCAACTCAGGACTGTTGGAAGGTATGTAGCTGTACGACCAAGGCTGTGTTACAAGAAAGAATCAGTCTCAGTGGCTACTTATAGTTAACAAAAGTTGGAATTGAAACACCACTACTGTTTTGCCATTGTGGAAATTAAATACTACCAATATTTATCTTAACATTCTTGTATCTTTATTCATACCTCTAGTTCTTTTTTAAAAAAGAAAGATAATTTGCATGATATGCTACCTCTGCATTAGGAATAAAATAGCAAATGAAATGCAACAGGTATCCTCTGCAATTCCTCATAACAAATGCTATATTTCCAACCTCTGTTATGGGAGGGCTAATGGGAAAAACTGGAGCTGATGGAGTACCAGCTGCTTGGTGGGAAGTGTTTCCAGGCTCCCCAGCTGGATTGGAGTGATAACATCTTCAGTTCATGCCACTTGAAGGAAGCCTCCCCCATACTGCCAGGCCAACACTTTGGCTAGGCCCAGAAACTATCATGTGGAGTCTGGTATTGGTAAAAATGGCCATTTCCTCATACTGCTGTTCCCCCATGGGCCTGAAAAGGGACCCAGGTGTTTATCCTCTCTAATATTGCATTTCTGACTTAGTTTTCTCACTGCTGGATTGTGGGTCATTATTATTAAGTAAATGTCAAGTACTGTATTCAGATTTTGCCAAGGTCTTTTGTGCTAGATGTTGCAAATTTCAGTTTCAATACCTGGGAAATATATACCATTTTTATAACATCTGTACCAAAGGAATATATAACTGGTATGATGGAAATACAGACATGCCTCTGAATGCCATGGCAAATCATATCCCCTCTCTATGGGAACAAATGTGGAGTAACGATTAAAGCGGGAGCTGGGTCAGAGGGCCAGTGTTCTGTTCCTGGAACATGTTGAAGGGCTGCCTAGACCTGCTGGAGATACTAGAGAACAGAATAAAACAAAAGACTAGAGGTGGCCAGAATTCCACTCCTGCTTTTGAAATATGCATACTTTATTGTGTCAAACTGTGTGTTGTGGGATTCAACCTATCTAGTGACAGATCTGCCATTTTTGGAGACTTCTACATGCAAATAGCTAGGTTTTACCTTGATTCTAGACTTGCCACGTGGTACCTATTTCGATCATAATTTGGTCTGAATTCAAAGATTTCATTTTTTAAAAAGCAAACCTCTAGTCCTTGTAGAAACTGAGAAATGGGGCAAAATGCAGGTGTACTCTTCTGTGAAATTATTCTACAAGAAAAAAGTTCATCCAAGAATTTCAGCCATGAGGGAAGTGACAGAGACTGGTGTATGCAGCAGAGGGTGAGAAGCAAGGATGGCCTGTGAGGGATGCCCTGCAAGGCTACAAGGTGAAATGGACAGGGGAGTAGGAGACTCCAGAGAGTGAGCGGTGAAAGCAGTGGAATGCAAGAGGCAACTGAGGAGTGCCTTGCAAGGGCACAAGATGAGATAAAGGAGGGAGTAGGAGACATCAGGCATTGAATAGTGCAAGCAGTGGAGTGCAATAAGCAAGATGGCACACTGCAAGGGTGCCAGGTGATGTGAGGCAGGGAGCAGCGGGAGTACACAGTGTGATTGTCAGTGTGCAAGAACAGGGCAGAAGTGCTTTGCTAGAGCACAAAACGAGGCAAGAGCATTCCTTGGAAGGAAGGGGAGGATGGAGGACAAAGGAGAGAAGAAAGGAGACAAGCCTATGCGGTGGTCAGGTACAATGTGTAAGAGAGATAGGAGGGAAGGGTGCAAGAGATGGGGGATGTGGTGTTACAAGATGATGGAGATGGAGGGATGGGAGTAAAAGATGTAGCAGCAGCAGCAGCGCTCAAAGAACAAGAGAGAGGGCATGGCAGAAGCATGAAGTAAATCCATGGGGAGGGGAACAGTTCAATTCATTCTTCCAGTGTACTTTTCCCCAAGGTAGTCATACTATGATGCTGCTCTGAGAAAGGAAAGAGCTGGGGAAAGGAAAAAGGAAAGGGCAGATTGAAGCTTATTAAAGTAGATGCCTGATATGAATGTTCAGATTTTAGAGAAAGGGGTCCAAGCAATGATAAAAGTCTTTTTTGGAAGGGGGGATGGGCTTACTCCACCTTCATTGCCTTGGGAGTGTGCTGTGGGCATTTGAATTGTTTACTCATAGGTA
This sequence comes from Ctenosaura bakeri, assembly GCA_948474755.1. Classification (NCBI taxonomy): domain Eukaryota; kingdom Metazoa; phylum Chordata; class Lepidosauria; order Squamata; family Iguanidae; genus Ctenosaura; species Ctenosaura bakeri. The sequence goes on along the minus strand of CAOLHI010000267.1, from coordinate 564,583 downwards.
TGACCTACTAAGTTAAACATGCATAAGAGAGGAATACCATTCCTCTACAATGTAAACTCTATCAGAAAAACAAAATGTAAAACAAAAAGTCTTCAATGTAAACTCTATCAGAAAAACAAAACAGCAGCTACAAAGGTGAAATGTGGGAAGGATTTATATCGAGAAGTACAAGGATGGTGTTAGGGGAGGACACAGATGGATTGGATTTTTTTGGATTGGCACTTGTTGGTTGGTTCTTCTTCTTACATCTTACTTTTTTCTTATACCTTCTCTTATACCTTATACTGAAGCCCACTTCATTAGATTTTGGAGAGTTGCCTCAGTTGTCAGATCTTATATACATATTTGGGGTGCAATGGTGTAATTAGTGAGGTAAGAGGTAGTAGAAATATACAAATACAAACATTTATTGTTAACTAGCAGTAGCAGACAAAATGGAGTGGGAGAACAGACACCCTTGCACAGATGAGCAGCTTAGCATGTTTGTTTTGACGAAAAGTAAGTTTCAGGTTACAATAAAACATTTAATCTCTATCTCTGAAGGAAATCTGACCATTCTTTTTTCCTTTCATTGCTCCTGTTGTCCTTGTTTTCCTTTGCATCTCACCCTGTGAATCAGATAACACTCACTCACAGGTGCCTCCTCTGATCTTTTCATGGATCTGTAGATTTTTGCCATCAGTGGAAAAAAAATGGTTATGAAACAATAGTTAGTACTATGTTAGTACTATGCTTTTTTTGTACTGCACTACAAAGGTACAATGATCCAGGATGGTATAGTGATTTGAATGCTGGATTATGACTCTGGAGACCAAGTTTTGAATCTCCATTCAGCCATGGAAACCCACTGGGAGACCTTGGGACAGTAACACACTCTCAGGCCCTTTTTGCATGCCAGTCCTGTTGTGAAATGGCCTCAGGAGCCTCGTGTGATTGCAAGGACCATTCCACATGACGTCCTTGCAATCGCATGACACTCCTGAGGCCATTAGGCAGTGATCGAGCATTATATCATTTTTGGCTCGTTGCCGAAAATGATGCACAACTGCATGTCCCTCCCATGCCCCACCCACACTTACCTTGTGTCCGGAGGCTCCAGACATGCGGTCATCGCGCTTCCTCCCCCAGCACAGCCTGGAAAAGTACCCAGCTGTGCTGCAGAAGGAAGGGGCAGAGCACTCATGCTTCCTTCCGGCCAGTACGGAGCTGGTGTGGAGGGGAAGCGGAGGGGACACGAGTGCCTCTCGCAAGAGGCTTCTCGCGTAATCCCCTTGCGACGACACCAGAATGAGTTAAGATGCAAAAGAAGCTTCAGCCTCAGAAGAAGGCAAAGGCAGACCCCCTTCTGAACAAATCTTGCCAAGAAAACCCTATGATAGGTTTGCTTCCAGGTTGCCATAAGCTGGAAAGGACTTGAAAGAACACAAGAACAAATATACATGTTCAGTTCATATGGGTTCACTCTCCCTTTTAATTTCCACAGTAATCCTATAACGTGGGTTTGTTGAGAGGCAATGGTGCCCCATAGTCACATGGTTTATTCCATGACTTAGTAGAGATTTGAACTTAGATCTCCCTGTTCCAAGTCCAGCACTTTAAAAGTTACTCTATACGCATTATCTCAGATCAGTTGCAACTGTAAAAAAAAATGATATGAAAATCGGAACACAGTGGAAACAATGCAACAATTAATGTGCCTTATTTGCACAAACAGAAAATTTAGAGTAACATATATAATTTGAACATTATGATAATTAGATACCCAAATATGAGGCAGTGGAATATGGCAACCCAGCTTCCCAGAGAGGCTATTCAATTGTTTTTGGCCAGAAAAGATGCGGCCTAGGCCTGGAAGAACTGAGGGATGGAATAATAGGACCTCTTGAAGCCATACTGTTTCCACACCTAGATTGGTGTGTCAGACTGGGATTTGAGAGATCTAGGTACACTCAGCCCTGATGTTTGTGTAGTAACTCTGATCTGGTCATTCTCTGTCAACCTAATATACTTTCCAGGCATGTGTGAGAATAAAATGGAGAAGAAAATAGTCCTGTGTACTAATGCTTCTCAGGCTATCTGATGCTAGGGATTGGCAAATAGTTTGTTCCAATGTGACAGAGTATCAGATTTTTGGCCATTGGGTACAATTTCTTCTTTCTTTCCTGGATGTTTGCCAGGGACCAGCAGCCAGTGGCTCAAAAACCAGAACCAGTCCAGGGACCACCACTTTAAGCAGCCCTGCTCTAAACCACCCTGATTTCATTGGACAAAATTTAGAATATAAATGGAATGAATGAATGAATGAATGAATGAATGAATGAATGAATGATCTGGCTCCAGTTTTTGAAGGGTCACAGTCTCTTAAAACACCTGTATTTTGTTACAAATATGATTGGGCTAAGCTTTTGATGACTTGTCTAGCCTGGAATTATGGAGCAGATTTTGTGGTCCATGATGTTCCAATTAGGGATATGAAAAAATCTCTTAGCTGGTGAGATTTTGGTCAAGCCAGGCCAACTCAGCATGACAGGATAGCCTGTCAAGGATTTGCCACCCCCTGTGAGAGGTTTTACTGCCAGTGGAAGAGTGAGGCACCATGCTCTTCTTTTTCTATTATATTTTCTGCAGTTTGTTCAAAAAGTTTTACAGTGAACCTAGTGTCTTTTCTCTTACTGTAGCCAAGCACACAAGCTCAAAAGGACAGATTGATTGATCTCAATGATACAAAATTTCCCCCATGTGACTACTTTTTAATAGTCCATGCAAAAAGGCAACAGCTGTCATAGTTTTAGTTTGGGGGTATTTGAATACCTTAAAGGCACCAGATCTCATCTGATTTTGGAAGCTAAGGAGGGTCAGCCCTGCTTAGTACTTGGATGGGAGACCATCAATGAATACCAGATGTGGTATGCTATATTTTGGAGGAAGAAACTGGCAAACCCAACTCTCAGTATTCCTTGCCTAAGAAAACCCTGTGAAATTCTTGGGGTCACCATAAGTCAGCAGGCAACCTGAAGGCATGCAACATACACAAAAAGAGAGAGAAGTGTGCAAAAATCAATCTCTTTCATACTGATTTTAAAAAACCACATAAATGTGTCCTCTGGTGGTGAGATGAGGTGTTTGTTTGACTGTTTGCTGCTTGTTTACAATCTAACAGCAAGCCAAATCGGGATCTGTATCTCTCATTTCAGTCCATTAGATGCAAGAAGTTTGCTTGCAGACTTTTTATTAACTGAAACATCAAGGTCTGTTATTACAGAAGCATGCTTAAAAGTTTCAATGTTTTTGGTAAGAACTGAAATTGGCATTTAAAAGGCTTATGTAGTAGGCCAGCAACTGCAGCTTTAAAACTGCATGGTGTTAGTTTAATGTCTGAATGCTTTCGATAATTAAAACTTTCTATTCATACAAAACTAGTGTGCCAGGCAAAGGCTAACAAAGAACCTTCTTCCTGACATGCTAGTTTTATATATGCAAGGAGTTTTAATAAATGAGTGAATAAGGGGAACATTCGAAAATATATAGCTGAAGTGGTAGAGGTGAAAGGAAGACTTTTACTAAACCTTAGCTAAAATATTTAATTTTAATCCAAGGAGGATGGAAAGGTCCTGGCAATGCTGCAGTATTCTCTGGATATTTGAGGCAAGGAGAAGATCTACTAAGATAAACAGTTCACAAGCTGCTGAAATGGAATTTTGAAAAATTACTTTATGAACAATCAGAATTTTTAAAACCAAAAACAGTTACTTTTCTGTGTTCTGCCACTACTCAGTTCACATACTAGCAGTGTTGTCAAACCAGTTAGGCTCCAAGTAACTCGCCAATTTAACATGCGTATGGGCTAGTACATACAACAAGTGTATTCAAACAAGGCAGTGACCATGTGGACTGTTCATATGGATAATTGCTTTGCCTATGACCATAAAAAGAGATGGAAAGAGAGCGATCTCTGTGTCTGTTTCCACATTTCTGTTCTTTTATAAGTGCACAGGGAAATGTGGATTTTTCCAGCACAATAGACACTGAGAAGATACTTCCAATAACAGAATGAAACTAAAATGTGTGAAGTTCTGGCTTCAGGTTAAGTGCAAATTAAGTGTATGTAGCTATAGGCATTGCTAGACTTATGAAAGGGTTGGATTATGCGTTTATTTTAATAAAGGGATCAGAGTCCCTATACTCAAAGGGTGTTGGGTTCATACACTTTGATGAAACCATTATGAAAATATAAATGCCATATTTTCATCAGATGGACTCTGTAGGGATAATGGTATTTCAGCAACAGCATGTTTGACAGTTACTGCAGAGCGTTTTATGCTATTCATAAAAGCGTTTGGTTCATAAAAGCAGATGTGAGCTGATGTGTTTTCTTAGGCAACAATGCATATAATGCTTATATTGCATATGCAGCACATGTGTAATAACTGTGATAAATTGTGTGTGATCATTTCCCTATTTGTAAAAAATAGACCCAGTCTGAACCAAAACTACTCTTGTGCTTCTTCATCAAAATGATAATCAGTCCAAGAAGAACAGCAATGCACAATTAGGTAAATGATGAAAGAGAGGTGGCTCTCTTGGGTTAGTGGTCTTTGAATAGTACATCCTTTAAGTGGAACTATAGATGCTTAAAGATGGAGATTCATGAAACACATGATATGATCCTATATGAAAGATAAAAGAATCTTAGGCAAGAATCCCAAAGTGATTGCGTCTGCTATATTTCTCAGCTTCTTCCAGTGGATTTGGGATTTTTTTCCCCCTCTTATAGCCTATAGATTCCTCTGTGGTGCCACACCCACTCACCCCTGCTTTGGAGTATTTCTGAGTCTACTAGAGCAAGTTCTTCAGTTGCATGGGGTCCTGTAAAAAGAAAGGAAATATCACTTCCAGCTCCATAATCAGAGGCAATGGAATCTAGCAAAAGCGTACTATTTGATATTCAATCTAATAAAGTCCTTGATTGCAGTAGTAGGCTGGATGTTCACTTGTATGTATAAAGCTTTATTTGCTTGGAAGTAGAGGCAAAGGCCTTCAAACACTTCCGTTTAATTTTTATAATGTGAACTAATTAAGCTGAGTTTGTTCAGTTCTGATGCTTGAGCTACTGTATAGAGATGGAAAAGAAATTTGAGCCAACAGTTTCACCTAATGTACAATGTACATAATAAGGCAAAACATCTCAATAAATTTACACATTATGAAAATGTGTGAAAATACAAATAAATTTCTGCATGCTAAAAACAAAATCCAGAAAATATTCCAACTTGCAATGAAGGAAGAATAGATAGAAAATACAAGTGGGATTTGAACAAATACAATGAAAACAAGAGAGATTTCACATCCATACTATTGATTTCTGTTACAATAACAGAATCCTATTCTTTGAAAAAGGAAACTATAGTGTTTGTGGAGGATCAATTCCTTTTCCCAAGCCAAGATCACTGGAATGTCCTGAACTGACTATGGATTGTTAGAAGGGAAGCACAGCCTTAGACCACCTCTGCCTTAGGTGGAGGAGAAACCATACAATAATGACCTCTGCATCTTCTAAACATATGACAAATCTTAGCTGTTATTTCCAAGAGCTCCAGGCCTGTAAACAAAACAGAAAGAGACAGAAGTATTATACTCAGTCTGCAGGCATTTTTGATTTCTTCTGCTGCAACATTCTTGTAAGTGTGTCACACTGTGGTGTTCTTCCTAGTGGCTTGAGATGTTGCAGTCATTTTGATGCTGTAGAATGAAAGAAAATAGAATTTCACTCTATTATCAACATATATTTTCTTCTTTTCTTTTTCCCAGGTCCCTTATGCTTTTAATGGCATTGGAACAAGCTGAAATTCAGCAGGTGTACATCTCATATCATATGGAACTTTTCTGCACTACGCTGTTATAGTGCTATTATTCCACTTTCTACCTCCTGTGGAATTCTGGGGTTTGTAGTTTATTGAGAATTCTAAATGCCCGTCCCTAGACTACAAACCCCAGGATTCCACAGGAGATAGAAAGTGGAATAATAGCACTATAACAGCGTAGTGCAGAAATGGCCTTGATTTGCTTTCTAGAAAATTTTTGCTGAATTGTGTGTACATTAAAGGAATGGGAAACCTATCATAGAAATAGTGGGAACTAGAAAGAAAGAAAGAAAGAAAGAAAGAAAGAAAGAAAGAAAGAAGAAGCAACATGAGTTTTCGTACTATGTCTGTCTATATGACTACTTTGTAGAATTTTCCCTTAATGGAATGTAGTAGTGAAAACCTTTAACTACATGTTCATTACTTTTTGTCAGCTTTGGGATCTAAGCCTTGTTAGCGTTCTGAAGCATTCCACTAGTACTCCATAAAGATTTGTTAGTACTTCAGAGCTACCAGTTTCTACTCTTTCAAAACTACATGTAGTACTACATTAATGATTTTATCATGACCAGTAATTTGGATAGCTTTTGAAAATGAATTTATGGAAATTTGCTGATGACAGATCAATCAATGACTGTTATTAGTAGAGTACATGTATACCTTGGTTAATGAAACCAATGGGTTTTTGGCTATTACTTCTTTAATAGAAACTTTGGTATCAGAAGCAAAAATAACATGGAAAGAATAAGGATAGGTTCTTACAACACAAACAGAAGAGCAGTTTGAATGTGTGTTTTTTCCTTTCACTAGCCTCCACTTTTCTAATGATTTCCATTTTAGTGGCCAAACTTATGGATCTGGGTGGGTTTTTTTTTAACATGCCATGGGTGGCTGGTACAGCTTATCTGCTCTCTGTGTCTCTCAGTTTTGCTGTGCATGCGTACCTAGTAAGGGATTCCAAAGGCAGCTGCTGTTTACCTTTCCTGTGGTAAGAAGACTCATATGGATACAATTGGCTCTGCTAGATTACAATCTTGTTCTTTCCCAGCTCAAGCTTTATTGCACTGCTTACTACAGAAATGTTTCTGCAACCTAACACCAAAGGTTTGTGTTCTTCAACCATCTTTCACCAGCCTCCTAATGCTGATGCTGCTAAAAAAAACCTTTTAGCTAGACAGGGAAGAAAGGGCAGGCAGAAAAAGACTTTGTGAACTAAGCTTTTTTTCCCCCCTCAGAGGCTTTGTTTAACTGAGGCATGCCTCTATTAGAATTTTTTATTTATACAGTGTTGTCAATGTACATAGCCCTTTGCTGTGTGACAGTGAAAAAAGGTTCCTGCTTCAGGCATGTGCTGTGACAGGAATTCAGTTGGTGGATTTTTCCAAGATTGCATAGTGGTGGTAGATGAAATCAGCCTGGTCTGAGCAACCTATTGTGGACCCAGTGTCAAATGTAGGTCTTTGCGTTTAATGAGAATGAGCACAGACCACATTTTGCTGGAATGGAAAAGGCAGTAATTTTATTGGTTACAGTTAGGGGGGCAAATTCTAATTTCAGAAAGGTCTTGGGTGCCTTCTTGCTGTCTTGAGGGCCATGGACAGAATAGGTCAGTCTAAAGCCAGGGCCAGATATAGTTTTTACTACCTTAGATATTTTCCCACTAAGCATGAAATATATATTTCAAGTCTAAGCATGCTTACTCAGGTGTAAGCCACAGTGCAACAAATTTCTTAAACAGCTCGGTTCCATACTGCTGCTCTTCTGCCTGTAAAGCAGTTCAGTACAGGGTGTTTAAAGTTTAAAATATTTCCTAATCTCCCCAATGATTGTCAATATCAGCAAAAGAAGCTTGAGGGTCAGATGAGCCACAGATCTCCATTCCTGATACATGCCATCTGGTGCCTGGTGAAGACTTCTTTCTTTAGAGAAGTGTTTTTTCCCCAAATGTTTTCAGTTTGGCTCAGTTAGGTCCCCCAAGTTGTTGAGATATACATAAAACTGCTGGGAGAGGTTGTCTGGAGTTTGGCAGTTTGATGCCACAAATATGCTGATGAGAACCAACTCTATCTCTTATGTCTTTTTAATTCATGGAATTCGTATCTGTGCTAAACCAGCATCTGGTGTCAGTAACGGACTGGATGAAAATAAGCATACTGAAGCTTAATATAGACATGACAGATTAAGGAAAAGGTGGGTCAGAGAACAGGGATTCAGCTGGTGTTGAACTTCCCTGGAAAGTTCAGGTTTGTGCCTTGGATGCCCAGAGTCTGATGGTGGCCAGAAGTGCAATTGCCCAGTTAAAACTAGTACATCAGTTGCACCCGTACCATTCAACTGCCGTGTATCAACTGGGATGACGATAGCTAGGCCTCTGCATTTCTGGATTCTCAACGGTTTGCCAAGAGTCCTGATTTTTCCCACCTCCTGTCTCCACCAACTGCAGTTCCAGGGCTTGAGAGTAAACAAGGTTAAAATCAAGTGGTGGTGGTGGGAAATGCTCACTTATACAAGAGAGATTGTGTTGTGTGTGTGTGTGTGAGTGAGAGAGAGAGAGAGAGAGATCTAGCTCACTGCCTGTGCCTCACGATTAGGAATCAGAAAAATCGCCTTCTCCTGTCTCCTTGTGTAATCAGAGTAGCAGCAGTAGCAAGAGAAATTATCATGGTCAGAGAACCTGACTGTGATCCAACTCTTCTTTTCCCGAATTTGCAAGTTTAAGGGAAAGAAAAATATCCCCTTCTTTCTTTTTGCAACCTGAATGGTGGAGAGACAGAAAGAGGGCATGTGAACAGTCAAGATCAAACACATGGAGAGGCTGAGAGAGCAAGCGAACAAACGCATAATTGAAATCTTGTGCCTTTCTTCCTATTAGGTTTTGGAAACAAAAACCTCAGGAAAATCCTTCACTTCTTTCTCTTTCTCCAAGAAGTGTAGCAGAAAAGGGGGAAAGAGAGAAAGTGACTGCTTGAGATTGGAGAGAGATAGTGGTTGTGATTTTGCTTCTTTTCTGTGTTGTCAGGGTTTGGAAGAAGGGAGGAAAAAAATCCTCCCTCCCATCTCTTTTGTCATAGAAACCAAAAGTTATTTATAGACAGTCAGAAAAGTAATTTTATTTCAGTTATAATATAGGTAATTTAATGTTCAGCTTCACGTACAATTAATTAAGAGAATTATGTCAGTCAGAGAAATATTTAATAATAAATATATAAACCAGTTTTATTCTACACTGCCCTGAGATCGTGTATTAATAAATTAAAAATAAAAAGAGTGCAGGCTTTGGGCATTTCTAACACCTGGGCCATTTCCACACTAGACTGTTATAGCACTATTATCCCACTTTCACTCCATAGTGATATGTGCATAGACCACATCCCATTTGAGTTACTGTAATCCTCTCTACACAGGGCTTCCTTTGGAAAGTCTGAATATTTCAGTAGGTCCAGAATATTGCATCAACACCGATTACAGGAAACATATGGCTCTCCTGATAAAATAGCTTCGCTGCCTATTGGTCTACTTCTGAGCTCAGTTCAAAGTATCAAAGTTCAGTTTGGTTCCAGACTGTCTAAAAACCTGTATCTTGCCATATGAACATGGTCAAAATTTTGAAGTTATTGGGGAAAGGCTTTCTTTTATTCCTATCACTTTCACAGACATGTTTGCTGAAAGCACAGAGGAAAAACCTTTTTGTGGCTGCTCCCAGCCTGTAGACCTCTTTCCTACAAGAGGTTTGGTTGGCCTCTTCTTTCCTGTCTGTCCATTGGGATGTAAAACTTTTTTGGGTAGACAAGCTTTTGGCAATGGTTGACACAGAAGTGTTTTTTACTGGCTCCACTTTTTCTTCATTTGTTAGGCTGGAAATTGTTTTCAGTTGAGTTCTGTTCTGTTTTTAATCTATATTGTAAGTGCTGTGGGTCTGTACTAGAATTAAGACTAGGGGCCTTTCCACACTACACTGTTATAGTGCTATTATTCTACTTCCAACATCCTGTGGAATTCTGAGGTTTGTAGTTTACTGAGGCCAAAGAGCTCTCTGGCTAAGAATTCTAAATGCTTCTCCCTAAACTGCAAATCCCAGGATTCCATAGGATGTTGAAAGTAGAATAGTAGTACTATAACAATGTAGTGCAGAAAGGCCTGGAGTGTTTAAAAATCCTCTTCTGATTCCTGATTTTGTTATTATTAAGTTGAATCGGGATTTGTGTGCATGCATCTGGGCTGGCTAAAGCAGGTTTCCCTACATCTTCACAGCAATCTCCTCCAGTGCCCTCAATCTGGCACACAGAGGATTTGGAGACCCCTAAGATTGGTGCCAACTGCAGTGAGTGAGGGAAGTGGAACCTCTGAAAATAAGCAGGGGCAATAATGTATGAATGGAGCCCTTTTATAATTGGAATGCAGTTGGAAAGCATGCCTCAGTTAACAAAGCATCTGACAAGGAAACTCCTTTTATGAAGTTTTTTTATATCCACCCGCCCTCCACCATTTCCCCTTTGTCATCTCTTTGGCTGAAGGTTTGTTTGTTTTTTAGTATCAATAGCACTGTGATGACAGGGAAGGACACCTGGTGAAACAGTGTCATGTTGTAACAATGTGTCTGCAGTAAATAATGCAATAGAACTTGTGCTAGAGATTCTACAGTAGGTGATCCTATTTAGCTGTACATTTCTGCCTATAAAAGGCAAGTTCAATGGTAGCTGCCTCCAGAATCCCTTACTGAGTATGCATTAACAATAAAACAGAGAAAAGAGGAAAGCAGCTAAGGCCATTTCTTCAGTACAGCTCCATTCTGGCATAGGGACACATTGAAGCCGGGCCGCAATGCGTCCTACTGCACGGTGTCGTCATTGTCCCACTCCTGTCATGTCCCCAGACATCATGATCACACATTGTAGTATTACTGGAGGGAAATCCTGTAATAGGCCCCTTTTGCAAAATGATTGTGTTGGCTGGAGCTGTGTGGAAAGGGTGGAAGCACTATCTAGGCACTTCCTTTCTCAGTGTAGCACAGGAAAAGGCAGGCTGTGGAAGGAAGGAGCGTGTCCTGACTGCTGCCATCCACCAGCAGCTGGCTGAGTGCAGAGGGAAGCGCTTGGGACATGCTCCCATCCTGGCAAAGGCACTTCTGGGATGATGCTGGGACCTTGCGGGATGCAGGTAAGGTGTGGAAAGGGCCTAAATCTGCCTCACCAGCTACCCCCAGCATGTTAAAACAACATAGATCTATATGACTACCAGTATGGAAACCATAAGAAATGTGGAGGCTGGTGAAAGAGGAAAAACATCCCTGGATGCCTTTTGGAAGAAACTTTCAAGCAGTCTCTAGAAGGCTCAAAATGTTTTTATTTACTTATCCAAGTCTTGCATAACCTGGTTGTTGCATTTCATATTTGCATATTGTTAAGTTTCAATAAAAAGTTTCCTCAAATATGTTGAGCTTCACTTCATTAACTGACGTATACAGGCGTGTATACTCCTCTGTACAGAGGTGGGAAAGTGTGGCCAAATGCACCCCCCCCCCGGCTGTTCTTGACCCTCTAGGCTCCCTGGACACGGATCCTTCCCTGGCTCAAAAAACAAAAGGTGAATTGCTTCTCCTGAAAGCCAGCATGAGCAGCATGTCATTTTTTGAAATAGGTGACTAAGTCTTAACATCAAAAAAGTATGGATTTGTGAAAACCAGTGATAGACATATTTGGTTTGGTTTTGTGGCAGTCCATGTAGCCCTTGGAAGGTCCCAAGGACAGAAAAGGGCTGAAAGGGCTGTTGTTGTTGTTGTTGTTGTTGTTGTTGTTGTTGTTAATTCCTGGGAACCCACAGCAGTTGCCTACTCCATTGTAATAGAATAAAACTGTCTCTAGATTATATATTATATATTATAATCTAGAGGGCTTAACAATGTTATTTGCTCCTGACCGAACAAATACAAGACTGAATTAAATTTTCTGTTACTTATGAACTGTTGAGCCAGTGCTTTCATGGTTTATGAAGTTACAAAACTTTAGGATGAATTGCAACCTTCTGTTTACTCAAGAGTTAGTTGTTATACAATGTGTTAAAGACATGGTTTGCAAGGAGAAACAATTAATATAATGTTGGTTCAACAGAGAAGGGTGGCAGGAATAAAGAACTGCAGTGCCTCTGCTGCTGTTTCATATAACCCAGCATTGAAAAAGAGGCATACTGTGTCTTTAAACTGATTTCCAAACGCCTTCATTTTTTCCCCCCAGTGCACTGCAAGAAGGGTTCACAGAGTACATTGAGAAAGATGTTTTTGTTCCCCCCACCACCCTGGGTTTCTGTCCCAAGACTGCCAATTAAATTATCCCATAAATCCTCCATTATAGGTAGTAAAACCTAATTTTAGATTTCCTGCCCTCTACAGTGTCTTGCCTGATTGCTACCAGTTGGCTAGAAGTGCAACCTGTTAAGCAGACAATTGTGGAGAATTGCCTGTTTCTTTCTTTGCCACATGTGGGGACCTATTAATACTAGGGAACTACTCATAGGTTTCACTGGTAAAAGTTACCTATGAGCCTCTAAAATATTTTGTAGCTCCTCAGCTATAGCATCTATAGTCCTTGTTTTAATGGAAAAAATATTGGTGGAGAAAGTTTTTAAAGCTTAGGCTGTAATACGCCTCAAAGGTCACAACTATAATAATATTTCCCCTTGTATAATTCTCATAAATAGTTGCATTGAATAAACACACTTAAATCTGTTAGTAATATATCAGTTGAAACCCTGAGGTTCCCGGTGCCTTGCTGAATCCTCCTTTCTCTTATGTACTGCCTCCTCATGTGCAATTCTGTTGCCAAAACCTTCCTACCTCCCCTCACAAGTGAAGAATGGCACACACACAGCAGCATGTGCAGACACTGAATATAATTAATAGAATACATTTTTTAAAAATGGTCATTCAGTTCTGTGGCCATTAATGGTAACTGGACTGAATCCAGTTTTAGGCACACATAACTGGATTGGTGAAAGTAGACTTATCTGCTAGCTTATCCCCATGCAGTCTTACACCCCCATCTGAAAATTCTACACAAAGGATCAGGGGACTTTTTAAAACAGATATCACTCTTGCTCATACAGACACATACAGATTTTGTGTGTGTGTGTGTGCATCCGCATGCATAGTGTTAGCTGTCATTAATGGTTTAATGTAATCAAAAGCCATGGTGCTATGTTTTTTTAACCATAAAATTTCCTACAGGAACCAATTTCATATGGGAGCCAGTATGGTGTAGTGGTTTGGATTAGGATTAGGAAACTGAGAGGTTGAGGTTGGAATCCCTGCTTTGTCATGGAAGTCAAATGGGTGACTTTAGGCAGGTCATACTCAGCAATAGGAAAGTTTGTCTGAATACATCTTGCCAAGAAAATCCTGTCATCAAGTCTTCATAAATTGGAGTCAACTTGAAGGCTCCCAGGAACATCAATTCCCTACATATATTTTCTTTTCTACAGAGCTGGTTATACAAAATCAAAACTTCCTGTGAAAACGAGAGAGAAAGAGACAGAGAGAGAGAGAGAGAGATTTTGTAGGTTGCTCTCAGTAATTTTTGTGGTGTAATGCCCCTCTTCCTTTTGGAAGTATATGCACATGGGGAGGGTCCATGTCAATGAAAAGATGGTGGAGGTAATGTGGTCTGTGCATGGAACCCCAAATATATGTGCTGTCTTCCCTCTATTTCAGTGAGAGGGTGATATTACTCCAGGTGGTCACTGTTAAAGGAGCTGTCTTTTTAGACTTCGCCTGCCCTTGCTTGCCCCAGTTTGATGAAAACAGAGATGTTGGGTGGAAGACAATTGTATTAAATGCAGTTGAGTTCATTCTCTGGCTTAAATTGTATTCAACCTTGTGATGATGTTACTGTGGCAAGTGGGGTGGTGGTGCTCTGACCTCTCTTCCAGCTTGCCCTAGTATGGCAGCCAAATGTGAAGAAATCTGCAGATGTTGATACATTCTTTTCAAAAATAAATTGAGACAAAATTCTTGCCCATCTCTCAAGTATTTGAGAGCAGTTTCAGTTACATCATTTTTAAAAGAAGCCATTTGCTAAGTATTGTTCCTTCTAAATTGCTCTTCTGCTAACCACTTTTTGAACTCAGGGGAAATTTAAAGAGTACTTTGGAGCTGAGGAGGGCAGGTTCTGAACAGGAAATATTGCAAGAGAGAGAAAGAGAGAGAATTCTAACAGGATTCTTTGGGATTACAGACATCTTTTTGTTTGGCCAGCATGTTTTTTATGTAGGAATATGCAAAACTGTTAATCAAGAGGAAAAGTCTTAACTTTTATCTCTTAGTTAACCCTTATTTCAGTAGGTTGTTGACTTTTCACAAAAAATCTTAGTTACTTCATGTGTATATGAAACATTCATCACTACCACCTCTTGTGGCCCAAGTTGTTACAGATTAGTGAAATGATCCAAGAACTGTTGACAGCTTGGATCAATATTTTGGGAGCTGTGAATGTTTAAGCACACAATCTTGGCTTCGTCGATAGCAGCCACTGTAAGGGGTTACAGCCACTGTAACAGTAAACTTATATTAGTAGCTTTGAGTACCTTATAGTTTTTTTAATGGAAAGAAGTGGTTTACATATTCAAGAAAACACACAAAGCGAATCTTACTGACATTTCTCCTGTGGCTTTTGAAATACATTAGTGATATCCATTCAAGATTAATAATTGTAATAGAGACATCCAACCTGGCAGAGTAGGTTGTAGATTAGGAATGGGAAACATATTCCTTTGGATGCTGTTCTACTGCAGCACCCATTATTGCCTCACTTTTGGTTATACTGCCTGGGGTTGATGAGAGTTACAGTCCAAAAGAATGGAAGTATTAAAATTTACTTACAGTAAGAGACAGATTAGAGGGAATTTGGTATTAAATAAGGATCCAAATCATTTGAGTTAGAGACTAGGAGGAAAGAAACAACAATTAGCAATTTGTTATTAAAATAATGAATATGTAGAAAGGATATAATTTTGAGGTGCTGGAAAGAGACGTATTTGAGAACTACTGTTCTTATTCAGTATCTGCTAAGTAATAACTTAGTAAAGTTGAAACCTGGCATCCTCTAAGTAAGGAAGGAAAGAAGAAACTGGCTAGAAAAGTGTTGAATTGCTTGCTGTTGTTTTTGTTGTTGTCCTTCAAATCATTTCTAACTTATGGTGCCCCTAAGGTAAACTTATCTCAAGGGTTTAGTGGAAGGATTAGCTCCGAGGGGATTTGCCTCTGCCTTCTTCGGAGGCTGAGAGTATGTGACTTGCCCAAGGTCACCCACTGAGTCTCCATGGCTGAGTAAGGATTTGTGTAAAACTACTTATTCCTGTAGAAATTAGTCATTTCTGCACTAGACTGTTATAGCGCTATATTCCACTTTCAACATCCTATGGAATCCTGAGGTTTACAGATTAGGGAGGGGCCAGGTGACCCCTCCCTAAACTGCAAACTCCAGGATTCCATAGGATGTTGAAAGTGGAATAATAGCGCTATTACAGTCTATGCGGAAATGGCCATTGAAATCTTCATGATCCTTCTAAAATGCATATATTTATATTTATAAAAATATAAGTACCTATACATATGCCCTTGCATAGGGCCAGAAATCTAAGTAAATACTGCAATGAAATTTCAATTCTGTGTCATGTCATATTCTTAATAAGGCTACTGCTAGCAATAGAGTATTCTCTCTATGCTGTTTCGGTTTAAGCTTGATTCACTGCACATGTGCTATATAGTAATTGAGTCTGCTATTATTGCATAAAAACCTTTCCCCAAGGTACTTTAAAAAGTGAAAGAGCTTATAAGTTTTAGTGTTGCTGGCTCTTTATTATTAATAGATTAGTGGGATTTCCCCCAAAGTCTCTTATGTGTCACAGGAGCTGATATTACTAACTGTGGCATACTCCCTTGTTTATACAATAGTATGCTTAGTCTTTCCTCTTACACAATATACATATGGGCACATAAACTTGATTTTCAGAGGTCCAAACTAATTTCCTATAGGATCTGATTCACTGAAACCAGAAGAAAACTTACAAAGTGATGAAAAAAGGAGTGAACACTACTTAAAAAAAAAAAGGACTCATAACCAAACTGAACCTTAGTAGTGAATGCCTAAAATTAACTAGCGATGGCATCAGACAGTATGACCTTGCATAAAGCATTAGTTTAAGACACATAAAGTTATAGGGAGTATGGTGGAGTCTCCTTCTTTGGAGGTTTTTAAGCAGAGGCTGGATGGCCATCTTTCGGGAATGCTTTGATGGGTGTTCCTGCATAGCAGGGGGTTGGACTCGGTGGCCCCTGCGGTCTCTTCCAGCTCTATGATTCTATGATATGAGTTCTGTGTATTCATTAAGGTCATGATTAAAAAAGAAGCATTCTAAGTCCAATTTATTTTTCAGTGGAGCATAATGAGAGTTACATGCATTCAGTAAGACCTGAAACTAAATCACTTAGATGTGATTTAATCTTGTGGTGGTGGTGGTGGGTTTCCTAAGCTTACTCAGTGAAATTACTGGCAAGTTCCAGTCAATTTGACTGGCGCATGACCATTTGCTGATAGTGTGATCCAATGTGAATGATTTCTATTGACAAACACTTTAGGTCCGTCAGAACTCAATTCAAAATGCTTACCCACTGTTGCTAGTTAGCTATGATCCAATATAAACGATGGTATTCTTGTTATTTGTATGATTATGGTGAAAGAAATATTTATGGGGATGTTTTGTTGACTGATGCTGTTTTAGTCATATCATGTTTTAAGAACTTTCTTCTTGTCTTGTAATGTAATAATTTTCTGGTGTAGAATGAGCTGGATGTCAAGAAAGACCAAATATAACTGACTTGGTTTATTTCACTAATTCAGTGACAATGTCAGTCTTCCATGCCTTTTTTTCTGAAACTGGAATATAAGGTCACTGAAGATTTCTTGGTGGCTCTGCAGGTCTTCTAGATGTCAGGCAATCCCTCCCCCTCCCCCACTATGTTGAATTTACTGAGGAAGACTAAATAAAGAGGGGCAAGTATAAAGGATGGATTTTTCTAGGTCTTGTAGTGTGTTATGTGTCAGAGATGTAGAGAATATTCATAAGTCTTGCATATTGTATAACAGTGTTGCCTCTGGGGGAAAATGTAAACCACTATTGGAATTTTTTTTGCTGTCCAGCAGGATAGAAAAGATTAGTTCTTCCCCTTTTAGTGTTTTTCTATGCAAAGACCAATGTTTTTGTGCAACAAATTTTCTGCAAAAGCTTAATATTTTTACACAAATGATATTCTTGGGGGATGAGTCCTGAAATTAAAAAAAGAAAAAGGTGTAGAACAAGGTGCATAGCAGGAGGTTGGACTCGATGGCCCCTGAGGTCTCTTCCAACTCTATGATTTTATGATTCTAGAAACTCTTGTAATCTCTCCCAGCAGTCAGAAAACATGTTAATTTTTTTCATTCTCAATATCCATATATAAAACAACCAAAGGTTTACATCCCTAATCTGTGTCAAAATTTCTGATGACTGGTAGTTTGGGACATAATTACATGAAATGTGACACAATATGTATGAAAGGTAATTAACATACTTTGGAGGTTTCATGTTCATGTTGGTAGTGACTGAGAAACAGAGTAATGCTGTACTTAACAAGAGGACAAGACATGCATGGCTGTCAAGATGACTATTCTATTGATTGGGTGTTTAGCCTAGAAAGGGGGAAAATATTCAATTAGAATGTAAGACAAATGTCATGAAAGTGACAGACATAGTCCCAAGAGTTTCTGTCAATAGAGTCTTTTCAGGGACAATATTGGTGTTGATGCATGGACATTATGAGCTCACAATGACTGGGATATGATCCCACCCATATACATGTAAGAGTAAGAGCCCACACAACACAGTAGCCACATAGTTTCCTGACATGATGTCTACAGAAAATACACATATCCAGGGGACAGGAATTCAAGACAAGTCCAGGGAGTAAGATTCATTTGACAAGCAGCCATGAGGAGGGGTCAGGACATGCTTCAAGGGCAGCCACAGACACATAATGCACCATCAGCCTCCAGCTGTTGTTCTTAATTACCCTCCAGTTTACTTCAACTTATGGTGACCCTATGAATGAGAGATCTCTAGGTTACCATGTTCCCAACAGCTCTACTCAGGTCTTGCAAACTGAGCACCATGGCTTCCTTGATTGAGTCTACCCATTGGTAATGCAGTCTTTCCATTTTCCTACAGCTTTCTACCCTACCAAGCATTAGTGTCTTTTCTAATGAGCCACCCAGCACCTGACTGCGTAGGGCATGGGTGGGAAGTAGGAGACAAATGTTCAAGCTCCACCATGACAAAGAGGGGTGTGTGCGCGTGTGTGCGTGCCTAGTTGACCCTTCACCTTTGCAGGTTAAGCATTCGCAGATTTGATTATTCAGGAATTGCAGATGGGACAGGAGGAGGTAGAGCATGTGCATTCACTTGTTCACTTGCAAGGGGGGATGGGAGATGGGATGGGAGGAGGGAGGGCATGCTCATTCATTCACTTATTCACTTCCATGGGCAGGCAGGAGGAAGGGGGAATGGGATGGGATGGGATGGGTGTCTCCCTCTTCCTGTTCCCCCATCCCATCCCATCCCTCCCTCCCTCCCTCCCAGGTGAGCAAGCAAGTGAGGGAATGCATGTGTGGTCAGGCCCATCAGTACAGGCATTTTGTGTGTGCATGTTAAATATGGTTTGGAGGGCTTATAATATTCAGGTTTTTTCCCACTTTTACAGTGGTCCTGTGCCCCTAACCCCATGAATGTGCAGGGCTGACAGTGTGTGTATGTGGACAGAGAGAGAGAGAGAGAGAGAGAGAAATGGCTTTGGTGTTGCTTAGCTGGGGGAAAACTAAATGTTAAGGGGAATATTTATTCCCTACCCTTTTCCCTTTCACAGTGGAATTTCCTCAGAGATACATGCTTCAGTGATCAGATTTATACATTAACCCTGTGTTTGCCTCCTAATGACCAATCTCAAAAGAAAGCCAAGTGTAAGAAATGCAGGTGAGGAAAATCACATGCCTATGATAAACAGATATATGTTGATTACATCTAGTTTATCTCTCTTTATCATCCAAATCTGGTGATGGTGTGCATGAATTGAACTGCAACCTGGATTTGGTAGTGAGTGGAGTGAGGCCCAATATACTGAAATGGAATCCTTCGAAACAGAGGATCTGTGGTTGGTGGTTCTCATGTGTGGGAACTGAGTCTCCAGCCTATTCTAAATTGTACTCCTATTGAAAGAGCAGCTTACTCGCTTAAAGAGTACTTCCAGAGACAATTTTATTACTTGACACTTGCACTATATATGAAGCCTTCTACTAGCTTTGACTAATTTATTAGCCGTGATTATTACTAGGTCAAAGATAATCTGGCCACAGAGTTTCACAATCTGGTATCTGCTGATTGGATTACTGTAATGTGTTGCATGTGCGTCTTTGAAGACAACTCATGATTTTTAGCCAGTACCGAATGTCATGGTATAAACTGTAATGGCCAGAAGGGGTAACATTACACCAGTTTTAAAGAGGTTGCAATGACTGCCTCTTTGTCTACAGACCAGTTTCACAGTGCTTGCATTTAAAATTCTAGATGATTCAGGAATCAAATATCCAGAGAAACATCTCTTCTTATAAAAACCTTCCAATAAGTTCAGATAATTATGATATATATTTTGTGCTAGTTCTTCTGGTATATTATGTGACAACAAGAAAGATAGTGTCCTCTGTTGTGATACTACAGTTATGGGATATCCTTCCATCATGTCCAGATTACAATAAATGTCCAAGTGATTCCTGCATCACAATATAGTGGTTTTAGCACAATTTTTTTTATTTGCTCGGTCATTTTCATATTATTTTGTTGCTTGTTTATCTATTCTGGTGTATTTGTTGCCTACTAGGTTCATGTTTCATCTGATTTCTTGTATTTACTACCTGCTTTGCTTGATTATAAGTATGTTGTTTTAAATTTTTTTTTAATTGGATTTTGTGTGATTCCAATAAAACATCTGTACATTGCTTTGGTACCTACAAGGATGAATGGTAGTTTTAAAAATGTATGGATAAGTACCTAAATAAAAAGGAACTCCTATGTTTTGGTCCACCCTACCAAAGATCTGCTTTGGCATAGATATCAGTTTCTGCCATGTTTCTGTTTTCCAAAGCCTGATGCCTCCCCATTGAGCATCTTTGGTGGAGGTGGGTTTCTTTTGGCAAAGCCATTTTTAGGGATGCCAATTTTATTTACCACTACACAAATAAATAAAGACAGAACTACATTTTGGTCGCAGTACCCATTCGAGCTTGTACACCTGTGAAGCCTGCTCCCTTATGGTACCTAATTGTGCAAAGACAGGATGGGGCAGTGTCTCTGACGCCACTAAGTTCTTGGCATATATCCCATTCAGTATTCCCAGAAACTAGCTGATACCAGGTAATAGTAGGCTGGATGAAGGGGAATCCCTGTTTAACATAGGCCAAGTCCTGAGAAAGAGGTACCATTTAGTGCACAAAGTGGTGTTAGCAGCATATTCAAATTATTATGGGTGTTCTGGAGGCAAGGCACTTTGTGATAAATGTTGTACAAAATGTTCTTTGTCTTTCCCTGTACTAGAATTTCTTTTTGTGACCCGTATGACTTGAGGCCAAATATATAAAACCCTTGCTACAGATTCAGTCCTCTTGAATTGTAGCCCCCTTGAATTGTATACACTAGGGATAATGTGCTGTAATTGGGTGTTGTTTTACATTACATCCTGTGCCCTGTCATGGCACCATAGGTGGCTCAGTTGTCAGTGCATATTCACCAGTGGAGGGTAATTTCTTGTATCAGATTTGGGGCAGGTGTGAACTTGTGCAGTTGACAGGGATATGGCTATAAATAGAGGAGTGTAAGATATGGTAAATGTTGCTGCCATCTCCCTGTTTCAGACATTCCACTAGCATATATTTGCTAAAGAAATGTCTTTAGTGGAAGGCTGTTCAAATAGCACTTCTGCCATGGCAGCAGCATACTTTACATGATGGATTAGTCCTGTTGCTCCTCAGCCAGTGGGTCTTCAGTACAGAACAGCATCATTAAACAGGAAGACTGGAAGTTTGGTTTGGATCCTTGAAAATACCGTGGTTATGTAATGTCTAGAATGTCATGCCTTTACAGTAATGTAAAACTGCTACATTTAGCATATATTCTTGTATATTACAATTGAGCAACTACTACAGTAAAGGATGATGGAATCTATATTAAATAGGTTTGGTTGACTGTCTGTTACATATTTGCACTTCCCAGCCCCTGTCATAAAGGGATGAAGTATGCCTCTGATTATGGTGAATCTATCCCTTATGCACAGATGCTTAGAGTGGCTGCCTTAATCCTGTGCCAGGAGAAAGGCAGGATATAAATAAAATAAAATAAAGTTGTGCTTTTCATAGCACATGGTGACAGAGGGAGCATTCTAAGCACAGAGTATTGTTTCAGCTTTAAATGGTAGTCTTGAACTTGCTAGCCCATATTTGGATCTGAGTGGCTTATCATTAGGGATGGAATGAATCCAGAATTTTCCAAATCCGAATCCCTGGAAGGCTCTGGGAATCCATGAATCTCAAATCTTTTGAATCCTTTAAAAAAAAAAGGGTTTAAAAAGGAAGAGAAAGAAAGCACTTCTACTGAAAAGTGTTTTTGAAGCAGAATTTGACATCTTTGTTTAATGAAAAACAAATAAAAATAGTTTTCATTTCAGGAAAACATACTCATACGTCTTATTAAGAAGAGAAGAAGAGAATTCAAGGACAGATAATTAAACTTTTTCTGTCATAGAAAATATTTCTTTTGTAATAAACATTTTAGTTTTGTTAGTTTTAAAACATTGTTTTGTAGGGCCTGGCAGCAGCAGCAGCAGCAGAGCAGAGAGGGCGAGATCACACCCTTTGCTGCTTGAGGCAAAGGACAAGATGGCATCCTGCCCCATTTCATGCACAGAAATTGAAGTGACTGGTAGTTGGATTGCACTTTGGCTGTGATGATGGGAGTCAGCCTCTTCCACTGCACCTGAATGTAGCCAGCTAGCTTAGGGGGTACAGAAGAGACTGCAAGGCCCACAGAGCTTTCTCTGCCAGACCTCTCTATTGTTCTCCACCACCTCAGCCCCTTGATGTGGTTGGATTACTTTGCCTAATGATAGGATCAGTCCTGACAAGAAAATATTTCAGCAGTGGCAGCTTATCTCCCTGTTGCCTGCCTGGCATAGGTTGTTCAAGTTCTCTTTTCCACACAGTTATTAACATTACAAGACTCTAGTCCCTTTTGTAGTTACATCAATAGGGCATATGGCAGAGGATCTGATTGGTCTGCATACCTAACGTTTTGTAGCCTTGTTGTCTGATTCATGCATTTCTATTCATTTTTATCAGTGAGATTTCCTTTAGATAACGATATACAGGATTAGAACCCAGACTAAGGGTCCTTTCACACTACACACTTATAGCGCTATGATTCCAGGGCAACATCCTATGGAATCCTAGAACTGACAGTTTATGGAGGGGTATTTAGCATTCTCAGCCAGAAAGGTCCTCTAGTGCCTCTGACCAAACTACAAACACCAGGAGTCCATATGATGCAGCCATGGCAGGTCAGGTGAAATCAAAGCTCCGTAACTGTGTAGTGTGAAAGGACTCTCAGGGAGGGAGAGGAAATGAGCCAGCATAGAGGAAAGGAGCTTAAACCCTTACAGTTTTCTGTAATTTATTTTACATTAACCAATTTGATTACTTTCTGAATGGGATGGTGGTAGTTGTGCAGAAAAGCCCAATCTCTAAATTTCTGTGGCTCTATCAAAGAGCAAATCGTGGGACTGACTGGGGAAAAATCCTCTGAGGTGAACACAAGCCTCCAACAGCAGAGGGAGAAAGGGAGTCTTGGGTACCCCTCCAGTCTCTTACCAGCCACTAGGAAAATTTCTACAGTGGCTCCCAACCCAAGATTCCCTCGGGATTGGAAGAAGCAGTGAGTCAGAGCATGCTAGCTTGCAAGGACTCTTTCCTATACCCCTAATACAAAGCAAGATTTAGACCAGTGCCAAATTGTAGATGAAGAAAAAAAAAAAGGAGAAACACCACCCCTGTTCTGCTCTGCGGGAGTGGGGCAAGACTCAGGAAATGTCAAAGCACTCCAGCCTCAGAGCATCCCCCCAGCAGGTATAGGACTGTACCTTTAGTTATTATTTTTAGAAGGTTATATAGAGTAGAGGGAATGTTTTGGTAGGATTGGGTCCGGCGGCAGCAGCACCAGGGCGGAGAGGGCCAAATCGCCCTCTCCGCCAGCTTTTGCGGCCCGCCCCGGCCAGAACAGGTTTGACAGGTAGCACCAGGGTGGAGAGGGTGAGATCGCCCTCTCTGCCAACTTTTGCAGCCAGCCCCTGGCTGGATCAGCCCGTGGCCAGGGAGAGAAGCACAGGGAGCGCTCCCTGCCACCTACTAACCCCGGCCAGGGCAGGATTCAAGAGATTCGATTTGCCTATTTTGGCGGGGGGATTCGGATCCCTGAATCTCGAATCCTTGCTCAGGATTTGAGGATTTGGTTGGCGCATTCCTGCTTATCATGAAATGGCCTCACTTGGGATGGGACAGAAGCCCTAATGCAACACAGTGTGACACATATAGGTATGTGAGAAACTCTGGCATAACTTTTCCGAGGTCTGTTGCTGTACTTCTATCAGCAGTTGGGCCCAACATGATCATGTGCATTCCAAAAACAGAGTGTTTCTATGTATAGGTTCATGCTGTAATCCCCATTGAAATCCATAGGTTTTATGCCATTTAGATCTCTAAACTGCCTCTCTCTCATTATTGTTTTTGAAAATGTTGATTACTGTGCCTGAAACCAAACCTTAAAGTACAAATGAAGCTGTCAGTTCAAAGTGCAGGTGGATGTACACACACACAGCCTTCCAGATTGCTGTAAAGAAGTATGAGTTCTCAGAATAAAGCTCCCCGAGTTTTGCTAGGTTTTATTACCTTTACAGCCACTCAATCAATTCTTTTGGGGGGCTCTCTGTAGTAATTACTTAGATCTGCACTGGGGCTTTTCTGAAATTTTCTTCTAAATGGGCAGCAAGTATGATGCTGAGGTGATCCTATGGTTTGAAGGGAAATTTCCCACTTCTTTCTTTTTAACCCTCCATCCCTTAAAGTTATATTGTTATAGTGCAGATGTGCCATTTTACTTTTTTCCTTCCTGAAACTGGGGGAAGGGTGAAGCCAGGAAAGGATTGGAGGCTGTAACCTTACCACTTGTGTTCTGGTAGCTGGTTCATGGTAATCCACACCTAAACTACAGCCCCAGGTACTACATTCTCCTGACACATGTATCCCATCAGGAAGACCCCAGAGAAAGAGAATTAAAGAAGCATAATGAGACTTTACCTAGAAGAGAACAGCCCTGTGGAATAGGTGTTGCAGATACAGGTCAAAGGTAGATGTCTATTGTCATGCTCATGCAATCACCACTGAATTTAATGTAGACAACTGATGCAAATGGAGATACTGGACATCACCAACCAGGACCATTGGTCCTAACATAACAAAGCATGACTTCAAGCTGGTGAAGTAATCTATAGTTCTTTCCTATCATGACATTTTAATGTTTACATTATTTTGAAGCTCAAGCCCTATCTCACTGGAGCTTTTCCTAGGTCAGATTGAAACAGAAGACTCTAATGCCACAATTCTCATTATATTTAGCGTGGAGTTCATTCCACTGAATTCACTAAGGTTTGCCCCTTAGAATCTGAGGTTGCTGTTGAACACTATTATAAACTAGGACTGAAAGGGAAAAAAGTGAAATGTTTGAGACTCCAGTATATTTTTGGTAACTGGCAAACTGAATACAATGAATAGTTGAAATTGCTTAGAATCTGAACAAAAAAGGAGGGAGTGGAAAAAACAGTGGAAGAGGTGACATAATTTTTGGATGAAATATTTGCCAGTTTGAACACAGTCTGAAATTGGAGGGGACAAGGAAGTCAGTATAAGATGATGAAAATAGAGCATAGTTTATGAACAAAGAATTTAGACATCAATCTGAGATAAGTCAGGTTTTGAAACAGGATTATAACCTGCTTAAATTAAAATTGTAATTATTTTTGGTTTTTAATTTTGATTTATAACTATATCTTACTTAATTTGAATAGATAATTGCTTAATGAGATCTTTCAAGGGAGCAAAGAAAACCGTAGAGCCATTTATTCAGTGTGATGTTTTTCATCATGGGAGTGGTGGCTGGGATTAATAAGAAATGGTATTTCCATTCAGGCATTTGCCCATGTGCAACCATGGCCTACCTTATAAAATCAAATGGTATAAAATTGACCCAAATAAAAATTTGGGCCAAAACATTTATTACTGACTCATCATAACTATCAAAGATTTGAAATAACCATGACTAAGGGCCTAGGGGAAAAGTCTGTAAGTGCATTTTATGGAGACTCCTAGAAGAAATTGCTGTCTTTATTTGAAATATGTCATTTTATGTGTGCATGTGTGCCTTCAAGTCACCTGTTGATTTAAGGTGACCCCATTAATTTCATAGGGTTTTCTTAGGCAACGAATAGTCAGATGTGGTTTTGCTGGCTCTTTCCTCTGAAATATAACCTGCAGCACCTGGTACTCATTGGCAGTCTCCCATCCAAATATTAACCAGGATTGATCCTACTTATCTACCAAGATCAGACAGAATCTGGTACCTTTAGGGTATTTAGGCCCAAAATACGTTATTATTTGACTAAAAACTACAGTTGAGCTCTTGGTTTAGCAGAAGAATTTTGAAGTAAACATGGAGGAGGAGAAAGGGAGAGATATCACTATTTGCTTACAAATATTATCTGTAAAAATATAACTCATGTTTAGATATGTTTGATTTTTTGAGCTTTGAGCTTTTTGAACTTCGATATTTGGGTATCTGAATATGCTGAGATCTTACTGTGGTTTCAGTGTCAATATAGCATAGAATCTATCTTGAACATTTGAAACTGTCTTATAGTTTCTTGTGCCATCAGTTCATGTAGTGCAGTGTGGCTCAACATGGTGTCCCCTGAACCAGTGCTGGACCCTGAGACATTGGCTATTGGTCACTGGGAAGTTTCCTGGGGGAAAAAAGAAACAATTTTACCCAATGGGCATAACTTTACTTCTTAAAAAAAAACAGGCTATTCCACCATATCAGATAGCCAGAGAAGCACTGATCTAGTCAACACTACCCATTTGTACTTCAACTGGAGCCTTTCTCAACCCTGCTATCTTAGAGATATCTTAGAGCTATGCTTTTCGGAGAACAAACAGCTGAACTGACAAATGATTAATTCCAGGCCAAGCTGTTAAGAATCTATTGTACCGTAAAATCTTTTCTACCCATGATATTGACACATTTTATGAGGATCAGAAGGGATATTATCACTATGTACATGCATGTGTGTGTCTTCATATTTAGAAGTTGAATTTGTAATTGTGAAGCCAATTTCCTTAAAGCCTACATTATTTATACCAAAAAGCAAGTCTTTAATGTTTTGTATATGAAAAGCCAGCATGGTGTGGTGGTTTGAGCATTGGACTATGACCCTGGACACCAGAGTTTGATTCCTTCTCAGCCATGGAAACCTACAAATTGACCTTGGGTATGTCAGACACTCTCAGCCCCCAGAAACCCCCGTGATAAGTTTGTCTTAGGGTCACTGTAAGTCAGAAAGTATTTGAAGGGACACAGCAACAATATTAAATGACTGTAGTTTTCACATCAGAGTTTGAGAAGGTTACTTTTTTTTTACTATACCTCACAGATTATAGGAGCTATAATAATAATAAAAAAATTAACTTGTCTAAAGTTTGCGGCAGATGCTGGCAAAGAAAACTTGAGAAATGCCAAAGCATTTAATCAGTGCAAACTGTTTAAAGATATTATTAAAATATACTTGAAATAAAACTAAAACAACACAGCAAAGACCAGAAATCAAAATATTACTTACTGGAGATGACACATTTTTTCCAAGAGACATGGTTTAGGTATGGGCATGCCATTTTTTTTTAATGTCTATAATATATATTACCATTTTCATTAATTTTTGAATGGCAAAGAGGAAAAAGATATTTGTGATAAACTTCTTCCCAGAATCATTTTCAATAAAAAGAACATTTATTGAAAATAGCTTTCCTTTTAAAAATCTGATGTTTGAACAGCTGTTATTTTTTCCCCTTTTAAAGTTCATATGTTTTAAATGGAAGTTCCAATATATATAAAAAAAATCTGAATAGAAATGAGGAATTCATGCCAAAGAATAGCATGAAGAGAAAGCATGAAAAAGTATAAATAAAAGAATTTCAAGAATGTCAGTATCTTCAGGACAGTTTGTTCTAAGCAATATACAAGTCTTTCACCAAATTCCGAGTTATCAAATATATTTTACTGCTCAAATATTTGCTATTTCAGTGTCTCAGAGAAGAATATTGATACCATTGTCATTTAATGAAGCAAAATGAAACAAATCAAACATTAAAAAAATAAATCAAAATAATTCATCCCCAAGATGTGAGCCATTTTTGTAAGCTTACACCTTTAAAAAGTTTCTGCAACTCCAGGACAATTTTGTAAGCGATTACTTAGTTTTTGTGAGCTGCAGCCAAGACAGTGATCCTTGTATTTCTTTCCCCACAGAAGACTGCATTTGTAACAGCAATCACAGTCAATGATCTGGAACATCTTACTAAATAAGAGGGCAGTAGGCAGCATAGTGTAGTGGTTTCAGCACTGGACTTCAGTCCTGGAGACTGGGGTTCGATTCTTCCTCAGCCATGGAAATGCACTGGGTGACCTTGGGTGATTCACAGACTCTCAGCCCGCAGAAAATTCCACTGTAGTTTTACATTAGGGTTGCCATAAGTTGGAAACAACTTGAAGACACAGCAATAAGCATTCTGTGCCCCTGCTTTAACCTAGCCACCTAGCTGTTACCCTGCTTGCTGGGGCCCCTTAGGGGGATTCCCAACGCCTGTCAAAATTATCACTTGTGGGGAAAATTAGCTACGAACACTGCTGTAGCAATGCAAAGAGTGCAGGGTGATTAAGGATCTTTAGCCCAGTGTTTATGGAGTTGGATCACAGAGAATCAGGCTAACTGTTCAAATTTAAGTATTTTATTGACATAGATGTTAAAATCCATATAATCACTTAGCTGCACTCATTCTAACAAGCATACAAGACTACAGAAATTTAGGAAGAGGTGGAAATTAAGAGAGAGAGAGAGACATAAGGGTTTTGGGGTATTACTATACCAATCCAGATGTCTTCAGCTGGGAGAAAATGAGTGAAAAGCTGATCTCAGCCATGCCTTTTGAGGCTGAGGGGAGCTTACCAGCAGCATGGTTTGCGGGTCTGGGAGAACTCCGAAATGGAGGAGAAAAAGGGGGTTAGTTATTGAGGTGAAACATGTCCTGGGGAACAGATGGCTGCAGTTTTATAAAGATGGATTTCAGCTTTGTAGTTCAAAGAAAATACAGCCAAACATCCGTGTAGTTTCCTGCAAGATGAGTTTCTCATCCAGGGATGCATACCTCAAGGTGTCACATCCCTGGCTGTCTGACATGTTTCCCAGAGACCTATTGTCCCAGAGACTGTTGGTGTTGTTATCACTGAAAATCCATTCAAATGGTCTGTGTGAGTCTGGGATGGTCTGTGTGAACCATTTGCAAGATTCACCTAGGATGCGTGACAGAAAACAGGCTACTCTTTTGATCTATCTCCATAGCTCTACTGCCTACGTGTCCTTTCAGCAGATCTCTATGGCTCACTATGTTTGATATAAAATAATTAGGACCCTCAGGACATAGTTTTTAGGTGGGTTAGGTGGGTAACATAGCAATCTATGCAGAGTGCTTGTTGTACGGAAAGGATAAGGAATACCATAGTCACACAGGCAGAATGTTATGATATACATTTGGATCCATATTTGGGTTCTACCTGAATAGGATTCTGAATGCTGAAAGTGCAAGACCAGGCATACAACTAAATTTATACCAAGTGGTTTTTCTGAGGTAACTGGTTCAATATGAAACTTGCTAGTGAAAGGAATTCAGTGCTATGCAGATCTAGATAGCTTACTTAGAAGGCAAATTATTTAAAAAGAGGGAAAGAAAAGTGTTATTTTCCTTGGTAAAATGCACCTAAAGAAATGTACCTCCTGTGTGCGCACGCGCATGCGCACTTGTACATGCGCACTCACACATATACATATATAGACCCCTGGAGTTTGTGGTTTCCTACTATAGGAATGCACAGGCTCTTTACTCTTCTCTTGATATAAGAGTCATAAATAAATGTATCCTGTGACAGAAGATGCGTCAGAGACTAATCACAAGAAAACACTTTAACACAGTATTAAGATAGACAGTTAAACCCTGAAATATGGAAAGTGGTCATTGCAGTTAAATGTGTCAGATGTGACTCAAGGTCTCCTTTCTGTTTTACTTCCTTCAGTTTTATTTTAACTAGATTTGCTAGCCACCGGGACTGAAGAAATGCACTTGGGGAATTCCTAATTTCTTAATTCAGTTCTGGGAGATCTAGGAATAGCTGCACTACATTCCACATGGATGCATAATCCACATTATATAGCTTTGAATAAGAATGTGGTCTGGGGGAGGGGTTTAAAAATGAGATGAAAAGGCCGAATACTAACCCTTTGCAGGTCCTTGCCTAAAATTTCAATAGCAGAAGAACTTACTTTAGTATCATTTCCTCCTTGAAGATGTGAGGCTTAGAATTTAAATAAGGCAAAAGATTTATCAGACTTGTAGTATGGAAATGTGACTTCCCTGCACATATCCACATTCTAAACAGGGATTTACAGAGCATCTGCTGAACAGATGTAGTCGCTCAGTGAACTTCTAGGAACAAGGCAATGTTAGAAAACATTCTTGCATAGCTGCATTCATTCCCATATGCAATGTGGAATAAAATATTGATAAACAGTTTTTAATCATTGACCAAAGGAAAGCGTGAAGGAATTCTGAAGTACAATGTTGCCTGCCCTGGATATTGTAACATTTTTTCAACTATTTCTCCTGCTAATATAAATTTGTTTGTATATTTATTTAAAATCTGCCTTTCCTCCAACTTTAGGACTAAAAGCAGCTTTTACAAAAATCTAAGTAAAAACATAGACAAAGTTAAGTCAAAATACAACTAAACAATCTATAGAATTAAACCTCTTAAAAACAAACCCACCAAAAGATTTTTAAAAAGCCATCAAAACTACATACCATTTATAGCCTTTACAGTCAATTCTCAAAAGCCAGCTTGAACAGAAAAAATTTCACTTGCCAATGGAACAAGAAAAAGTGTCCTAGCCTCCTGTGGGAGGGAGTTCCAAATCCCAAGAGCAGTCACCAAGAAAGCCCTCTCCTGTGTCCCCACCAAATGTCCCTCAGGGGGTGATGGGACTGAGACAAGGGCCTCCACCAAAGTTCTTAAAGCTCAAGCAGGCCAATAGAAGGCGATATGATTCTTCACGTAAATTGGACATGAGCTGTATGGGACCATCACTTTGAATTGCGCCTGGAAACAGACCATTAGCTAATGGAGCTGTTGCAACAAGGGAATGATATGCTCCCAGTACCTTGTCCCAGCTGTAGTTCTGTTTGCCAACTGAAGTTTCTGAGCACTTTTCAAAGGCAGCCCTCTATAGTGTGCAGTACAGCAGTCCAAATAGGATGTAAGCAAGATATGTATTACCATAGCTAGATCAGACTTCTCCAGAAACAGGTGGAACTGACTCATTAGCTTTAACTGTGCAGGTGCACTCTTGGTCACCAAAGACAGCTGGACCTCAGGGCTGAATCCAGAAGTACACTCAAATTGTGAAGCTATAATCTTCAAGGGGAGTAGAAAGGTCTAAGAGATTTAACGCAATTGGAAGACAAAATGTGGAGAATGCAGTGGCTGCTGGAAATATTCATGACTTGTTAAAACTGATCCACATACTTAGCACTGGCATCAACCTTACCTAGCACTGGCATCAAGGTTATTATCCCATAGACCTTTCATAATTTTAGGTGCCTAAATTCTTGCATTTGGCATAGCACTAGAAAAGTGCTAAGATGATGTCCACACTGGTATTATTCAATGTGCATATAGGAATGTAATTGTATATATTTGATCAGGAAGCATCAAAAAACCGGCTGCTGACACAGGAACAGAAGTGAAGGACAAAGATTTGTACCTCTCCAGACTACCTGAAGCATCAGTACATGGTGACAGGGGTAGGAAGTTTGCAGCTTATGTGGCCACCTGTGGTTCTTTAGGGATCCATTGTGGTCCTTGCCTTTCCCTGGAAACCCTGCCCCAACCTAAGTAAAATAAACCTGTAACTATTTAAATGAAAACTGACTCAAGGAGTCGCATTCTCTTCCCCTGCCAACATGGGTAATACCTCCCTCACACATGTATGACACTGTTTTGGGTGACTGGTTGTGACAGAAACATTATTTCTGGGGTGCTATAGTAACCCACCAAGGGGCCAGAAAAGCTGAAAATGTCCTCTGATCCCTAGGTATGCTCACTTCTGACACAGCAGATGGTGGTGAAGTTCTCAGTTAATTCTCTTTCTTAGAAAGACCTTGGATCTTCTCTTGAACCTCCCCTTATACTAATAGCTCGCTACATATGTCTTTTCTTCCCCCAGTGGAAGATGTGTGCCCTAAAGGTCATTGTAAGTGTTGCAAACTTTGTAGTGTTTTATTTATATCCTGCCATTTCACCTACAGCTGGAAGATGCCAGCGCATGGATAAGTAACTTTTTTGGACTACATCTCCCCAAATTCTCCAACTCCCATGAAAAATACTTTGTTATCTTTTCAGAGGAGTGGACAAGTTTGTATGTGCATATGCACATGTGTGCGTGCGCACACATGCACTGGAACGTTGTCTGGCAAGCAGTAATATAACTTGTTCACTGATTCCCGTATATCTTACTCCCTCACACCTGTCCAGTTTGCTACAAATGGAGAAGGGGTTTATGATGGAGAGTCCTGATTGAGCCAAGGCAACCAAAGTCCATCTCCCCACAATTGGTGAGGCACAAACACCTCTGTTTGTAATGGTACATGGTTTTACTCAGTGATGTCTCTTGTGTTTAATATGCTTTGTGTGCTTGCTCATGGGATGACAAATACAGGCTTAATTTGCAAATCTGCTGAGGAAAAAAAAAATACTCTGGAAGGGAAAGGGATCAAATTGCAGGAGTTATATATTTCTTTTAACATCTGGTTTGACCCTGAGAGAATTACAAAAGCTTTCATCATACGGCCCATCAAAACACAGATGCTGCAGCTTCAGAGGTACTGTACTATATTCAAGAGTTAGGGTAAAAATGAACTATATTGATTTAAAACCTAAACTAAATGAGCATTGGAAAATTCACAGTTCTGTGGATGCAAGAGTGATAATGGTGAATAGCTTTCAATTTTCAAACATATAGAAACAGCATTTTCATAGAGATATACTACAACAACAACAACAACAACAACAACAACTTAGCCTAGTCACTCTCTCTCATCTTCAGAGGAAGGCACAGACAAATGCCTTCATCACTTCTGACTTACAATGACCCTAAGGTGAGCCTATCACAGGGTTTTCTTGGCAAGATTGATTCAGAGAACAAATCTTGCCAAGAAAAACCTGTGATAGGCTCACCTTAGGGTCGTTGTAAGTCAGAAGTGATGAAGGCACACAATAACAACAATACAGTTGGATTAGAAAACAGATCCCAACAAGTATTGTGTTAATCATGCCATATTAACAACAGGATATTCAATCTGAAGGGAAGTATGGACAGGAAAATCCTGTCCACTATCCTGTGAAGCAAGTGACTAGTATTGGTTCAGCCCATTCATGGCTACATTGGAGCCCAAGCACAGTTTCAAGAGATGGTGGCTAAAATGTATAACTTTTGTTTTCCAAAGTGAATTTTGAGAAACTTTTAAAGCTGACTTCAAGTGATTACAGCATTCCTTTCTAAGTGCTTGCAGACTGTCACTTCAAAAATTATAGAGCAGATCATTAAGGAAACTGTAAGCACATAGAAAAGAATGCCGTGATCACTCAAAGTCAATGTGGATTTCTCAAATCTTCTCTCTCTCTCTCTCTCTCTCTCTCTCTCTCTCTCTGAGATAGAGTTACAAGTTTGGTAGATGAACGGAACGCTGTGAATGTAGTGTATCTTGATTTCAGTAGGGTCTTTGATAAGGTTCCCCCATGATATTCATGTGCTACTATTAGGTGGATTTGTAATCATTGACCAGCTGAACCAAAGAATGCTTACCAATGGCTGCTCTTCAGGAGGATTTTTTGGGGCTGAGAGTGGGTGATGCACCCAAGATCACCCAGTGGGTTTCCATAACCAAGCAGGGAATTAAACCCTGGTCTTCAGGGTTGTAGACCAGTGCTCAAACCACAACACCACACCAGCTCTCATAGTAGGACTTACATCTGAGTAAACAGGCATAGGATTGCACTGGTAGTTTCCAATCCTCGGATATGAGATTACTGTTAATTATCTGCATCAGGTATTGATATATTCTTAATAATGGACTATTCAGTCTGAACAAGACAAGAATTTGGATTTTCAAATTCCCTTATGCTGTTTATACCAATTTACTCTCGTAAGGGCTAAAATGTTTGTTTGCATATTCTGGCTGCAAGTCTCAAGCAGATTGGTTTTTAAACTAAAATAAGCCAACAAAGGTGAATTGTTATGCCAAGGTCTAATACAGTCGAAGACTTCATCCCGACAAAATGATCATCATGGCTTTCCTCAAGGTGATGGGGAAATGGCCAGCAAAATGTGAAAATTCATTCAGAACCTTCAGTTGTGGTTGCTTAAACAGCTGCTGGAGTTGCAATATTTATCTTTAAAGATCCTGATGCATATCTATATTCTTTAAGCAAATACTGAGAGCAAAACTCCCATAGTCTGGCATTAAAAGCTCTGACATTAGCACCATAGTGTCAGGGCTTTCATCCATCTTGGGAAAAAATGCTTGAAAATTCAGTGACTTACTATGGAATACAAGAAAGACCTGGGATGATTTCAGGTAAGGTTTTAATGTGCACTTGCCTCATTGGCATGCTTTTCTATTTGTGGTCCCCCAGCTCCATGCTTTACCACTGCTGCTGCAGCCCCCTCTTGCTCATTTCACCCAGTAACTGGTATGCAGAAGCATATTGCCTCTGATAGTGGTCCAAGTCATATACAGCCACTAGCCATCATCATTACTCACAGTCATTGATAATGTTATCCCTTTTTAAACCCACCCTACTTTATGGCCATCACAACACTTATGGTAGTAAATTTCATAGTTTAAACAGCTCTGCTGAGGTTTCTAATAACTCTAACTTTTCCTATCAACAGGCTCTGGACCTAGAGAAAGAAGGAAAGAGAGGGACAGGGAGAGTTTCAATAGCTTTCAGTGCCAACTGTCACATTCAATACCCGTTCTGCAGATTTTCTTTTAGTTGGCCTGTGCCTCAGTGTTCCTTGGTTTCCCCAGTAACTGCTCTTACCCAGACAGCTGCCTCCTTCTCAGGGGGTGGGCATACTCATCTGTTTCTGAAGCTCAGTGCTGATGTAATAGTACTGGCAAGTCTTGAGGTGTTTTTTTTTTCCCTCCCAGAATATTTTCCACCTTATAGACACAATCCTCTTCAGGGCCAGCCTAAGAAATCTTGCTGCCTGAAGTGAAGCTGTGGATGTCCAATCACCAATTCCATTTACAAAAACTGAACAGCTAGGAATTTGGATTTTACTTCCAAACTGGTGGGAGACTGGATTGTCCTCCTCACCAGAGAAGAAGAGGGCATCTCACATGAGAGCTTTGTCTTGCAGTGGAGAGGTATAGTGGGAGGGAGATACCCTGGCTCCCTTCTCTAGAGTTGCCAAGTCTCAAGATAAAAGGTAATTGAGGAAGAAGAGGATAGATTTTTTTTATTGTGGGTGAGATGATTTCAAAGCCTCGGTACCCATCTCCACCCATTCTCAGCTTGCCCCAGAGCTTACTGGCTCAACATGAAGATGTTCGTATGTGTGTTGTGAATGCACATGCACAGCATATCCAAAAGCCAGGGCAAGGGGAAGGGACTGCAGAAAGCTTGTGTGTGTGTATGTCTACTTGGGCTCATAGTGCCAGACAGAACAAGGAAAGGAGTAGAGGGCCACCATTATGATCCACAAACCTTCTTTTTCACAAGCCCTGGCAGCAATGGCATGGACTCTAAAAAAAAAAAAAAAACATAATGGATTGGCTCTGAACTTTGCATAAACTGCTGCACCAACTCAAGACCTGCAAAAACTTCCTATATGTGGTATAAGTAAGGCGGTGTGGAATGTAAGCCCTAGTGGCAACAGCAGCAAGTGCTGCAACCACTTGGAGCGCTTTCCTACCTGCACGGCCATCAAAATGTTTCCTGCCCCGCAACTTTGAGTTGCCAGATTATCTGCGTGGGTGAATTTTATGAGATTCTGGGTCCATTTATTTGGATTTCCCCCTGTATCTCTTTCTCCAATCAAACAGACTAAGAGCGATTCTGGCTCCCCTTAGAACTCTTGATGATCTTGCCTCTGTGACAAAGACCTTTCCTTTCAGTTTTTGGCTTTGAAATCTCAGGAATTGGGATGTGGCTTATCTGTACATAGCTGTACATAGTACCAAGAATCTGCTTGAGAGAACTGATTCACTTAGCTGAAAGGTAGGGCTATGTTGGTTCTGCTAAAGCCTACTTTTTGGGGTTAGGCATTGTGAGAGAAGGGCACAAATAAATAGTCTTTTTAAATTTTTTAAAATTTTATCTTGATGATATTTGAAATAGAAATGAACCCAGTGAAAAGAACCCAGCTCAGTTTGTATAATATGCCAATTTATGACAACCTAGTTTATATACAGCCATAACTGGTGGTGTTTGTAGAGATAATGGTTGCCAAATTGAAAGTTTCAGTAATCTGGTCCAGTGATTTTCTGGGTTATGATCAATAACATGTATAATATGTATGAGCTCCAGGAGGTTTGGGAAGGGCAAAATATGAGTCAGAGATGAGGGGTAGTATTTGCAGATCATTGAGCAATGTTGCTTATTGTATTAGAGCCTTCATTCTTGTTTGTGCTCTCTTCAAAGAAATGAGACAGCAATCCTGGAGAGGTATCTAACCCTTTTTTCCTGTACCATTCCACTTCAGACTTCTGTAAACTTTGCTGGCTGAAGAAAGCCTGCACATTACAGATATCTCATCCACCCACACTTCCAGATATACGTCCTGAGGCCAATGGCAGCTTCAAAGAATATGGTTTGGAAGGGAATGATTGAATGTCTCCTTACCCAGCACCATTACTCTTACTCAGCTGAGTCTCCATTTTGGCATCTTTTCAGATCAGGAGATCCAGTCACGGACTTCCCATATCATGTGGTTCTTCGTCCTGTGCTTCTAATATTTGATCCCATGTGTTTTGTGTTATCATGTCAATGTAGCCACTTACAGGACCAGGCCATCAGAGTAATTTCACATGATTATTAGTTTTTTTAAAGCTCAACTTGGGACATACCATCCAGGCTGTGGTAACATGCAGATGACCTAGGCAGATATTAGGTGCCATTTCCACACTACACTGTTATAGTGCTATTATTCAACCTTCAACATCCTGTGGAATTCTGGGGTTTGTAGTTCATTGAGGCCAAAGAGCTCTTTGGTTCTGAACTCTAAATGCCCCTCCCTAAACTGCAAATCCCAGCATTCCATAGGATTTTAAAAGAGGAATAACAGCACTATAACAGTGTGGTGCAGAAATGGCCAGGGTCTTTCTACACTACGCTGTTATAGTGCTATCATTCCACTTTCAATATCCTATGGAATCCTGGGGTTTGCAGTTTAGAGAGGAGCATTTAGAATTCTCAGCCAGAGAGCTCTTTGGCCTCAGTAAACTACAAACCCCAGAATTCCTCAGGATGTTGAAAATGGAATAATAAGCACTGTAATAGTGTAGTGTGGAAATGACCTACAAAGCTCTACAACTTTCATTAGGCAAAAACAGTTTTGTAGGGGCCAGCTGGTCATTACTGCATTGCTAAGGAGTAATTGTGATAATCTGAGTTTAAAAATTTGGAAGAGATTTGTAAAGCAGGGTATGTGCATCTAATAACAGTATGCATTATTCATCTGTGGCAACGTTTACACATTCTATGATGACAAAAATCAGCACATATACAGTATTAAGATTTTCTTTGACACATTTTCACAGTTTTTCCAGTGGCAGTAAAACCAAAAAAGTAAAATAAAGCCCACATGAAAGTCTATCTCCTCTTCTTTCAGACAGTTCTCTGGCTTTTTCAGTCATATTTGACATTTCCAAATTCATAAACTTGGCTATTTAATATGTGACATTTAAGAAGCTAAGAATAACCACTCGACAAAGCATAATGAATGGTGTTGCTTAAATCAGAAGGGATTGTTCAGTTAAAAATGAAATTAGCTAATTTGTGAGGCAGCCAAATATTACAAAAACAAGGTGACCTGTTTTTGTACTATAGCCTGACAAATTCCACATACCCAAAGATGCTGCAATAGTGCCTGTATAAACAGAAATTTGGCCTGTATAGCTGAGGTGGGAAAATAATGTTAGGTTTGCTTTGTCCCCTACTTAATTGTTTAGAATTTATATTCTGTCTCTCCCAGATCTGAAGAAATTTGCAGTGGTAAATTATTCAAAAAGATACTGCAATAAAATATTTTGTCATTTGTCAAATTCAGTAGGTGCAGCTGTTCTCAGCCTGGAGAAGATTATATGGCTGACTGCCATGTAGGTGTTAAAGAGGAGGAGACTCTCAGGAAAAGAGAGAGAGAGAGATGGCAGCCTTAATCTATCACTGAACTGCAACTCAGGCCATTTCCGCACTATACGCCATTAAGGCATTGTAGCATTACAATCCTGGTATTGCCATTCGTCTGATGCTGTTAGGTTAGGAATACTCTTTTCCACACCCTTCTGTCTTAAGTAGATGAGTAGCAGTATTGCCACTGGTGTTCTTCCCTATTACAGCATCCTTGGCCACTCCCTTTTCCTGCCTTCATCCTGCCCCATAGCTCCAGATTGGCTAGGGTTTTTTTGTTATTTTTGGAAGCTGTGCTAACACAGCAATGTTGTAAGGGCATGACACACCACTATACTATTGCACTTTTGCAATTTAATGCTTACAAATGTATTTTAAAAAATAAAAAAAATTAACTCAAAGGATAAATTTAAAATAAATATGGACAGGTGATAGAAAGTTACCTTGCCATGGGAGTTTCTGAGGGAGGGACAAGGCTGGGCACACCCACGCCTCACCCACTCCTGGATCCGTGATGACTGGAAGTGCTATCAAGTACCATTACGATACTGCACTGAGCCAGCTGACAAGATTGAAGTGCTAAAGGAGTCTCTTTACAGATTTTTTCTGGAATAAGGTGGTTTGGTAATGCTTGGGTAGGGAATAGCAGCTGGGTAGCAACAACTCCTGGACCAAAAGCAACCCCCTGCTGTTGCAGTATAATGACATTGTACTCAAATGGCCTAAGTTATTGCCCATTCTCACTACATAGTGACTATTAATCTAGGTTTTAAAATTAGGGGTTTTGTTGATTTCTTTGGGATCAGGTATGGATCTGTAAATAACAGAAGCGAATTAAAGAGAGCCAGTGTGGTCTAGTGGTTTGAGTATTGGACTATGATCCATACTTTGATTCCCCGCTTAGCCATGGAAACCCACTGGCTGATCTTGGGCACATCACAAGCTCCCAGCCCCAGAAAACCCTGTAATAGGTTTGCTTAGGGTCCCCATAAGTCAGAAATAATTTAAAGGCACAGAACACAACAACATTAAAGAACACAGGCTTCATCACGATAATTGGAAAGCCTTCTAACAGCTAACAAAGTAGAAAGCCTGTACAAAATACATTTCACTGCATGCCATTCTGCTAATATCAATCATACAGGGAATAATCTATTGGGAAGTTACTTCTGTTAAAGTAAAGTAAATGAGAGGTTAAGAATAACAGGCTTTATTATATATGATACTGCTCTCTCTACATCAGACTCCTACTTTGAAATGGGTTAAAGTAGATGTGTAATTTAGTGACAAGAAAGGAAACAGAAGAGGAAATGGATGGATGCTGGTTTTGTTCATAAACTAACATGGCTACTACTTTGAAAACTGCCACAGTGGAAAACACCTGATTTAGCTGGATCAAACAGACCACTTGGTGCTGTATCTGAAAAAGTGGATATATGTCCATGAAAACATATACAAAAATAAAAACCAATTAGTCTTAAGAGTGCTTTCACATTTCTTTTTTCCCCCTCCTTCTCCCTTCCTCCTTTTTAGAAGAGCTGACCAGTATGGTATAGTGGTTTGAGTGGTGACCAGGGTTTGATTCTCCTCTCAGCCATGGAAACCTACAGAGTGACTTTGGGCATTTCACACACACTCAGCCCCAGAAAATCTCCTGATAGGGTCACTTTAGGGTCTCCATAAGTCAGAGACTACTGGAAGACAAACAACAACAGTCAAACAACAACGTGGCTACTTCTTTGAAAAACACCCTAATGTCAGTCTCCATTTATAGGTGCAGTCATTTTAGTTACTTAAATGTTTTCTCATTTTTAGGTATTCAGAAATATTGCTTCCATAATTAATTAAAAATTACATCTTCCATTCTTTACTTGAGGTGCAATAACATGTTAAAGGCTTTAGGATTATGTTGTCATTGGAAGCTTACGGTGCTGAAATTCTTACAGGAGACTGAGAAGAGAAACAAATGTTGCTATTGAAATAAAGCATCCAGGTGCCAACTAAAATTGACAGGGAATTCATGACCGCCATTGACCTGTACCTCACCTGTATGTTTCTCTCATAAAAGCAGCACACAGTGTAACTCCATTTTGCTGGCTATCTTTTGCCAAGGGGTAAAAAAAGAAATTACATTATTTCAACATAGTGAGATTCATGAAGGTAATGTGTGTTGCAATAAGCTGTTAATTACACACATTTCTGTAATTTTCATAGCATTTTAGAAGATCCTTCAGGCTATATCTTTGCATCTGACTGCATGAAAAGCTTTACCAAAGTAGCACAAGCTTAACTGATGAGCTTAGTATTTATTCTGTGGAGGACAATCTTGCTTTTTAAATGTATGCAGCATCTATCAGGAACAGGGTGCTTTATAAATAAATAGTGATCATTTGGTGCTAAAGTTTGGGTCTTGATTGAAATAGGGTTAGCTAAAATAGTTCAAAATAGGTTTCACCACATTCTTTTTCCTGTAAGTATCCTGTTTCACATGTTACTGAAGAGATAAGCCAAATCTCATTAGTTATCAAGGCATGAACAAGTAGTTCATGCTTGGTTTTGAATGCAGTCAATGGAGGAATCTAGAGAAAAAACAAAACTTCTTCAGAACTCTATTTTCCATGTAGAGCAGATGGATTATAACTTGTCCCATTTTTCTGTAAATTATATTTTTTTTAAAAAAGATCTATACACATAACTTGATTTTGTTTTCTTGGGTCTGCAGTTACCTGTGGGTCTGACCTTCTGGTATACACAGCGGCTGTTAAAGGACATGATTCAGACTGTTCCAGATCCATCAGCTCATATCAAGGTAAATTACATGTTTACTAAGAGATTTATTGATAGCTGAGGCTTTTCATATACATTCTTCTAAAAACCCATCCAAAGTCAGTTGTGTTGAGAGGAGATCAGAGGAGGGGAGCAGGAAGTTAATATAGAAAAACTTCTCATCCTTAATCTGTCAGAGCAGCTTCTCTATTTCATATGTCCAGGGATCACGCCTGGCTGATATCTTCTGCCTCAAAGAGTTGACCTTGCATACAAAAGAGACCAAAGAAGGGCCACACGGGCTGGGGTGGTTCACAGTCTTCTCTCATTTTCTCAGGTTACCTCTTTGGCCTTGGTGTGGTTCAAGTCTAAAATACAGCTGGAAAAATGGAATGAGATGAGAGAGCTCTGTGCCTGCTCTTCATAGATCCACTTCCTTTCCAGTTTTTCCTAAGCTTCCAACATACTCATTTTTGTATGACCATGCAAGAAGTGGGGAACAGTCCTTTAGAAAAAACAGATATGTTGGCACTTCCATCAGAGTTGATTGCCTTAGGCCACAGATGCTAGGAGATAACAGCAAAGCAAATCATACAGCTTGCCCTATAACTTATAAGCTAGCCTGTTGTTGTCTGAAGTGGTGGTGATGCTCTCTGATTGTCAGAACTGAAAGAGTCAACTGCAAAGCTAGTTCACTGTTATACAATGAATTTAATGGGAAGAGCACTATTTTGTTTTTCATTTCAGGCAGAAAAATATCCAAGGTTGGCCCTCACATTAATTTATCTTTCAAAATCTTGATTAATTCTTTTAAAAATATTAAGACTTCTGGGTTGGAGTTTTTAAAGTATCTGACTAGTAAATCTCACAGAAAATCTTTCATGTTTAAGTTTGATATTCAAAATCTAAATTAAAATGTAAAAATATAGAGGGTTTTTTTTTTCACTTCAGATGTGCTACCACTGGGGCACTTACAATTTTTTTAACACTGAGTGAAAGTTAGACATGTTCATTGTGTAAGAACCAGGTTGCACTTAAAAACAAAAACAAAAAGGAAAACTAGTAAACATTTCTGTCACAGATAGGTTTGAATTTTAGACAGGCTCCTTAATGGTAGGAAATTTGTTTGTCAACTAAACAATAATTAACATTTGTATATGATATTTTAAATGTTGGAAGTAATCTTCATACATAGGGTTCAACTCTGTAGAGTAGGTAACATTCCTGTAGAATAGGTGATATTACTTGGGTGACCAGGAGATTAGAAGATAAGTGTTTTGCAAAATACGACCTAGACTACAATTTGAGGTGCAATATGAACTGGAAGCTTCCTGGTTCACGGCAGAGAGTGCAATCCTATGCATATTTATTAGGAGGAATGCCCCATTGTGTTTAATAGGATTTGAAGGACTGCATACTGTGTCTCTTAGCCACCATACTAGGTCTGTTCCATAAAAGTACTTGTGAAAGGCTTTTGAAACATTTTTTCTAGAGAAACGATGCTCCTGTGGAATGCAAGAAAGTCTATTAATATTTTTTACTTAAAAACTGTTCTATCAGTATTTTTATTTTTTATAGTCAATACACTTGGTTCAAACAGAAAATCTTCAATAAAAAGAGATAGGTTAGGTCCAACAGTAAGCTGGGTCTAGAATTTGTTGCACTAGCAGCACCATTGTTAAAACTGATTGGATAAATTCATTCTTCAGGATTCTTTCAGGACATTGAATATTTTAGAATATTATTCCAAAATTCTTCATCTTCTTCTTAAAAAAAAATAATTTCCAAGGTTTTTTCGCCCCCTTTCAGTGTTGTTGACAAAGGTATCTTCTCAGAAATGGAAATCATGGGTACTGCTTTGTGGTGATTTCAGTCCTTCTTGTAAAGGATAACTTGTTCAACCCTCTGGCTTTTGGCCTGTGGGGTTCCTTAGAGCTCAGTTTTCTCCCCTATGCTATTTAATATCTATGTGAAGCTGCAATGAAAGGCATTCAGTATGCTGATGATACCCAACCCTGTCTCTCCTTCGCATTCAACTCCAAGAAAGCTATGTTGGTGCTAAACGAGTGTCTGGTCTCAGTCATGGACTGGTTAATTCTTAATCTATCCAAGATAAGGGGTGGTCCAGGTCACTTGGGAGTCAGCCTGTGTTGAACAGGGACACACACCACTGAAATCTCAGGTTCTCAACCTGAGCCTATTCCTGGATTCAGATTTGAGCCTGGATCCCTGGGTTTCAACAGTGGCCAGGCATGCACTTGCAAAGCTAAAAGTAGTGTGTCCTCTGTACCCTTTCCTTTAAATGTCAGATATGGCTCTGTGACACATGCCTTGATTACATCCTGGATGGATTACTGTAACACACTGTATGTAGGGCTGCCTTTGGAAACTGTTTGGAAACTTCAGGGGTCCAAAATGCTGTTGCCAGGTTGGTAACTGGGGCTGCTTACAGGAAACACATAACTCCTTTGTTGAAACAGCTTCAGTGGTTACCACTCTGTTTCTGGGTAGAATTCAAAGTGATGTTTATGACGTTTAAAGTCTACATGGCTTGGGTCCAGACTATCTGACAGGATGTCTGTCTCTAGATAAACCTTGGTAAGTTTTAAGGTCTGTGGAAGAGGGCTTACTCTTGATCTCATCACCATCACAGCATGTTTGGTTAGGACATAGAAGAGAGCCTTGTTGGTGGCAGCTTCCAGGTTGTGGAACTCTTTTCCATGGGATGTTTCATTTGGTCTCCTCACTGCTCTCTTTCCACCAGCAAGCAAATACTTTCACATTTAGGCAGGACTTTGACTCTTAAGCTGTTGTTGTGGCAGAAGGAACTTTTAATAGGATGTGCTGTGCTTTTTTCTTTTCTGTCATGCTTTAAATGTGTTTTAAACTACCTTAACTTTTACCATTTCTGCACTACAGTGTTAAAGTGCTGCTATTCCACTATCAACCTCCTATGGAATTCTGGGGTTTGTAGTTTAGGGAAGGGCACTTTGAATTCTCTTTGGTCTCAGTAAACTACAAACCCCAGAATTCCACAGGGCGTTGAAAGTGGAATAGCAGCACTTTAACACTGTAGTGCGGAAATGGCTTTTGTATTTGTAATGGAATTATCTAATTGTTTTAAAAAATTTGTACTAATGTGTTTGTTTGTTTGTTTGTTTAGCTATACTGTGTTTTAGCGTGTTGTAAGCCAACTTGATTCCTGCGCTGGAGAAATATGGGATATAAATGTAAAAATAATTAAATGAATAAATGAATAAATTCTCAGTTTTTTCCCCACTTATTTTGAGACATTTCCATAATATTATCCAATAATATTCATACGTAACAATCTCTAGTCACGCCCTTTTAAGCCAATTAAGGTTTAGCACTCTGATTTATAGCCGAGGTGATGATGAAATAATAATAAATTGTCCATTTTCCTCACTTA
Organism: Ctenosaura bakeri; assembly: GCA_948474755.1. Lineage (NCBI taxonomy): Eukaryota > Metazoa > Chordata > Lepidosauria > Squamata > Iguanidae > Ctenosaura > Ctenosaura bakeri. Next base: position 520,558 of record CAOLHI010000267.1, on the reverse strand, counting down.
GTTTGCTAATTTTCTATATAAAAATGCATTTTCTAGACAGTTTGAGATCTGTTTTTTTACTTAAGTTGACATATTGAAACAATATAAATAAAACATTTTTAAAATCACTTTTGTTTAAATATTTAAAGTTGCAGAATGCTGTAAACAAAAAATCTACCACTGTTCAATATCTGCAGCTTACTTGGATTGCATTTCAAAATTTTGTTACAAATAATCAATGCCTCCATTCTTTCTTTTATGAGTGCACTTTCATAAAATTTGCCACGGCATTAAACTTAAGTATGATTTTTGGCTTGTGTGCTGTAACTCTGAGGTTTGTTCTCTGTACAATACATCAAGATAAACAAACAGAAGCAAAAATAGACTTTTCAAGGCTTTTTATTTTTGCAAAAGCTGTTTAGGGCATATGAACTAATGCCATGCAATAGTGCCATACAAACAAACTCAAATATAGATTATAACAGTTTGAGTATTTATGTCTTTTTGGAGTTTAGCCTTTTCATTTTGTTTTCTTTTTTGAGCCAGCGATAACATTAGAAGTATTGAATGTATTAAGTTGCCAAAATGTCACCAAAAAGTTATTTTTACAATGGTAATTTAAATTTCACTGGATGCATTTTCAGATCCTATTGAACAGAGACAGTCATAGTCAGTTTGTGGAAAGCTCCACCTATTACAACTACTTCAGGAAGTACATGTGCTTCCAACTATATGTGTAAAGTGTGGGTGATACGTGCATACAGACATGAGTATTTAGAGATGTGTATAGAAGTATGTAGGACACCAGTATTTTCTGTAAGGTATAGAACCGCCGTGATAGCCTCCTTGTGATGCTGCATTAGCATTAGCTTCCTGTCATACTCCCTGTGATGATGCTGCACACAGGAACAGATCACAGCCCTTAATATTGTTGGAGGTATAGGAACTGGGTTATGGATTAGGCTGTATGAGAGTTTGCTAATCTTCAGAAAAAAGCATAAATGTTTCTGAGCTATTCACCACCATTTCTTACAATAAACTCACATTGTTGAGTGCCTTTCAGTTTTCAAGCTAAACAGTCCCATCCCTAAACAAAGTAGTGGCTTCTATATTATTGTCAGATGTATTCACACATACATTTGTTAAGCTCTATTTCCATACTATTCTGTGAACATTTAAAATAATATAGATCTTCACAAAATTTGCATTTAAGATGCATTGCTAAATTTATTCTCTCTATACACACACCTCTAAATATATTTTCTCACAAAATATGCTTTTAAAAAAAATGTATGTGCTTTTTTGGGAGGGCAAATACTGCATCAGAATATCTGGGATGTGTGAAAACCAATATACAACTGACTTCTGATCCACACTTTCTCTGGGAGGTTTGTACCACAATTGGTGTTATAATTTTCAAAAATTGAATTCCTCAAGAATCCAGAACGGTCTGTCAGGAGTTATGAGTTTACAAGACAAAGATGACAGTTGAGGATGTGGGTTAGGGTTTTAAAGATTTAAGGAAATTTTTACAAGTCTACTGATGAAGTCCATGACTGAGAGCAGTCTGAGTTATAGCATATCCCAGTGTCTGTTGAAAAACAGTAGAACAAATGGAAACGGAGAACAGAAGAAGATTGGAAACTGGGTTTTTTTTCTGATTTAGGCTGGGAGAATGCCTTTCTAGCTGCCCTCCAGCATTATGTGACACAGCAGATGTGGTGGAAGTAGGAAGAGAAAGGATAATTTTTAAATCTCTACCCTACTTCTGAAAATCCCCCCGCTCTTGAGAGACTGCCTAAAAGGCCTGATAGCACAAGACTCTTGTTGCAGTGTGCTGCAACTGTGAATAAGAGCATCTTTTTTAGATGTTGGGACTACATCGTATTATTTTATGGAAGGTCTTGTTTTATATCCTAGATGAATATCACTCTGCTGCTGCTTTGCAGCGTGTGTCTGCACATAGTTTCTACATATATCAGTCTAGAAAATGGAAATGGAGAAAGTATGGCCAGCAAGCTATGTACTGGTCCAACCACATCTTTGTGGCTCTCCAAGCACCCCCAAGACCCACAGCCCTGTTCTTCTTCTTTTTTTTTTTAAAGAAGGAATATCAAAATGACAAATATTATTCTTGTATTGGTGGTTTATTCTTTACTGCCCTCCCTCTGATGTCCCCCAAATCAACTGGAGATTGACAACAAACCCCAGAAGTACAAACTGGAAACAGACTTCTGGTTGCTTCCAAGATGCATTTTGGGCTGATTTTCAGCTGCAGATGTGGAAGGGTGGCCTGGCAGAGATACCAAAATTGGCCTATGCCACAATTGCCCTCTCCTTCTGTAAAGTGGAATACAGTGAAAATATAATATATGCACTCTGTGATTGCTACCCGTAAGTCTAGAATGACTTGAATCTCCTTTCACATCTCCAGAAATGATTTTAGTATTATATTGCTTCATGTTGGAAGGAGTGGATTTCCCCTATAGGTCTAAACAGCATGCTACAAAGACGTTTTCTGTAAAGGAGTTGTCATATCAAAGTGGAAATCTACATGCTTTCATGTAACAGGCATTAAAAATGAGTATTTCCATGTGTTTATAAAAAAAACAGAGCCAAGCTAGCTTGTGTTTACTTCTCTAGGGCTGTATTATTGCAGTACTTTGAATTAGTATTGGATTGCCTATCAAGATGTATGTTTTAACAGTGTTTGGTTTTGCTAATAAAAGTTGGTTTGTAATATAAAGTATCAGACTCAAAGTGAATATAATGGATGAACTGTATGCCTATTATTCTGAAATAAAAGGCTTTGCCATTAATCTCCTTATCCTTTGAACTATAACATATTCAAGTTATGTAAATTTATGTTAGTTTCTTCATTCTTAAAAACTTGTCTTAAGCAGAAGCTATTCAGAATGGGAAAGAGCACAAATGTTTTCCAAATAGCCAGGGCTTGACTTATTCCATTGCAATTGCAAAGCTAATTGCCATTTTTATTGGCATTAGTTTGACTTTTCCTCCCTGCTATTCATTAATAACAAGGAACAAGTAGCAGTAGCTATTGTAATATAGTTAACTTGTTTTTTTAAAAACAAGTAGTATCTAATTCTGTTTTCAGTGATTAGTATGAAAAGGAACCTCTTCCTGAAACTCTCATAGGCTAAGATAAACAAACTTGTGTTGTGTGAATTTGACCCCAATAATGTACAAAATTTTCCTAATGTATGCATTTTTGCAAGTAATTTCCCCTTCTGCAATTCATTCCTGTATACAGTTTCCAGTATGTCTGGCCAAGAGGCAAATGGTTATTTAAGGATTCAGAGACAACAAGAGCACAAATGAGTTAGAAGAGATTTTATTAAGTGACAGGAAAAGACAATAGGGTAGGAAGAAACAGAACAAAATATCTTAAGCAGGATGAGCTTACTTCCACTTTCAGTTGTTAGAAACTCCAGGTGAACAACAACAGAGAGACCTCAGCTTAACAGCCAACATGCAGCAACTCCATGCTCCAGGTCTGTGTTGGAGTCCATTTTGGGGGAAATAGATTTCTTTGCCTCCAGTGCCAACAAGAAGTATTCAGTGTGTTACAACAGACTGGAGATAGAACGTGGATCCCTATCAGATGCATTCCATCACACCTAGGGAGTCTTCTTCTAGATTTCTTTCCCCCATTTTCTCTCATCACCAGAATGGTGGTCAAGATCAGAGGACATCTGATGGGTTGCATTCTCATCATACTATGGTGGCTTTGTCAGCCCTATCTTGCCCTCCTCACTTCTCCTCCTCCCCCTTTTTCTTTTGTCCAGCTATCAGTCTCTCAGGCAGGACTCAGATCTTCTCACTCAAGCCAGGAAAAAGAGTAATCATCCTGATCGGCTTCTCTGAAGTTATCAGTATGGAGACAGAAACCTTACTGGATGACTGTTTAAGTGTCTTGCAGGGTGTTGTGGTCATCTAGGAAACCCTGAAGTATGTAGTCCTATGTAGCTAAGTGGCACAAGTCCCTCTCGTTTACTTTCTAATTGTCTTTCAAACAAGAGCGCTTCTTGATCACAGTTGCTCTGTTTTTCTACATCTGAATATACAGATCTCTTGCTTTCCTGATTGGGAATTTTCCTAGCTTCCCTTTCATCACAATAAAGGCTACTAGGAAGAATAGTCCCAGAACAAAAGATACAATGAAGGATAGCCAAGTGGACTTTTTGTTTAATCTGCTGATAAGTTTTGGAGTAGGTACCTTTCAGGATTGAATCATATTTCCCACCAATTTGTAAGTTGTATTACAGGTTGCTTCACTGTAGTTATGACCTGTAAAGTACGGTAAGGAAGAAGTTGTGTTTATCCAGAGTTCTCGTTGCTGGCCTTTTTGCATGAAGTAACTCCTAGTGAATCAATTGGAATAGAGGAACCACAGGTCATGAACTGGATAAACAACAAAAGGAGGTAGCTACCATACTTCTTTCAGGACCCTTTTAATCAAAGCTTGAAAAAAATTACATTTTGAACTATAATGTCCAGAATCTCCAGGTAGCAATAGCCATTGGGAGTTGCAACCAAAAAAGTGAGTTTTTGAGGCTCTGTTTTTGATGCTCTGTTTTTCAAGCTGTTTTCCAAGCTCCAATTTACTGCTGTGAGTCTCTTACTCACACAAATTTTTTGAAATAAAAAAACACATTGGGTAGTGCAATAATAGGGTTGTGACTGGAAATACCAGATACAAGATATCATAGTGACATTCTCAGTAATATTAAATTACACTTGTCAAAGCTTGAGTGGAATACTTATAAAAATAAGAAACAGGGGGGGAAATGAACTTTGCTCGTAAACCTGGAAGAAGATAGCTATGGAAGCATTTAAAAAAAGAGAGAGAGAGAGAGACCAAGGAAGCTAAAAAAACCTCATTCTCTCCATTTGCATCTTTTAAATTTATTTTGGTCCGATGGAATTTTTAAATGAAATTTCAGAAAGGAAATTCTTAAATAACATTTTCCCCCTCTTACTCTCAGTGAAAAATAACACCAAACTCCTTGGTATAAAAAAGTAGGAGGAGGAGGAGAAGGCGGAAAGAACAGTTTCTTTATTTTATAACTCTCAGGATTTTTGAACAAATCCAAAAATCTTTGCCAACAGCCAGATGAGGAACAGTGCTAATGATGTGTTCAAAGGGCGATATGTTACTTTAATCTTCCCCCTGAATTTGATATGAGTCCGTTTATAGATTTTAATGATTCCTATTAAATAACCAGGGATGGTGAGCATCCCTTTTGTCCTATCCTCTGGCCTCCCACTACTGTTTATCTGATACAGCAGTAGAAGACCTGCTGTACTTCAGGTCACATCTTTATTGCTGCTGCTGATATGCTTATTGGAGAAAGAGCTGGGATTTCATCCTTTATCACAAGCATTCCTACAATTTTTTTCCTTTTAAGTGGCATATAATAGATAAGCATATGTGATGGACTAAATTGAATATTAGGCTCAACTGAACATGTTGAAATGAATGAGACTTCTTCTTCGTGGTCTCTGTGCCTCATACAATAGGAGCTTTCGCGCCTGCGCGGTAGCGTTCGGAAGATTCTAGAGCTCGCTGGCTTGGCGGAGGGAGCCCCTCCCCCCCGGTCGTACTGCGCATGCTCCTCCCGCCGAGCCGCGGTCTCTCCTCAGTTCTTTCTTGTCCGCCTCAGCGTACAGAAGGTTCTTCTCGTTGGCTTGCATTTCTTGCTGCGTAGTTGTTGGATTTGGATTCGGAATTGACCTCGGACTGTTTCTTGACTTCCTTCGGTTTTCGGTACGTTTTGCACGGTTTTTTTTTTGGACTTTTGGGCTGTTTTTGGCTTTTTCCTCGGCTGGGTCTTCGACTCGGCGCGGCGTCTTCGGACTCTCCCCCTCTCCTCGCCCTTGCCCCGCGGTTTATGTCGGCTTTGTTCAAGTCCTGCGCCTCCTGCGGAAGGAAGGTCGCCCTTTCGGACCGACACTCGAAGTGTCTTTTTTGCTTGGGTGAGGGGCATAACGTCCAAACTTGCCCCGCGTGTAGGGAGTTCACCCACCAGACACTCCGTAACCGGGCGGCGAGGTTGAAGTCTTTTTGTTGGGAGTAGTCTCTCCGCGCCCAAAGACCGTCCCCGCTCCGATGGAAAAAGGACTTTCTCCACCCTCCTCCTCCTCTCCAACGGCCGCCGGGACCTCGGTACCGTCGGTATCGAAGCCCCCGGTACCGGTGATGAAGCTACCGAGGATCCCGAAGATCTCGGCGAGTCGGCCCCGAGACGACCCCGCGGCCTCCTCTTCGAAACCGCTGACTTCTGCGCAGAAGAAGCGCCCTGCTACCGAGGAGGTAGCCAGGGAAAAGAAGAGGAAGAGGAAGGAGAGCGGCACCCTCCGGAGACCGCCAGGCCACCGACCCCGCCGCCTACCCAGTTCACGGCAGAGTCGGCCCTCTCCGACGTCCCGGAGGAGGAAACGCCGCAGGCCCAGGAGATCCTGGAGCTATCGGACGACGACCAACCCGTCGAGGCCGCCCAGCCTCCGAAGCTAGTCGTGGAGACTGTGCCGCCGAGTCGCCGTCCATCTCCGGAGCGCCACGTGGACACCCCGGGCCGGAGACGTTCCTCCCCCGGCGTGGCGAATCCCGATCTCCGGGCCACTGAGCCAGGCCTCCATCCCCGCGGTATCGGGAGATGCGCCTGGAGAGCGTGCGCGCGGGCGAGAGCGCTCATTCCCCCGGCTACTTGGGGAGATATGCGCTGGAGCAAGGATGGCACGAGCCCCCGGGCTCCTACTATTCTTACTCGTCCTCCTACCGGGACCGCTACCATCCGGACCCTAGATACTGGTCCCCGCGGCCCCGCTCCCGCTCGCCGCATCGGGAGCGCCACTACTCCCGCCACGGGCGATCGCCGAGGCGTGGGTCCCCGAGCTCCCACGCTCCCCGGGAGCCGTCGCCCCGCCACAGACCGGTCTCCCCGCCGCCACGGACAACGGCCACGGCGACCAGGCCGACCCCCAGGCCACCCCGGCCCGAGCGGGAACCTCGGCCACGTCGACGACGCAGGCGGCGTCGCACCCGAGACCATCGGTACCGCCCCCGGAGACCGTGCAGGCCCTGACGGTACCGCCGGCCGCTCTGCCGACGCAGCCGGCACAGCAGCGGCCTAGAGAAGGGGAGAAGACCGCACGCTCGCCATCCCCGTCCGACGAGTCCTACGAGTCGGACTCGGACTCCGCGGAATCCACGCCGTCCTCCCACGAGTCACCGCCGCTGGACTTCGGAGACCCGCTCCCGGAATCGGCGCCGGAGGACGTGCGCCAGTTTTCCGCAATCCTCCTCCGGATGGCGACGGCGCTCGGCCTCAAGGTGACGGAGCCCGCCCCGCAGGCGCAGGACCCGGTCTTCCAATACCTCGAGACCCGGCCTCCATCGACCGCGCCGCTCCCGTTCCTCCCGACCCTGGCGGACGCGTTGAAACAGCCTTGGGCGAAGCCGGCGTCCGCACAGCCTATCCCGCATAGGCTCGAGCACCTCTACAGGACTCAGAGGGAAGGAGCGGAGTTCCTGTTCAACCACCCCGTCCCGAACTCCGTGGTGGTGGAGTCGTCGCAGACGCGAGGTGGCAACCGGGCACACACCACCCCGCCCGCCCAAGAAGGCCGGAAACTCGACGGCTTCGGGAGGAGGTTCTATTCGGCGGCGTCCTTGGTGTCCAGGACCGCCAACACCATGGCCTGCCTGGCGGCCTATCATCGAAACCTCTTTGACCGCCTGGGCCCCCTCCTGGCTGACCTCCCGGAAGAGTCCCGCGCGTCTGCCACGCAGATTTTCGGAGAGGCCGTGGCGGTGGCTACCCAACAGCTCGCCACCTCGAGGCACGCCGTGGAGGCTACCTCGAGGGTGATGGCCGGCGCCGTGGCCCTCCGACGCCACGCGTGGCTCCGCTCCTCCGGACTCCAGGAGGACAGTCGCCGGAGAATAGAGGACCTCCCCTTCGACGGGCAGGGGCTCTTTCACACGTCCACGGACGAGGCCATGGACCACCTCGTGAAGGCCCGGCTGACGGCGAGGAAGATGGGGATCAACCAGCCCCCCCAGGCTCGCCGGTCCTCCCAGTCCAGATCGTCCTGGCGGAGTTCCTCCTCGTCCTCGGCCTACCAGTCCCGGTCCCCGCGCTCGACCGCCTCGAGACCGCCCGCGGCGCCCGCCCAGAGGAGGCCCTTCCGACGACAGCCTCCGCCGTCGAAGAAGTCGTCGTCTTCCGGGGGAGGGCACGCTTTTGATGCCTCCCGCAGGACACCACCGATGCCGTCCTTCGCCCCTCCAGCAGACCTCATCCATCACCCGGACCTGGCCAGACACCTCGACCGATGGCGCGAGATCACCACGGACTCCTGGGTACTTACCATTGTCCGCCTGGGGTACGCCATCGAGTTCCGGGATATCCCACCACGGGGCGTCTACTACTCCACCCCAGCCAGCCCGGCTCTGCTGGAGGAAATCCAGTCCCTGCTCGACAAAGGAGCGATCGAGAGGCTTCCGCCTTCGGCCAGGACCACCGGCTTCTACTCGAGGTACTTCGCCGTACCGAAGGCGGACGGGTCCCTACGCCCCATCCTGGACCTGCGGGGAGTGAACGAGTACATCCCTCCCAAGAGGTTCAAGATGGTCACGCTACCGTCGATCCTCCCATTCCTACGCCGAGGGGACTGGCTGGCATCCATAGACCTCAAGGACGCCTACTTCCACATCTCGATCCGCCCCCAGCACAGACGGTACCTGCGCTTCGCGATCGACGGTACCAGCTACCAGTACCGGGTTCTGCCCTTCGGACTCTCCACCGCACCCCGCGTGTTCACGAAGTGCATGGCTCCCGTCGTCTCCTTCCTGCGGACGAGAGGCGTCTCGATCTACCCCTATCTCGACGACTGGCTATTGGTGGCGTCCTGCAAAGACAAACTTTACAAAGACATTCACCTTACCCTGACGTGGCTTACCCGGCTCGGGCTCAAGGTAAACCCCAAGAAATCCCACCTCGAACCCACCCGCCTCCTCGACTTCATCGGGGCGACCCTCGATACCGTGGCGGGAAGGGCCTACTTACCGACGGAGAGGGCTCGGACGCTCACGCGCGTGGTGCGGGCGGCCGCCCAGGCCCCGACGGTGTCGGCCAGGACGCTACAGCAGCTGCTCGGCTACATGGCGGCGACCACGGCCGTCACCTACCTCTCCAGGCTACGAGCGCGACCCCTGCAGCACTGGTTCGTCAGGGTCTTCGACCCGCTCCGGGACGAGCAGTCCCGCCGCTACCGTATTCCCCCCGAGATCCGGCAGACTCTCCTGTGGTGGCAGTCCCACCGGAACCTGACGTCGGCAATGCCGTTCCGCCAGCCCAGGCCCTCGGTCACGATAACGACGGATGCGTCCCTGCTGGGCTGGGGGGCCCACGCCGGGGACCTCCGGGTCAAGGGCGCCTGGATGGACGACGAGACGTCCCTCCACATCAACGCTCTGGAGCTCCTCGCCATCCACAAAGCCCTGATGGCGTTCCGGCACTTGGTGGCGGGCCGCGCCGTGTTGATCCTCACCGACAACACGACTGCCATGTGTTATGTGAACAGGCAAGGGGGGACCCACTCCACCACTCTCCTGACCATCGCGCTCGCCCTCTGGAACTGGTGCGTCTCCCTGAGGATCCACCCGCTGGCGGTTCACCTGGCGGGGCAGGAGAACACCATGGCGGATGCTCTCAGCAGGGACACCTCCTCCTACCACGAGTGGTCCCTGGCCGACGACGCCTTCCGGATGCTCCGACACCGGTGGGGCGAGCCGACGGTCGACCTCTTCGCGACCAGCCAGAACGCGAAATGCCGACGCTTTTGCTCCAGGGCGGGTCACGATCCCCGCTCCATCGGCGATGCGTTCCAGATCCCGTGGGACAAGGAGCTCCTGTACGCCTTCCCGCCGTTCCCGCTCCTCGGTCGCGTCGTCTCGAAGATCATCTCGGACGGAGCCGACGCGATTCTGGTGGCACCGTACTGGCCGAGGCAACACTGGTTCGGCCCTCTGATCGAGGCCTCGCGGGGAGGATCCTCAAGTTCCTGCTAGCGCCGGACCTGCTCTCCCACTCCAACGGCCAGGTGCTGCACCCGGACCTCCCGGTATTGGCCCTCCATGCCTGGAGGATATCGCCGTAGACGACCCGGCCATCGGTACCGTCTTGACCGCGGCGAGGAAGGAATCGACACGGAGGAACTACCACTATAAATGGCAGCGGTTTGTCGCCTTCGCAGAGGAGCGACGGGAACCGACGTCCCCGGCCGGCCTCCGGACCGTCCTCCACTTCCTCCTCCACCTGCGACAGCAAGGCCTTGCCTTCACATCGATCAAGGTCTACCTCGCCGCGATCGTGGCGTACCAACCGCCGGGATCGCCCTCGGCGGCCCTCTTCCGGGATGATACCGTCAAGCGATTCCTGAAGGGCCTGCAACATCTCTACCCGCCGGTATCGCCCCCGCTACCGTCGTGGTCGCTATCGCTGGTGCTATCGCAGCTCACGAGGCCGCCCTTCGAGCCGATGGCGACAGCGGACGACAGGCTCCTGGCGATGAAGACGGCGTTCCTGGTGGCGATCACCTCGGCCAGGCGAGCCGGGGAACTGGTGGCGCTACGCTCCACGACCCCTTCCTGGTCTTCCACCGCGACAAGGTGATCCTCCGGCCTGACGTCTCGTTCCTGCCGAAGGTGGTGTCCACCTTCCACCTCAACCAGGACATCGTGCTCCCGGCCTTCTACCCGAGCCGACCTCGCCCCTGGAGCGGGCCCTGCACTCCCTGGACGTCCGTCGGGCCCTCGCCTTTTACACGGATAGGACGGCGTCCTACCGACAGACTCCACACCTCTTCGTCTGCTACGGCAGGCGGAAAAGAGGCCACAAGGTATCATCCCAGCGACTCTCCAAGTGGGTCGCGCAGGCTATCCACTTGGCATACCAACTGGCCAAGAAGCCTCCGCCGGACCTGCTTCGGGCCCACTCCACCAGAGCCGTGGCCACGTCCGCGGCCCTCCTGCGAGGGGTCGACCTGCCGGAACTGTGTCGTGTGGCGACCTGGGCTCAACCGTCGACCTTCATCCGCCATTACAGGCTCGACTGCCGTTCCAGGCAAGATGCCCGGTTTGGTCGTGCGGTGCTGGCCTCTGTCCTCTAGGGTCTGGGACCTGACCCACCATCCTACAGGTGAGCTATACAGTCTCCTATTGTATGAGGCACAGAGACCACGAAGAAGAAGAACAGGTTGCTTACCTGTAACTGTAGTTCTTCGAGTGGTCATCTGTGCCTCATACACACACCCGCCCTGCCTTCCCCTTTTCAGGTCCCATGTTCTTCGGCGGACCAGAACTGAGGAGAGACCGCGCCTCGGCGGGAGGAGCATGCGCAGTACGACCGGGGGAGGGGCTCCCTCCGCCAAGCCAGCGAGCTCTAGAATCTTCCGAACGCTACCGCGCAGGCGCGAAAGCTCCTATTGTATGAGGCACAGATGACCACTCGAAGAACTACAGTTACAGGTAAGCAACCTGTTCTTGTTACTATAGATTTCTAGTTGGGACTATGTTTGATTTAGTTCATTGTCTATAGTAAGTTGCTGTAGTTTAGAATATGCCTGCCCTCATGTTCCTAAACTAGGAAGGGGACAACCTGTGACCTGCCAGATGCTGTTGACCTGCAGCTCCTAGTGCAGCTGTTATTGAGGGGTGATAGGAGCTGGAGTCCAAGAATATCTGGAGAGCCGCAAGTTATCTGCATTTTTCACAACCAGTCTTTTTTCAATATGGACATCTTGAATTTGTTTCATCAGTTGCTACAGCTGAAATGGAATTTTGGGCAGGAAGCTCCCTTTTTCAGCTTTACAAATTGAAAGAACTGGTTGTTGCTTTGGTTTATTTTCTATGATCCTAGCCAGTGAAGTGGTTAATGCATTTGGAAAAACAGTAGAGGAAACACCAGCTGCTGAGAAAAATATTTATTACTGGTCAACACATTTTAAGTATAATACCCCTCTTTAGGGCATTTTTTCAGCAGTTATACAAAAGTACAAGAGATACTTTTGTGACTCTTAAAATGAAATGTTCCTTGTATTGTATGCATTACTGCTGCAAAAGGGACCCAAGAGAAGAATGTCTATCCAAAAAAAATTGGCCCTGCAATAAATCCCCTCTTTCTAGCACCAGTAATTTCTTTCACTCATTTCTTTGTTTGAGGTGGTCATATCTTGGATTCTGATTGCTGTGTTTGCCCAGCATTGCTGCTAACAATTCATTACAACCTGATTCCTCCTTAGAAGACATCCGTCACTTAGACATAATAAAATATATGTCAGGCGCATACCTGCAAACAAAATGATGCATGCAAATGAAGTATTTACAGTTTTCAGATAGAAAACTCTAGCACTTCACCCAAATACCAGTAACAGGATTTTGTTAGATGTTTTCATGGCAGTTAAAGTAGAATCACAGTGATATAATTGTGTAGTCATGAAAGGGTCCCAGAACTCACAACTGCATTACCAGTAACAACATTGCCTGTAACACTTTAGTTTGCAGGGTAATGATGATATAAGAATTTTTAAAAAAATAAAAAATAGAACAACTTATAACAGCATTACTCTTTTAGTGTAACTATGAACCATTACTTGTGTGATTCTCTCTCAGATTGATGTAGAATCATAGAATCATAGAGTTGGAAGAGACCACAGGGGCCATCCAGTCTAACCCGCTGCTATGCAGGAGCAGACATCAAAGCATTCCCAACAGATGGCAGTCCAGCCTCTGCTTAAAAACCTCCAAAGAAGGAGACTCCATCACACTCTGAGGCAGCATATTCCACTGCCGGACAGCTCTAACAGTCAGGAAGTTCTTGCTGAGGTTCAGTGGAATCTCCTTTCCTGCAGCTTGAATACATTGCTCCTTGTCCTAGTCTCTGGAGAAGCAGAAAACAAGCCCGCTCCCTCCTCGACATGACATCCCTTCAAATATTTAAACATGGCTATCATGTCTCCTCTTAACCTTCTCTTCTGTAGACTAAACATACCCAGCTCCCTAAGCCATTCCTCATAGGGCATGGCTTCCAGACCCTTCACTATTTTGATCACCCTCCTCTGGACACGTTCCAGTTTGTCAATACCCTTCTTGAAATGAGGTGCCCAGAACTGGACACAGTATTCCAAATGAGGTCTAACCAATGCAGAATAGAGTGGTACCATTACCTCCCTTGATCTAGACACCATACTCCTATTGATGCAATCAAGAATCATGTTGGCTTTCTTGATTTCCACATCACACTGCTGACTCATGTTCAGCTTGTGATCTACCAAGACTCCTAGATCCCTTTCACACGTACTGTTATCCAGCCATGTGTCCCTCATCCTATATTTGTGCATTCCATTTTTTCTGCCTAAATGCAGGACCTTACATTTCTCTCTGTTGAAATTCATTTTGTTAGCTTTGACCCAGCTCTCCAATCTCTTAAGGTCATTTTGAGTTTTGATCCTGTCCTCTGGCATATTAGCAACCCCTCTCAATTTGGTGTCATCTGCAGATTTGATCAGCATGCCCTCTACTCTTTCATCCAAGTCATTGATGAAGATGTTGAATAGCGCAGGGCCCAGGACAGAACCCTGTGGCACACCACTAGTCACTTCTCTCCAGGATGAAAAGCAGCCATTGGTGAGCACCCTTTGGTTTCAGTTGGTCAACCAATTACAAATCCATCTAACAGTAGCTCTCTCCAGTCCGCATTTTACTAGCTTCTTTGCAAGAATATCATGGGGAACTTTGTCAAAGCCCTTACTAAAATCAAGATATGCTATATCCACAGCATTCCCTTTATCTATAAGGCTTGTAAATCTATCATAAAAAGAGGTAAGATTAGTCTGGCATGACTTATTTCTGAGAAATCCATATTTACTTTTAGTGATTAAAAGCATTACTTTCTAAGTAATTACAAACTGACTGTTTAATGATCTGCTCTGGTATTGATGTCAGGCTGACTGGGTGATAATTATTTGGGTCCTCTTTCTTTCTCTTCTTGAAGATAGGGACAGCATTTGCCCTCCTCCAGTCTGCCAGGGCTTCTCCTGTTCTCCAAGAGTTCTCAAATATTATTGGAGAACAGGAGAAGTCCCAGCAGACTGGAGGATAGCAAATGTCATCTCTATCTTCAAGTAGGGAAAAAAAGAGACCCTAATAATTATCGCCCAGTCAGCCTGACATCAATACCAGGAAAGATCCTAGAGCAGTTCCAATCCAATAAGCTGCCTTGTCAATATCACTTTTCCCTGACTCCATCCTTTTATGACAACCTTTGTGTAAAAGCACTAGAATTTTAATTGCTCCTTAGAACCAAATTGTTTACTCGAGTAGCATGCTTTATTTATTACCAGTGCCTTAAGACAATTCAGGCTGACTCAGTAATTATAAAACAAACTGTAACATTTTTTACAGTAACAGTGGAAATAAAGTACCTTGTAGTACAGTGTTGATACATCAATAGTTTAAACTTCTGACAGACTTTGACAATCCCTGCTTCAGACACCAATTCCCTGTGTCTTTTCCTCAGCTGCTTAATCACACTGAAGCCACCTTCTCTCTAGCTAGTACTCACTGAAGGTTCAAAATACACACAGAAACTTTGTCTTCTATAGAATACATCTCTTCTGTAAGTCTCTCCTGTGCACATCACTGAGCTGAATTTCATTTTTGAAGTGCTTTTCCTGTTGCCTGGCAACCAGCCATTAAGTTGCACTGGCATTCCAAATAGCTAAGCCCTAAAGCAACTTCATCACAACTTGTTACTTCTAAAATACCGCTTTGGGATTAGGGTCATTTTGTATAATAAGTGTGCTTTTTTAAAAAAAATTAAGAATACCAAGCTAAAAAATATATTAATAACGTGCTATAATGGCTAATGAATAACATTAAGGAGACTTTTGCAAAAATATAAAAGTAATGAATTGCTTTAAAAAATATCCTTAGTCTTCTTTACTTTTTTTTTTAATTTCTTTATTTTATTTTATTAATTTTTCACAACACATAAAAAAGAGACATATATTGCCATGTTGGTATGTCCCTTCCCCCGCACACACTTCCCTATATTATTCTTCCCCAGTTCAGTCATTACTATCTCTTCCATAACGAATCCTCCATTTTTATACAAGTACATTTTTACCTAATCATCACATGTATTTATATTTTTAACCAATCCATTACCCCTTTCCATTCTCTTTCAAAGTTCTGAACAGATTTATTTTTTAAAGAATATGCTAATTTTTCAGTCTCAACCATATCTAACACTTTTAATTTCCATTCTTCTAAATTAATTTCTATTTTTTCTTTCCAATGCTGAGCATATGTCAGCCATGCCGCCGTAATCAAATACAATATTATCTTTTGATATCTTCTAATCTCTCGATTCTGACCTAATATATTCAACAAATACAATTTCAGTGCCAATTCAAAATTCAATTTGCAAACTTTTTGAATTAGAGCATGAATTCCCTTCCAAAATTTCTTTACAGTTTGACAAGTCCACCACATATGAAGAAAGGTTCCCACCTTCTCCCCACATTTCTAACACTTTGCATCTTCATTTTTTGTTATTTTTTGCAACCTCGCTGGAGTCATATACTATCTATGCCTCATCTTATAGAAATTTTCTCTTAAATTTAAATTTGGAGTAAATTTTATATCTATTTTCCATACTTTTCCCCAAGCATCTAATTCAATTGGGTGACCTACATTCTGAGTCTATTTAATCATCATCCCTTTTATTGTATCTGGTTCCATTTCCCTCTTTAATAGTAGTTTATATAATTTAGAGATTCTCTTCTTTTGATATTCTTTCAACAGTGAGTCCAATTCATTTTCTTTTCTCTCAAATCCATATAATTTTTGGTCCATTTTAAACCTTTCTTTTAATTGTCACCAAGAGAACCAATTTAATTCATGTCCATCAACTTTCAGCTCTTCCACCGTTTTCATTCTTGGATTGTCACCCTCCCATTTCAGTATATCATACTATGTTAGTAACTTTCCTTGTTTTGTTGAGGTAATTTTCAGCATTTCCTGAGGTGATGTCCAAATTGAGAGAGTTGTACTTCTGCTTTATCTGTAGTCAAACCTTCAATAAGGATTTCCGGATGCAATGATTACTAAATTCCTTATTCACCGCTAACTTATTGTAACACAAATAACCATGCCATCCAAATCTATTATCGACTTCCTCCAAATCTTTTGTCAGTGATTTTTCTAATAAAATCCAGTCCTTAATCCAATCCAAACAAAAGGCATGGTAGTATGTATATCTTAAGCAATGGTAAATCTAGTCTGCATCTCTCTTTTGCATCCTGTAATATTTTAAATCTTATTCTTGGCTTTTTGCCTAACCAAATAAATTTTTGAACTTCTTTTTCTAAACACTTTCTCATTTCCAATTATTGGCAGATTTTGGAAAAGAAACATATATTTAGGTAATAATATCATTTTAAAAGTGTTAATCCTCCCCAGGAAAGACAGATTAAATTTACTCCATTTTCCCATATCGTTTTTAATGTCTTTCCATGTTTTTTTGATAATTATTACCAAATAGTTCTTGATTCTTCTTTGTGATAGATACTTCTAAATATTTTATTTTCTTGGTAAGTTGGCATCCTGATATTTTTTCCAACTCTATTTGCTCTTTTTTCAACATATTCAATGTTGTTAACATTGTCTTTTCCTTATTTATCTTATATCCTGCCACCTGACCAAATCCTTGTAGAATTTCCATCAACCTCTGAATTGATTCCTTCTAATCTTCCAAAAAAAAATCACCACATCATCTGCAAAGGCTCTAAATTTCAATTTTCTCTTTTTTATTTTCAAACCTTTTATCTCTGAATCCTCTTTTATCTTATTTAGCAATACTTCCAAGACAGCAACAAATGTTAATGGTAACAGCGTTGTCTTACTCCTTTAGATATGGAGAAGCTTGTCGGTATATCTCCATTTGTTAATAATCTTGCTGACTGATCTCGATAGAGTATTTCAATCGAAATACAAAAATCATCTCCCAAATTACACTTTTTCATTATACACTGTATCAATAACCATGAGACATTATCAAATGCTTTTTCTGCAAATGCTTTTTCTGCATCAAGAAAAATCAGTGCAGCTTTCTTCCCAGGGTTTTTATCATAATATTCAATTGCATCAAATATTATTCTCACATTGTTCATCATAAGTCTACTCGGTAAAAAGCCTGTTTGTTCCTCATTAATCTTATCTTGCAATATTTTCCTAAAATGTTTTGCCAACACTATCGCAAATATTTTATAATCTGAATTTAACAAAGAAATAGGTCAGTAATTTTTAACTTCTCTTATGTCTTTTCTTTCTTTAGGAATCAGAACATATTTGATTCTCCCCGTGTTTCTAGCTTGCCATGTTTCTTTATGTCTGCTATAGTTATTTGTAATGGTTTAATCAATTCATTCAAAAAAAAATTATAATATAATGCTGTAAAACCGTCTATACCAGGTGCTTTATCAACTTTTAAATCTTTAATAGCCTCTTCCAACTCCTTGATTGTTATTGGTGTATTCAACTGGTTCTGTGCTTCCTCAGATGCTTTCCATACTTCTATTTCCTTTAAGTATCCAGTCAAATCTTTTTCATATTGCTGGGGAGATTTACTTTCAAGTAATATGAATAGATTGGGCTGTATACAGGCTGATGAAAGGAAGAGGGGAGCAAAAATAATTTCAGCTCTACTGAAGTATAATGCAATTTTGACAACAGCTGAGATTAAAAGAGAGTTTCTTTCATGCAGTCAAATATGTACTCATGCACTCATGCACTCATTTTTGAGGGCCAATTCCAAAGTAATATTTTTTGTGGAAGAGTATCTATGTGATCAAGTATATTTTGTTAAAAAGATTTTCATTGTGACAATATGACCGCTTCCTTTAAATAAACTTTTTCTTAAATGGTTCTATGCCGCCTCTGTATCTGTTGGGACTAGGCTTTCCTAAAACTAAAAAAACACCAGTCTGAATGCATGGCAATTTAGAGGGAATGGGAATGATTTACTTGGGGATACATTTCTCTATGATTGCTCAGATTTACTTCTATGTGCATTTTCTCCTGATATCCTCTTTTCATGTGTCATTCAAAAAATGTAAAGTGATACTACTGAATGCATCCTCATCAATCTTGTGATGACCACATCTATTGAGGTATGCAACATTTCTCCAGTTGTCTCAGCATCAATCCCTGTCGCTACTGAAGCTTCCAGACCTTCTGACTCAGCAGACAGAAGAATTTGTCATCCCTACCTTCTCATAACATGCTAAAGTGTGGAGAATATTCCCAGTACAGTGTTTCTGATGTACATCATAGGCACATCCAGGAAGCATTCTACAATAAACTCTTGTGAAATTCAATAGAAGAGCTTTCCATAATTTGCCATTTCCAGGAGTGTATAGCTCTGGAATGTATCATTTTTTTCAGTTTCTTCTGATGTTAAAGGAGTGCAACTTGTCTTGGTTTCCCCTCAAGGTACACTAGAGACTATGTCCAAAAGACCCCTTTTGCTAAACGTTGTCATTTACATCTGAATTTAAAGTCTGATGCTTCATATGATTATACCATTCTTTCTATGAGCCTCACCTGACATCTCACTCCTACAAGTATTTAATTGCTGATCTCCAGATATGTGATTACAGGCATCACAAAGGAGTAGAACCTGTAACTTTTTTTTAGTGATCATCTGTGAACAGCTAGGCACCTTCACTCTTCTGATGTTTCATTCTGTCTTTTCTTTTCCCAAGGCAGATTTGGAACTGGGAAGAAGAAAGTAAAGCACATTCTTTGAGCATGTGTGTTGAGGGTGAGGAGGCAGGGCTCTTGCCCAAATTCTACCCAACTCTAAAGTGATCTGAATTTGGCTTTGAGTTCCCAGAACCATAGTTGCAGGTAAGCAGTGTGTTTTTCCAGACTTCATGGAATACATAACAGATATTGTGTGTTCCTCTTCCTAAGTGGGTGTCAGTTGACCACCAAAAGTCACTACCAAAGATAGAGTTGATAAATTAATCACACCTCCATCATCTCCCCAGATGGACACAGAACTGATATGAACCCCCAGAAGCAAGACAGGAAGGTGGAAGGAAAAGGATAGGAGTCAGAGAAAGATACACATGCACACACTCTGATCAAAGGATCGCTCTAGTAATCACCAAAAGTGATGACCCCAGAAGAATGATTTATTTGTCCATGCTTCCCTTTTTATACCATTTTTTACGCTTGCATCTGGAAGGATCATGCATCAGCAGAGTCACAGCTTGTACACATGTTACATTCTATCTGACCCAATCGCATAGGGACATGGAGGCAGGGGGGGCGATTCACCCTGGGCAGCAATGTTTCCGGGGCATCCTGGCCCATAGCCATACCCCCACACCCTGGTCACACCCCCATGCACCGCAGCCCTGTCTTTTGTGCCATAACCTCATCCCCCTCTGCCCCCCCTCCACACACTCCAAGCTGCGCCACTGATCTGTCCCTGAGCATTACTTCCAGCGTCTAAATGTCCCAGTCAACATCTGAGTTTACTTCCTTAGGTCATCTCCAAAGACATAAGTGAAACACAAACAGCATTCTTTTAGGATACATGTTAACTATAAACAGGAGCCAAACATAATAAGCAAGTGAAATGTAAAGGTCATTTGATGACTTCTGAGTGTCTAAAATGCCAATTAATGTTACAGTTTATGATTATCAGGTATTAATTCTATAGCAAGTTACAAAAACCAAATTTCAAGCCTAACAGTAGGACTCAAACTTACATAGTCTGTATTCCCTTTTCTTCCGTTATGTCTCCAGCAACATGTGGGGAAGGTCCTATTATTACACAGTACCTCAGGTGACTTTGTTACTGATGTTATTTGCTGTCAAGTCAGCTTTGACCTATGGCAACCTATGAAAGAAAGGCCTCAGGTCATGCAGACTCAGAGTTGTGGCTTCCTTGATTGAACTGATCCACATGTAAATGCCATCTTCCTCTGTTTTTACTGCCTTCCGCTATGCTGGCCATTATCATTTTTTCCAGTGAGTCATGTCATCATCATGATGTATTCAAAGTGTGATGGCCACAGTTTAGTCATCTTTGTTTCTAGTAAGAATTTAGGGCTGATTTGCTGTAACACCACTTTATATGTCTTTTTGCCAATCCCTGGCTTCTATGGAACCCTCTTCCAACACCACCTTCCAAAGGAATTTATTTTCTTCCTGTCAGCTTTCCTCACTGTCCAGCTTTCACACCCATATATAGAAACTGGAGATTCTATGGTGTTGATGATTCTGACCTTGCCTGGTACCTCCTGATTTTTGTTTACATTTGAGGATCCTATCTAGTTCCTTCATAGCTTCCCCACTAAGTCTAATTCTGCTTCTGATTTCTTGACTGCAGTCACAAGTGATTAGACCTGGCTGACTGTAGAACCATGCAGTTTCTCATGCAAACATGAGTTCTCGTTGCTGATATTGCTATTGATCCAGCTGTTATGTGCTGAGCTTTTTTTCATGCTGAGGGATATCAGTTTCTTTAAAAAAATCAAATTTTTAAAAAATCTCCATTAAAAATGTTATATATGAAATAGACTGTTGACATAGAATAGTTTTTACTCAGATATACAATAACTAGATGTATTGGTTAGCCATAACTGCAAGCACCCATCATTTGGTTAGGATACAGCTATTTATCTATTTATTTGGCAGGCCTTTTGTATAGATCCCTCATATTATCACAGACTGATCACGTTTATAACAAAAAGCAAGAAACATATGGGAAAAGAAAGAGAAATGACACTGACAGGCAGAAATACAGAGACAAAGTGTCTCTCCTGAGGAACACCAAAATAGCAGCACATTCTCTTTCACATGTGCATTAATTTGTGTGGATTTTTTTAGCCAGATGTTTGGATGGATCCTATATTGGGAATTGTGAAGCTGAAATTCTTGTAACAAAATCAATTTCCAGTACTCAAAATAAAATGATCATGCTGGAGTTTTACTCGCTTCACAGTGAAATAATTCTGTATGCTTATAATTTATTGTTAATATTAAAGTCTATTTATTGTCTTATTGTCAACAGAATCCTGCATTTTGATTTCTTTCTAGGAAAAAGAAACTAATTTCTTATGTTTTACCTTTCACTCTTTGTTTATGTTTACAATTAAATGCTCCCAAATAAAGATTGACCCACATTTCTACTACACAGATGTCAAAACAGTATCAGATAGATTGATGTATGAGCTTTTAAATTAATACAGTAACAACCAGAAGTGGAATGGTACAAGCTTTAGATCTAGATTGGATGTTATATAGCAGCAGTAGTAAATACAGAAATTATGTTGCTTGGAGATAGCATGGCTGTAAGTGAAAATAGAATGTTTGAAGTAATGATCAAAGCCAGTCAGCATCTCTGTAGTGCATTGCCACCAGAGCTGATAGTGTGAGATGATGGGTTTTTAGGACAATTCTAATGCATCTGTTGTCTAAGCACAATGGTCATATCACCAAATGAATGTGAGTGACGCATGCATGTAAATACATGCATATTGCAACAGCAGGTGCTATAGCAAACAAATGATCGGGGTTACAAGAAAGTTTCTTCCCCCATCTGTCTTACCCTCAACTATATTTATCTTTGTGACACTGCTGTGATGAAGTAAAGAACTAGCTCCATGGATGCATTCATCTTTACTTTGTAAGAATCCCATAATGCTATGAAACCTCCATCCGAAAACACAAACTAGAATTCTGTGGTCACTCTTCCATAGTGACATCATTTCACTCTACTTCATGTTTCTCTCATTCACACATAACCCAAGATACGTTATGGAAAAATGTAAAAGAATATATGTTGCTGGTCAGTCATTAAACTGGAGGTGTTAAAAAAATCTGAATTTGGGTGCGGAAATCAATGAGACAAACCCATCTTCAGACAATTGGACACAATCAAGGTAGTCAAGGAAATTTCTGGAAATGCAGTGCGCAATTGTTTTGTAACTACAGTAGTCCCTCCACATTTGCTAGGATTAGGGGCACAGGACCCCCATGAAAGTGAAAAAAAAACATGAATAACTCTAGGCCTCCCAAACCATATTTAACACATACACACACACACACACACACACACAAAAGTATGATCCCCATATTCAACCCACTATGGATTCCTTTGAGGCATCAGGGTTCCTTCACGAGGCAGAAGTGGGTGGCTGGTGGGGGCTTACTGCCACCTCTACTGCTGCCCCATACCATTTTTAATAGGGACTTACAAGCCTCATTCGCAGTTTCTCAGTCTCATGAGGCTTGCAGTCTCTGTTAAAAATGGCATAGGGAGGCAGCAGAGGTGACAGCAAATAATCTGTGAATAATCAAATCTGCAAAAGTGAAACCTGTAAATGTGGAGGGCTGACTGTGTAGCAAGCTCTAGTTTTAATCTTAATGCAACGCCTGCTGAGGTGAAGGCTTTTGTGCTGAATAGTTGTGCAACTGTAGTACATTTAGAAATATGGGAGAAGTAGCTAAAGTTTGCCATATCCACATGGCATTACAGAAGGTGAAGGCAGTTTCTCTATTTTTAACTTTCACTAGTAGTCTGTGTGGCTTTTCAGCACAATAGTGTAAGTAAAATAAATACAGTGGTTTATTCTAAATCCTTAACTCATAGCTCAATTTAATGAGGCAAACCTTCTGTAGTTGTTCATTTTCATTTAGATTTCCTAAAGAATCAAGAGAGTATCCAAAAGATAGTATAAGGATTTGATGTGAGACCTTTCTAAAGTAAGAATGTTGCCAAAATGCAAAGAAAGTTTTAAAAAAACATTCTCCAGAGCCTGATGAATTTGTAACTACTAATATAGAACGAATGTCAAAGCCCCTTAATTTTAGAGGCTTTGTATCTTTGTATGACAATTGTCATGAAGGTTTCTTGACAACATGTCACATGTTTTCCTGGGATGTAATGTTGTATGTATGTTAGTATGAAAAGGAGGCTACTACCACCTTCATCTGAAAGTGGGAATACTGAGAGTAAAACTAGGCATGTGGAGAACTAGTCTACTGTGTGTTTTACTTCTCGCCTCTTCCTGTTAGTATGAAGTATGCTACCATGTATGACATGGTTCCATTGTACTGAGCATTCGCTTACTGTTGACAGATTGTTATGTGTTAATGAAAAAATCCATAATGTGACAACATCACCATACATTATCAAAATAAAATATACAGGAAAGGAAATATACAACAGCAGCTCCATATTCTTGGAAAGTCTAGTCCTATTTCTGCAAAATCCATTTGGTCAGGACAACTACGTGTTCTCTCTCATAATAGGATTCAAAGAGCTTCAACATAGAACATTTTTCTTACTATTCTATTCAGTTGAGGTTTTGGTTTGGTTTTTCTTTCAGCTTGTACATTGGCTCACATAACTCAAAAGGAAAAACTCTTTTTGTGTGCAATAAAGTCATTAACCCCTATATGAAGTATATGTGAAACTTTGAATCAAGGTGGTCAAAAAGATAAGGACCAAGAATCACAAAATGGAATGGGATTATGCAATTACTGACTTTAAAGTTGCTGTTTGAGTAGTCAGACAGGGCATTAATAATAAACACATATATTAAATGGTGACTACTTTTTCTCTGAAACAATGAGCTATGTGTGGTGCCTTCAGTCTCAGTGGGGCTATGAAACTACTTTGAGCTTTAGACCAGACTTAAAGGACCTATCCAAGGTGCTGAATCCACTTCGGGGATTATGTTCACTTCATTAGCTAGGTCCTTTAAAGTTTATATTAAAACACAAAATGGATTCATTGTCCTGCTAACTTGGGTGCTGTCAACTGCCACTGACTATGAGCACAGAAAATTTAGAACCATGTCTACATGCACCTAACCTTTCATCGGTCACAAAATATGTTTGGCTTCCATCCTGTAATGCATAGAAGTGCCTTATAGCTACTATATATCTTGTCTGGAATGAAAAACAATTAATCAATTGCATGCACACAGATACAGTTCTCTCCTTGCCCCCCCCATACATAGACACAGATTGGGACCCAGATTTAGGCATGTGCAAATGGGCTGGTGTAAGCAGGTTTTCCTGTTCTTTCCTCCCCACAGCAACTGCTCTTTCCTATCCCCCTAGGTGCTAAACGTAGTGTCAAAATGGAAGATGCTGCTTAATGGTGTTGCCATATCCTACTTCCTGTTTAGGAAAAGGAGGGATTGCTCTGGGGAGGATTGGGTGAGAAGGGTGCTTCTGCCAGCTCAGTTGCATATGCCTAAACTAGGATCCAACCCTATACATATACAGTTTGTATGTATGGAATATATAAACACTTGCACACACACATACATGCACATATCTGTCTTGTGGAATTTCTGGCCTGACACTCTGTCAATAACCCTATTTTACCCAAATATTTAGATTTCAGTTTATTTGGTAAATAATATTAAATCAGCTTAAATTCAAGAACTTTGGCTTAATTGTGTTCTGGATCAACCCATATAACAGCAGGACTGTTGGTTTTAGTGCTTTTGGCTTCAAAAGCACCGGAAAAATATTCTGTAGCCAAAAGTGTGACTGACTTGGCAGGGCAAAGAGTTTCCTCAATCTATTTTTTTTTTCAGAGAGCATGTGGATATAGTTTAACTTCATTGTTTAGCTGAGAGTCAAAACTCTTTCAGAAAAAAAGCAAGAAGATGTGCATGTGTAGCACACACGACCCTCCCTGGATTGGGTGGCTGTGCAAGGTTCGAAGTATGAGATGCTGGAAGGCAAGAACCAAGCCAGTTCTAGTCTTTGAGGATGCAGTTTATTAAGCAAAGAAGTGAAAAGAAAAATGAAAGGCACACAAGCATACATACACTCTGACTCCATCAGAAAGGCAAAGCAGGCAACGGAGCAGTATTCTCTTATATAGGCTTTTCGTACGTGAGTAGCAAAACAGGTTGTCCATCCATCAACCTGCCGTGCTGAGACGAGCAGGGGGAGGGGGGCTATCCCACCTCGAATGCCAATTACAGAGGCATCCATGAGCCAGATGCATGATAGGCTCGTGGCCAAGTCTCATTACCTGCCTGAGATGGCAGCAGACGGTCCCTCATCAGGCTTCACTCTCCCCTCCCCGTACTGGATGGTGTGGGGAGTTAACATTCCTTGACTATTCTCACAGGTCTGCAGCATATAGCGCTGTTACCCTGTTTACTGGGGGTCCCGGGAGGGACACCTATATGCTCGCTCAATTAACTAAGTTTGGGGGAATTAGCTAGAGCACAAGGTAGCAATGCGAGAGGCAGGGCAACACAGTGGAATCTTTTCCCCAATGTCTACGGGGGGTCAGGCCAAGCCAAGAAGCAAACCGGAGTTTAAGAATAATTGAGATTTTTATTAAATACAGACAAACAATGTATGCAACACAAACACTCAGATAACTATAGAAAATAAAGGTTGGAGTGATATAGAGGGATTTTTGAGAGGGATTGTTGAATTGGGTGATACGACACCTGTCCTGAAGCCCGGGTAGTCTGCAGATTGAGTTTGAAGATATGGAGTCTCAGTACGTGGGACTGAGGGGACAGCTCACCAAATAAAGCGGCAGCAAGGCGGGATGGAAGTCTGGAGCGATCCGAGGAAGGCCTCGGAATCAAGGGTTTTTATAGGGAGAAATGTAACTGCAGGCTATTCCGTACTTGGGGAAAACAATGAGTTTCGGGCACGAGACAAAGCTTTGGAAAGGTCAGAATTTAGCATGATTGAATTAGGTCCAAATTGACAAAGGGGTAGACAGTGTGCAGATGCACAGTGCTTGACATTTGAGTATCCAGCTTGTCAAGTTGCCTGCTTGGGGCAGAGAGTTCTTTGTAAGTAGCGTGCATACATAATGATACAGAATCCACAGATATGGAGATGAGATTGTAATTTAGATTCATTTTATTGTAAGACACCGTGAGATATAAATATTTAAATGAATAAATGAATGAATATTATCGAAATGGGAGTTCCTGATTTTTTAAAAAGAAATACTTAATTCCAGTCCTCACATGTTTCTGTTGTTTTGTTTACAGAAAAAAAAATGTCAAGTGAATTCTGTCAGTTTTTTTAAAAAAATTATTAACATTTTCCCAAATACTACAAATACACAAACAAGTAAATATAAAAAGAGAAGAAACAGGAAAAAAGAACAACAGCTATGCACACAAAAAACCCTATGAACTACCATAGGAATTAAAAAGCAACAGGGAAAACAGAAAGGAAGACAAAATACCTCCCCTTTCTTTGGATGCAATAGAGCCTATCCTTCCTTCCAAGCTTATCTAAAAATGAAATCTAATATTTTCTTCTTTCCCCTTCCCCCAATCCATATTTTCTAAAACAGAAAACATGTAAATTTTCTATTTTTTTGTTAACATGCCCAACACCATACCCATGCTCCTTTCTTTCAGGTTTTGTTACATTCTGTTACAGCATACTTGCATGATAAAGAAATGTTACATCATAACTACTACTAAATAATAATGCAACTAATTTTTCTAAATGCTGCTAGCTGACTTAATTACTTATTATTTTCATTTTCATTATTTTAAGAGTTCCACACTTGATTATATCCTAAATACATCTGTATCATTTTATATTAAAGACCATTAAAGAGTTCATGGACCAATTCATTTATCATCCTTAATCTATTACCATGTTAACCTATTTTATCCAAATATTCATCTTAAATTTGATCACTGCTTCACACAAAAAACACATCTTTTTCCTGATTTCTTCTTACATAGCATTTTAAAAACAGTATCCTAAGACTGCACCCTTATTTTAGACATATTTCTTTTTCCATCAATTTTGCAGAGTAAATTAGCCCTCACATTTGATTTTAAAAAAAATCACAATCTAGAAACAATGTCCTTTTTTTATTTATTTTTTTGTCTTGATTTTGTTCAGCTTGCATAGAGATCCCAATTAAATTCAATGCTCCCCCACCTGAGATACAGTCTCTTTTTCATCAACCAAATGGGCCTGGTCGGAAATAACCCCTAAAGCAGTAACTGTCTCCTTGAGCTCTGCTTGTGTTTCTTCTTGTCTGTCTGTTTTTCATCTTGTTTTACTTCCATGTCACTATCATATCTTTCTCTGTATCTATATTTCTCCCTCTTATTTTTTGTTTCAGTTCCTAGAATTCTTGCTTCATAGTGTCAATCATGCATTTAAAATCTTGACATATTTGCTCCATTATCCCTTGTAGAAGACCATCTAACTGCTCCATGGAAGATTCCATCTTTCACTCAGTCTAGCACTTATAGAGCTAATTCATTTCCCTGGAATCAAGCTAGAGGATTCCAAAGCAGTGAGCACCAGCTGATGCCTGTCAGTTATTTCTCAGCTTTAATTTATTTTGCTTTCCTTATTAGTGTCCAATGTCTTTTTGCAAGTAAAATACAACTCAGTCTATTCGAAGAATAAATACAGTTAGATTTTTAGTTCTTAGTTCTTCTATTTTTAAAACATCAATCCCAATTTTAAATTCAACTGTCCTGGTCTTACGGGGCAAAGAAACTTAGTCAGCTGTTAATTGCAGGAAGAATACAGCTGCAAGAGATTCCACTGATCCATCTTAATTAGAAGGTTTCTTCTTTTATGACTGAACACTACTTTGATGATTAAAAATATTTCTGTTTATGTGTACTATTCCTTTTGATTCCCTTCCTTCATTATACAATGAATCAAATTTCATAAATGTAGTAAAACATATATTTTAAGTCAATACTATACATGGCTATTTTTTTTAAAAAAATTTCTATTAAAATCTATATTATGACAAACATACACAGTTTATCTCATATACAATATTTTAGCTGTAAAAAATAGCTTCCCATAATTGTCTTTTTACATACATTTTTCATACATTTTCATTCATTCATACCTTTTTCATTCATCCTGGCTTCCCCCTGAGTGAGAGGTAATATAGTACCCGAATAATAATATAATTGCCTGTAATCACATGTTACTTTACCATTCCCTGCATTAATGCATCCTCAAATGTTTTTTAAAAAAAAAACAAAAAATCAATATTAACCATCTTGATATCTGGCCATTGACTTCTGAAATATATTATTACTCTTTCTCATTCTTTGACAGATTTTTCTACATTTACTCCTTTCAATGTATTTGTAATTCTATCCATTTGCATCATATCGAATAATTTCCCAGTCAATTAAAGAGGGCAGAGGCTTCCAGTTTTCCAAAAAGGTTTCCAAAAGAGGTTTCCAAATTTGAGCTTGTCACCTTCTATGCCCTTAAGAGGGTCAGCTTTTTCTGAGAAACAGGAAAATAACCAGGCGTTTCTTGGCCCAAGGCTAAAAGCCAGATTTATTCAGTATAAAAGTATACAAACAGCTGCAGCTGGGTGCCAAAAAGAGGTTTGGAACAAAGGGTAGGGATTTGGCAAGGCCTTTTTATCCAGGTAAATGACATACACGCCCACTGCAGCATTTTTCCACCAATCCCAGACCACCCATCCCATATCAGGTAACGTCCCAGAAACTTCTCCCCATCTAAGGAAATGTCCAGAAGCTTCCTTCCATATAAGGAAATGTCCAGAGAGACAGGTAACAAGAGGTTTTCTCCAATCACAGACTACCTTCCAAATAAGGTAATGTCCAGAGAGGGAGGTGTTACAGGTGAGGTAATCATGTGTCAGCAGACGGGAGGGGCGAGTACTTCCTGTGTATGTGGTGTATGTGACTGCCTCCCAGTTTGTAGTGGAGTTTGTCTTTCCTCCACTCACAAGCTATTAGCATTCTTGCTGCTGCCGAATAGCATAAATGGCTATTTTTAAAAAAAGATATTACTATTGCTACTGCTAATACTACTACTACTACTATTAATTTCCTACCTTTTCCCCAACGTTTGGACTCAAGGCAGATTACAGAATATGAAAAACCAGAACAGATTAAGACATGCAAAACATCACTAAAATATACATAGTTTGACATGGAATGATCATCTTTAGCAACATGGGGTAGATATACCACAAATTTATCAATTATTGAGATTTTCTGACATTTTATGACTTTCAAAAACTAGGCTAATGTAAAATTTATTAGGTCTGTGGTAGTAATGATGTAATTCTCCCTGTAAACAGTTTGAGAAGCCCCAGTGAATATATATATATATATATATCTTAGTTCTTGAAGTTGCGAACAAGCTCCTCATAAAATGTACATAAAGAAAGATCTCTTATTTACATGGTATGATCCTTATATTAAAAAAAAATTAAGCCCACCAAAATTAATTATTGTGATTCAGACATACATTACAGCAGGTTAATAAAAGGCTCAGAATAGCTTCATTGATGGTTATTCAGTGGCACGGGGTGTTTGGTCTTTTGTTTTTGTGTTTGTAGTGAGAAGGAAATGAACGACTTGATAGATGTGGATATGGGAGGACAGTACTCTGAGCGAGAGACAGAAATTTGGCAGTGAATGGAGCAAAATGGATTTTTTTTTCACTATCTCCACAATCCCAACAGTGATAAAGTACAAATGAATTATAGTGTTTTTTGTTGGCCTCTGCAAGCAAACTACCTTGGGAGTAGCTGCTGGATGAAGGGAGTTAAAAATGGCCCTTCTTTCCACAGAAGACTGTGGGAAGAAGCTCCAACTACATACATAGATTTTGCATAGATCTTTTGAGGGGAAGACTCTTTTTTAAAGATAGAGTGGAAGAAACAGATAGAAATATCTTAGAAATAGAGGAGTATGGCCAGCAGATGAGAAAGTGTGGAAGTGTAGAGAACGCTCTTAAATTAAAACAAAATAAAGAGTGGTTAGCATAAAATGTTTTGCCATGCTGCTTCTTAGCTGGAGAAATAGCACAGATATTTTAAGCAGGGCCCCTGTCAAAATCATCTAAGAGTCCAAATGTTACATATTACACCTGTAGTTTAAAGCTGGGCTGCAAATCAGATCCCCCATACACTTTTGCAAGAACTTTGCCTTCTGCAAAAGTGGGGAGTATTTCTGGAGACTTTGGATGTGGAGTCTTAAGTGCTTTTCATCGGGTATGTGCTTTACTATTAAGATGAGGGTCATTTCCACACTACATTGCTATAGTGCTATTGTTCCACTTTCAACATCCTGTGGAATTCTGGGGTTTCTAGTTTACTGAGGCCAAAGAGCTCTCTGGCTGAGAATTCTAAATGCCCTTCCCTAAACTGCAAATCCCAGGATTCCATAGGATGTTGAAGTGGAATAATCACAGGATAGTGTGGAAATGGCCAAGGAAGCAAAGTGTTTTAGTGTTTTCTTTAACAGAACTTTGCTGACATGACAAGCCACAACTGAGGTGCAATGAGCACTCTGTCTTCGTTCCTAAATTCTTCATTCCTAAAAAAATGGTTCCAGTGGAAATGATACTGTGTCATGACATAGCTGTTTCCAGTCACATTGTTGTGGGGCAAAACAATAACGGGCTGGCTGCCGTTTCTTTACCATTGTCTTTAAATCACTGAATTAAAACATGCATAACATACATAACTGTTTAACATACAAAATTCTCTATAATCAGTTTCTATCTTACAGTTGAAATTATTGTTGGTTGATTGGTATAGATCATTTTGTGATCTATAATTGTTGGCTCTATTGTAGCAAAAGCTTTCTTAGGGCCTTTCTGCACTATACTGTTACAGTGCTATTATTCCACTTTCAACATCGTATGTAATCCTGGGGCTTGCATTTTAGAGAGAGGCCTGTGGAATTCTCAGCTAGAGAGCTCTTTGGCCTCCCTAAACTGCAACCCCCAGGATTCTACAGGAAGTTGAAAGTGGAATAATAGCACTATAACAGTGTAGTGCAGCAATAGCCTGAATCTGCTTCATCAGATGCATGGAGTGAAGTCCCTATGGGCAGATATTTATGCCCATGAATGTCTGTCTATAGGCAGTGTACTCCATGAGTCTGATGAGGGAGATTCAGTCTACCAGACCTTATGTTACAAACATCTTTCTCTCAGTCTCATAGGTGTTGCAATTTCTCTTTGCGTACTGATCCAAACTAACATGGCTATGTCTTTGAATTCTGTATGATCTATAATTAATTTCTCTAGTTTTCATGCCTTAATCCATTTTTACCAATCTGTGTAAATCTAATGTGTTTCAGAAATTTTGAACAAATGCTATCTGCTGGTTGATATTCTTCCTGGAAACATTGCAGCCTTCAAAGCTGGAAAACATACCTTGTGTCATGATGCACATCCTTTTGCTTTGCATAAGTGTTTCTTTTAATGAGGTAGTGCAATACAGCTCACTGAAATCAAAAACACATGATATGCCTTAGGCAAAAAAAGGCAATAACTGCACAGATTTTTAAAGCGGACTCGTCATACCACAAGCTACCATTAGATGAGGAAAAACAACAAGAATTCTAATATAGCTGTCTGCCCAAATATATTAATTTAAATTGAATGGATTTCATGATATTATAGCTGTGAGGCACAATGTCCAACTGGCAAGCATCTTCAAAACTCATTTTTGGAAGGCTCCCTTCAGATAGATTTTGTGCAGCAGATCTTGATAGCACACATATTTGGGATTCTAGTCATCCCTAATCTTCTCAGAAATAGGGTACCTCTTGGGCAATTAAATATACAGGTGACTATAATGAAAGAGCTAAGTAAGTAGAGTAGTCCTCTTTTCTAGTAGTACGGCCATTTCCGCACTACGCTCTTATAGTGCGATTATTCCACTTTCAACATCTTATGGAATCCTGGGGTTTGCAGTTTCGGGAGGGGCCAGGCAGCCCCTCCTAAAACTGCAAACCCCAGGATTCCATAGGATGTTGAAAGTGGAATAATCGCACTGTAAGAGTGTAGAGCAGAAATGGCAGTAGTGTAGTGTTAGATTAGCTGAGATTTTGTTTATTTTGCTCAAAATGCTGTTATACAAGATTCTCTTCATCAGGAAAGCATCTCCCAAATCACCACACCTTGTTTTCATTTTTATTACCACCTTACTCTTGTTCCCTTTTCGCCCTCTCGGCAATAAAAATATGGCTACTTACTGAAGCCTTTTAGCCTCACTGATTTACTTCAAATATTATACACTGGATTTTTAAACTGTCTTTAGCTTTTAAATCTTTTTTAACTTTTTAAGAGTATGTTTAATATGCTTTTAGTTCATTTAACTTATTCTTACTCTTTTGA
Source organism: Ctenosaura bakeri (assembly GCA_948474755.1). Taxonomy (NCBI): domain Eukaryota; kingdom Metazoa; phylum Chordata; class Lepidosauria; order Squamata; family Iguanidae; genus Ctenosaura; species Ctenosaura bakeri. The sequence continues at coordinate 488,286 of CAOLHI010000267.1, read as the reverse complement.
ATTGTTTCATTACATTAAGATTCATTTCACCTGTATGCAGTCCTGAGATCTTTTGATACAAGATGAGATAGAAAAAAAATTATTTTATAAATATAAAATAAAAACATTTCTGATTTCTTTATCCAGCTCTGTCTTGTTCGTTTGATTGTTGGCCTTGCCAGGGAAAATAATGTAGGTGTATGTATGTTCAGTTGTATGCATATTAAGTTATGGTGTATGTTTAGTTTCAGTGAGAATAACAGTAATAATCAGTTTCATTGTGAGATCTGTGAGTGTCTGATGCTCTGTGGTAAGGGACAGAAGTGACTATACTAGTTGACTAGCCCAAATAATTGTTGAATAAAATCCTAACATGTACCCTAAAGGTATCCTATCCTGTCTGATCTTGGAAACTAAGCAGGGTCAGCCCTGATTAGAACTTAGATGGGAGACCACCAATGAATACCAGGTGCTGTAGGCTATAGTTTGGAGGAGGGAACTGGCAAAACCACTTCTGAGTATTCCTTGCCGCAGAAGACCCTAAGAAATTAATGGGGTCACCATAAGTCCATAGGCAACTTGAAGGCGTATACACACACACACACACACACATGCTTTGGATCTTGAAGGGATATTGGGGAACAGAAATTTTACCTTCTGAAGGGACTCGAGGAGGAGCACACACATGTCTCAACTACTCCTTGTATCTTTTAGGGGAGACCATGAGCTAATATGTTTTTAAAAAGACAAGGAGTTTTGCAGGAGAGGTGGACAATTATAGACTAATTTCTGATCTAGAGAAATTAGTACATGTATCAAATTATTTTATTCACAGAAGGGCAAGCCTTGGTGAGGAAGAATCAGCATTGCTTCTGAAAAGTTTTACTGTTTTCTGACCTATTTTAAGCCACCCAGCAAAATTTAAATTAAAAAGTTGTATAAACGTATTTAAGTAAATAGAATTCAAGGTAGAATCCAGCTCTGCAAAGAACAGTTTTGGATGACTTTACTCATGCCATTGTCCAGTCTCATTCAGTGAATTTTATGGGAGGTTGAAATGGCAATGTCCTGTACTTGGAAGTCTCCAATATTTCCATCAGGTTTTCCTTTCACCTGGAAATCTGTTTAACAGAAAAAGGTGGAAGAACTGCCTTTCAGTTGTAGTTCCCCTAACATCTGTAGAATTTTTGGGAGTGTTCCACAAGTGTAGACCTATGGCCTATAATGTGATATTAAATATTAGATATCCATATATTTGGACTTCCAAAAAGCTTTAGATGAAGTCTCTTACCCAACATTCTTGAGTAAACTTAGCAGTGATGGGAAGAGAGAGTGCATCCACCTGGGGTCTGGTTAATAAGCAGGGGCTGATTTCTTTCAAATTCATTTATGTATGACTTTTATACAATTGTTAATTCTATGAAAATTTCTTTCTTTCTTTCTTTCTTTCTTTCTTTCTTTCTTTTCTTTCTTTCTTTCACTATTAAGATTTGTTTATGTGTATTGTACTTTCTGGTCTTTTCTGGATTAATGTGTTTACACTGTTCGTTACAGCTGTTTCTGATAGCTGGTGTGGTATAGTGGTTTGAGCATTGGACTACAACCATGAAGACCAGGACCATTTCCACACTAGACTGTTATAGTGCTGTGATTCCACTTTCAACATGCTATGGAATCCTGGGATTTGCAGTTTCAGGAGGGGCTGACGAGGCCCCTCCCAAAACTGCAAACCCCAGGATTCCATAGCATGTTGAAAGTGGAATCATAGCACTATAACAGTTTATTGTGGAAATGGCCCAGGGTTCCATTCCTCTCTTGGCCATGGAAACCCACTGGGTGACCTTGGGTATATCACACACTCTCAGCCTCAGAAAACTCCATTATAGTTTACCTTTGAGTCGCCATAAGTGGGAAATAACTTGAAGACACAAACAAGTACCTATTTTTCTGGGGGCGGGATAACAATGAAACTGTAACTGTTTTTTAACAGGCCTAAATCCAACTGGTGGTCCCAAGTAGAGCTGACACATTGATTCAATGGAAACTTCTTAAGTCAACATTTCTGTAAGTTCCATTGATTTGGTGAGCCTGTTCTAATTTGGGTTAACAATTGGGACTAACAATTTAGGCCAGAGAATAGGAAGGAAAGGATATTGGACAGCTCTGATAATATCTGTTTTGGGACTATACAGAATTTTTCACAAATCATTTGAAGTCAGGGAGTGAGTAATGAGGTGGCTAATTTTCCAGATGACACTAAGTTAGTTGGAATGATGAAAAAACAAGGGAATTGAAAAGAGCTCTTCAAAGCTAATATTAGGCTAATGTCCAATAACGTGAGAAAAAAGATTAAGTGAAAATCAATTGCAAACAACATTTGGAATCATGTGGCCTGCCAGATATTAGTGGAATGCAGTTCCCAGTACTCCTCATTATAGATTGTGCCGCCTTGGGCTAATGGAGGTTGCAGTTCAACATTTGAAGGGTGACATGACTCCCACCCCATGCAAAATGATGCTAATTTTGACAAAATAGTCTGATTTTAAAATATTGACTGAGGGATCTGAACTGTCTCAGGTTCAAGGAAAGGGCCCATAATGTCAGTACAGCTGATGTGAAATGGGCAGGGATATTTTCGAACTGGCAAACAGTCTTTATTGTTTTTCCTTTTCCCAGCAGGCCAACTCAGGGTGAGTCCTAATATTCAACGAATGCAATTGAGAGTCTACAAACTGTTCCTCCCCATTTTCTTCCTGTTGTGCATCCTTCTTCTTCATCCAAATTCACTTGGTGTGGGCTTCAGGATAATCAGCCATCATAGCATGTGAGTGGGGCAGGCTTTCCTTAAGGTGGTAAAGAAGCAGTAGATTTCACCTGAGTCCACCTGTGGAAAATAAAAGGGGCTCTCCTCAGTCTGTTTTCAACTGTCTTCCCACCCTCCCACCATACAATTGCATATCCTCCAGCTTTCACAGATGAAAACTGAGAGATGTGCAATAAAGATAACAAAAGATACTGATGACAGAACAAAAAGACAAGTTAGGAGAGACTGAAGCAGTTTGCTTCTGCCTGAGTCTGCAGGGGAGAGCAAAGCTCTGTCCCCTTTTCTTTCATTTCCCCCTGCTGAGTTGAGTGTGAATTACTTTTGCACTTTGGACTCAGGTTGAAGTGACTGAAACAAACTGAAGACAAAGAGCAAAAGTGAGAGAGTAAGAGAAACTGGGTAATTTTAAAATGCAGCTGAAAAAGTGGGATGGCAGAGGATTACCAGAGAGTGTCTATACCAGATTGACACAGTTGCAGGGTATGTAATTGTGCATCAGTATATGTTATTGTTGGTTGCTTTCTGCATGTTTTTGCACACTTTGGCATAGGGGCTGGATTTAGAACTGAAGTGCCATTAAAGGGGCTTGGGAGTTAGGCAGCAAGGCTAGGCTCAGTTTGAGTGCTGCTGGGCATGCTTCACCACCAGGTGGCAGGGAACCCCACAGCAATTTTGCACCCAAATGTGTTTCTTGGTTGTCACTTGTAGGGGTTCCTTCTAGCAGTCAGGTTGGAGGTGGGTGGTACTGGTTAAAAGTCCGTTTAACCAATCATAGGATCTAGACCTCATGGCAAGCCAGCACAATCCAGCTGTTATGAATAAAACTGTGGCCTTGTTTTAGCCAAATTATCTGTGCAGTTTTATGATTTGGCTCTGCTTTCCCCATGATGACATTGACACTAGAACTGCAAATGTCTTTTTCCTTCTGCTTTTTGTCACAGTTCTTCCTTAACTTCTCTTAATTTCCACGGCTCTGTTTCAGTTATTTCTGTTGTGTCTCCTTTGTAGTGCCTTTTTTTGTTCATCTGCCTTATCATGATTTTGCCTTTGATGGCCTCCTAGGGAGTATTCAGAATGTTGCTTAGTCAGAGAACATATGCTTTACATGTAGAAGGCTCTATGATTGCAGTTGTCTCCAGTGAAAAAAAAAACTTAGGGGTGGGTGAGAATTTTACTCAGTTTGTACATGAATGTAAGTTTCACATATGCTTATTGAAATTTCTGCATATATTTGATACAAAGAAATTGAGACGTTGGGGGGGAACTGAATGCAAAATTGACAGATTCACCATCCAGATAGAGGACTTGAGGGTATTGCTCTTGAAAAGGTCTTCTTTTGCAATCCTGCTTGTTCAACTGTGTTTGAAGTGATGAAACAGAGATGCCATCCCTTTTTATGACACCCTCCTCATCTTTGACACATACATGGCAGGAGGATACCACATGGTCCCCTCCATGGTAGGAACAGTTAATAATACAATAATAATAAATTTTTATTTGTTACCTGCCTCTCCCCAAGGCAGGGTACAACATAACTTATGATGCATTTTTAATTATATTTTAAGTTAAAATACACTGAAAACACATAAAACCGTTAAAAATACAAATATGTCATAATTAAAATACATTGTAATTACCCATTGAATTTGGTCCTTTGTGGGTGGTAGAAAATTTAGCTCATGGCATTTTCGTAAAATCTTATCAGAATACACTTTTTATCAAAAGGGCAGAAAAAGTTTGAGAATTAAGCAAATCAAAAATGTGAGAAAATGAAACTGTGATAGATTCATTCATCCCTAGACCTGGTTGTGAAAACCTGAGAACTCATAGAACTGCAGCCACTCATAGCAGACAATGCTGATTAAATCAGACTTCCCTAAACACAGTTCTTTCACTGCTTGAATATTGGCACTCCCTCTCTCTCTCTCTCTCTCTATAGTATATAAAATATAATGAGTCAGTATTATTTATCTATCAATCAATCTAGTTTTTCCTAAGGCTAAGATAACATTCCTGATTTTATTTTATTCTAATGTCAAGCTTTTCTTATGGGAATGATCCTGTCCAATGATTTCAATGCACAGAAATTTCTTGAGAGATATAGTAGCACTCATATACTTTCAATCCACTTAGTGTACAAAATAAAACAGAACCTGTTTGCGCTCAACGTTAGGAAGATGCTAGAGGTGTACAGTGACTTTGGATGAACCGTGATTCAAAACTTAAGCAACCTGCTTCCAAGCTATTTAAGGCTTTGTCTGAGATTGAAACTAGACTTTTCTGAAGCAGCCCAAAGTAGTCTGAGCTATTTCTTAAGCTTCACAGGGCCCTCTTCAGAGGTTCAGACAGAGACAAACATCTCAGAGAGTCAGATTAAATTGGAATCGCCCGCTCCTCCTCAGATCTCCATGAAAGGAAAAATATTAGTCAGGAGGGAACGGAACTTACACTCTTTTACTGATTCTCTTTTCACCTCTCATACGATTGTATGTTGGGGTGAGATGTAGAAGGAAATTATAAATTGGTGTTAACTGAATAAAAAATAACATTGTCATATGAATTGTTCCATTGGGTATGAGGAAGCATATCCCTTTCTCCAAAGCCTTTTCAGATTTTATTTGCACAAAATCATGTATGTTTATTCTTCTGAGATGTTTCTGGTAGATTACTTAAGGACATCTCTATGAGGTATGCCATTTTCATAAAAAGTTTCTCCTGAACCACAGGGGGAAACAAATCTCTTTCCTCACAAACTTTAAAGATTTCACTTGTCCGAAAAGAGAAAAAAAGAAGAAGAAGAAAAGAAAAAAGAAGGAAGGAAGGAACCAAAAAACACTACACATGTCTTTCTGAAGTTTTGCAGATTTGATACTTTTAGAATGGAAAATAATATCAGTGGATTTCATCTGATTCTTCCACAAAATAAAAAAGTTATAGGTGGGTCCTTCTTTGAAAACCTCAGACCATAAAGATACAACTATTGCTGGATTTGGCAGTATTCAGTTTCTCAGCTGCGGCCAGCAGATATTTAAATTTCATCCAAGATGTGTAATTTCATCCAACTTTCTACCTAGTTTAAACTTTTGTCTATTTCCCCCTGCTAGTCAGTGCAGGGAGACATATCAAGCTTTGGCTTTATGAAGTGAGGCTCTGCTTTGAACCCAAATAAAAATGAATCATGCCTGAAGTGGCCTGAGGTGAAACAACTTTTTTTTTTCCAAAATGCCAAAGGAGAATCTGAAATGAATTTCGTCTTTAGCACATGTCTCTAGAAATAACAGTGGGTTCCTCCATCAGTATTCTTGCAGTGGAGCCAGCTGCTCTAATAAATGTTTAAGTAGCACGAAATCTTCTAAATTTTAACACAATACAATAACGTTAAGTGTCATTAAATCCTTAGATTTAATTGCCAGTATCTAAATCTTTATTTTCCCCATGCAAACATTTCAGATCACTAGACCTGCTAGGCAGGAACTTGCAAAGGCTTGATTTTCCTTAAGTTATATGAATGTGCCGTTCTATGTAGTATTGGAGGCTGTTCAAGCTTGTGTTGGATCTGGGTGTTTTCCAACACAATGTTCTTGTTTATAAGGCCTGCTTGGCTTTAATAAAGCAGAAGCTTCTTCTTTCTTTCTTTCTTTCTTTCTTTCTTTCTTTCTTTTATTGAGGCCTCTAGCTGTAACACTCTCTGTGGGCCAGAACCCAAGTAATTTTGAGGCTTCCAGCAGCCACTGATTTGAGTGAGATCACTGAAAAGTATATGTCTAGGGCACAACAAAACACAATCTTCTACCTCTAGAAAGGGAATTTAGGAACATCACCACACTTTGCTGTATCTCTTGAACATTAAGGAACCACAAAACCCATCCCTTGGCAACTGGTTGTTAAAAACCATTTAACAACTTTTAATGCAATTATGTGGGCTTAAGTCAAATACTACATTCCATGTTTTGCCCTCCTGGAGAGTTTTGGAGAGCAGGCAAACTTTGCTTTGGCCTGGATTACGTTTCTAATATTGGGAGGAATATGTTTGCTTAACAGAACACCAACTTTAACGTAGCCTACAAAAACAACCCTTACCCTGAGTCATCACAATGGAGGGCAGAGGTAGTAGAAGCAGGACATTACTTCTCTCCTGATTTGTGTGCTGCAACTCAACATCTGCTGTAGCAGTGCTCATTTGTTCTGATGTATTGGTGGCTGCTCCTTTGTACCTGTCCATTTGGACATCCCTAAAGATCTTGTACCAGCAAAGTGGTGTTACTCTTATGGACTCCAATAAGGGATTCTTATTGTCCCTTATCCCATAGAGCTCATAATATTTACTCCATAGATGTTAAAATATGAATATACATAAATCTTCAAATGATACACACACTAAATATTTCTACTGATGTACTATGTCAGAGAGGGGTGATGCCTGCATATAGATGTAAAGGGGGTCACAAAGACAAAAAGTTTGAGAACCACTGCTCTAGCCCATTCTTTGAAAACTTGACTGTTAACTACTTTTTACTGTGCACTTCTTAAGTTTATTTTTATTGTGCTGTGTTCAGATGTGCAGCCCATTATTTTTCCCCCAACAAGTTGTGGGAAGAATGTGTGGTTGAGGGATCTCCCAAGACTTTGGACTTCTTCAGACTGGTGTAAAAAAGAAAGAGCTCTCACATCACAGCTGTTTAGTTTTTGTTTTGTATTGCCAGCTGTTGTGACTTCCATGTCCACTTGTTCTCAGTTGATTATTTTCAATTCCTTTTTTGAGGAAAGTAAGGAGGGCTGAATTAAGCCTCTTTTGTAGTGGGGAAAGGGGAACTGATTGCAGGGGAAGAGCCTCTGTTGCAGTGGAAGGGGAGACAGAGCCTTAAGGCTTTTTGTTGCGATATATCTCATAATTCTTTAAAAGACTCATCCTCTGGGTAGAAAGAAAAAGTTGCAGCTAGCACCAGAAATTGCCAGAAATTTGTTTGTTTTAGAAAACAAAAATATCATCTCCTTATTTTTATTTTTTCCCCTAAACAAGAAATAGAGCCACAATACTGCAACCTCTGACAACATTTTCCCCATGTGCAGGATTGCTGTGGAGAGGGTCTAAATGATCTCTGAGCCTCTGTATTAAGGTAGTCAAAGTGCAGCCCTGGGGCTTTATGCAAGCACTAAGTCTGCTTCGGTGATATACATTCTTTCAGGTTTCCTGAAATGCCTTTTTCTGTCATGGGCTTTCAGGATCTAGACTCAGACTCAAAGTCTGAGGCAGCAGGACCTGCTCTGAGCCCTGGCACAGACTGCTACAGGAGAACCTGCAGACCAGACAGTACCACCACCTGCCCCAGGGACAGAAGAATCAGCCCCAGCAGGAAGCCCTGCTCACTCTGACACAGAGACTGATTTAGCTGTAGCTACCTTTGCACAGCATAGACACCAAAAGAGTCTTCTATGTCACTCCCAGTGAATGTATGCCAAGCACCAATTAATCAGGCACCAGCTGCGTTGACCCTGGAGTCTATAGGGACTGAGCCTTTCCCCTCTAGCCTTTGTCAGCTATGAACTGACCATTTTTCCCATGCATGCTTCTGTTTGCTTCTCTTGCCTGTTATTCTACTGCTTGACCTGTGTTTATATTACCTGCTGTTGATTTATGGACATTGCTGGGATCATTATTTGCTTCTCGTTTGTAAGGTTGTTTTCTTTCTGAAGTAAACTAACGAATTGCTTAACTACCTGAGCTTCTTGACCTGTATTATCAGCTTCTCCTGGCTGCCAGCCCAGACCAGGCGTGGACATTTCTTCCAGCCAAAGAAAGAATGAATTGCCTCTCCTAGAAGCCCCTAGGAATGACAATTCACCTTTTAAATAGGTTGGAGACAACTGCTACAGTGCTATGTATTGGGGGGGGGACTTTTTTTTCAAAACCACTTCTGAATTTTTGTTCTGATGTTTTTTGGCAATATGTGCAAACCCTCGCAAAGGATACAGGAGCAGAAAATGGAGCCGTGAATGTATTGCAATTGCCAACTTCTGTGCCAACTAATTTATTCTGGCTCTCATTGTCTGTGCGATAGTACAGATTATGGTTTTAAGCTGGTGTAGCAATCAGTGTCTCATCTTGTGGCCATATTTTTCAGCAAAGAGGCTTGGGAGACAGAGCCATTTATATTTTTAGAGTCATTTGAAAGCCATTTTCTTAATCATTTCTCATTGCTCTGTCCCAACAAATCACTGCATAAGATGGGGCTTTTTAATGACTGTGCCAATACACAACAAGCTACAGAATTACAGTAGCATGTGGTATAAGAAGCATTTCCTAGTAATGTGTAGAAATCAGTGAAGAGGAGCAGGAACTAACAAAGTATAGACTATAAACATTTTATTGCGATACGTGATATAATAAATAGAGGGAACATTAATAATTGTAATCCAGAAAGGAAAGGAAGGAGGAATAACATTACATGTAACACTGCAAATTTATTGTTTGTTTTATTTGTTGAAATTTGAATAAAATTATTTAAAAAAAAGAAATCAGTGAAGAGGAAAATGGAAGAACCGGTTTAATATCTTGAAACTGCCTATGTCTGTATATCTTAAATACATACTTCTGGCAGAATTTTATTAGAAATGTGTGAGGAAATCCACCTTTTTTAAAAAAAATGATTGATTAAATGATTGGATTGATTATGGGTTTCTCTAATTCATACCACCTGGAAAGAAATGTACACAGGATGGACTTTGAATTTGGAAATGGATAAATGTCAGGATTTTGGAAAGCATGTCCATGTGCACATATGAAAATTGTTCGTAGAAGATTTAGGCCATTTCTGCACTACACTGTTATACTGCTATTATTGCATTTTCAACATCCTGTGGAATTCTGGGGTTTGTAGTGTATTGAGGACAAAGAGCTCTCTGGCTGAGAATTCTAAAGGCCCCTCCCTAAATGGCTAACCCCAGGATTGCATAGGATGTTGAGAGTGGAATAATAGCACTGTAACAACGTGGTGCAGAAATGGCCTAAAATATACAAGCATGCTTTGTCAATAGGTGGATACAAACAAAGAATGTGTACGGTTTGAAAAAAAATGAGCAATAACACATACATTTTAAAAATAGAAATATACATTCCAAAACAGATTTTTCCATTAAAAAAATCTGCGTGGAAGCATGATGCACTGGATTTAGATGGGAAGAGGAAGAAGTCTATGAAAATGGACTTGACAGATGTGTACATCCCTAATTATAATGAATCAGACAGACTTGCCAAGATATAACTGCTCTAACTGTTCAGTGGTTTCTCTGCCCACAATAACTATACATATTTACAGGATCAGAGTATATGCTTTTCTTTTCTTTTTAGGGAGAATAAGTCTGTTCATAAGAATATACTGGGAGAAATGGTAGATAAGGAACAAATAATGAAAGATAACTAAAGAATATTTAGAAATCTGCTTTTGGACCTTGGGGAGCAGAGGCTGAAAGGAGAGAAAATTATATTTTTCTAGTTTTAGTCTTAGGCCCAGTAGGTGTGCGTTGTGTGGGCTTTCATACTGTGACTGTGGGATCACCAAACAGCTTGTACTCATGACTTTTCACCCTCCAAAGCTGCCAATGAGAACCAGCTGCAAAAGCCCTTTGCTGGACTAAAGCCACTGTGTGTAATAATTAGGATGCTCTTGAATATGATCCTTGAAGATGCAGTTTCACTTTACTGTGAATAAATGTTTTCTAAAGCTAGATCAGTTGTCAGTTAAGTAAGCGGAAAGTGTCAAGTAAGTAGAAAGGACAGTGCATAGGTTTGTATGAAATATATGCTGAAGTAGAGCTTGGGAATTTTATTATTTGTTTGTTTGACTACAGCTCCCAGATATGTCAGGTTAGCATGACTACTGGCTGTGTTGACTTGGATTCTGGGAGATGTCATCCAAAAATTAAATTTTCAAAGCTCTGTGTTAAAGTTTTCAGGGATCAGGTTGTAAAAGAGGATAAAGAACTACTCAGACAACTCAAATTTCATTCAAATCATGTGAATATTTTTTTCAAATGTCAAAATCTGAGCTGAAATTATAAGAATGACTGTTTTCCTTGTGGTGAAAGAACTTCCTTTGTTATAAGCACTGACTTGTTGGTGAGCCAGTCCTGAGTGACATACTGAAAAAGACAAAATGAATTGGACATTATGAAGCAGGCTTAGTCCAAAAAGACTTTTACTGGAGTCAAATAACTAGAAAGTACTATTCAAAGATATAGACATTTTAGTTTGGACCAGTATGCAAAGGGATCTTGTAGCACCTTTAGCACTAGCTGAGATAAAGAAGTTGGTGGGATAAGCTTGCATAGACATAAATCTGCTTCATCAGATACAAGGAATGAAATGCCTAGGAGCAAACCTTTATAGCTATGAATGAGAAGACTGCATGTGTGAATAGCAATAGAAATGCAAAAGTTGTGGGTATAGTGATGAGGTGACAAAGTCTCTCTTAATGAGGATCATTGAGGGACAAAGGCAGGAGGAAAGATGTTGCCTAAAGCCAACGCGAGTACATAATCATATAAATGGTGAAGAGAATTATTGGAATGTAGTGTGATGAAGGAGATGTGATAAGCTGGCCAAAAGAGCCTCATGAGTCTGGGGTGTTAATTAGTGTTATAACATGTGCAGTGTTCCAGGAAACTATTGTCTCTGTTCAACCCAATGTTGATGAACTGCAGTTTGTGGATATATTCCCGCTCTGCTGTTTCTCTTTCCAATTTTCCTTTGCAGGTTTTTTTTTGGGGGGGGGTAAAGGATGCTGTTCTGAGGCCCAAGATAGAGTGTGCAGGAAAACTGAAATGTTCTGCAACTGGTTTTTGTATATTCCTATTCTTAATGTTTCAGTTATGTCCACAGAGACTGACCCATTTGCCGAAAGTAGATTGCTGGAAGGCAGTGTTGACAGAGGATGGCATTAAAGGATGAATAGGTGAAAGTACCCCTAATATTATGGGTGACATGATTAGGTCCTGTGATGACACTTCCTGCATAGATATGTGGGCAGAGTTAGCATCTGGGTTTGTGGCAAGGCCTTGTACCCATATCTCCATCCATGTTGTGTGTCTCTCTGTCAGTAAGTAACTTTTAGAGATTGGAAGGCTGTCTGTAGGCAAGTAAAGGCCTGTCATCAAATTCCATTGAGAGGGCAACTTTATTGTGCAGAATAGGTTATAATTCATTGATAATACATCTGAGTGGGCTCAGTTGGAAGCCATATATTACCATTAGTGGGGTCCTGCCATTTCCTGTCTTTAATTTGTTCTGTGATAGATTAGTCCTGTGTTCAAGCCTTGCCTAGGCCTTTTGTTTTTTGTTTTACTTCATACGGCGGGTACTGTGGCTTAAGGCATGTTTGTTGTATTCCATGGGTTAGGCATCCCTGTGTTGTGGATCTGAGCACATGCAGTTGTATCAGAGGGCTTGGCTGTAAACTATGGATTCTGTAGTGTGTTCAGGGTGGAATCTGGAGGCATGTAAGTATGTGTCACACTGTAGTCAGTGAACCTACATTATAGTGTGGTACTTAGATGTGCATTGTGTAGCTTTACAGTGGTATCCAGAAAATGAACTTGTTCTGTTGATAGTTGCAGGCTGAGACTGATGGTTGAGTAGAAGTTGTTGAAATTCTGGTGGAATCTTTTGAGTGAGTTTTCTCTATGAGTTCAAATTATGAAGATACCATCAGTGTATCTCAGGTAAAGAAGATGTTCCTGGGTGTAAGGGTTGAGGAAGCATTATTCCAGGTCAGTCATTAATAAGTTGGCATATTGTAGTGCCATGTTGTATGCCCATGGCTGTACCATTAACTTGAAGGTACTGTATATTTTATTACCAAAAGTGGATTAGTTGTGTGTGAGAACAAGGTGCAGACCTTGGTGGCTAGGTCCCATTTGGAATGATGTTCCTGACAGCTTGTAGTCTATCCTTTTGTGGGATGTTGGTATATTGGGATTCCATATCCACTGTGGCTAAGATGGTGCTCCTTTGGAAGGTTGTGGATGGACTGTAATTTCTTCAGGAAATCAGTGGTGTCCTTCGCATAGTTAGGAGTGCTGGCGGCATATGGTCTATTTCCTATATATCCAGAAGCATCAACTGTGAGTGTTCCAGTGCTTGAGTTCATCCAGGGCTCCCCTGTTTATATATTTTGGGAAATATATAAAATGTGCCTGGTTGAGGCTCCTGGGGTTTATCAATGCTGTGTTGTACTATGACTTCATTTTCCATCAAGATTACTAAGTACAAATGCTATGAAATTTTAAGGCCAATTTAGGGTGTTCTGTTCAAATGACGTCCAAATGAAGTTGATTATTGTTATTTACTTTCAAAATCAGAACAGATTATTGTGACAGAAAATATTTTCCCTTTTTGCACTTGAAAAGAGCAGTGCCAGGTATGTTTGTCGGGGAGCGGACTCCATCTCTATGCACATTGTGTGAGATTTGCAGCATGTGTAATGGAAGAAAAAGTCTTGGTGGCCAAGGGATGACAGCTTTAAATGATTAAGAATGATCTGCATTATTCCCAGCCTTTCTGGTTCAGCAGGATGGGTATTCAAAAATTTCACATCTGTTTCATGTTTGCAGTCACACAGAGGCACAAATTTTGTACCATCCCAGTATGAATTGTCTGTCTTCTCCTATAAGGAATTAAGCTTGTGTCTAAAATAAATCTAGTTTGTACACAAAATTTAATGATCAAAATTGCAGTCTTATGCACACTCAGTAACAAAATCCATGTAAGTCATTGGGGTTTACTTCTATGTTAAAAAAAATTATATGTGTGTGTGTGTGAGAGAGAGAGAACTCGCTTATAAACTACACTAAATAGAACAGGCAAGAAGCTTATACAAATAAAACAATATTTACTTTCTGATGGGGTGGAATATTTATAAAAATGTGTCCTTCTGTTAAACATTATTCTGTAAAATTTGAGCCTGTGATGTTGTTGCAAGAGCCAGGAGAATATGGCCAAAAGCCTGTATGATCGCTGGTAAAATATATTATCTCTGCCAGTGATTTTCCAGTGGTTTCCACTTCCACCCCCATACACAATCAGATCTGACAAGCACCAGAGCAATCTCCCATGGCCAACTGGTGATTTGTGGGGACAATGGTTCCTTTATACTCTTTGGAGATCCACAGGGATGATGTCTCTCCCATTCTCCCATCTACAGATTATGCCCAAGATCTTCACATTTCTGTTGATGTTGTTGGGATTTCACCCCAACAACATCAACAGAACTTACGTGTGGGGAAGTTGTTGTTTAAGGAGATATTAGATTCCTTCTTCTGCAAAAAAAGTTAAAAGTATATATGCTAGTGTAACAGGAGTTTATATTAGTGTAGTTCACCAACAGGATTTTGGCTAATATGAGTCAGAAAGTCAAATGTACTTTAAAACCTTTTAGTTTTAAGCAAATCTGAGAACATTTTTATGGAGAATTTTTTGTTCACTGTAAATATATTGGGATATATTTTCCAATTCCCTTTGCTTGGAACATATTTATGTTTCTTCTTTACACTCAGAAATCAGGGCTATTCTCCATGTGTTTGTGATGTATACAGATAATAGGCAGCACCAAGCTTATCCCCCAACATCCCTATGCTGTAAGGCAATCTTCGATATTTATCTGTATGGTCATTTCTGCACTACACTGTTACAGTGTTACTGGAATTTTGGGGTTTGTAGTTTACTGAGACCAAAGAGCTCTCTGGCTGAGAATTCTAAATGCTCCTCCCTGAACTGCAAACCCCGGGATGTTGAAAGTGGAATAATAGCACTATAACAGTGTAGTGCAGAAATGGCCTATGTAAAAGCATACATGTATAGCCAGTGCTCCATGCAAGTGAGAATCATGCTTTCCAAGTTTCTTCATTGCATGGAACCCTGGTCCCACACAGATCCTTGCACAAGCAGAGGTACATTGTAGGAGGGCTTTTGAATGCATAGAAACAGAGTTTCATGGAACAGAAACCCAATTTCTGAAGAAAATTATTGGTACAATAGGATCTGAAAGTTAGCCCTGCACATCTTACTCCCTTAAGATGGCCCAGTGTCTGATACTGATTCATTGTGGTGCTGATGCCGGGCTCCAAAGCTGATGCAAGGAACATTATCATTAGTGTGTGCAGATGGAAAGACCTTCTTGGTTGTAGCAACAACCATGTACGACATTCTTCCCATTGAATCAGGTGAGCTCCCAACATAGAGTGTTTCAGCCACTGGTGGAAGACTTACTTGTTTGCACAGGCATTTTGTTCATCACTAGTTATCCAAGACATTTTAATTATTTTACTGAAATATTTTATTATTTTATTACTCTTTAATTGTTTTCATATTTGATTTCATTGTATTTTGTTGGTTTTCATATTGTAAACATGATAAACCACTGCAGGATTTTGGGAATAAAATTGGAAATATCTAAATACAGTTGGCCCTTCTCATTTGCTAGCATTAGGGACCCCAGCAAAAGTGGAAAAATCACAAATATCAAAATGTGTGTGTGTATCTGTGGGAAGGGGGATGAGGCATGATGGGGAGAAGGGGCACCCAGTCCAAACCAAGTCAGGGAAAAGAGAGAGAAAGGAGATGGGTCGACATGGTGGCCCTGTACTTCCTTTCACTTGCCCATTTCCTTCCTTGGGTGTGTGAAGGACACTGGGAGAGGGTTTGTGCCGGAAATTGGGCTGTGAGCTATCTTTAGCTGGCCAGGCAGCAACTGGTGAAGGAGGAAGACAAGGAGGAGGAGGAAGAGAACCAGAGATGGGTTTTCAAGGGCTGCATGGCCTGATTGGAGTTGCTGAGAGGGAAGTTTCCCCCAAAAAGGAACCCCTGGGATGAGGGGCAGGAGTTGGAAAAACTCGCAAATAATCAAATCTGTGAAAGTCAAACTCACAAATGTGGAGGGCCTACTGAAATGAAAATTAAATAAGACTAAAATGTATGTATGTTTGGACTGAACATGGAAGGAGAGAGGGGCACTAACCCTGAGCCTCTTTCCAGGAGGAAAGGGAAAACGCTGAAGCTTAGTGGACAGAATGTTTTGTACACAGGAGGTGCCAGATTCAGTCCTTGCCATTTCCAA
The DNA here is from genome assembly GCA_948474755.1 of Ctenosaura bakeri. Classification (NCBI taxonomy): domain Eukaryota; kingdom Metazoa; phylum Chordata; class Lepidosauria; order Squamata; family Iguanidae; genus Ctenosaura; species Ctenosaura bakeri. Next base: position 472,374 of record CAOLHI010000267.1, on the reverse strand, counting down.
GTAGGATTGACAAGGACCCTGTCTGGACCCCTGTAATGATGATGCTGAGCTAGAGGTATCCATTATTTCACTTTGCATAATGCATTTTCTATGTTTTGAAAATGCTGGGCAACAATCCACTGATGATGGGCTATGATGGGAAAATATCCCATTCAAGGCAATGAGGGAGTGTAAGTTAATACTCTTTTTAATAGATCAGGCTGGTGCTAGCAGTGGAGTTAAGTCAAGTAGTGCTGTGAGAGAAGGGGGAAACATTATTTTCTGCCTGCTTAAGTAGCCTAATCACTTCAATTGAAATCTTTCGCTTTAGGAAAACACTGAGCACCATCTAGTGTCTAAAACACATGTTCGCATTCATAGTTGCAGAGTTCAAAAGCTCCCATTACTATATGCAGCCCACTTTCCACCAGTATAGGATATATGGGATATGGTGTTAATTATCGGTATTTTTTTTTTACTTTTTAAAGATTTTGACAATTAAAACTCATTTATGAAAGCAACTATTCGGGGCTAATAAAAATATTACCCTGTTATAGAGTTTGGAATAATTCTTTGCTTAATTTCACGCTGCTCATAAGAAACTGTTACTTTCTACCAATCCTGAAAAACAACAATGTTACTTTTCTGTAGAAAATGCTTAAGGGTTTCTGTAGAAAATGCATAGGTTTTCCTAACCTAATTGTTATTATTGTTGAAAACCTTGGAAAACATAAAAGAGATAGTGAGAAATTCCAGGAACAGCTTTGTTACTATATTATTACTTAAACGTTACAATAAAATATTGCTGTGGTTCTGTCACTTGGAATCAGCCCAGTAAGGCAGATATAGATTAAAACTGATTTATTTTCACTACAGCTAAATGGTACTAAACTGGCTTTATCTAACATAATGTGAGTTGTGAATAGAGCTCCTTATCAATTATAATAAAATAACCCAGTTAAACAAATTATCACATTAAAGCAACAACTGGATTACAAGCACTGGAAAAGTCCATAAGAAAACTCTGCAGTATCACCTGTTAAAAGCCAGTTCCTTAGAAGCCAATCAGCTGTCCAAAGCCTCCCTGTAATAAAAAGGATTTTCCTCTACAGAAATACTGAAGAGAGGTAAACTAGACAAATTGTAATGATCCAGTGTTCACTACTCTCATGGACAGCCCAGTATCAGATTATGCTTGTGAAACACCTATGTCTGTCTAGAAAGTACCAAGGTAGTAAAACTAAGCTGTTCAGAAGGTAGCAATTCCTAACTGGGAAATAGGCTTGGGAAAGAATACTCTAGTTCCAAAGCAGTATTCAGAGTTGATTAGAGTTATTAAGGAATGTGAAGCATAACTCAAATCTGTATGTGGCTGCAAGATGTTTATACAGCACTGCCCCCAGACCACATCCCCTTCCCAAAATGTGGGAGGGGGGCTCATAGTGGCCCCAAGCCTATTTTGTTTTGTTTTTAGATATTTGAATGCCTCCTCACTTGAAAAAGGAAATTACTATCCAGAGCCTTAAGAGGGTGCTATTGGTCACTTGGAAGCAAGCGTTTTTCACCTCCCCTTGTTCTGGTATGGGGTTGACAATGTGTGCATCCTTCCAGCTTCCTCCAGGGGAGGCAGTGCAACCTCCAAACTCCGGGCAGTTGACCTAACCCCAGCCATGTCCTGATGAAGTGAACAGCAGAGTTCCCATTAATTTAAACAGATCTAAAATTAAAGAATTCAGGATACTGACCTGGAGATCTCAGTGAACCTGTTGTCTAATATCAGTTGTCACAAAAACTGTTTATCTCGTAAGCAGTTTCTCCTCACTTTACCTTATCTTTCCATCACCTTGTCTTTTAAGGCTTCTAAATCTTAAGACAGAAGTTGGGCAAATGCAACCTGTGGGCTGTCTATGGTTGCCATTGTTATTTTACCTCCCACCTCAGAATGGATTTTTATTCTATTTTTACTCAAAGTGAACCCTATGGGAATATCTGACAATGTCACCGCTCCCTAGATATTTTAGGTCCAGAAAAGCCCCCCACTCCTGTACCCCAGAAAGGAAAACTGACTGTTTTCATAGTTCAGAGAAGAGTCTTTCCTGGGCCTTCAACAGCTTTTGGAGACATGGCAAAATGGCTCCCTAGAAAGTGTGGGGGACATTTTGAGTGGAAAAAATATTTCTCCTCAAAATGCAGGTGTGAGGGAACCATCCACTGAGGGACATTCAAAGTCCAAAGAGTGGCACGTGTGATTCCCAGGGCAATTGCCCACCACAGCTTTAAGACCACAATCTGTCACCAGTATTTAGGCATGTACAGACCAGGCAAAATGCTTCTTCGTTTTGGGTGCTCTGTGGAGTAATAAAACAATATGAAATTGTTCACTTGATCTGTGTGAGTTGAAAGGAGAGTTAACACATGAGTAACATGCACTCCTGGGAGTATCTGGAAATATTCCATGGGTTTGGCGTTATAAATGTATTGAGCTACATTGCAAATGACTACAACTCTGTGATGTAATTTGTGGAAATACTGTTCAGTGGCTTCTATGTGCATAGTTACCTTCATTTGCAGCATGTATCCTGCCTTACGGAACAAGCAGTCTATTATGCTGGTGACCATTGGGGTGGCTACTCAGAGTAGTTTGTCTAAAAATAATAGTTGAGCAGTCATGGTGTTTCCTATTATGAAAAAATACCGTTTATGTAAGGTCTGTTTATGACTGAAGCATATTAAGTATTTTGTGTTTCTGAGCTAATCAAAAAGAGGAAGTCTTGTTAGAAATATTTGGAGAAGGCTTGATAAGAATATAATTATTCCCCAAGCTCAGCCACATATTCTACTGGACAGGTGTATGTAAACCTCCTGGTGGAACTTCTAATCTGTACATTGCTTTTATTTTGGGAAGGTTTTTTAAAGGAGGAGATAAACGAAGTAAATGAACCAGTAATCTGAAAATGTATTAAAAACATGTGTTTTCATTGGCAGAAAATTAATACCCCCTCAGCATTCAAGTCTATTTCTAAAAAGGTAGGGGTAGCTTCTATTAATTGAAATGCTCCCTAGGTGTCTCTATATCCCTTGGAAATTACTTGGGTCTCACTGTCTCTTTTCTTTTTAATTTCTTGTTATTGTTGTGTGTCTTCAAGTCATTTCTGACTTATGGAGACTCCAAAGTGAATCTATCACAGTGTTTTCTTGGCAAGATTTGTTCAGAGGGAGTTCTCTTTGCCTTCCTCTGAGGCTGAGAGGATGTGATTTGCCCAGGATTGCACACTGGGTTTCCATAGCTGAGCAGAGTTATTATCCAATGCTTAAACCACTATGCCAAGCTGGCCGTCTCACTCTAGTTATTAAACCAAGTTTAAAACTGATTTTTGAAGCCATAAATCACATACATGTACACATTCCAATATTAAAAATTAAATCTTCAGTCTAAAACCAATGTCACAATGTGTTTCCCTCCCCTATAGGGCTTTCAGCAGTGTTAGAAGCCAACTCAAGAGTTACAAACACCCCATGAACTAGGAGACTGCAGAGTAGAAGGAGACGGGAGAAAGGTTTCCTTCACCCCATTTCACTATCAGAAGCACTTCTACCAGTCAATCTTCCCTAATAGAATCTGGCCATTGAGTGAAATCCAGCACTAGTTTGTACTTAGAGTAGACCTAATGAAATCAGTGAGGCTAAAATTAGTCTTATTTATTTATTTACTTACTTACTTACTTACTTACTTTGTTTACTTTATTTCTCAACTTCCCCTTGGACAGGACCCAGCTTAGTCTTGACTAAGTTGAGATCCATTAGTTTTAGGTATCTACTTGAAATATGACTAACTTGGGATTTGTTTACTATTTTAAACTTCACTTGTAACTTTTATTTTTCTAATGCAAAATAAACATTCATCTCAGTCCTGAAATATATTAAATAAAAAGGAAGGTGGGCTGCTGTCTTGCACACTTATTTACACACACAGGTAACTTCCATATACACATCTGTAAGAAACTATGTGGGTCTATGGGCGGAATTTAACCAATAGTTTTTGTAGTAAGGTCTTCTTTAAGCAGCAGCAGCAGCAACTTCTGAATAGGGATATAAATCTTGTGTACAAGCATGAAATATTTCAAAAGGTTCCCCCCCCAGTGAACTTCTGAAAGTTACTGTATTTCATTACTTACAAACTTATTTGTATTCCACAATTTGTTTGTTAATTAAAAAATGGAATTTCTCTCCTATTGTTGCTGCTGGCAAAGAGTGCTGATCCTTTTGCTCTGAAACATAGGTTGAAAATATCACAGGGGTTGCTTTTTCCCCCCTTTGGATAATGATGAGAAACTTTGAGAGCATTTTTTTTTTTTACATCTCTGCTTCTGAATCAGGGGGTAACTGACTCAAGTATACTTGCTTAATGTCCAGAAAAACAGCTTCATTTTGTAGAGTCAAAGGCTTTCACGGCCAGAATCCATTGATTCTTGTGGGTTTTTCGGGCTTTGAGACCATGTTCTGGTTGTATTTTCTCCTGACGTTTCGCCTGCATCTGTGGCTGGCATCTTCAGAGGAATGGTGAATTGGAAGTGGAGTGGAGTGGCCAGTCTCCTCCTCCAGAGGGGAGGGAGCAATTAGCATAACAGTCCTATTGTGTGTATTGAATACTTGTTCCTGGAGGGAGACTTCCTGAGCCCAGGTGGGGCTCATTAGGGCTCGTTAATATCTTTTGTGTTTTGATCTTGGTGTTTTTCAATACTGGCAGCCAAATTTTGTTGACCTTCCGAGTCTCCTCTTTCCTGTTAAAATTATCCAAGTGTTTGTGGATTTCAATGGCCTCTCTGTGTAGCCTGACCTGGTAGTTGTTAGAATGGTCCAGAATTTCTGTGTTTTCAAAGAACATTCTGTGTCCGGGTTGATTTATAGTGTGTTCTGCTACTGCTGACTTTTCTGGCTGGATCAGCCTGTAGTATCTTTCGTGTTCTTTGATCCGTGTTTGGATGCTACATTTTGTGGTCCCTATGTAGACCTGACCACAGCTGCACAGTATGCGGTAAACTCCTGCAGAAGTTAGTGGATCCCTCTTGTCCTTTGCTGAGCGAAGCATTTGCTGAATTTTCCTGGTTGGTCTGTAAATTGTTTGGAGGTTGTGTTTCTTCATAAGTTTCCCTATTCGGTCAGTGACTCCTTTGATATATGGTAAAAACACATTCCCTTCAGGTGGCTGTTTATCCTTACTCCTGTGGTTTTTTGGGGGTCTTGAGGCCCTTCTGATATCTGAGCTGGAGTACCCATTAGCCTGTAGAGCCCAGTTTAAACGATTCAGTTCCTCATTCAAGAGGTGAGGTTCACAAATTCTTTTTGCACGGTCTACCAGAGTTTTTATTGTGCTCCTTTTTTGTCCTGGGTGATGGTTGGAGTCTTTGTGTAGATATCTGTCCGTGTGTGTAGGTTTTCTGTACACCATATGGCCCAATCGATGGTTGAGTTTGCGGGTGACTAGGACATCCAGAAATGGTAGTTTTCCCTCATTTTCTTTCTCCATGGTGAATTGGATATTCAGGTGGATGTTGTTTAGATGGTCCAGAAATCGGGTCAGCTGTTCATCACCATGGCTCTAAATGATGAAGATGTCATCCACATAACGGAACCATGTAGTGGGCTTTTTTGGTGCTGTTTCCAGGGCTTGCTTTTCAAAGTGCTCCATGTAAAAATTTGCTATCACCAGGCTGAGCGGGCTTCCCATGGCTACCCCATCTCTTTGCTCATAGAACTCATTGTCCCACTGGAAGTAGCCTGTAGTGAGGCAATGTTGAAACAGGGCTGTGATGTCTTTGGGAAAAATCCAGTTGATGAGTGCAATAGTGTCTGCTATGGGGACTTTGGTGAACAGGGAGACCACATCAAAGCTGATCAGTCCGTCTCCGGGTTTCAGTTCGATGTTGCTGATTTTTTCTGTAAAGTGAGCTATAAAGTGACTCAATAAATTTACCAGCTTTGGTAAAGCATTCTCTCTGGGTGCAGAAAGTCTCTGTTTGTACAAAAACATAATAATAAATAATAAGTTTAGATGGGAGGTGCAAAAGGACCTCTGATGTGGGAAAAGTGTGCTTGATATGGCATTGCTGAAACACAAGTCCGGAGGAAGTAGCATTTGGCTTTATCCACTACATCAGAGGTTGTTGCAGGTTGTTCCAAATCTTAAACCTTTGGGTGTAAGACAGAGGTCTTCATTTTAGAGGGGTTCCTATTCCCCCACTTTCCTGAACAGGCTGCCATCACATCACCTTTCTGTTATAATCTTCATTAGTGGCTAAAGAAGGTGTTACCAACTATTCTTCTTGCCCCTTCTGTTCCTGAGAGTATGTTCCCCTTCCTCTCAATCCTGACCAAAATCAAGGAACTCCAGCTATCACAGAGTTTCTCCCTTCCCTTCAGCTGGTAAATATCAGTGGCATGCCCCAAACAAAATTGTGAGCAAGGGTGAAAAGGAGGAGTTTGTGGTGAAGGACTCTTTTATTCTAAATAATGAAGTTACATCACATTAGGATGTTATCTTGTGCATGGAGCATCCCATTCTAGGTACAATATAATTTGTTGTTACAAAATTATTTTTAGGTCGACATTTGAACAGGTTGAGAATAAACAGAAGTGTGCAACTTTCTGTCATGTTTCCTGTTCTGCTCACACTGGTGTTGTTGATCTGGTCCCAAAGCATCTGCGGTGAGGAATCCTGGAATCCAGACTAGTAAACACTTCATTGCCACAGTCTCATACTGATCCCCTTCTTTTGCACGCTCAAGATCTCCTTTTAAATCTTTGACCTCAAAAGTTCTGGAACAAGAAGCCTCAAAAGGCCCAATGATGAAGGAGTATCTTAAGAGTCTCAGGAGGCCTATCTTTGCATTAACCTGTTACTAACTGGGCTATAAGTTAAAGATACTGTTTGATTATACCATGAGTTTGCAGGGTCACCATATACAATAAAGACATGATAATGGCAGGATGTCATTATCACAGGGGTGAACAACTTCCAGGAGTTCAAGCAATCAGTTGGTTACCTGCCACATTTGAGAGTGTGTTCCCCTTCCTCTCAATCCTTCAACTTTATTATTTACAAAATTATTTACTGTTTACTCAAAAACACACACACGCCTCCTTCCTGGTATGAGGCCGATTTCCCCATGTTTTGGAGTGTTCAGGGCTGCTTTAGGCCCGGAAAAGACCATTTTCCGACCCAGAAGTAAACTGGAAGTTGATTTTTTTTAAAATCCCTGCTTTTTCCAATTTTTTTTTAGCAAGGCAGGGGAGCCCTTGGAGGTCTCAAAAACAGCCAGGCAGGCACACATGGCCTGGAGACTGCACTTTGAACACCCCTGCTTTGCATCAATGAGTCATGACACTTTGTAGTAGCATTTCACAGCCTTGCTCCCTCCAGGTGATGTGCACTACATCTTATGTTTGTTCCAGCCTGAGTGGTCAAGAGGCAGGAGTTGTAATCTACAACATCTGGAAGTACCCGGACTGAATAAAGCTGTCCAGAATAGAGAACTCCTATTGATCCAGCTGTGCCAAAGAAAGAAATCAGAAGAAATAGCCTGACTACTATTCAAAAAACTTTGAAGGCTATTATTATTTCACATTGTACTGCCCTAAACCTAGAGTTGCCAGGGTGAAAATTAGAGAGAACTTCTGTACCTTTAGTGGTTGTGTAGAAGAGGGAATTTCAGCAGGTGTTCCTTGTTAACTTGGTTCTGTGACAAGTAACACTTGCTAAAATTTTCTCTTCTCATTAAAGGTACAAGAGGAGCTCCAGTTTTCAGTCTGGTCACCCTATCTGAACCCAGTGTTACACAAGTACCACCCACTACCATGATGAGACTTTCTTCCTTAGCTATTCCCTATGCAACTGTCTTCATTACCCAAAGATCTAGTCATCTGGAGCAGGTTTTGCGGGTGCACAAGGGCTGCAGAAGGAAGAGGGGATGGCTTCACTTCTGTTTACACAGACAAAAGCACTTCTGCCCACAGAATAGTCCTATTGGACCTTTGGAGTGCCAGGAAAGAGTACAGATACAATGGCCAAGGTGGTAGAAGGCTTAATGGGAGAGTTAGTGTGGCATAGTGGTTTGAGCACTGGAGTACAACTGGATCTCTGCTCAGCCACTCTGAATCTCTGCTCAGCCACTGAAATCCACTGGGTGATCTCAGGCAAGTCAAACTCTTCAGCCTCAGGGGAAAACAGAGGTAAACTTGCTCTGAACAAATCTTTCCAGAAAAAAAAATGGTATGTTCATCTTAGGGTTGTCATAAGCCAGAAATGACTTGAAGGCACACCACCACCAGCACCACCAGCACCACCGGCTTTATTGCTAATAAGTGCATTTAAATTGAATTATCTAAACAAATATTAGGCACTAATTAATTAACCATCATTGCACAATGGCAAAATAAAACTTCTCAGGTTAAAGAAAGTGGATGAGGAAACACCACACGCTGAGTTGTATTTTGACCTTCATATTCTTTTCCTTCTTTAGGGACTGAAAGTTAGGATAGAGCATGTGCTTTGCATGCAAAGGCTCCAGCTTTGACCTCTGTCCTCTCTAGTTAAAAAGACCCATCGGTAGGAACTGGGGGAAACTCTTGGTGAGACATGAAAAGCTATTTCCAGTTAGAGCAGGCAGTATTTGGCTAGATGAATAACAATAGCTTCTTATTTTCATAGGCAATGGGGAAAATTCATTGATGTGAGTATGCTATTGTCTACTGATGAAAGTAGGGTTACAATAATTTGCCCCAGCTTAGGTTTGCCCCCCCCATTTTTAATTCTTTGGGGAGCCCTGTATCAAATTTGGCCCAGTTCATGCGACATCTGCATCCTGCTTCAGTGTGGCAGACCATATTTACTGCACATCATATCACACCTGCTGACACTGTCATAGCCAATTGACATTAAAAAAAAATCTTGTAGCTGCATATCGTCAAGAAAAACAACATTGTTTCAGGACCTCTTATCTCTTAGCTCCCAAATATCCTGTTTCTTCAAACTGCAGTAGCCAGGACCAATAGAAACCTCTTCCTGCCATTGGCTGACTTCATTTCCCAGAGTTAGCACAATCTCATCCGCTCTAAATAACTTCATCAAAACTTCTTTCTGGTCAGAGTGAAGCAATAATTATTATTGACAATTATTAGTGATCAATAAGCTAGATCACATTATGGCAAGCACTATTAAGGTAAGAAGAGAGTGTCTTTTTATCACAGGTTTTTGGGGGAAGAGAATTGTGGGGGGTTTTTTTAAAAAAATTCCTTTCGAAAGAACAGTAAGGTAGGATTGGGCAACACCCCCACAGCCACAATAGAGGACAAGAAGATTTCCTTTGTACTGCCTAGTAAATTTCCTTTTTCCTACTCCCTGTCCACAAGGCTTAAAAACTTGAAACTCAGAAAAACTTGGGTGTTTTTTTAAAATTCACCGTTCAGTGCTGTGGATTATACTTTCAAAGGCCTTTTGAGGGAAGACCTGACTTTTACTGTTACCCTCATTTTAAAACAGATTTGGACATGTTTCTGAATTAGACTCTGGACTGCCATAAAGGGGAAAAAAGTAATTACGGAGAATTTAAATAACACATTTTGGAATTCTTTTGAACATTTTCCTTATTTATAGGTATATTTAAAGACATATTTAAGTATTACTCTTATTTTGATATTATTGGTTAGTTTTTGTAGATATTTTATCTAATGTTCAAGATCTTTATTAAATGCTAATTGAATTAAGGTGGTAGTTTGGTTGATGTTTGAAGATGTTTTTTGTTCTCAGTTTTAATCTGAGAGGAATAAAATCTGTCATGGGTTTCTGACCATTATTCTTGCTGACTTTTAGAAATAATTGTGAGACAACAGCATTGATAAAGGTTGGACTTTTGTGTTGTGATGGTGGTTTAGATAAATAATAAATGTTTCTGCCTGTATAGTGTGTATATCAGTGGTTCATGGTTGAGACATGATATGATTAATTGCTGAAGAAATAAGCCCTGTGTGATTGATCAAAATGAAACAGAATTTGTAGTGATGGACCATCCATCAAAGACTACAGGCACAGACATTCACTATTTTGTTCATTATATTGATATCTTTCATATTTACTTAAGCTAGAGGATGATGTGTAACTATTGCATTAAAACTTGAACATTGCCATAATCTTGCACATGTTTAGTAAGAAGTAGGCTCTACTCCCTAGGAATATGTTTAGGGCTTCACCTTTATGTTGGGGTCTGATTTCCCAGTAATGAGTGCTTAGTAAAATTGCTTAATGTTCTTCATTATTTTTTTTCTATTTTTATGTCCTAAAAAGTCTTGGTTGGAAGTCACATTGATTTTATGATTTAAAAGATTTTTACCTCTTCCTTTCATAGTTAGGGTTGATGGATATGATGAAAATCCTTATTTGCCTCCCTAAATGGCAGAAAATTAAATGTGCTGTGTAGACAGCAAAAAAACCCAAGTTATTTTAAATCTGTTGATTTTGCTGTGAGTGTAAAAGTGTTCTGTATCTTACAGTTTAACCTGCAAATGAAAATTGGAGGATGAGATTTAATGGTATTTGAGTATGTCTTCTGTGAAATGAAAGATACTAGAACTAGCTATAAGTAGGACTTTTAGTTTAGTTACTTATTTGAGTATATCAAATTATGTTTCTATATTTACTGATCTGGGAGTAGAATTTACTCCTTAATGGAAGCGCAGAGGATTGCACTATAAAAAAACCAAACAAAAACTCTCTTAGTCTACACATGGGCTTTATTTTTTAAAAAAAATCTGAATAAACTAAAGTGGGTTGTACATCAAGCGTATGAAGTACTTATATGTCTTTTATGTATGTATGTATGTATTAAATCAATTTCAATATGCTTTACCATATCTAATTATATCTTGAAGCAATGTGCAAGGAAAAGAACCTTCAAAAACCAATATAATATAAACATAAAATGCAAAATATTAAATAATCAGTGAAAACAATAAGCAATTAAAACATTTTTACATCAGAGGCTGAAAAGATAGTTCTCCAAGTGGGCAGTACAGTTTGGGAAGGCCGTGAGTCTATCTAAATGGGTCTTCAACTGAAACCAAGGGCAATTTTGGTTTTGATTCTTCTAGTCACAGATAACTATACTGGAATGTTAGTGACTTATATCAAATGTGATACCTTGGATTTTTATGTAAACATTCCACTATTTTTTCTTTTTGCCAGCTAATGGCATCTGCCAGCAGAAAAGTTGTTAATTGTTAAAAATTGTCAATTCTTCTAATCAAAACTTCGTTTTCAGTATAAGTTGCATGTAAATGCTTGGTTAAATCCTGATGTAGGCATACTTAGAGTCAACCTATTGAAATAAATGAGTCTTGTTGCTAACATGACCAACTCAAGTCCAAGGGAGGTCTACTCTAAATATGAAAATCCTGCATTCATATCTGTCATGTGTCTTTAGAACTGTCTTTTTGTTTCTGTGAAAATATGGACCTTCCAGAAAATAGCAGAAAAAAAATTAAAACATAATTTTTCTCATTTCATGTTGTATGGTAATCAGATATCCTCTATGAATAACAGTTTGATCTATAATGGTTTAAAATGTGTGTTATGTTCATTTGGTCATATTAAAACCAAAGGGGGGCAATCCATCTTAGAACACAGTGCTTCGGAGCGGTGATCGGACAATGACTAAGGGGCATTATACATTTCTGTTGGTTGAAATCTATTCTGTAAGAGGTGTAATAGGCCACCTTCTCAGTTTTGACCTGACTTTTCTTTTTCGCAAGATACTATAATGATTCCTGTTTTCAAGGAAAACCTGAACATTTAAAAATCTAGCCAATTTGTAATAAAATACAATTCAATACATGTCACAAGTATAACTAGGTTACTTAATACTGGTGTCAAGTCATTCCCTAGTCACACTAATGATGGTCTTTCACATTAGAATAGAGGTATGCCAAAGTGTGATCCCAGACCCACATACAGCTCCCAAGGCTGTTCTTGTGGGCCATTACTCCCCAGATTCCCCTAAAATTTCCCTACCTAAAGAGTGGTGATTCTTCACCTTCTGAGTTGGTTGCAGGGCTGAACTGCACTGCTTAATTTTTTTTTTAAAAAAAAAATCAAAACTAGAACTGAGCTTCTATCTTCTAGTTTGTTGCTCACCTTTCAATATTTTTTAAAGTCTGAGTGTGGCCCTGGGAGCATCAAAGCATGAATTTGGGTCTCATATCCACCTAAAGCAGGGCTTTCCAAAGGGTGTGCCATGACACATTAGTGTGTCGCCTGAAGTGTGTAAGTCTGTCACCTACAATCTTGGAAATGTATTATGTTATTATTTATAAATCATGTATTTTTGAAAATTTATGAAAGCTTTTCATGAGATATGTTGTGTCCCCATACATTTTGTTATTACAATTTATATATGTGTCTGTATCTCTTATAAAGAGTTAGTTTAACCCCCGGTTTGCTAGTAAAACTGAAATTACTGTGTTGCAACATGATGCACGTCTAAAAAAAGTGTGTCACCAACATGAACAGTTTGGAAAGCTCTGACCTAAAGGCTGTGCCCACATTTACCTTAAAACTAGAGCCTCAGTCCAATCATTAATACCTATTACAGAGGTCTCCAGAATCAGTGGGATTTACATAGATGTTGAGTTACCATTCAGTGCTTGCTTCAGGAGGTATTCTTGGCTGGGACTGGATCTAAGGCAAAAACTGAGTTTGCTTCACAATTTCTGGGCAGGCAATTTTACAAAAGCCTGTTTCAGTACTGACACCCAAGAGTCCTAGTTACTAATGTATATATGTGTGATAGGAATATGTTCACATTTATTAAAAAATAATTAGCATTGTGTGTACATAAGTATGTATACATGCATTTATACATTTATACGTTTATACATGCATTTATACCATTATATACCAATATATACAAATATACCATTGTTTATTTTACTCATATTTCATTCAGCATGATGTGCAAAAAAGGATGAAAACAGATGAAACTTCTTAAATAATATCCAATAAGCACAAGAAGTTACATCAAAAACCACCATGTAAAAATCAGTAGCAGCTAAATACTTTCTGTATATAGCATATTAACATCATGCTTTAAATATGTAAAGCCAGATCTTGTTGGTTGAGGGGTAAAATAAATTCTTCTGTTTGTGAATCTTGAAATAGTTTAATCAGTTTCTATTGGACCTCAGTAGCACCATTTTCAAGCAGGTGTTTGCAAAAAGGACACAAGGCAATATGACCAAATAGAATGAAGTAGGAGAAGCAGGATCACAGGTGTTCTTTATGCCTCTGAAAGATACTGAAGGCAAGAAGGGGTAAAAACTCTGTCATAGGAGAACATTATTTTTAGAAGTGTTAGTTTCATGAAAAGGACTGTCACTTTTGCCTTCACTTCAGTGGCATAGATGGACTTGCTGTGTTTATCACAACTAATTAAGTTGCTTTATCTAGATATACTGGCCGTTCTCATGGCAAAGTATATGACATTTTTGCAACCTAATATAAAACTGTTTTACTAACAGAGGATGTTTTGTCCTGAATATCAGCTAGGAATGACTATGGTTGTTTTGCAAGCAGGATTGATGTATAGAGACAGATACTATATACAAGTTTATGGGCTACAGGCACACTGTGATCTGTGCAAAAGGAAGAGAAAGCAATAGACATAAGATTTTTTATTTCGATAGCATAAAAAAATCAGTCCTATGTAGTTGCAGTAAGAATAATTATATGGTTCTTGTTATCCAAAAATTAGGGTGTTATGGGGGAGAACAAAACACACACACACAATGCCTGCCTTCAATTGGAAATGTTAGATTTTTTTAATATTATATATATTATAATAGATTTTGCTGTTTTGCTTCCCTTGACTGTGGTACAATTTCAGGTTTGTAATAAAGAACTATTTTACTTAGAAATGCCTGCAGTGAAATAATGTTCTGATTACAGTGCCTAATCTGCCTCAACAGTCAGTTTAATTGCTAGCTTCCTTTTTTGTGGTTGGTTGGGATGCTCTGCTATCTAAATCAAAATTACTGCATATTCAGAATAGGAATATTTGAGGTTTCAATGGTAGCTGGAGATATATATAATTGAAGGTCAGGTAAAATGTTTGCTAGCATTTAGCATATTGTTCAACAGAAAATATATCTTTATTTTTTAGTATTTAAAAACCTGTTATTTCTCAAATTATATTTAATTCAGTGATGAAAATAATCAGCTGATTCAAAGTACTGAAAAAAATGTTACATGAGGCTGAATGAGTTCACAACACAGCAAAAATAAGCATACAGTGTTTGTTTCCCTTCCCTTATTTTTGCTGGATTTATTAGTGACCACTTGCATGGAAACCAGACTGAAAGATTATTGCTCCATTCCTCTCAATGTTTAGTCCATTGGATTGCTCCTACATGTGCATAACTTTTGCTGGTATATAGTTATACCAGTGAAATGTTTGGCACAATTAAGAAAGAGAGCATAGGCATGTCTTTACTTAATGTTCTCAAGATTATACATCATAGTTAAATTTTGGCCACCGCAAAATTGGTTGCTGTGCAGATGATAACATAAAAATTATTATTTTGTTTACTTTAGATTGTGCATTTGTTTGATAGTATGCAAACAGAAGTTATGGTTTCAGTTTCTTTCTAAAGTAACAGTAAGGGCCATAACTATTTCCAGCTTAGAAATTGTCACCGATACTCAGAATTGCATATGATGTATGTGGCAGAAACAAAATTTGCTTTATCCATTTTCTGCTTATGCACTAAATCCATTATTTCTTATAAAACAAAATTATGCATTTAATCTTAATATTTAGCTTTCGGATAAAGGGGTCAAGCAGAGAGTAGAGAACACAAAAGTGTACCATACTTTATTTATTTTAAAATAATCAGTGTTAATTTTACACAAATGTGTTTACAAGAAGTCAATAAAATTTCAGCAAGCTTTGGTAAGCTTTGATTTCTCCATGTTATACTTTTCATAAGAGAGATGTATCCCTCTTCTGTTAAAAAACAAAACAAAAACATAATGATGACAAAAGTCCTGTTCATTTATGCAAAGTAACATTGTCTGTAAAATTCTATTAACTATCATTGTTAATTCTAAATAAAAAAAATTTAAAAAAAGCTTTGGTAAGCAGACAATAGGATTAAATTTTTGAAGTAAACAAAGAAGCTGAGTCTGAATAATAAACATAATGGCTCTAAAAGTGTTGATGTCTAAAATTACTTTCTAAAAACTGATAATTTATTCTCCATCAGTTGCATTTGTTTTTTGAAAAATATACACAGTTACCTATACAGTTAAATAGTTTACAGAATCTATTTAGGTGGAAATAAAACTATGAAGGAACAAGAATCTTACAGAATTCTCTCATTCACAACCCAGTGAAAAAAGGGCTTCAGTTCTTAAATGATCAAGATGTCATAAATTCTTTCTTTTGTGAGGGAGTCATCACCTAATAGGGTCATCCTCAGGCCATCTAAGATAACTACTGTTACAACATTGCTTACATTAGCATAGCTAGTTGGCATCCAGTTTGTAACAACAACAGAATAATGATAGAAATGAAATGAAATAATATGAAAATGAGATGGTGTAGCAACAACAGCTCCCACAGAGCCAGAAACAACTGTTTCATTGCTGACCACTGTTGAAATGTTTTCCTATTAGCCTTATAGAACCATTGAACTGTCCTGATGAGAATTCTGAAATCACATAATTCCACACACCCTCTCACACACAAAGCATAAACACAATGCATTGAGGAACCTATGGAATCTCCTGTAGAACAACTATTGCCATAGCTTAGTGGTCAGGAGGACAGGAAAAGATGGTAGAAGTTTCACACACCAGGCTTCTTAGCAATGGGAGCTGAGCCCTTTCTTCAACCACTGTTTTGCTGTGGTGCCTCTTTTGGAGAGGCTAGCAGGACTGGAGTGGTTGAGGAGAAGCTTGGCACACCTGCAGCTCAGTTGGTACTGCCCCAGCTATTTACATGGATCAATCAGCTTCCCTGGATAAGTCAGGCAGCAAATGTTCTGTAGCCCCTGGAAAGAACATCTCTTACTCGCTCTGTGAGAGACATCCAAGCCAGCTCAGAGACTCTGTGTTGTTCTTGAATCCAGACTACTCTTCTGTGTGCCCCCAAGTCAGCTTTGGACTAGTACCCTTGCTCTCAATCTCTGGAATGCTAATCAACCAGACAGCTTCTCATTTCCCCAAGTGAATTACATTTTCTAAGAGAAATATCAATGGCCAGATAAGTAGGATGGCTGATATTCCACCAATGGGATCCTGAGGCAACCAGCTGAAAGTAATCATGTTTGTAGAATCCATAGGTAACAACACCTCTGGGAGGGATCAATCCTAGGAGACCAAGGATGTTTACAGGGCTGCACATAATATACCTTTATTTGTGTCTTTGTGAAGGAATATGCTTTTTGAAAGAGAAAGATGGGGCTGCTTGGAAGTATTCAAAGGAGGCAAGGGCATTCTTTGTTATCCACTACAGAAACAATACTGCAGTGAAAAAGAGAAGAGAAGAAATTAATCCCATCCTAAATAGGTGGAATGTGGCTGCCAGAAGACAAATCTGCATATTCTACATCAGCAATAATTTAGGTAAAAAAAGGTAGAAGCAATCCATACTTCCCACTCTATCAAGGAACATAGTAATTGGTAACCTTATAGCCCCATAAACAGTCATGAAAGAAGGCCCTACAGTGTCTGTAATCTCCTAGGGGCCTGACCCCTGACAGGTCCCTTTCTCTTTGTTCTGGCCCCATGGATAGGCCAATCCTAGTGTGTAACCCAGTATTGAACTGTTCTCTATGAAGTCTTATTCCATGAAAAAACACAGGCTCAGCAGATGAAGGGATCACGGTTTCTCTTTTCTGGGGATGATCCTCCAGAAAGACACACAGATGTCATTGTGGAAATGCAGCGTGAAAGCTGGAGTGAGTATTACAAAGGCTAATGGCCTCATTTAGGCAAAGTCTCCACTGAACCTCATGACACTTCATTTTGCTGGTCCCTTTTGATCTCATATTTTCACACATTCACTCAAGCTATTTTACATGATTATCAATATATTCTGATTATTTCCATAACAAACCTTGCTTTTCACTTCCTACACCACCATCATCTTCATGCCACCCACCTGTTTGTTGCATCTGTAGCAATCAGTGGAAGTGGAGAAAAGATAACTCCTGTTGGAACATGCCCCCTCATCACTGGTGGTGTTCCATAACTTAGCAAACAAGATGCAGCCCCAGGCATAGAGCTTCCATGCTTTCTATCTTTCATCCTGAAAACAATCAAGGTGAGAAGTGTGGTGTAGGAGGGTCTCCATCTGGCAACCCTCATCAGAAAGGAAAGCTAACTGAACCTGGCTTCTTCTAGATTGTTCTCATGATATACTTCTTGGGCTTTGCTAGGCTTTGTTGGTTGTTGTCACACCCATGTCCACTGATTCCATTCTTTTAAGGGTCTTTTCTTAGTGATTTCTTAGATCTGCACTAGGGCTTTAAAAAGGGTTTTAACTGGGGCATGTTCTGCTGAGGTGTTCCTATGGTTTGAAGGGCAAACCTCCTCTGATTTTTTCGCCGTAACAGTTACAGCTTATAGTGCAAAAGTGCCTTTTCACTCATGCACTGTAACTCTTAAGGAAAACATATAAAAGAGGAGAAGAGAAGCTGACATTTTTGTTCTGATATATCATAGAATTAAAAAGAAACAGTCAAGGCTGTTAGTAAAGAGATGGAACTGGTGCCAAGAAGCCAGAAAATAGTCCAGGACAACAGAGAAGTCACTTCAGTTTTTTAAAAATGAATTATAGCAGCATATACTTCCAAAATGTTTGGCCCATTTTGTTTATCCAGACCAGTGGTGGAGTGAGTTTGTTAAGCATTGTGGAGTTTTGCTGTCCCCCCCCCGCATTGCTGCTGTGCCAGTGAAAGATGAGTAGCAGATGCTACAGAGTAGCAGATGCAGCTTTTCTTGTCATCACAGTCCCTGGCTAGATATGGCTATAGCTGTTTAATAGTTGCCTGCAGAAGTGTTCTAAATCCATAGAAGCTGGACTGGAACAAATGAGATGGCATCCTTGCCTAGGAACATCTGTTTTTTCTGCTAGTTACTGCTTCTAGAGGGCTGGTGAGTGGCCTGCCATAGTATACATGAATGGAGATCATCCCATTTCTGTTAGTGTCAAAAACCTGCGGAGTTGCTCAGAAAGATGTGAGAAGCATGGACTTAATATGAATAACTGGTGGCTGAAACCGATAGGTTCTGCAACTAGACACTTATTAGAAGTTCGTGACTGAGTACTTACAAGAATGTAGTTTCCTAAGTGCTTTCTCATTACATGTGCTTTAGATCAACATCACACTCTTCTATTGGATATGCATTCACCAGATGTCTGCTTGTGAGAGTTCATCTTCTAGAGGAGAATATGTTGCTGTCAAGGCAATACTTGGCCATCTATTCAGTGGAGTTGCTTGCATGTTTCTTTTGAAGGTGTAGTATACAATCAACAGGATTCGTTTTTGATTCCTTTGTGCAGACGGCATACTTATCCAGTGTCTTACATTTGTTTTTTCTGTTAGGTAAAGGAAAGTGGCTGCTGTTGTTAAGTGTGCCAATTGGGGCGAAATTCTTTTCTTGGTACTACAGACTTTGGAGAAAGATCGAGGTGATACAGGTCCCTGCTTTGGGTCATGGTCATCCCTATTCTCATACTTACTTTTACTGTGTAGATTATTTTCTCCTTGCAGTCTCAGTAGAGTTGATAGCACTAGTTGCTATTTGCATCTACATTTCTGAGGTAGACAGCTTGTGAGAGCGCTAGGTATACAAATGTTATTCATTTATTTTCCTGTGTCTGCTGATTTCTTGTCTGTCACTGAAATTCCCAGGTATAGAATCAAAGTTCTCTGGACAAAGAAAATGAGAGATGTAGTCTTCTGCTGGAAATCATCAGACCCTCTAGATGTTGTTTGACTGCAAGTCCTAGCAACATTAGCCAGCATAGTCTGACTAATGAGGAATGCTGGGAGTTGCAGTCCACCAACATCTGGAGGGCTGCATGATTTCCATCATGTCCTGTGCTGTATCTCTGTGCATATTTGTTAAGCTGTAATTACTTTTGGTGTTGTAGCATGATCAACCACCCTGAAATCTCCATTTCACTATGATTTGATTATGCTGCCATAATTTGAAGTTATATCAGCGATGCAGCATTTGGCTTCAATTCTGGCCTCATTCAACAAGTTCTAAGGGCAGGACTGCACTGTTAGATAAATGGGGTCATGATCATGGCAAGGCTCAGATGGCTTTCTTGAATCATCTGAACCTGTTTGTTCTACAGGAAACTAATTGCAGTCCACCATTATCTGTTGGGGACTCAGAAAAATCAGTTTGCCTAGACTTAGGGAGGTGGGGGGGAGATGGAGGGAGCAGGAACAGAAATGGGCTAGTACCTAAACTTCACTAGACTAGATTGTCTTTTTTGTTTCTTGTACCTTTGCAATGGTGGTAAATAACGGTGTGGCATGATGGATTATCTTTATCACATTACTATTACTGTGGGTGTTGCTGCAGTTTTGACTTTAAAAAATGGCAGTTGCTAAAGTAGCAAAGGTAATACCTTATTATTACTTGATCCCCAGTTAGTAAAGATATTATATTTTAATAGTCACTGAATATATACCTGCCCTCCATTATTAATACTGTTTTATGTCCCTGGTGCTTTACACCACACAGCCAATGATATAGGACTTTTCAGGTAGAATTTATATAAAGTCTACAGCACTCACTCTCAACATAACAAGTTGACAGAACCATAAATCACTCTATCTGGGGAGTACTAAACCTGTGCTCAGAGTAAAATTTCCTTCTGAGCCATTACAGGCTAATGTTTAGAGGATGTATCAATCCTGTGTTCTATCCCAAGTGGTTTTTTCCTTCTTTCCTTTCTAAATTAGAAAGGTTTTACCAAAAAAATTCAAGCCCAAAATTCCTTGATAGGAAAAAAAAAGGAGAAATGTTTCATGTACTGGAACTAGTCATAGGATCATAGAGTTGGAAGGGACCTCGTGGGCCATTGAATTCAACCCCCTGCTCAGTGCAGGATCTCCAGCTAAAGCGTCCCCAATAGGTAGCTGTCCAGCCTCTTTTTGAAGACATCCAATGAAGGAGACTGTACTCTAGGCAATTGGCTCCATTTCTGAACCTCTCTTATTGTCAAGAAATTCCTTCTAATGTTCAGTGCAAATCTACTCTCCTGTAACTTCAGATCATTAGACCTGGTCCTGCCCTCTGAGGTAGCAATGAACAAGGCTGTCCCCTCCTCTCTGTGACAGCCCTTGACATATTTAAAGAGTGCAATCATGTCACCCCTCAGTCTTCTCTTCACTAGCCTGAACAGGCCTAGTTCCTCCAGCCTTTCCTCATTTGTTTTCTTCCTCATACCACTTATTATCCTTATTGTCCTTCTCAAAACCAATTTGTCTATATTCTTCTTAAACTGAGATGCCAAGAACTGAATGCAGTACTCCAGATGAGGCCTGACCAGCAGAGAATATAGTGTAACTATTACTTCTCTTGACTTGGAAGCTATGTTTCTATTTATACAGACTAAAATAGCATTTACCTTCTTTCCTGCAGCATGACACTGCTGATTCATGTTCAATTTATGATCAACAATGATCTCAAGATCCTGTTCGAAGGCAGTACTGCTGAGCCATGCATCTCCCATCCTATAGATGTGTGTTTGATTTTTGTAGCCTAAATGTAGAATTTTGCGTTTCTCTCTGTTGGATTTTCATTTTATTAATTTCTGCTCAATTTTTCTAGTTTATTTAGGTTCTTTCAAATTATGTTACCATCTTCCAGTCACCCCAGTTTTGTGTCATCTGCAAACTTGATAAGGATTCCCTCCACCCATCATCTAAGTAATTGAGAAAAGTGTTGATGTGTAATGGCCCTAGGACAGAACCCTGAGACACCCCACTCAAGACCTCCTTCCAGTTTGAAGCACAGGCATTGATGAGAACTTTTTGAGTACAGTTCTCCAACCCATTATGGATCCATCTGACAGTGTTCCCATCTCTTCCATATTAATCAGTTTCCTAGCCAAAATATTATGGGGGGAAGGGGCTTATCAAATGCTTTGCTGAACTCCAAATAAACTATCTGTCCTATCTCAGTCCTGGCACAGCTGATAAATCAAACAAAACAAACTGAATATCTCTCAGCTTGCTACTTAGTTCCAGGCAGTAAGCAAGGAGTCATAAATAAAGTCTGACATAAACAAAGTCCGTCAGGATTTAATTGCAAGGTCAATCCAAGCATTTGTCAAGGCATCCTGCAAGGTAGCAGGTCATATAAGCTCTGACAACTCCTGGAGGGGAAGGACTCCAGCTAAATAGACTCAAAGTCTAGCACAACTGTGCCTTGATTGATTGTTGCCGGTTATAAAATCTGAGAGAGTGATGCTGGGTCTCTTTGCTGCCTGTGCTGTGTGAAGCTGGGTTTAGGTAAGTGTTCTTCTGTATCTGAAGAGGCAGGACTCTCTTTTGGAGCTAGCATCATCCTCTGTTCTGTCTCTGGCATTGTAACTTCTCTCTGTACAGCAGACCCTGGTATGCCTTCTGTTTCTGCCTCTGGCATGTCCTCTGCTTCAGACTCTGAGTCAGAGTCCATGCTCTGGAAGCAGGGCATAACACCCACAATATTAAACCATGTACTAAATGAGTGACATGAGGAAAAAAAAGTATAAGATTAGTTTGACAGGATTTATTCTTGACACACCCATGCTGGCTCCAACTGATCATTGCATTATAATCATGGTAATTGCAGACAGATTCCTGTACAATCCATTCTAATATTTTTCTTAGTATTGAGGTTAGGCTGCCTGGCCTTTAGTTTCCTGGATTATTATTTTTTTTTGCCTTTTTTGAAAAGAGGGATAATATTTGTCCTTCTCCAGTTCTTTGACACCTCATCTGTTCTCCAAGATTTCTCAAAAATGATAGCAAGGGGTTCAGAGATTACATCAGAAGTTTCCTTCAACACTTTGGATGAGTTAATCTGGCTCTGTAGATTTGAATTAATTTGGGTTAGCTAGGTGACTCCTGACTAGATCCCTATCCATCTCAATTTGTGATCCAGATTCCTTGCCAAGATCTGTGCTGCTGTATGGAAGTGCACAGTTCTCTTTTGGGGGGCAAAAATAATAAGTATTGAGTAGTTCTCAAAATAAGTATTAAGTAGTTCTGCCTTTGCCTTAGTATCTGTTAGGACTTTGCTATTCTTATTAAACAGTGCCCCCACTGGTTGTTGTGGGTTTTCCAGGTTTTGAGACCATGTTCTATTAGTATTTTCTCTTGATGTTTCACCTGCATCCGTGGCTGGCATCTTCAGAGGATCTGAAGATGCCAGCCATAGATGCAGGCAAAATGTCAGGAGAAAATACTAACAGAACACGGCCTGAAAACGCACAACAACCTATGGATTCCGGCCATGAAAGCCTTCGACTTTACAGTGCCCCCATTGTTTTCTTTGTCATTCTTATACCTTGAATGTATCTGAACCCCCCCTTTTTTTTATTGTTCCTTGTTTGCCTAGCCAGTCTTAACTCATTTTGAGCTTTAGCTTTCCTTATAACATTCCTGCAAGCTTTTGCTACACATCTGTATTCTTCCTTGGTGATTTGTCCTTCCTTCCATTCTATATACCTACTCCTTTTTCTTTGCACTTCCTCCTTAAGTTTGCTGTGCAGCCACATTGGTTTTTTTCAGATGTTTCCCATTTTTCTTCTTCCATGGGATTGTTTGTGATTGTGCTTTTGGGAATTTCTTCTTCAAGATCTCCCACCCTTACTAGGTGTCCTTTTCCTTTAGCATGTTTAGTCATGGGATTTTATCCAGTAATTACCTGAACTTGTTAAAAAGAGCTATCCTGAAATCCAAAACCTATCTTTGACTCTGTTCTTCTTTGTCCTGTCTCACAGTTATGAATTCTAGCATTGCATGGTCATTCCCCTCTAAAGTACTGAATAGTTTGAGTCTAGTGACGAACTCCTCACTGTTGGTTAGGATCAAGTCCTGGATTGCTGATCCCCTTGTTCTTTTCTCTGCCTTTTGAAAGAGGAAGTTATCTGCAAAGCAAATTAGGAATTTGTTGGAGAGCCTATGCTTAGCAAATTTAGTCTCCCAGCAGATATCAGAAGTCCCCAATAACTACTAATTCTTGCATCTTTGAGATTTTTGAGATTTGTTTCTGATAAGCATTGTGTACCACCTCTTCTTGGTTTGGTGGCTTGTAGTAAACTCCTACCACAATGTTGCATTTATTTATTTCTCTATTTATTTTTACCCAAATACTATCAACTAGTCCACTCTGATCACTCTCCTGGATTTATCTTTAACATCTTTAACATACTACTCCCCCTCTTTTTCTGCACATCTGTTCTTTTTAAATAGGTTATACTCTTCATTTGTAATATTGAATCACAGGAGTCACCCACTAGGTCTCTGTTATGCCTATGAAGTCCTATTTATCTATCTGCACTAGGACTTCAAGCTCATCTTGTGTGTTTCCTAAACTCTGAGCACTGGTGTATAGACATTTGAAGCTTTGTTTGCTCTCACCCATTAATTCGGTGTCAGATTTTCTATGGATATTATTGTCTCCCTCAGCTTCTCCTCTAGAATTCACATCCTTGCCTTTCGACTGATGTTTAAGTTATCATCTTGAGCCCCTGCCGAGGATTTATTTTAAAGCCCTCTTCATCAGACTTGCCATACTACTACCAAAGACATTCTTCCTAGTCCTTGTGAGGTATAGCCCATTTCTAGACAGTAGTTCTCTGTTTAAGAACTGAAGATCATGATCACAAATGCCAAAACTTTCCTATCTGCAAAATCTATATAGACGGTCATTCACTTTTAGTTTTTTTCTGTCCCTTTGTAGTCCTTCATCCTTCACTGGCAGAATTGACAAGAATATCACCTGTGCCCCTTCAGCTTCCTGCCAAAAGCTTTGTCATGAGAGGTGATCTGCTCAAAGATATGATTGGCCATCTCGTTGGTACCCACGTGAATAAGGAGGAAAGGGTTCTTCATGATTTTTGACAAGTTGCCAGTGATATCCTAGATACGTGCACCAAGAAGAAAGCACACTTCTGGATTCATCTTGTCAGGCTGGCACATATGTGCCTCTATACCCCGAGCAAGTGGTCCCCAATCACCGAGCACCTTTTTTCCCCTCTTGTTGTAGTTGATGGTTACCTTGACTCCTTCTTTGGCATGTGTTAACCATTGTTGCTGGATTTCAGATGGAGCATCTTCACTGCTGCTGTCTTACTGAATAAGTAGAAGGCAATTGCTCAGTTGGAGGGGTTGTAAAACTTCTGTACAGTCTGCTCCTGACAGTGACTTTCCTCCAGGGCATGTGTTCACTTTTACAGGCCTCTTCATTTTCCTGGGCAGTGTCTTCTTGTTGGTTTTGTATGGTTAGTTCTCCCTATGTTCTGTCCAGGAAGTCCTTCTGTTCTCTGTTGCATTGAAGAGACTTAACACATAGCTGTAGAGCACTGACCATCTTCTCCAAGAGAGCTACTAATTTGCATTTGCTGCAGGTGTGGTTGGTGATGTTTTCTGCCAAGAAGGCAAACATTGTGCATACATTGCAGCAGACAATTACAGATCCTTCTGCCTCCATTTCCACAGTCATTTCACTCGCCTTGATCCATTCTCTACAGAGTCAAATTACTTCACAATTTTTTCCATATTCCTTTGAACTTTCTTCCAGAGCAGCTCTGCCATTCCCATGGAGTTTAGTAGCATTTTACTCCAGTAGCAATTGCTCCAGGGCTTTGCTGGCATCACCTCCAGGCTAGGCAGTGACATGCACTGCCTGACAGTCTCTGTTGCCACCCTGGTGGCAGGGGTCATACTGATGAAGATTGCTCTGCAAGAGGGCTGGGGCTGAGGCTGCTCTTGCCTCCACTTCCTGTGCCACCACCAAATTCCCTGCTGCTGTTGCCCCAGCTATTGTCACCACTGGTGCTGTCTGCTGTCTGCAGCCACCACTCTGCATTTCTCCCCTTTGATGTCAACCATGGCCCACACTAACATTACCTTCTTCAGTACATTCAGGGTAGCTGGCTCTTTGTATTATACTACCTTCGTACTCTACTTAGCTCTCATTATGGATCCTTCCGCCATCAACTATGTAGTTATTTCACTCCCCTTCTTCCCTTCTCTACAGAGTTGCACTGCTTCTTGGTTCTTCCCCCATTGCTTGAAACTTGGGATCTTGGAATCTCCATTGTTCCTGTGAAGTTGAGCGGCATTGACCCAATTGCTCCAGGGCTGACCCAGTATCATGTCTGGGCCAGGCAGTCACCATTGCCATGCTGTATCTACCCTGACTTTGTTATATCTGGGGAAGGGGGTTCAATAAAAGTGTTTGTCCTTAGCTGGAGTATTTCTTGGTCAACAGAGTTATACCCTTGCTTTGTCTAAGCTATTGTGCTGTGTTGTATCAAGGATATGATAGCAATTGTTAGCAAAACATGACACTGTGGACAATCCATTCCAGCACAGCTGCTGACCATCCTCCAGACATTTCATTGGAATTTTTCATAAATCTTATTGAAGTGAATGACAATTTCATAGCAGCAGCACTCAGAGAGTTTCATGCCCTTGTTTCTCTTTGTTGTAGACCCTTGTCTGAAATCTGTAGATGCTGTTAAAATAAACAGTTATTCACTTGAAGATTCAATGCTAAAAGACATATGACCCTAATTTTGTGTAAAGTTCATCTTAACTGAGTTTCCAAATGTAAACGTATGTGAAAAATGGAATTTGAAAATTATTCCCTGAGGGAATGTAATAGTTTTAAAGGGTCAAATTTGTTTCTGAAAAATTGCATAGATAGGGCAGGATGAAGGCCAAAACTTCCTACTCCTGTAATGTAGACCAGCTGTGAATCTGGGTCTAGTTAAATAAGTATTAGAGTTATGTATCTTTGTGGCAGTTCTAACATGGAGGATAAAAACATAGTTTAACATATGTACTTTAAAAGGAACAATGGTATTGAAAAGGGATAATTAAAGAAGACTCAGTATAGCTGCAAATAAAAAGTTAGGGTTGGATATAGCTACAGTGTTGCACCCATTTCAATGTCACAAGGGCCCTTTCCACACAGGGGTAATAAAACGGTGTAGAGCGACCTCTGATGGAGGTCGTCTACACCGTGGAGTGGATTGGGGCGGACTAACTTAGCGTAGTTCCACACCCCAATCCACGCAGAAGCGACCGGAAGTGGTGGCACTGCGTGCTTTTTAAAAACCTCTTTCAAAGAGGTTTTTAAAAAGAACGATCGTGCAGCCCTGTGCAGTCCCATCGCAGCGCCCCGGTGTGGATTTGCAGGCGCGCACAAGAGCGTGCTTGCAGATCTGCCGGGGGTGGGCTTCCGGCTGGCAAGCTTCTCTGGTTGGTGGAGAGCCTCCGCCAGCCGTAAGCTGCCATTTTGGATGCTGGAGGACACCGAGGAGTGTGGAGCAGCGAACTTGCACTGCTCCGCGTGGCGACGGACTTACCCGGTTGCTGGTAAGCTCCGTTTCTGCGCGTTTTACCCCGTTTCTCCCTCCACGTGTGAAAAGGGCCAAGGTGATGTTCCATGAGGATCACAGGGACAACACTGCAGCATCATAAGCAGACTCCTCAGCGTTGTTTTTGTTGTTCTGCTTGTGCTGAGAATTTTTTTTTCCTGTTGCAATAGTATGTGAGTGCTCTGTATAATTTGAAGATTGTCTACTCAAAGATCTTCTACTAAATTATACAGTAGATAACGGGTATCTGAGAGCAGTCTGTGTATTTGTACATACATACACACAATCTAAGCCAGTATATTGTCAAGTTTCTTTGGGTCTTTTTAATATCAGGCCTGAGAATCAGTTACTTCCAAGAACTGGGCTACTGCTTACATGATCATGAGCAATAAGTCTTGTAGCAGCCTAAAGACCAATACATTTTTATGGCGTATTTCACTGGTATATATTGGTTTTTGCTGAAAACAGACTAATTCAACTATTGTTCTGCAATGTACATAAACATGGACTTTCTCTGTGTGATTAGAGCTCCTACAGTTTTCTGAGTCCCTGATTACAAATACCAAGCCTGTGTGTACACTTTGTGCATGCATGTAGGTCCTGTTCACAGTATCAGATTAATACATGGGGCTTGCAGTGAGCTCAGCAAGCAAAATCCTGCTCCCTCCAGTTGAGGAACATGTGAATAGGATTTCAAGGAGTAAAGTGGCAAGCAGTTCTGTTTCCCTGTGCCTATGCTCCCCTTCAGTATTCTCTGCCTACTTCTGCAGGTTTGCTTAGTTTTTGTTTGGTTACTTGTCATGTGATCTAAATCTTACCAAGAAAACCCCGTGATAGTTTCACTTTAGGATCATCATAATTTGGAAATGACGCACAAGAACAGCACCAACAATTACCTGATAGCTGAATTTCACCAGAATCTGGATGCATTTACAGCCATTTCCACAGTACACTGTTATAGTGCTATTATTCCACTTTCAACATCCTGTGGAATTCCAAAGAGCTCTCTGGCTGAGAATGCTAAATGTCCTTCCCCAAACTGCAAACCTCAGGATTCCATAGGATGTTAAAAGCGGGATAATAGCACTATAACAGTGTAGTGCGGAAATGGCCTACTTGGATTCTCCATGCCCATTTCCACAATTAGGTGGACCAGGAGCAGTCCTGGCTTTCCTTGCAACTCTTGCCTTCCTTATCGCTGTGACATCACAGTCCTGACTCTCGTCTCAGTTTTGGCTCTAAAATCTCAGGAAATCAGATGCTGCTGACCTAGTAGCCCTACATGACTGTATCGTGTAGCCAGTTTCTAAAAGAGGGACACAACAATCATGATCAGCATGTTAGCTTAGTACGGAAAAGTAACATGAAAATCCAGCTTCTAAATACATTGATTTGATCAGAGGAAGGTGGGAGAGTAAAAGAGAGGACAATGACATGTGTCACTCCCTTCTCTCTAAACAATGCAGTCACTGGAATGCTAAGTGAAAACATCTCTTCCGTTTTATGATTAGACTGAAAGCAAACAATGCTATGGAATTTGAACAATGCTCTGAAAACTGTTAGTAAATAAAGTGGTGTTTTTCCTAAGAATTTGACAGAGCTGAAAAATATTTTTAAACAAATATGTTTATTGCTATGGTAAACAGTAAGTACATTGCTGCACCAAGTATACTAATGATAACAAGCCCATAGACAGATACATCCTGCCTCCATTTCCTATTCTGATACCTCACCAGATCAGGAACTACAATAGAGGAAGTTCTTTCAATAGGAACTTCCTGTCCACTAATATCTGATTCAGTTAAGAGAACAAACCTATTACTGTTCAATAAAAAGGTTCAGTAGAAATTTACTTCATTGTAGATTTGATGTGCAAAAATGCAGAACTTTTGTTAAATTTTAGATATTTGTTTGTAGAACTACTGACGATTACTGTTCTTTTAATGAAACACCTGGCATTTTAATGTTACTCCATTGGTTCATCTGAAGAAGTGGAAGGTCGTGCTGGCATAAAGGATTCTTAAAGATGTTGCTTGATTCCTCCCCGCTTTCCTTTTCATGATACATCACAGGTTATACTATGTTTATAAAATGCTATTTGCTTCTATTGTTTAGTATTAGTGCAGTTGGAAATGTTGAAATTTATATTATTGCCACAGAAGTTAAGAATGTGATTTATTTTAAAAGTTAGGAAGAAAGCACAAACACAATTCACTTCTATAAAATGAATAGATTTTTTTTTTATTAGAAGCAGATCTAATATTCTGTTGTGTTTGAGATGAGTACCACTGAGCAAAAAATTCAGCTAGACTGTGCATGAAGGAGGATAAATCACAGCCACGTTACCTTATTAGAAGGTGATTCTTCAGTACATTTTTTGTGTAAAAAATATTAAGGTAGAAATAAACGGAGAGGGAGTACCTTAACTATCACCCTACCATTTTGGGTCAGAAATGTTACAATATCCGTAACTATCAGCATGTGTAGCCTATAACAATATTTAATAACCATATAGGAATATTCATAACTGTAAACACATGTAAATTAAGAAATATTTACCAAGCAGCTTAATAATATTTAGCAAGCCGCCTGAGACCCTCAGTATACTCTAGGAAAATTAGTCAGCTTCTACCCACCTTAACCTAAATGTGACTGGTAAACTTTTTCATCATCAAAATGTACCAAACTGTGTTAGCTCATTGATCTTCTTCCCAATAAAGTTGGTGATACAATTCAGGGAATGGTATCATTTAATATTTTTCCCTGGTACTAACCATTAGAAACCTGTCGTTTCTTGTTAAAGGTCATAGTATTCAAATGTGACATTCTTCCCAATCTGCATTCTGCCCAGAAGCTGTGGGTGCCTTTAATCTTGTTTGTAACAGTTGGCTAGAACTTGCCAGGTGAAGGTTAATTGAGCTCCAGTTAAAGCAGTTCTCTGCACAGATGGGTTATCAGGACCAAACAGTCATTACAAGACTAATCTTGTTTCCGACAAGACTTCCCTTTCCTTCAACTGATTTTGCTCAGACACTGGACCTGTCATCAGCCGTTAAAAGAAGGGTGGATTACCTCTAGGATATTTAATACTTGTGTGCCATGAAACAATACAAAATGTGTGTCATATCGGCACAGAACATCTTTAGGAGACAGCACATTTTCATAGAGCTATGATGAAGGTCGAGATTCATAAACAACCAAAACAATTGTAAGGTTTTGAATCAGCGCTCTTAATGAATGCAGGATGCAAGGAAATTCTTCTGAAGTCCTCTTCTCAGAGGGCAGTGCTTTTGGAAACTGATTATAGCTTCATTTCTTGTAACTTCTAAGGGGCTGTTTATAAAATTTGCACAAATGCCTTACAGTAATAGCTCATGAAAACTATTAAACTATATTTTCAAAATGAAGATCATGACTGTGACAGATCCCCTATCCTAGCCCCACATTTCCAGCCCCTGGGCTTTTATCAATCTCTCTCTTTCTCTCTCTCTCTCAATCTCTCTCTCTCTCTCTTTTTTTTTTTTTGGTACTTTCACCTTTGGGATCCCTGCCTGGACCTCATGTTTGGATCTCAGGGCGACCACTAATCTGGACAAGTGGGTATGTTTGTTGCTGGGTCCAATGTGGTAAAATGTTACCAGGCTTCCTTATTAATTATTAAATTAAAATATCTGGATAGAGATGTAGAAAATAGAAACACTAAAGATTAAAACAGTTAGCCTTTTGCTTGGTCCTCACACAATACACTGTAACACTTCACTTCTCCCTGAACTCTTTCACATTCTTAACTTCTGGAAACTTTATTCAGATTTCTTCTATTCCTCTCTTCCTAACTGGCCCTATCCACCTCTTTTCAATTTTTAATCTATTCCTTTCTGCTCCTGTCCCTACCTCTACTTCTTCCTGGCACCAATTCTACTTCTAACTGGCTCTGTCTTACAATTTAACAGACACACCTCTTGTTCTTATCTTTGTCCCCCATCCCATAGTCCCTGCTTCACAGCATTCCACATGATGTGGTTGGTTGGTTGGTTCTTCTTAGCTCTTTGCTTCATAGTGATGAATTCTGTTGAAATTTGTTTTCACCAGAATCAGTTTTATAATGTTTGGAGATTAAAGGAAGCCCAGGTTCTGCTTCATCATTAAAGGAAATAAGAATTTGTGCTAGATCAACACTTGAGGCAAATCACATGCTAAATGAAAGATTAACTAACAACGTGCGATCTAATTGTGACCCAAAACCAACTGCCTGAGATGACCACCGCAGTCTGCCTAATGAGAGGGCCACTCTCTTCTCAGCCTAATGCTACTCTCTTCATACATCTGCAGTAATAATACCAACTTATCTTGTAGGATAGTTGCAAGAATTACAACTAGATAATATATGTGAAGTCCTTCAAACACTAGAAAGCATGCTATAAAGACTCAATTTTATTAACTGCTAAACAATGCAAGTAAATTTGCAATATAGCAATACCTCACTCCCCAAAATGTGTGCCCTTCAGTTGTACTCTGGAGTATGAGAAAGAATAAGGTGTCAACATGGGGTTCATGGTGGAGGATCTTTGTGGCTCTTGGTCTTTTTTTTTATGGCCAAAAATACTTTCTGGCCCAAAATAGACTGGGGGGGTGTAGTTTTGCCCTTACATGCGGTTTTCCCCAACCCAACCTGAAAAAGCCAAAAGTTGCTTCTAAAAACAACCAAAGTGACTTCCTCTCACTAAAACATCACTTCCAGTCATGAGAAATGGCACCGGTGTAGTCCACAGGAGATACCAGAAATGGCCCTCTAGCTGTCAGCATGGGTGCCATTCTCACTATTATATGTGGATATCAGAATTTGAATATAGGTCTTTAGGGCAGTCACTTATTATATACCTTTAAGTCATTTCTGATTTTTGGTGACCCTAAGGCAAACCTATCACGGAGTTTTCCTGACAGTGTTTGTTCAGAGCGGGTTTGCTTTTGTCTTTCTCTGAGGCTGAAGGATTATGACTTATCCAAGATCACCCAGTGGGTTTCCATGGCCAAGAGAGGATTCAAACCCTGGTCTCCAGAGTCATAGTCCAATGCACAAACCACTTTCCCAACACTGTTTCTCTGGGGTAATCACTACAACCTCTTCATCTATAGAGTCCTAGAGCTGTCAAAAATACTAATCCATAGTAATCATAGCAATTATCCCATCCCAGTGAGAGCTATGCTGAAGGGGATTTTGCCCTGTCATTTCACTGAATCGGGTGGTTTTGTAGATACATATAACATGATAATATTCAGTGAATCACCATTTTAGAAAAAGCAGGAGAAGCTTTAGACAGAAGTGTGCTACAGTATAGTGAGATCACAGGAGACGCTTCTTAAAGACAAGCACTTCACTGAACTAGGTTTATTTTTGGAGTTCTGATAAAACCAAAATAATCCAACTTGGCAAAGCCCTTGGCTGATCTGTTCCTTCCATGTAACTTCAGTAAGTTCCAAAACAGAAAACAAAATATTAATAATATCAATCAACAGGCGAGCTATTGTGGTTCCACAGAACTTCCTGCTCTGGCCTCTAGCCTCCACGCCTCCATCTTTGCTTCTATAAATGAAGCCTTTCCATTAATTTAGAAAGGTTTTGGATCTCACAAGAACAAAAGATAGGAGGAAAAGAGAAAAGAGAGGTAGTAGCTTCATTTTATGGTCACTGTAAGTCAAAAACAACTTGAAGGCACACTATAACAACAATAACAAACCTTACAACAATAACAAACCCTACTATCAGCCCCAGAAAAGCACCGGATAGATTCATCTTAGGGTTACCATAGGTCAGAAGTGACTTGAAGGCACACAACAGCAGCAGCAGCAGCAATGACAACAAGGTTACCTAGCGACAACAAGATTACCTGGATTTTTCACAAGAGTGGTCATCAGTGAAGGTAAAACTTTGTAGTAATATATGTTGCTTAGGAATACCCAGAAAGGCAATCCTTTAGATACTGAAAGACATTAAGAAGATGTAAGTGCAAACTGTTGCTTGTAATAACACCGGTTTGGTTGCAGAGCCCATAAGCTCCACAGCAACTAGCAGGGTAGCAATTTTTGCCTATAAGTGGTGACACAGTTCAGTTCAGGAATGTGGCTATGTATAGGTCTTCAGATGATTCTTACACTTGTCCTTGTTAAAGATATTACGGTGTTTTAATGTGGTAATAACACCAATGTACCATGTTTCTATGTTATACTTTGCAAAGTAATGAATGGTAGGATTGATACCTTGAGGTATTATTCTGAAGATTGCAAAGTATACATTTAAATTGTAGACATGCTGTATTATGTCCATTTCCTTAATTACTCCCTAGACCAAAATTCCACTAAGAGGCATCAGAAAGCAGAGAAGAGAGCTCACCCTGTCATTTCAAGGTGAAGCACTCCCTTTCTTTCTTTCTTTTTTTTTTTAGAAATTATTTGTATCAATTTCCACAATAATTGCATGAAACAAACAAAAAAGCATGGTAGTTGAGAAAAAAAAATCAGCAACATGAAAACAACACCTCCTTTCTTGAACCACTGAGTCACCCATTACCTGGATCAGATCTCTTACATCTCTTACGTAGGAACCAACAGTCAGTAATGTTGCAGCCGTAACATTTTATGAAGTGGGAAGGAAATGAAAGGAGAAACTCCTCAAAGATTTATATATAGAATTCATGCTATGTGACTTACTCTTAAACAATCTGGAGCCAAGGTGGGCATTGTAGTAGATGAGTTTTCAAATGGTAAGTATCAAATTATTTATCATGGTCAAAAGCCATGTGATTGTAAAGATGGGAAAGGGCAACTCAGGCAACTGAGATGTCAGAACACCATCCCTGTGAGAAAGAGTTAAGCATTTGTGATTTTTTAAAAAAGTTTGGAGCCTTTGCTGACGTGGCATTAGTTTATAAAATTATGGATGGTGTGGAAACAATGCATCAGATTTTCCTGCTCTTCCTCCCCTCCCTCCCATTACTTTAATTACCCAGCAAGCTTAGTAGGCAGTAGCCTTAGGACCTACTACTTTTTTACAGCACATCTTTAAAAAGGAATTCAACACCCATGAAAGATAGCTTGTATTAGTATTGTCTATGATAATATACCACATTCTTCTGAATCAGCGTTTGGAAAATGGGTTTTTGGACTGCAGCTCCCAGAATGTGAATAAGGGTCTTTGGGATTATTGTTGATTATAAGTTGAACATGACCCATCAGTCTGATGCTTCAGGAAAGAAGGTAAATAATATTTTAGTCTACATGAATGGAACCATTGTTTCCAAGACAAAGAAAGTAATAGTCCCACTATATTCCATGCTAGTTCGGGCTCATCTGGAGTACTGCATTCAGCTTCAGGTGCCTCATATTGAGAACAATATAGACAAGCTGAAGAAGGTTCAGAGGAGGGCAACAAAAATGATAAGGAATATGGAGGACAAAATATATGAGGAAAGGTTGAAAGAGTTGAACATGTTCAGCTTGGTGAAGAAAAGACTTAGGCGTTTCCGCAGTAGACTGTTATAGTGATATCCAGCAGTGGAATAGGCTGCCTCGGAATGTGGTAACGTCTCCTTCTTTGGAAGTTTTTAAGCAGAGGTTGGATGGCCATCTGTTGGAAATGCTTTGATGTGTGTTCCTGTGTGGCAGGGGGTTGGACTGGATGGCCCCTGTGGTCTCTCCCAACTCTATGATTCTATTATTCCACTTTCAACATCCTATGGAATGCTGGGGTTTGCAGTTTAGGGAGGGGCATTTAGAATTGTCAGCCAGAGAGCTTTTTGGCCTCAGTAAACTACAAACTCAGAATTCCACACAATGTTGAAAGTGGAATAATAGCAGTATAACAGTCTAGTGCAGAAAGGCCCTGAGGGATGAGATGACTGTCAAGGGCTGTCAGAGAGAGGAGGGGGCAGGCCTGTTTTCTGCTGTCCCAGAGGTTAGAACCAGCTCAAATGACTTTAGGTTAGATTTCAGTTGAACATTAAAGGAACAGTAAGAAGGACAGTAAGAGTGGTTTGTTTATGGAACCAATTGTCCAGAGAGGTCGTGGGGTCTCCTTTTCTACACATTTTCAAAAAGAGACCGGACAGCTAGCTGTGACCAACGAGACCCCTTCTAACTCTATACTTCTGTGATTGCCCTCATCCATAATGCAATCCATCAGTGGCTGTAGTGGCTGTGGATTTTTGAGAGTTGTAGTTCAAAAAACAACTTTGTTTAAAATTCCAGTTGCTAAGGAATGAAAAGGGGGATCCTGTGGCCTTCCTGTTCTGTTTGCATGCTTTTCAAATACATTTGGCTGTCCACTGTTGGAAACAGGATACTAGACTAGATGGACCCTTGGTGAGATCTAGCAGAGCTCCTTTTATGTCCTTATTTTGCAGATTTATACTAAACATCACGGTCAGGCATGCAAGGCTAAATATTATTTTTCAACGAACATCTGAACGGAAGCAGAGCTGGCACATCTCCAACTTATTGTGTAAAATCTATGTTCTGTGTAACAGGGGATAAAGGCTTTAGATGTTTTCCTTGGCTAAGTCTGCGGTCTGATGTTTTACAAGGCACAGGTTAAAATACATCTTGAATGCCCTTAGTGGAACTTACTTCTCAGAGATATGCAATTTAAAAAAAAAATTACTTAGCAATTAAAGAAATACAAGACAATCCCCTCCCCATTTTTTTTTAGGTTTAGAACGCGGCTTAACTTTTTATGGTTTGTTTCAAAGACAAAAATTCTAGTACATCAGAGTTTTGTTGTGGTGGTTGACTCTGAATGTTTACTCATCAAGTATACAGTGGTATGGATCATTTTAAAAAACGGCACTGCAAACTGTTTCCATTCAACCTTAGGCCATTTCCACACGGGGTAAGTAAAACGGTGCAGTGTGTCCTCCACGAAGGACATCTGCACCTTGGAGCGGACTGGGTCCGGACTACTTACCATAGATCCACACCTCAGTCTGCTCTGGAACAACCCCAAGTGGTCCTCCAGCATGTTTTTGAAAGACCCGATTTTTCCGGTCTTTGAAAATGCCGGCGCGCGCCAGTGCGTGCCTGCTCTCCGGTGCAGATTCGCAGGCTCGCACCAATGCGAGCCTGCGATCTGTGGAGGGCAGGCTTTAGGCTGGCTAGCTTCAGCAGTTGGTTGAGACCCACAACCAACCAGAAGCCGCCATTTTGGATGCCGGAGCAGTGCGGATCTACGACCACATACTGCTCTGCCTCACCCCGGACCGGACCACCAGAAGATCTGGTGAGTAGTGGCAGGGAGAGATTCCCTCACCGCGTGAGGAAATGGCCTTAGTTTCTTGGTTAACTTGATTATTATTAAATGTTTCTATTATTTGATCAAGTCTGCACTCTAAGTAGGTGCAGTAATCACACCCTCTCTGCAACTGTTGACTTTCAGCAGATAAGATCCATTTCTCCTTCCATTCCCACAAATGGCCAGCCTTCCATGCATGGATTTCTTTGCATATAGGGCAGAAGGACTCTTCCTTTTGTCTGTCAAGCCCAGATGTTCCACTGATTTCAAACCTGTGCATCCTTTTCTAATCTTTCTGGAGCCTGCTGTTTATTTAATTTGAAGACAGAGAAAAAGATGTTCTGTTCTGATACATGCTGTTTTTATAGTGGTCATTTGCAGAATTTCTTGCATCAAGTCCTCTGCTTTCCTTGCTTGCTTGAGCTACTTCCACTGCAGCAAATCTTCTTTCTTTTTTCACTTAGACTCTGATCTTTATTTTTTAAGGCATTTATATACCGGTACTGATCTGTTTCTATCACACAGTTATTCAATACCCTTCATTGCTAAGTACCATATGAATAGAGTTTTTAAAAATATATTCAACATAAAAGGTTACAGCAGCAGTTTAGAAGAGAAATTTCTGAATACATAATTACCTAAACATTAATCTGAAATTAATCTAAAGTAGCAGTGAACTAGTTGCGATTATCGTTTTTTTTACAAAATTATTTTTATAAAAAAATTTTTTTTATTTTAAATGCATGAGCAAGTTTCCACAGTGTGTTTCTGCATCCACTGGTGTGTGCATGTGTCACCATTAGAAGAACTAGGAGTTTTTTTTCTCAGCTTCTTCTTACTTCATCATTCTGTGACACCTGAAGTCAGCTCCAAAGGATCTCCCAGTCTTCCAGTGTAGGTTTTTAGCATTCAAAGGGGACTGCAGAAAGATACGAGATTGCTTATTCTGGCAGACTTAGAAGAAATAAACCATTGGAACCTGGACTTTTTTCTGGATACATGTAGTACTTTCAACTTTTCACCAGAGGAGAAGAAAGAGGGAGCCAACCATAAGTTTCTAGGCACAGAATTCCAACATGTGTATGCCACAACAGTGACGTCCCTCTCAATTGTTGCCATATACTTCATTTCAGATGGCAAGCAAATATTAAATGGTTTATTTCAATAATCACTGTACTCATATTTCGATTTCTGTACTCATATTCATTTTCATTTGTCATTCTAGCCAAAAAGTGGTTACAACCACACCCACACATATGTCCACTGATTGATACTGTTCTCAGACTCTTCTACTCCCATATTGCTTCACCATAAATTTGACCACAAAAATCTTCCAAGCAGTCCAACTCTTATTCTCCTTGGCAGTATAAACATAAAGCTGCAGTAGTGTGAGGAAGCCTTCTCCTTCTTCTGTTCTGGTCAAAATACAGTGATGAATTTCCTGTTCTCCTTCTCACCAATTCTAGTTTGTGTTGCTCAATAAGAAAAGTAGTTCCATGTGAATAGGACCTGTGAATCTTTACCCTTTCTTGATTTCTGCGTTGTATCAGCTTTTTACAGAAGATATTGTGATAATGAGAGCCAGTGTGGTGTAGTGGTTTAGGTGTTGGACTATGGCCCTTTCCTCACCCTACTTTCATATGTGGTCCTCCAGTGGCGATCTTGGTAATGGCTCTGCCAGGAAGGGAGCATGACAGGAGTGCTCCCCACCACACCAGACCAGCTCCCTCTGGAAGGGAGAGCAGTGGAGATGCCTCTTCCTTCCACAGTGCAGATAGGCACTTTCCCAGGCTGCGCTGGGGCAGGAAGTGCTGCCATCACACATCCTGCCCTTCTGCAGGCCAGGTAAGTGTGGGATGTTGGCATGATCATGAGTCATTGATGGGGAAAACCCATCAATGATTTCATCCATGATCGCATCGGCTGGGGACAGGAGAGGAGCAGGACCGCAACAATGTCATGAAGAAGAGTCATCATGGTCTTGCTCTTCTCCCATCCCCTTGCCAGGGCAGGAGGACACTGTGGAAAGGCCCTATCACTCTGGAGACTAGGGTATGAATCCCTGCTCAGCCATGGAAACCAACTGGGTGACCTTAGGCACACCACACTCTCTTACCCTCAGAGGGAGGCAAAAGCAATGCCCCTCAACAAATCTTGCCAAAAAAAAACCCATAGTAGGTTCCCTTTATGGTCACCATGACTCAGAAATTATGTGAAGGCACACAGCAACAATTGTGATAATATCCTATGATGCAGCTACAACCTCCTCTAAGACATAAACAGTGTTATAAACGTGGCATTTTCCCTCAATACCCTTATGTTTTGACACTTATCTGTCCATTTAGTTTCTCTTGCATTTCTACTTATGTGCTCCCCAACTTACAGCATGGTTAACTTTAGTAGTCCACCAGATTTTATAATATGGATGAAATTTGAAGCTAGTAGGAAGTAAGGTCTGTTTAAAATTATTTTACAAGGTGAGCAACTCAGATTTTAATCTCATTCCCTATCTAATGTGAAGACTCATCATCTTCTATGGTGAATTTGACTCCTATTTGTGAAAGACAGTTCTGCTTTAAATTTTCATACTGAGCAAGTACATCTGAAACTCACTAGAGATAACATTTTCTTCTTTGATATCTAAAGTTTTTTAAAATTTTTATTTTACAAGAGTATGTATTATATACAGGTATAGGATAGGATCCATACACCAACTAAAATGGTAACCTAGATGTCAAAATCAAAAGATGATTTCTGTTTTATCTCACATTTTTTTTCCACTGCTTATTCTGAAATCTCTGCAGTGATGGCCAATGATCTACTGGACCCAACTGAAATTGTTCATACTACTGTACAAAGTCATTAAATGGCACAGGACCAATAGTAGTACTAATACCTTGAAGGATCACCTTCTTCAGTATTGAA
The DNA here is from genome assembly GCA_948474755.1 of Ctenosaura bakeri. Classification (NCBI taxonomy): domain Eukaryota; kingdom Metazoa; phylum Chordata; class Lepidosauria; order Squamata; family Iguanidae; genus Ctenosaura; species Ctenosaura bakeri. The sequence goes on along the minus strand of CAOLHI010000267.1, from coordinate 433,518 downwards.
TGATGCAGGTTTTAAGGCCCTACTTGTGGTGTTTTCAGTGAAAGAGACACATAGGCATCCACATCTAACAGGGCCTTCTCTGTTGCCACCCTGTCTATGGAACTCTTGCCTGGTAGAGATCCACCTGTCCCCCCATGCTGTTGCCTTTTTCCCCAGTCAACCACCAACCGAAAATATTTGTGTTTACTTAACCTTTCAGTTTAGATATTGATTCTTGATTATGATTTTGTTGTCTTTTATTGTATTTCTATAATTTTGTAGTTATTATTTTAATGATGGCTCTGTGTTGTGTTTTAGATAGCCACTCTGAGCACTTTGTTGATATAGACCAGTGGTTCTCAACCTTCCTAATGCCGCAACCCTTTAATACGGTTCCTCATGTTGTGGTGATCCCCAACCATAAAATTATTTTTTTATTTTACAATATCTCCCCCCTGGCAAAGGCCGCCTCGCCAACCAGGAACGGGGGGGGCGGGCAGGGAGGGAAAGAGGAGCCGCGCGTTTCCCCCAGGAAAAAATTCCGAGAACCCCCCAGGCTCTGCTTCTGCTTCGCTCTCGTTTCCGCTGGGGGGGCAGTGTAGGAAAATTTTCCAGAGTGTCGACCCTGGTCGGGGGGGGAGGAATCCCAGCGCCTTTGTCTTTTGCGCTGGGTGCAGCTCGCCTGCCCAGAAAAGCGCTGCCTTGTGGACCCCCGGCCCTTCTGCAGCACCCCCCTCCATGGTGAGTGGGGCAGGGGCCATGGCGAGGAGGGGGCCTGCCCCCCGTGCTGCCGCCGCCTCCCCAAGCTGGCCTGTCTGACAGGAGGTTCTCCCGGTAGCGGAGAAGGGGAGCGATTTCAGTCCCTTCTGAACAGGGGGCAGCAGGACGCGAGCACATGGCTCATGCTTGCGCACCACCACCGAGGAGGAAATTGAGCCTAAGACCATCAGAAATACGTATTTTCCGATGGCCTTAGGCGACCCCTGTGAAGAGGTCGTTCGACCCCCAAAGGGGTCCCGACCCACAGGTTGAGAACCACTGATATGGACCATAAACAAACCAACCCTTCCAAAAAAAGTAAGGTGTGCCTTGAGTCCCCATGGAAATGAATGAAATCCTCTCCTTTTAATAGGATGTAAATTTGGACGGAAAAGACAACTGAGGGATTTACCTCCTAGGTGAGTTTGCAATTGAACTGGCTTGCATCCAGTTTTTCACAGATACTTTCCTCAGAGTGCATTAAGTAAAATAACATGGATGGGACTCATGAGTAACCATTACTAATTTAAGTCCCACTAGTTTCAGTCAGTCTGCTCTAAGCATGAATCTAATCCTATGACTTTGACATCAAAATTCACAATAAGCTTGATTCAAATAAATGTAATCTACTATATAAAAGTCAATGTTTGTCTGCGCATTTGTCTGTCTGTCTGAGTCAAGATATGATCAGCTGTGTGAGGCGAGAAGACCTCATATGATTGGCTGGCTCTGAAGATTCCATGGAATTCTGGGGCTGGCAGTTTAGGGAGGGGCCTTTAGAATTCTCAGCCAGAGAGCTCTTGGGCCTCAGGCCAGTTGCTATGGAGATGAGGCTTACCATCAATAAGGATGCCAGAAAACTTTTGGGAGGCCTATGTGAGAAAAATTAAGATGACATACACAACATAGCCCATTTCTGCACTACACTGTTATAATACTATTATTCCACTTTCAATATCCTATGGAATCCTGGAATTTGTAGTTTAAGGAGGGGCATTTAAGAATTCTCAGCCAGAGAGCTCTTTGGCCTCAGTAAACTACAAACCACAGAATTCCACAGGATGTTGAAAGTGGAATGATAGCACTATAACAGTGTAGTGCAGAAATGGCCATAGTTACAAGGTCTTCTGGCCTCACACAGCAGATTGTATGGGTTCCATATGTGAAGAATCTTAAAGATGAAATTTAAAACTAAAAATGCTTCCACAATGTAAAACCATTGCACAGATTCAACAGAAAGAAAAAAGCCAGTAGATCAATGTCACCAGACAACACAGATTGGATTGGGGACTATCGGGAAAAGTTATAGGTACTGGAATAGGCTGGTTGCTGTGGAGACGATGCCTAGCAGCAAGGAGGAAGACAGTATATTCCTGCAGGAACCCAACCTCTGTATGTTAACAACTATGAATACAAATTGGACTGGGGAAAATTTACAGGTACAGAAATAGGCCGTGCTATGGTCATGAAGCGTAGCAGCAAGGAGCAGGACAATATACTCCCTCAGGAACCCAAACTGTGTATGTAAATAACTCTGAATATAGATTGCATTGGGAAATATGGAGCAAAGTTACAGAAAATGGAGAAGACAGTTTGATGAGTTCTTAAGAGGAAAATAAAAACTCTGGGCAATGCTGGGTAAATACGCTAGTTTTATATAAGTTTGTTTACATGATGTGGTATGTTTAACATAAACTAGAACATTTTATCATTTTTTTCCTTTGAATTGTTAATACAGAAATTACACTTACACTAATGCCAAGCTTTTTTTTTTCCCACCCAGAGAGTTTTACTCGTTCGTAGCGCAGTGGTATTCCTGGAAGCGCAAAAGCCTTAGTGCGCTTCAGTTGGGTTTCTGGGTGATTTTGAAACCTCAGAGCCTTTGAAATCATTGGCAACACGCCTGCTGCATAGTTACAGTTATACAACTCTTCCCATTTTACTTCTAAAGTTCCTCTTTCCTCCCTGCACCCCTTAAGTCTCCTGGCAAAACCAAAACAGCAGGTTCTTTCTTCTTGGTATGTTGCATTGTTTTGTGGAAGTGGGTTGCTTGGAGTTCACACTTTGTTTTCCTGCTGTTTTTCTGGGAAGTTGGCTGTGGTGCAAAAGATATGGGAATAATTTGTAGGAAATGGGTTTGTTTAGGGAAGCAATAAAATAGCAACTGCTTGCAGGCCTCCTAAGTGTAGGTGTTAATACACCAGACTGCTAAATGTAAGTTGCTTGAAGGAAACTACTTGGTTCTCTGAACATTTTTTTAAAAATGACTTTGTTTTCTAACTTCTCCTCTCTTATTTTTAAGAATACGAAGTAAACAGTAGAGCATTTGTCTTTACATATATCTTAAAATTGTTTATGATGGCAGAAATCCAATCAGTCTCAACTAGAGTGGAACCACTGAATCAACTGAAACTTCATTAGTCAAAACTTATTCAAATTCCATTGATCCAGTAGGTCTATTTTATTTGGGCTAACAATTGGATTTGGAGGTGCACAAATTGTGGCCTATGGGCCACAGCCAGCCCAAAGCAATTTAATAACAACAACAACAACAACAACAACATTTTATTATACCCCGAAGTGTCCTCATGTCTTCCCAAATTGGGAAATGGGTTGGTCTCAAACAGCAAATGGTGCCCCCAGCCACAGAGGTGCTTCTGTTTATTTCACCCTGTTTGGGGACCCTTCTTGCCTTTTTTTTAAGGCCTATGGAGACTTTCCTGCAGGCTATAGTGTCCTTTGTTAAGAACAGAAAGTAGCCAGGACAGGAAATCTGCTCACTTTCTGGTTTAACAGGTCTGTACAGGCTTTTTAAAAAGAAGGTGAAAGAACAGCTGAAAATGTGACAAAAAGTCCAACTGAACCCTCCCACCCAAGGCTTGGGGTCTTTCCACACTACACTGTTGTAGTGCTGCCATTCTACTTTCAACATCCTATGGGATCCTGGGGTTTGCAGTTTCGGGAGAGGCATTTAGAATTCTCAGCCTGAGAGCTCTTTGGCCTCAGTAAACTACAAACCCCAGAATTCCACAAGATGTTGAAAGTGGAATAATAGCACTATAACAGTGTAGGGCAGAAAGGCCCTTGGAGTGCTGCAAAATTAATTTCATGGGCCCTCACAGTTTTGGAGGAAGAGCAGATGACAGTTGAGAGGTGCAACCTTCCAAGGTCCTGCAGGGGGCAGTGCAGGCCCTCAACCTGTGGCAGTACCCACCCCATTGAGCTAATGGTATTTGTAGAAAACAGACTTTTTAATAGCACAATAATTACTTATGAATTCCTGCTGTGTTGTGTCTGTGCTCTTAGCTGTGACACAGCTCCTATAACTCAAATCATGTAACTAATAAATCTTCAATATAAAAACCCTTAAATGGGAAAGGTAATGTATCAATTTAAAAAAAGGAGAGCATTATTTTTAAGTGTGAGCTTCACCTCAATCTCACTTCAAATTGCATGTTCAGGGAGTATAGTGAAGAGGTGTATAGCATGTTCCCCCCCCCCAAGTATATAAATCGTGTCTGAGACTGGCCAACATTGCTGGTGAGATGTTGTCTATTGCATTTTAGAGTAACACAACAATGTTTTTTAAAAGTAATATAATAGGCTGTTTGTTTGTGTTTGTATTCTTGCTGGCAAGTAGTAGCAGTGATGCAAGCGATCTTTTTTAAAAAAAGAAAATTGAGCAATTTCACCAACATTTCAGCTCTCTGCAACTTGTTTTAGCACCTGTGGATCTGTTCCTTCCAAAACTGATACTAACCAAAAGTTCATAAAAAGTTTAAGGGGGTTGGCTTACATTAGATTTGATACCTGAAGAGTTCCCTTCTCCTTTGTTTTACTACAGTTTTTAAAGTACAGAATCCCTGCAAGCATTTTGAAGTATGCCAGCAGGCTACCGGAAAAAACTCATGGTAGCTCACAGGTTTTTGTTTAAAGTGAAAAACCCACCTCATCTAAAACTAAGTGAAGCCAAGTCAGTGTCAACCCCCTGATGATGGATGACTAGCCAGGTACCTTGTATATTGGCTATACTTAGAAAAGCTAGCAAGTTTTGGAGAAACTGCTGTCTCCGTTCTAAAAATACAGTACTTTAAATTAAAATTATATTTATTATATTCAAAATTTTCTGTATTTCATTATCTAAATATATATTATTTACACAGTGAAGTATTACCATCTTTAAACCAGTGAAGAATGTGAAATAAGGAAGCAAAGGAGAAAGATTATGCTGATACACTTATCCATGAAAATATCTTAATTCATAAATGTTTTTCCACAGGCACATATATTGTATACATATGAGATATAAACATACACACATATATATGAACATGTATACGAATATTGATACACACATATACATAACACATGTGCATATGTTATAAGGGTGTGTGTAATAGAAAACTAATATTCCAAAGAATAGCTTGAGGTTGCAGATTGTAATGAATAGATTTATACAAGTACTGATAAATGCTGGTTTTATTTTTTTAAGTTAGATATTTGTGATCTATGATGTTAAAATTATGGTTTTATGGATGTGTTGATTATCACAAACTCCTGGATAAAAATGAAGCCAATCAATTCACCCCGATTGAGCTGTTCTGCCATTTCCTCCAGATATTTCCCTGTTCAATAAAGGAGCAACATACTATACATAATAAGTTTGCACACGCAAAAAAGCTCCCTTCCAGGAAACAGAGAGATGGTCTTGTGGAGGGGAAATTTTCATGTCCAGGCTATGAGATGGTAGCATGCAACTGTCTGGGATTCTGGTTCTTATCTCAAGGTCAATTAAGGCTACCTTTTCTTCCAATTGTCCCTGTCAATGTCACATCCTCTTGGACTGTTGTCTACTGCACAAGCTTACCATTTGTTTTGCCAGATTATTTCTTTCTAGAAGAATGCTGAAAAACCCATATTTATATTTAAAAAAAAAAACCTGGCAGGATGAAAAGGAAAAAGTGAGAGGGGGATTGCTAGTGCTTTCTAAACAATATTGAAAAATCTTGGAATAGGAAAGTTGTCGTAGTCACATGACCATATCCATTCATTAGAAATATGTTGTGAAAGGAAGAGAATGATAATATCTCTGTCTATAACATGTGCATATTCCTTGCTCAGAAGTCAGAATTGACTCTAGCTGTACAAGTGTGCATGCCTAGGGTTCCTTCCTATGATTAGAAACCCTGGATTTTGCAGCATTCCTGACCATGTATCCAGAGTCTACTCCCATAGATTTGTACACACTGGAACCAGGAATTACTCCCACTCCCAGTACACAAATACATCTATGGGAAAGATTTGTCTCACACTCAGATGAGAGAAGACACAATTTATCTCTGGCAGGCCAGTCTTATGGTCTTGCTGTGCCAGGTGTTGCTGTATGACACAGACAAAGGCCCTTTCCACACGCGGGTGGGGAAACAGGGAAAGCCATGCTAAAACGTGGGCTTACCTTGTTCCGTCACCGCACAGAGCAGAACATTTCGCTGCTCTACACGCAGCAGCGTCCCGCAGCGTCCTCGACGCCCAGCAGCGCCCAAAATGGCGGATTTTGACTGGCGGAGCCTCTCCACCAATCGGAGAAGCTCGCCAGCCGGAAATCCCGCGCGATCTGCAGGGATGCCCTTTCACGCGTCTGTAAATCCATACGGGTGCTGCGATAGGGCTGCATGGGACTGGATGCCCCGTGCCTTTGAAAAACCACATAAAATGTGGTTTTTCAAAAGAACGCAGCGCCGCCACTTGCGGGCGCCCGACCACGGATTGGGGTGTGGAATTACTTGAGAGTAATCCACCCCAATTCACGTAACGGCGTAGACGACCTCCATGGAGGTTGCTCTACACCGTTTTTTTAACCCCATGTGGAAAGGGCCAAAGTCTTATACATTCTCTGAAGTGAAACAGAATGTAAAACAATACCAATAAAAATCAGGGTGGGCGAAACAGATTATTCTCTCTGCCAAAACTCTATGGAATCCTGACTGTTAGCAACTACTCTGTTAGAATCACGGGACAAGATCTTCTTGTATTCTGTCATCTATAGATGTTGTATTTGTAATTTCTGAGCATTCTGTTATATTTTCTGAGCTATTTTGATATGTATTTCCATGTGTTTATTCGTGGAAGATCACTTACTAAGAATTCTGCCTGAAACTTACAGTGTTCCTTTCAGATCCTCTGAAGTTAGGAATTAGGTGGGTGGTAACTAAGGGACAGCCTTCTCAGGGCCTTTCCACACTACACTGTTATAGTGCTGTTATAGTGCTACCATTTTCAGCATTCTATGGAATCCTGGGATTTTCAGTTTAGGGATGGGCATTTAGAATTCTCAGTCAGAGAGCTCTTTGGCCTCAATAAACCACAAAGCCCAGAATTTCATCAGATGTTTAAAGTGGAACAATAGCACTATAATGTTGTAGGGCGGAAAGGCCCTCAGTTGTGGCACCCTGCATTTGGAATTTCTGTTCTAGAGGAGCTATCTTAGAATTTGAGTTTTTCAATGTGAGGCAAAAATATTTTATTTAATCATTTGAGGACTCTAACACATTCCATAGGGCCACCTAGACTGATCAAAAAGACCATAAAGTCCCAGATTTTGTTCATGTTTTCCCCCCTCATTTTATTTTAGAGGTTGATATGTGTATTGTTTATTCCAAAATATTTTCTGTCAGCTCCTGGTACAATCAGGAGCCTCTTATACCAGCTCCCCAGTCCAATTGATTTTAACACAATCTAAAATCAGAAATAAAAGGAACAAAATGTGGGATTTTGGAATTACTCTTGGATGTACTCTTAGTTGGTTTTTAGGTCTCACTTTAATTGTTCTAGCTTTTATTAATTCTTTGTGGTTGCTGCTTCCAGTGACTGTGGAGTTTTATAGATCTTGTTCTCTGATCATATGGAAGGGTAGGTTATAAACTGACAGAATAAATAAATATACATTTTGCTTCCAGATTAAACCGGTGTCTTGGCTGAGTTAATCCATTATTTCTAAGTGACAATTTTAAGTCAGTTGCAAAAAAAATTGTATAGGGAGGTGAAGACAACATCTGTCTTTCTTGCTTTTCATGCCAAAGGTTTTGCTGTTCATCTGCTCTGTCATGAATATAGTACGTGGCACTTTATCTAATGTGATAAATCAGTTTCACTGACATAGAATATATTCCAGATGTGTGTGGCAGGTTCTTGTGTTTTCAGCTTTGTCATCTGGACACATACCGGCCATTTTCACAAGTGATGTTTAAACTGAATTGTTTGTGTTGCATTTTACACGTATATAGTTCATATCTAAAACCTACACTGGCTAGAATACTTTTTTTTAGCTATCTTTGGGTTTTAAAAAAAACGTTGATAAGATTATTTTTAAAAGCTCTCTTCCATTTTTTTTGCAGCATAAACACTATTCACACATGACAGTTTGAAAAATATTCTTTGTATCATTCTTTGTACCAGTATTGCAGACTTGTTGCTGTTTGACTTGTTGCTTGTAAATATTTGTGCAATAAATGGGCATTAATGCTGAAATCATTCTGCTTGAGTGGTTTCATTTTTAAAATTTTTAAATCTCCCCAGAAGGCACCTGCAGCAATGGAGAAACTTCATATTTTTCAGTTTGTTGACATCTGCCATTACTCATAATTGAAGGGCTTTCAAAAACTCTGGAATGGCTTTGTGCTTCAAAACTGTGTATGAAGGACAGCACAAAGAGCACACCACAACAATTCATTTTGTGACTGCTTCACAGGAAAAGACCTGAAGTGATAACATTTTTCATATTGGAGAGGCACATCCCCAGCATCTGCTCCTGTTTAGTTTAACACTTTTAACACCTTTGGTCAAAAGATCTGGCTTTTTTCCTAAATTTATTTGAAAGTGTTAAACAAAGGGACTCATCTTCAGTAAGAATCTGTAATGCAGAATAACTTGAAATACTTAAGTTACCTGCATTTTGATTCTACAACTGTTTGTTTTGGAGACTCTTTAATCACTGAGTAGTATTGTAGTTGTTGTTGCTAGTGCTGCTTTTAGACTGGACAGGGAATTTCAGAAGCATTCAAGTCCAAAGTGATCCAGAGCCTACGTGGTAGGAATGAAAACAGAGTAGAACTGTCACTTCTCAAATATCTGTAAATCTCACCAAGACTAGAACACTAAAGCAACATCTATAATTTATTTCCCTTCAGAATGGAGAGAGAAAGAAAACGGGCTTTTGTCCAACCATTAGAGCTGCTACACAGTTCCTGTAGTTCAGAAGTATGGTATGCACTAGAATAAACTTTTGCTAAAGTGCCAAGCAGACAGTGCCAGAGAGACAATGCAGAGATTAGAGATGTCAGTGACGTTCACTAAACTTGGGCCTAGATTTTAATTTGTAGAACTCATAATAGTTGTGTCAAGCAGAGGCAAATGTTGACATCCCCCCTCAGTCTTTTTCTAGCTTGGTTTAAAATCTGAGGGGGAAACAGAATATCTGGCTTGCCCCCTTATTTGTTCATTCACTGTGTTTCTAAGTAATATATTTACATTTACCCAACACAGATTGGGTTACATGTATTTGCATGATGTACATTTATCTATGCTGTCTCATAACCAAGGTTTTTTTTTTTTTTTAATGAATGAATGAATGAATGAATGAATAATGTAAGTGAATTTTGCTCATTAGGTGTGGTTAGCCCACAGAAACATACTACACTCCCAGTGGGTTTCTTGTAAGAGTTCCATGAAGTGTCCTTTCTGTGATTCTTAACATGTGAAACATAGTGATCGCTAGCAAGATCCCTATCAGTATTGGCCGGCCCACTGTTTCTCAAACTATCTAGTGCAGCAGAATGGTGATTTTCCATGATAGGCCAGGGACTAGGACCACATTTGTACTTTATTATTAATATATTTGTTTTTTCCCTGGAAATTCAACACAGGGGAGCAGGGCATGGCTCCATTTTGCAGACCATCTAGCATTGGGCTGTGTCATACAGTGAAAATATTCCCAGACACACAGAAACTGTCAGGCAGTCAGGAATTGTGGAGGTTGCAATGTCTGATAGTCTTTACAAATGCACCTTCTGAGGATGCTTTAGCTGGAGATCATGCATTGAGCAGGAGGTTGGATTTGTTAGCCCATGAGGCCCCTTTAAACTCTATGATTCTATATTTTGTGAGGAGGAAGAATCTCTCCTCTTCAACAAGATCTTAAAAACAAAGGTGTCCTCTGACAGGAACTTTTCCCAAGCAGCTTTTGTGGGTATAGTTCTTTAAATTATCCTGAACAATCTGATAAAACCACAGTGCTGCATTAGACTGAGTAAGGTGATAGAAGAGGCTGCACCTGCTCAAACCACAAGAGGCAAGGGGAAAGCACCCTCCCTACAGAAGACCCTCTTAACATAAGAGTCATCTGTGGTGAGAATTTCTGCCTCAGTGGTTTTCACACTTGTGGTTTGTTTATTTCAAAAACTTCACATGGTCAAGTGACATCTTTCCCACCAGCTGCCAGAAGCTGTCATTTCATAGCTGGGGATCTGAGAGATCTGCAAATGATTCCTTGTGGTCAAATTTAGTGAAGTTGGGTGGGGCTGAGGAGGCTAAATTTGCATTAGTTCAGCTGGGCAACTTTCTGATTGGGTGGGAGCTTGGGAGGGAGGGCTATATCAAATTTCCGAGCCAATCTGATACATGCCGTGAGCCACTTGCCCCCCTCTGCTCCCCTTCTTTTATATAAAATATAAACCTCTGCTTGTTCTGTGGCATTTATAGACTGAGAACAGAATCAAGCTGTACAAAAAAATCAAAAACAGTATATTTGATTTTTGGATCAAGCTGGTCATCATGCTTGATTTCTGTCTTCACATTACCCATGGAAAACTTACCACAGCGGTGAAAGTAGAACAGAAGAGCTCTTTACAAACACAACAAGATTTTTTTGTAATACTTGGAGTGTTATGATGAGACCTATAAGCTACTTCGGTATTTCTGAAAGACATGACTCAAAATGATATGTAACTATAACACCTTTCCTTGCATTTTGCTTCTCCTCATAAATACAGTACCATCCCTGTAAGAGGAATTATGAAAGTTTCAATCTCTTCCTCTGTTATTGTACCAAGCAGGAAAGGACATGACCTTAATCTTCTAGGCAGAAAGGAAGGCCCACTTCCCATGACTCATCAAAGAATGTTCTCAGTGATATTTTAAGAGTTAAGGCAAAGGAGAACCACAGGTACAGCGGGAGCTTTAACTGATGTTGCCACTGCTGTGGACTGAAGCTCTGCTCAAAATAGTTTACTCTTTCTAATTCATTGTTTCATGTGTATAGATTGAAGAATAGAATAAAAAATGGAATAGAATAAAGTATCTGCTGTCTATAATCTATATGACTTCTTTCTCCTATTCATGTTGGTGCTTTCTGTTCTCTGGTTTTCAGGAAGCATTATCAGTTGTGAGTGAGGATCAATCTTTATTTGAGTGTGCCTACGGAACTCCTCATCTTGCTAAGACAGAGATGACAGCCTCCTCTTCTAGTGAATATGGGCAGACATCAAAGATGAGTCCACGTGTTCCCCAGCAAGATTGGTTGTCACAACCCCCAGCTAGAGTAACCATAAAGATGGAATGCAATCCAAATCAAGTTAATGGTTCCAGGTAAGGAGGAAAGGTTTCATGGAATCTGCTTGGAGAAAAAAATCCATGGATATTTTACTGAGTGTGGGATTAACAGAATAGATAATAGCAATATGTTGATTGGCCTGAGGTGAAAAAAATATTATAATAATTTAGCAGCCAGTTAAACAAATAGGCCATTGGTTGAGCTCCAGATTTTTTTGAGTGAGGCCTAATGTGGATAAGTTCCCATGCAGTCTGTTTTTTTCAAAACTTTTCTGCAGAGACAGCTAACCTTGGTAAAGCACTGTAAAAATGAAGTTTCTCCAGTCCTCCTTCACCATCCTCCCAGTGCTGATTTTGCTTTAAAAAAACAAAAAACTTTGAACTGTACAGATTATCAGGAGGGGGAAAAGTGCATAAAACAGGGTGTAAAAAAAACCTGGGTAGGTATAAAAAGCTTTTTAAAAGGAGCTTCTTTGTCAGAGGCTTTGAAATTGGGATATACCTCCATCTGTTCTTTCTAATAACTGGGAAGAGGTAGTACAAATGACTAAAGTTGGACTGTTCTAACTGCCTTTTAGCTATAAAGGCATCATATTCTAGGTTACCAAAATATATCAGAATATTGTTTGTTCAGGGATTGTTTATTCTGCCTTTTCCCTACCCTGGCACTCTAGGCAGTCTACAAAAACTGAAACAGATACAGGTAAAAGCTCACATCACTAAAAACATACAGAAGTTAAAATATAATTAAACTATCAAAATGATCAGACTATCAAGGCTACTTTGAGTAGTCCTCAGTTTCCCATCATGCTTAAATGAAAGAGAGCTTGGAAAGTTGCTCCTGGAAATTAGTTATAGTTCAATAGTTTAAAAAGTTAGTTACTAGTTTTAAAATAACATTTTACTTTCCATTTTCTCAAAAATAACTAAAAGTGCTACTTTTTACATTTTTAATATATGTTTTTCATTCATCAGCACGGTACATAGTGCAAGCCAATATTTGAACCATGTAGTATTCCTTCTCCTTAAAGAAGTCTACATCTCATGTAACCATATAAGAACCAAAAAGTTATAGTTGTATTTCAAAGGGAGTGAGGTCATCCCTTGTTAAGTTACAGTCATAATGTTATGTAGCTGTACCCTAGTTATTCGGAAAAGAAATTAAGTAAAAATTATAGTTGTTTCTAACTAGTTACTTCAAGGCTGTAAGTGAGAATGATATGAAATATGTGGGGGGAAATCATGCATTCTTGAAACTGCTGTTTCAGGAATTGATAAATCCCTGAGGCTACAAAAATATGAAATTAGTGTTGTGCATGATTACACTAGTGTATGTGGTGGAATAACTGCTTGAGAAGTATAAATGTAGTTACATTTTATATAATAATGAGGTAAATAAGGTGATCATATAAGTAAGAATATTTTGATAGATATTTGAAGAAGTAGAATAAGCTTTAACTAATGAACGTTCTTCAAGGAGTCAGAAATCAAGCATGTAACCCTTTCATCCCTTTTTGAGTTTTTGTAGTTTGCATTTTAGCTTAATTAGTTGTTTGTTGTTTAGTTTATACTTGAAGACCCACATCAACAAATATGGCGTATATGTTTATTATATGTTCAGATATTTGGTGTGTACTTTTCCATAGATGTTGTTTTATATCAGTTAAAAGTGTTTTAATAAAAATATTTTTAAAAGATGATTATACTAATGTGCACAGACTCAAAATATCTTTAATGGGGGAGAAGGGAGCATCATTTGTATCTCCTGTCTTTTCTTTGACTTTGAACTTATGGCTAACTATAGTAAAATTTAAATAAATACAAGTGCAATTAGAAGAATTTAAAGGTCCTTTCCTGTCCTCAGTGTAGATTGCCTACCAAGGTGATACCAGCACTCTATAGCAGTTATTGAGAATGTATGGCAGGGGGAGAGGATATAAAGAAAAGGAGGAATTGTCTTTTATTCTGTCTGGTGATGGAAAGCTTCTCACTGCTGGCAGAGGCTGATTGGATACCACTCAGTAGGTTTATCAATGAGTGAAGCATTGTTTTGGTCAAGCCAATATTGGAATTTCCACTGACATGGAAATTAGGGTTAAGTCAGCTAGTGGCAAAATCTTTAGGTAAGCAAGTAAACAGTAACAGGAGCCCTGGTGGCACAGTGGTTAAATGCTGGTACTGCAGCCACAAGGTTGTTAGTTCAGTCCTGCCTGGCTCCAGGTTGGCTCAGCCTTCCCTCCTTTCTCAGGTCAGTAAAATGAGTACCCAGCTTGTTGGGGGCAATTAATTAACACATTGTAAACTGCTTAGAGAGCATTTTAGCTGATAAGCAGTATAGAAATATGCATGCAATTGCTATTGCTAAGTTGTATCATAAGTAAAGTAAAATTAAAAAAGGAAATTTTAGTGATAATTTTGCATACCTGATATTTTAATTCATATACCTAGCCTAACAGAAATAATGCTAAGAAGTAATAAACTGATAAATTCCTAAAGAATATGCGAAATTTTGATATCTGCAAGTGAAGTCATTTCTGCTTATGGCCAACATCTTCTGCGTAGACAAGCTCAAATAGCATATGACTCCTTACCCAAAGAAACAGTCATCAGGGTGTCATAGCTTCTGGTGCACACCTTATTTTATAGAATCACAAGCACAATGTGCTTACAAGTTCTCAAAATGAAATACAACTTGGGAAATGTAATCCTTTGCCATTATAATATAATTTCTGTAAAATAATAAAAGTAAAACAAGAAAAAATGAATTTAGAAAGTTTTGGGCCAACGGGGAAGCTATTGTGGTTTTGTTCTTGGTACCGGTATATCAGATTACATAATTCTCCCAACACCAACCTAACTGTAAATTAAGTATATAAGGAACATTATTTCATAACTGGCAGTTAGCGCTCCGTCTTTTAGACTTTTCTTCACTCTAACCTCATGCACAAGAAATATTGATGTTTCTTCTCTAATGGAGAAATGATCATGTGTAGTAAAACTTAAACCAGCTGTTTCCCTGCACTGAAAAAACAAAGAGCAGCACTAGTAATATTTATAGCTTGCATGGCCTCTAGTGAGCCAGATGTTGACTGCCTTAATTTGCTGTGATGGCCTTAAGGCTCAAAACAGCTGGAATGTACTAAGGAACCAATGAAAAGGAGATAAGAAGATTGCCTTCACAGAAGTTTTATTGTATTATTGAAGACCCATAACATCAAACAACTGAGTCACAATAAAGCTACATCGATTTAAAGTTATTGTTACTTGTCTGTATCATTTTATTTATCATTCTGATGTGTGAATTTATCTGTCTGTGCAATTTTTGATCAAATATCTGTATACAAGTAATAATAAAAGTTGCTTGACAACCTTGTGCATCTTGCTGACGTAGACTACATATTATGGTTTTACCTATGCCTCAGCACTGGATATTAAGTATTCATCAGCTATCAGTGCATACACAGTTATAACCGTATCATCTGACTTCAGTTTGCTATAGTCACAAAACCATCCCCCTTCCAGTTGGGAACCAGCTTCTACAGTTCATTCACTCACCTACCCTTCTTAATGTAGCCAATTGTCCTTTGTTGCAGAGGACAGTTCTCTATTTATTAGTATCCTGTTTTAGAAGGGCAGTCCAGTCCAAATCCAGTTTAAAGAAACATAGGAAAGGACGTCATGAGTGATCTTGAAGCTGACCATGAACAGTTGGAACTGGATGGCAGACTGAGGCAGGCAGGCAGACAGTTTACCTGTTGACGACCTTCTTCATTCTAGTGAGATATACTGTTTTCTTCTGTAAATTGTACTAATAATTTCTGACTTTGGATCTACAGATAAATTATTTTTTGTTAATATTACAAACATCTGTGTTTTCAGTGATTTGTTAAATAGTTACCTGCTCCTAGTCCTGGACACCTAGTGAATTCACCTGTTTTGGACTTCCTGTACTTTTATCATAGGCCTTTTCTGCATTTTGTTTTTAAAACAGGGCAGCACGTCCTCCAGCAAGGACATTTGCACTTGGGGGCAAACTGGGTCTGGACTACTTTCTGTAGTTTCAGACTTCAGCCTGCTCCGGAACAACCAGAACTACTGGTTTGCCGTGCTATTGAGGGACCGCTTAAAATGGGTCTTTCAATAGCCCAGCGTGCCCCAGTCCGTCGCTGCGCTTCTGTGTAGACCTGCAGGCTCACACCAGCACGAGGCTGCAGATCTTCCAGGGGCAGGCTTCTGGCTGGCAAGCTTCTCCGGTTGGTGGAGAGCCTCCACCAACCAGAAGCCTCCATTTTCATCCTGGAGCAGTGTGTAGCGCGGGCACGCACTGCTCCGGATCAGCGTGGATTGTCAGAAGGAGCGTGCCGGTCCAGTGAGTAATAGACTGCCCCGTTTTCTTCCCAAAGTGCGAAAAAGCCCATAGTTGGTTCATGAATTCCAGTAGCCTAACTGGGTAACAGTGAATAATGTATTTGAAATTCTTGTTTCAAGTACAAATTAAATGTGTATATCAAGTTTGAAATATTTACAGAAAGGACACTGTTATGTTGGTGTAACATCTTTTCCCCTTGTATTTTTGCAGTGCATAGAAAATGTGAGGCGTAGAGGAAATACTTCCTAAATGTTAACAATAGGCCACAGTAGGTTGAAGTATTACAGTGCACTTGTGTGCATGACAACTGAACAGTAAGTCATACTGAGTTCAGAGGGGTTTGTGCCCAAATAAGTTACAGCAGTGTCTGGGGAGGTGTCCAGAACACTTTATAACCAGGGTTCTTGGGTTCAATTTCAGTTGATAATTTAGAAAGACAGTTGAATGAAAACTTTCCACAACTTGTAAACGTGACCGATTTCCATCCTGATTAATAAGATCTAGCACAACTGGATTGAGTGGGAGGGTCCAACAGGTAGTGATCGCCTCCTTATGGCAGGGAGCGGTATCTGCTGTTTTGAATGAGACAGTGGTGCATCCTGTTCTCAAGATGATCTACCTGCATACAGAGAACTATCACCATGATATAATTATCCCCTTTGAGGACAAATTGCTTGAGCATTTGGTGGCTGGGCAACTTCAGACATTTTTGGAGGAAACTGGATCTGTTTTAGTCTGGTTGCAGCCTAGGACTCAGCACAGAGGCAACTGTGGTTGCCCTGATTGGTTACTTGTTCTGGAAAAAAGACTGCTGGTATGCTGCCCATTTGATCTTTCTGGTGTGCTATCAGACCGGTTCCATAGAATGACATTGGGAGGTTCAGTCTTAACGCTGGTGGTGCAGTGGTTAAATGCCAGTACTGCTGCCACAATGTTGTGAGTTCAGGGCTCCAGGTTTACTCAGCCTTCCATCCTTCCGTAGGTTGGTAAAACGAGTATCCAGCTTGTTGAGGTCAGTTAGCTAAAAACATTGCAAACCACTTAGGGAGTGCAGGGAGTGCTTTGCGCTAATAAATGGTATAGAAATATAACTGCTATTGCTATTAGCAGCGCTTTACTCTTTCTTGCAGGGTGGCTACAGAGAGTGGCACTAGGGTACTGTGGTTCAGCCCTGTGACTCTTAGGCTGTGGGCTGACACGCAGTTCCAGTCCCCCCATGCTATTTTTTTTTTATTTAAAACTCACTGGGAGTTTTAGAATTGGGTGCCATAATCATCACAGGAATAAACTGAGACTGCAGTGTCATGATGCTGTTAATGGGCTGGATCTGGACCAGTAAACAGAAGTTAAATCTAGGCAAGATGGAGATTTGGTGACTTGGTGATTCCCAGTGACTACTGTGTGCTTTGCCTACTCTTGAAAATCACACAGAAGTGGTACTAAGTGCAATTTCAGCAGATAGATTGCTGATGCTTTATATAAACCATGTAACATTGGTTCTGAAGGAATTACACTGGCTGCCAGTATGATTCTGATCTGAACTCAAAGTGTGGTGATGACCTTTAAACTCATAAATGGCCTGAGTCCTACCAGTGGGATCAGTACATTATGTGAGAAACAGGAGGAGTCCAGCACCTTAGCTGTAGAGTATCTTCTCCTTGGAATCACTTCTGCAGCTGATGCTAGCTTTATCTTGGTGTGAAGTTAAAACTTGACTTTTCACCATCTTCATGGAGTGGGGTTAGCGATCATAGCCTAACTTCTTATCATAGTGCCTTGAAAGAGTTTACACCGTATGCACTGTTTTAAATTGTTTTAAATAGTTTTACACTGTCTTGGATTATCTTAAATTATTTTAGATTGTTTTAAATGTTTTTGCTGCCTGTAGCTTGCTTTCAGATCTTTGGATACAGGGTGGGGAAAATATTGAAATAAATATAAAAATAACATTGGGGATAGTACTTTTTTCATAAAGCATGTTGCGCTGCCAGAATGATGAGCAGATTTCCCAGGGGTACAGCTACTATGAGGAGATAAAATGAGTGCATTCCTTTCCTGAAATAAGAATTCTTCCTCTCCAATGAAATTCTTCTCCAGTTGCCAAATTTCCAGTATTGCAAAGAGTGAGACAATGAAAATCATTCGTACCTACCATTGTTATCTTAGCAATATTCACATTTCCTTGGTAACTCTGCCTGCCCCCTTTTGGGGGGACACAAAAACTATATTTCTGAATGTTCAGCTGAAGTTTTAAGTTACTATAATGCTAGAAATTTTGGGGTTGAAGGATAATTTCATGGGGAAACTGAATTCTAATGGGGGCAGTGCCCCCATTCCACTCATAATTATAGCCCTGAAATTTCTTCTCCTACACCAGCATATGAGACCAGATAAATTCATAATTGAATGATTTAACTTGATGACTGTACATTATCCTATAATCTCACTTATCCAATATATACAGAGTCAAAGGAGTACTTACTGTCTCAGATATTATTCTATTGTCAGCTAAAATGGCAATAGAATATCTGAGACAGAATGTAGACCTGTGACTAACATCTTAAACTTTTTTTCTGCTGAATGATTTTTAACATCTTTTCCTGATGGTTCTACGGGCGGTTGGCTATAGAGCCAACTTGGCTGCCCTGAATACTTTCTGAAAGTTAGGGTACTGCAGTTAGGGCAAGGGAGGCCTATGTTTTGAACATGGTAGGAATACTCTTTTCAGGGATTGCTCTTCCCCTAGTGTGAGCCATGGGCTGCTTCTGCATTAGAGATGACAATGAATTATATTTTTGTAGTACCTTGTCAAATTTGTGAACATCTGGATAGAACTAGAGATTTAGTGAGCTAAAGGTTCTTATTTTTTTAAAAAAATACAAATGCAAGCAAAAGAAAATTTGTGCATCAAGGTAATTAGCTCAGTCTAGATTTGTGAACTTATGCATTCAACCTTGTTTGTGGTGTTGCTTTACAATGTCTTGCAGAAATATTCACCTTTTCTGCATTTTTTTGTGTTACAAATTTGAATTGACATGGATTTAATTGGTATCATTATCACTTGAGGCACACAAGATACTTAACACTGTAAAGGTGCAAGGTATTTTTACCATAGCGTGAAAGTAAACAAAACCAAACTGGTACTTTGACAAACTGGAGGAGTCAAGTGTGAGATACTTCTTAAAGGCATTGTAAGGTTGCCACTTCTTTTGTTTTTTGTGATAGGATTCTCATCTTTGGTCCTAAATGGTAGGTAAATACAACAATATGGTCCGCTATGTGCTGGCAGCTGCTGAACCTGTTGAATTTGGCCAGTGCAGAGGAGGAAAGATTTTGTTCACTTCTTTTCAGAAAGAAATTTACAGATATTTGCAGGTATCTCCATAAAAACTAGACATTTAAAAAAATCAGGAGATAGAAAGCAAAACTGACATATTAATCCCTGCTTACTCACTCTCTGAGAGTGATAGAAAGAAGAAAATTGTTGTCATATATTTTTCAGGTGAGGTGAAGTCCGCTTACAATTGCAGAATACTAAAATAACAGGCTGCTATAAAGTAAAACATCTCAAGTTTCAAGTTCAACCCTGGAGTTATAAATGAATCACAGCCAGACTTCATTCTTTGTACTGTACACAGTTCTCCCTAGGGTTTTTTCTTTTATTATTGTCTGTCCTTTGGCAATTTAACAATAAATCTAATTGTTCTTAATTAAGTCCTAACTGTAAGTTCCTTCCTTGCTAATTTTTTGTAAGCTAATAACTACCTGCATGTTGATCTTGCTCAACTTCACATTGTGGATGTCTGTAATACCTGTTCTGAATCTGTTAAGAAGTTAAAGCATGAAGTGTCAAATGTCAAACACATATTCAGATCCTCTGAAGCAGCTTTCCCCAACCTGATGCCCTCCAGCTACCATCGTCATTACTGCCATGGTGGCCAGGGCTGGAGTTTTCAGTCCAGCACATCTGGAGCGTGCCAGGTTGAGAGGCACATCTTGAAAGTTAGTGTCAGTTCATTTTTCAGGGCAAAGAGGTTGTTGTTGCTAATTGCTGTCTAGTCAACTTCAGCATGACAATTCTGTGAATGAGAGCTCTTCCCAGAGGCTGGGGCCATTTCTGCAGTAGACTGTTACAGCTCCATTATTCCACTATCAACATCCTATGGAATTCTGGGGTTTGCAGTTTAGGGAGGAGCATGGAGAATTCTCAGCCAGAGAGCTCAGCCTCAGTAAACTACAAACCCCAGAATTCCATAGGATATTGAAAGTGGAATAGCAGCACTATAACAGTCTAATGCAGAAATGGCTCAGGTCATCAACGGCCCTACTCAGATCTTGCAAAGTCGAGGTTATGGCCTCTGTGATTGCATCAATCCACCTGTAGTCAGTGTCCCTCTTGTTCTTCTGCCTTCCACTTTATCAAACATTATATTTTCCAAAATAGTACTTGACTTCAAATAGCAAAACCCATACTACTACATTTAAATGGATGTATTTAAATGGCTAGGATTTTCTAAAGTAAGTATCCAGGGTACTAGTTTTCCTGATAATTTCCTCTATGTTTATTTCAAGGAAAACAGGCAATTTAAAGAGTATAAAGAAACATTATTTGCCTCTTAAGAGGCTACTACAGCAGTGCTTTGGGTTAAATATGGGTACATGGTCTGTTTGCAGTCCAGAAGAGTTTTCTCACATAGGCATAAGAACTTCCACATATAAAAAACTTCTACAATGTATCCTCATTTATTTCTTTGTAACGGCAACTTTCCTTAGAATTTTCCCAGGGTTCATAGTTTTGAGAGAGAATTTTGTATTCTGTGGGTATGCATGTGTGGACATGCACATATGGAGCTCATGTGACACCTGCTAAATTCAGACACTTTTCTCAGTTAATTGTAAAGGTAAAATTCTAGTTCACACACTTCTAGATTACATTAAGAAATCTTAATTTCTCCTTTTCTTCTCTTTCCTTGTTTATATTTAGTTAAGAGACCCACCCTAGCAACTCCAAGAAGTCTGCCAAATGCTGATTGCTATCACACAGTCTTTTAAAGAAAGCACTCAAAAGTGTTTATTATATTTTAAACATACAATTGTTCATAGCAGTCTAAAATCTGATGATGTACTTCATTGTTATAGCAAGAATTTTATATTATATTCCAAAGTCTTTTGAAAGAAATTAGTACTGTAAATTTGAAGGAATTTCACTTATGAAAAGATATTATTAATTTAAGTTCCACAAAGGTAACCAATACAATTATTTAGTCTCTGCCTTGTTTGTGGTGAAGATGGGGATGTGGATTAAAAGGGTGGATTTTACAGTGCATTTGAGAATTTAAAATAAGTTACAATGGCTAATTTTATTTCTGTATATACTTGATTCCATACTAGTCACTGTCTCCAGAAGGCTTTGTTCTTTCAGGGGTCAAGAATGTAGAAGCAGTTTTAAGAGATGGAATAGCCAGTTTGAAGGGAAGGATCAGAAGAGAAATAATCATTGTATGATTCACAACTGAACATAACAAACATGAGTTTATGAAACACAGAAATACCCACACCTCTGTCCTAATTTTAGTCCAGGGTCTAAAATTACCTTGTTTAACCTTTAAAAGGAAATTTTGTCCCCCAGGTACAAGTTGTACTGGTGCTTAGCGAATGGCCAGTGGAACTGTGTAGGAGGCAGTTGTAGAGGGGAGAGGACAAAATGAGGCAGAATTGCTGATGACATTTTCCTATGATCATCAGAGCATCCCCATTCCATGTGTGTGTGTGTGTATGTGTATACGCATACATTCACATATACACATACACGTATGTATTGCCTAGGAATTCTTGGAAGATCAAATAATTTCTTTTGCTTAATTAAAACAATGTCCATTTAAATTTAAGTAGTCTTCTAGCTTCTGAATTTTTAACTAATTGTATCTGTCTAATAACATACCATTACCCTATGCAACAAGAGAAACATTGTGATGGCATTAAAATGCCATTGTGTGACTGCAGATCCTATCTTGATTTCCATTTCTTGCCTTACTCTTCCCAGAGCCTGTCCTCTTTTTTCTTTCTTTCTTTCTTTCTTTCTTTCTTTCTTTCTTTCTTTCTTTCTTTCTTTCTTTTCCCCAGTTATTTCCTTTCTTGGGAAACTTACTTTCTTGCCACTGTTATCTGTCCCTTGTTAACCTTTAAGATTGGTCACAGTAAATGGGGCAGCCCTTGAAAAGAGCTTAGAAGCCAGTGACGGTACAGAATGTTAAACAGTTTTTCACTTTAAAAGGAAAGATCATACTATGGAGCTGATGTGGTATGGTAGTGAGTCTGTTGACTGAGATTTGGAACATCCATATGTTTATCCGCATTGAGCTGTGAAATTGACAGTGACCTAGGGCCAATTTCCGTCAGTCTGACCCTGCCTCACTGGGCTGTTTTGAGGATATAGTGGTGAAGTGAACATCATCTTGAATTCATTGGAAGAAAAGCAGGAATTTATATTATATTATATTATTTAAAAAAATAAGATAGGGTTGTGGTCCTTTTGCATTTGCCTGCCTTTTCCAAAGCCCAGTTTAAGAAGCTTATTGTTATCTACAAATTCTAAAGAAAAGAAACTGGGCCCAGGATATCTGAGAGTTGCTTTTCCCATACCATCTTTCCAATGTTAATACATTCTCAGGAGAGTCTGCCTTGGATCCTGATTTTATGAGATATTCAGTTCAAAAACTTTCAGAGCATGACAATTTTCAGGTAACAAATATTGTGCATGCCTTTGGGGAGAGCTGAGCTGAGTGAGTTAACTCTGAGCCTTTCCGCCCTATACTGTTTACTGAGTTACTATAGTTTATTGAGGCCCATGAGCTCTCTGGCTGAGAATTCTAAATGCCCCTCCCTAAATTGGAAGTCCCATGATTCTATAGGATGTTGAAAGTAGAATAATAGCACTATAACAGTGTACTGCAGAAAGCTTCTCTGGTGGGCTGCTTTAGCCAACATGGCTCCTGACTGTTGAGCAGCATGCATATATTTACTGCTGGCTGTTTTTAACATGTTGTTATATGCCATAATTATAATATTTTTATTTTGTGTCTTATTGATTTATACACAAGTGTGCTAAGAAAGCATACATTATTTTAAAAATTGGAAAGAACTTTATAAGGTCTAACTCAGTGTGAGTTTTCATAAACAAACAGACTGTTTCCCATGATATGCTCATTTTCAAAAAATATATATACAAGGTCGATTGTTGTAACATTATTATTTTATGAAGTCTGCATCCACTAGATATAGCCACCAGAAACAGATACTGAGGCCATTTCTGCACTAGACTGTTATAGTGCTATTATTCCACTTTCAACATCCTATGGAATCCTGGGGTTTGCAGTTTAGGAAGGGGCCTTTACAGACTAGTGCAGAAATGGCCTGAGAGTTACTGAGGGAAGCATCATACAGAAAAAAAATCTTCTTGCAGCATGCCTTTCTCTTGGGAACTGTACATACTTAAAAAAAAGTACTATAACTTGTTCTCTTTAACCCATGAAACCTTCAACTGTTTCCTTAGGAATTCTCCTGATAACTGCAGTATAGCTAAAGGAGGAAAGATGGCTAACAGCACAGAAAATGTTGGCATGAATTATGGAAGCTATATGGAAGAAAAACACATCCCACCACCAAACATGACTACCAATGAACGGAGAGTAATTGTTCCTGCAGGTGAGAAAATAAGTGTATTTAAACAGATTGTGGCCCTAAACAGTGGGGCCACAATCCATCCAATTTAACCTATTCTCTGAGTGTCACAATGATTTCAGAAGGAGATTTGAGTGTGTGGTTAACTTTTGTCTTTTGAAATTAGTGAATCAAAAATGCTTAACTTTGGCTGCTACATAAAAGCACTTGGTATTCAAATTAATGGGCTCATATATTCTACTGTCAGTTATCAAGTATAATGTGATCAGATTAGGTACAATATTTGAAGGTACAGGCCAGCCTTTAAATCAGGACTGGGCAACATCTAGCCTTCCAGAATTGCAGCTACTGTCATTCCTGACCATATACTGGCTCAGGCTGAGAGGAGTTAGCACCCACTGAGGTCTGGAGGATGACAAGTTGCCCATCCCTACCATAGCAGAAAGAGTTAATGCATTTTGCAGTGTTTTTTTCAGAATAGGTAGCTCTGTTCTCCCATCTATGCAGTGTCTCTGAGATCTTTACCAGTCAAGATACAAATATCTAGGGTCAAAATTTCAGCACTTTCATGTTGTGAAAGAGTTTCTACTTGGTCAAGAAAGTTCCTGTAACCACAGTAGTTTACATGCCTATTTTTCTTTGTAGGAGCCTCTTTTTTATTGTTAAAATAATGAGAAGGATTCAATGGAGTATGTCTGCTGGATTCTGCTGCTTCCACCAGAAGAAATGAGAAGGGAACAATCCTCTCCCTACAAACCCCATGTGTCTGAGAAACCTGCTTTGGGCCCCCTTCCATAGGTTTTTGACAGGACAAAGGGTTGCAAAAGCCACAGAATCCAACAAAGGAATACTGTTGAATCCCAAACTATATTAAGGAGACCTACATACTTCTCAGAAAAGAGATTATCATGAAAATTAAATGAAAATCCAGGGTGCACATTGGCTTTTGTATTCAGTGAGAAAGAGGGAAGTAGTGACTTGCCAACTTTTCTTGCATAAAATGGTTTTCTTGGCATACTGTGCACTGTTGGTATACCCTGGTTGTTGTTTATGAAATGGATTTTACGGGGGGGGGGCGTGTATTCACATAAACCCAAAATAATCTAGAATATTCCCACTAGTGACATATCCTGGTGGCCACCTGTATTGGTCTAAATTTTAACAGGAAAGAAAGATTTGCCTTTACTCACAATACTAAGAAAATGAATTAGATAAAACATCTCTGCTTCTGCGATGTTGCTTAATATTCTTACAGTTATGCAGTAGCAAGAAACTGCAAGAACATTAGCTGTGGCTAAAATTGCAAGCTGTAATTCTGTCAGTTATTTGTCAAACTCAACACCACTTGCATAATTTTCTACCCATTCATACAGTGTTTTGGTTTCTGGAGCTGCCACAGACTGATTCAGTTAATGATAAAATATTCAGAAGCAGGCCATGAAATCATACTATCTTCTTCTAAAGCAATTTTGTTAGGAAAAAAAAAACAAAGCAAAACCTTGGACAGTGATACATATCCCAGTCTTTGAACTGCAAGTGATCATAAACAGTTTCCTCCCATCCACATCTGTCTGAAGAAATAGATTTGGAAATTGATGCAAATGTACTTCAAGGAGCAAGAGGTCTGTAGGCACAAGCAGCTGTTTGCTGAGCTGCACAATAAATATTTGGGTAAAGCTCTGCTGTCTGACTGCCAGATGTTTTCATTTATACTTAGCCATTTCAGTTTGCAGGATGATGTGGCAAAACAAAAGCAAACATATGCGCACATGCACACACTCCCTTTCACATATATATTGCTTAGTACTCACTGGACAGGACTTTGTCATATTAACATTTTCTTGCCCCTGTTATACCATGTGCGCTCTCTCTCTCTCTCTCTCTCTCTCTCTCTCTCTCTCACACACACACACACACACACACACAGAGTATAAATTAGCAGGTCCTCTGAAGTTCCACTGCATTGCTTACAGGTGTAAATTTACCACTAGAGGGGTCAGACTAGACAGTAGACATATTTCATATGATTAACCTGTTTTCACTCCTGCAATACAATTTCTTCACAAATATGACTTGCAAATTAAGCCATATTTATCTGCCAAAAAACATATTAAATGCAAAATATATAGGTTTGATATATTATCTGCTGTGACAAATAGATGTTTTTCACATTTTCAGAGAGTACATCTTCTAAAAATGCATTAACCATGATGTCTAGCATGATGTTTAGGCTCCAGTCTTAAACAAATTTAATAAGAGTAAATCTGTTGGATACTGTGGTGCTTATTTATGAATAAACATGCACAAAATTGTGTAGTTTGAAAATAGGTAAACATAGAAAGAATGGAGTTTATATGTTGCAATTGAAAACTAATTCTGTGGAAAATAGTGAATGTTTAATAATTTCTGGTGTTTAATAATTTTAATAATGTTTAATAATTTCAGCCTAAATGCCAGATTGGTGCTGGTCATAAAAAGATACATTAGTACACTATCAAACAGACTAGTTAGGCTCACACTCATTACCACATTGTTGTACATCAGAGCAGACCATGGTTTCAGCAGGGAGGAGGGTACTTACTTGTCCTGAACACAAATCAATAAGCATTCAATGTAACAGGTTGGTGGTGTATAGAAGTGATCAAGTAGTCAGTCCAGTCCTGCCAGTTAACCAGATAAGACAGTTGTCAGCACTAAGACTGAGAGAGAAATGCTGGGATACTTATCAGCTGCTCTTTCAAGGCCACAGCTACCTAATTAGTGCTTAATTAGGTCAGTGTTTGTTAATCAACGGGCCCTGGCCTTGGCAATTCTCCATCTGCCTCTCCATGAAGGACTGGAGTGTGTTGTTTTTCAGTGTCTGCAGCCCTTCCAAGTCCTGCTGGGGAGCAGGATTCTCTACTGCCTCAACCCAATCACCTTGGATTCAGAGGGAGCTGCAGCTTCTTGGCAATTTGCCTTCTCCTCCTCATCTGGAGTAAATTATGACATTACCCTTGAAATAGCAGGATGAAGCACCCCACTACTTGTTTGGCCTATGAGCCATAGGTGCTCCACATGGATAACTACATCCTTTATTTTACTCCAAAACATTATCTTAGAATGATGTATACATTATCTTAGAACAATGCTTATGAGCCAGATAGATTAGTGATAAAGTACAATATGCAGAGCACTTCACATGGCAGACTCCAGTGTATTCTATGTGTGTGACATCAGTGGATCTGTTACCTAGGTATGCTCTGCCTAAATCATTGAGGACAGGGCATAGGGCAGTTGTCTACACATTTGCTGTAGCTGCCTTCTCCTAAGAAATACTATGCAAAATACATTACATCAGATGTGAGGGTACTTTCTGAATATTGACCCTAGGCTGAATTTACCACTCTACGTTAGACAGCAGGTGCAGTTCACTTCCAGTTGAACTGAGCGGCCATCTTTTTGCTTGTTTGTTTGTTTGTTTGCTTCCTTTGGATGGAATGGATATACTCTTGGAATGAATTAATTGAATCAGAACAACTAAAATTATTCACTATCATAGTAGCATACTTGCAGTGGGAACAAATCCAGCCAGTTAGTTTTTGTATTAACACTAATAATCTATAATATAACACAATGAAACTTTTTCCTTTCAAAACAGATCCCACGCTATGGAGCACAGACCATGTACGCCAGTGGTTGGAGTGGGCTGTCAAGGAATATGGTCTCCCAGATGTGGATATCTTGTTGTTTCAGAATATTGATGGGAAAGAACTCTGCAAGATGACCAAAGACGACTTCCAAAGGCTCACACCAAGCTACAATGCAGACATTCTCCTTTCACACCTACACTACCTCAGAGAGAGTAAGCACTTTTCATATATTTATTAATATTTAAATATTTTGTCCACAGCACTGTCTACTCTGTTTATTGTAGCTTTTGGCTTCAAATACTATGTTGACAGTATTCTATGTCTAGACTTTAAATTAAGGAAATATTAACTATTTTAGGGATTATAAAACCCCAAATTAGTGTGAACATAATTTACATAAGCATTGGTAGTAATGTTTTTTCTGGTCACAAATTTTTCCTGTTTTCCATTATTGAAATAATAATTCTGAATGACAACATGGTTTTATAAAGGAATTCCAGGCATGATTAAATATATGTGTTCTGCACTGCACAAAAGAGCACTTTTTTGGAGATTATATGGCTTGAGAGTGAAGGAAAAAAGAGCCCCCTAAATATAAATAAAACAAAACTCACAGGCAGTACTCACAGGTAGGAGAAAAAAGAGTGAATTGGTTACCTGAAGCACAGTGAAACATGTTGCAGATCATCATCATAAAATGTGAATGAAGAAAACCTATTTAAAAAAAAAAAACAGGCAGTGCAACACCAACATGACATTGCCATTTTCATGGCTGTCTAGTCACCAGGCTATGTCTGTATGTTGAATTAAATTAATTTCCAGTTTCCAGGAATATCATAAACTCAAACCCTCCAAAGAGCAGAATGAACTGATGCTAGACTCAAAAACAATCAATCCTATTAGAATAAAAGAAAGTGGTTATTAAGATACTTCTCAATATCTTTTTTTTAAAATTTTGGTGTTGCTTTTTGTTTTGTAGCTCCTCTTCCACATTTGACTTCAGATGATGTTGATAAGGCCTTACAAAACTCTCCACGGTTAATGCATGCTAGAAATACAGGTAATGCTGCCACTGCTCCCCTTCCTATAGGCCATATTTTTAAAATTCAGGATTTCTGTTTAACGGGTACATGCTAACTGTAAATTTAAGAAGGAAGATAAGGCTTAAGGGTGTAATATGCATTCTAGAATTGATGTGAATTTCTCTCACAAATGCATAAAAACATACACAAATCATAAATTGGTAAAATACTTAGGGGAAGATGCTGCAATTAAGTCCATGTAGACAGTACTCTGTGTGAAATCCTTTGACACATGAATATTGGTCCCTTTGGAAGAGAAGGTTCTTTCCTGCATGTGCATGGATCAGAGCTGGTAAAAGTTACTTTTTGGACTACAGCCTGCAGAATCCCTCAGCCAACATGGCTACTGGGAATTTCTGGCTGAGGGGAAAAAAAAAAAACCTTTTCCACACTCCAGATGAACAAAACCACACACAGAATACATCAGCCATTGCATTTCACTCCTCCTGCCATCCTATAAAATGAATCAAAACAAAAGAGAAAAGCAGAGGCATGCCACTTTTTCTGGGCTGTAGCATTTACAGTAGAGAATTTTGTATTAGAATAGTTTCCCATTGTTGAAAAGAGAAAAGTTCCTGATCATATAAAAGCAGTAGGCCAGAAAAGAGGCTTCTAGCCTAGCCTGACAGCTAATCTTCTGATTTTCCATGTGTACAGTGAGGTTATAGAAAACTGTTGAACAGTTCATCAGCACATTGAGTGAAGCTGGCCCTCAGATACAGGATTGGAATACGTCCTCTAAAGGACTATGGCAAACTTACTTGCTTTGTCTTTGTCCAAACATAACATCATACAAGTGTAGGGATCTACTTAAATGTCTTCAGTTGATGGATACAGATTTGTGAATCTTCCATCCCGACAGCAAATGCAATCATGTCTGGAACAACCAGTAGAGAAGTCCATGTGCCTATGGCACCCAACCTATGCCATGCTTACCACAGAGACCTTCATTTTTATTATTTTGGTGCTAGCCAAATACTTCTTTCAAAATTTTCCCAGATTTCTAGATATTTTGAATCATTTTATGCCATACTGTATTTTTATCTTTTTTTCTTCCTTCTGTTCCTCTGTCTTTGTATGATTAATTA
Source organism: Ctenosaura bakeri (assembly GCA_948474755.1). Lineage (NCBI taxonomy): Eukaryota > Metazoa > Chordata > Lepidosauria > Squamata > Iguanidae > Ctenosaura > Ctenosaura bakeri. The sequence goes on along the minus strand of CAOLHI010000267.1, from coordinate 404,324 downwards.
TGCTGCATTGTTACTCTATTTTAATTGACTTTTAGGTACTAATTATTTTAGTTTTAGTTCTTGATAGCTACCCAAACAGCATCACTGTAGAATATCAATGTAAAAATAAATGTAATTGGCAAGAAAAATGAAACTGTTGCACTTGACCTCAGAGCCAAGCAAACCTTCTTACATCCCAGAATATACCATGGAAAGGGGCTGTAAGATGTCCTACTTACTCTTCCACCTGTATCCCATTCCTAGTACCATGTTTGTACCATTGCAAAATTGTTAATATATTGCAGTAAGAGACAAGAAACAAGCACTAAAAAAGTAGCCCCAGTGAATTGCTGCTGTGGATATGTTCACTTGAGTAACAGCAATATCAAGAGAAAATTACATGAATGACTATTTCTGCTTCAGCTAGAAATGGAAAAGCATTTCAGTAGTTTTGAGATTCTTACCAAAATTACTCATTGTGAGACAAAGAGCATCTTGCCTTTGAAATGTGCACATCTATGAAAGTTGTATGCACGAAATCATACAAAGGTTGTACTGAAAGTAACGCCTGTCCTTTATTAAGGACATGAGACACAGGCAGCTACATACTTGTGTAAAGTAACTCTTTGTCTACAATCTGATACTATTCAAAATAGTCTCTACAGCTGGCAATGCATTTGTTCCACCTTTGAACCCGCTCGTGAAATCCCCTTTGGAAAAACTCTTTTGACCACTCCCTGGTCCAGTGTCTGATAGCATCTTCTGTTTCACCTGCATCATCAAAGTACCGTCTGTGAAGGCTTTCCTTCATCCGACCAACCAAGTGAAAATCTGAGAGCACTAGATTGGGACCATAAGGTGTATATCCACCACTGACCATCCCATTTGTGCAGGAACTTGTGATGTTGCCAAAGAAGTGTGTGATCATGCATTATTATGTGTGACTGGATTGCATTCAGCTGTTTCTGTGGTCTTTTCTTATGGCTTCTCAAAATTTCTAGCATGATGCAATGTACCAGTCACTGTTCATTGTTGTCCCACATGCAAAAAATCAAGCAAAATGACCCCCTTGTCATCCCAAGAAAACATTCACCATAATTTTTTTGTACTGACCACTGGTTTTTGAATTTTGGGGGAGGAACAAGTGTGGTTTATTGGTTTCAGTTCTGGAGACCAAGGTTCAATTCCCCTCTCACCCATAGAAACCCAGTGGGTGACCCTGAGCACATCACACACTCAGCCCCAGAAAGTCCCATAATAGGATCCCTGTAAGTCAGAAACAACTTGAAAGCACACAACAACAAAAGAGAGCTGGAGTGCCACCACTCCATGGACTGATTCTTCATCCTTGAGTCATACAGGCATGTCCAGGTCTCATCACCTGTGCAAACATTTCTGAAAAATGTGTTCTCATGGGTGTCAGTCATTCCAAACATATATGCAGTCTCTTCTCTTCCAAATCAGCAGTTAACTGATGAGGAACTCACTTGGCACATAATTTTCTGCATCCAAAATAAGCTGCTTGACAGCACTGTGACCACAGCCAAATTCCTCAACAGTCTCTGGGACAGTCATTTGCTGTATTGCACAAATCATGTCATCCACACTGTTTTGGTTTCCATTAGTGGCTTCTGTCAGTGGCCTTCCAGTATATGGCTTGTCTTCAACACTGCTTTTACTTTCTTTAAACTTTTTTTACCCATCTTCGCACATTACTGTTATCAGTTGTCACATCACCATACACATTTCTGAGACTTCTGGGGATGTCAGCAACAGCACATATTTCTTTGGTCAAGAACTCAATGACTGTTCTTTGTTTCTGCTTCATATCCATCATTACGCAACACCTAGACATACAGAAATTATGTGAGTCACTGTCTAGTGATATAATAGCATCCCATTTAGTAGTTTAATAGTTTTAGAGAAAATGACACACAGGCATTACTTTCAGTAGAATCTCTTACATGTATTGTATTTTAAATATGTAAACCCTTAAAAATTCTTCCATTTGAAAAATATGCATAAACATACTTTTCAATTTGGAAAATGGGAACAAAAGGGATAATTAGGAAAATAACATAAATAAAATGGAAAATGTGTGTGGAAAATGCATAGCGGTTTCCATGTGGGGGGGAGTCTCACACCCTGGTGCAAACAAAGTATAGAATGAGGATGCAGACATTGTTTGAAGAAATGAAGGGAGCTTGAGACTGACAATTTTTTACCCCCTTATCCTCAGTTCATGCTCTCTGGTCTTATGGGAAGAGGGGGAAAGGATGACCCCCAGCAAGGTACACACAAAGAAATATGCATCTTAAAGGGGATAGAAAAAAATATTTAAAAACATTCAGAAAATGGTTAAAAATGTTTCTTAAGATTTGGAAAATAACAAAGAAAATTGTGAGCTAACAAAAATCACATTAATTCATGAATTATTCTGTGCAAAATTCACACATATATGCACACACACATACATATAAGGTATTGTAACATTAAAATATTTATTATTAAATACCTTACACAAATTTTGTGAGAGTAGTTCACAAATTGTGAATAGTCTTTAAAAACTGCACAGTTTTTGAAATTTTCTTGCAGTGGGAACAAAATGCTAAATGAGTTGTTGCTTCCTTCAAGAACAAAATTAATGAAGAATTACCTCCTTATATCTTAGCTCAGAAGATCCACACATCCTTCTCTTACAAGACCCTGAAGAGAGGAAGCAGAGCTCCTTCACTTTTTCCCCCTCTTGTCACTTCCAGGCCTCATACAAAGATATCCAGTCAGTTTGGGAGTTTGAGTTAGGTACAATAATACTTTCATAGATTTCCCTGCCCATTTCCTGTGACCATCAACTGATTAAGTATGCAGCAATTAATCAGATCAGGTCATAAATAGGAAAAAAAGGCATAGCAAAAAGACATCTTACTGACTCTCAGGTCTAATATTACTTGTAGTTCAAATGTGGCTTACAGGTAAAGAAATCAAAACAAAGCTCTTCTTAAGGTTGTGCATCAGAAGCCAACAACAGTATTTAACAACAATGTCTTCAATCTGATGAAATAAAACTTTGGGCTATCTCATTCACATTATCATGCCTGAGAGTTTTAATATCTTACAGTGACCAGAAATAACACTATGTAAGAAACTAAATGCTACAAGCATTTCTTGACTCCAAGCATCTATTTTAGAAACTCAAGCACATTTTCACTGATAGTGCAGTGCTGTGTTTTCTACATGTTGTTGTCATTTATTGAGAGTCAGCATGGTATAATGGTTTGAATGTTGGACCAGGAGTGTGGACGACCAGGGGTCGTGTCTCCACTCAGCCGTGGGAACCCAGTGGGTGACCTTGGGCAAGTCATGCCTTCCCTCCCTCAAAAAATCTTGCCAATAAAACCCTGTGAAAGGGCTGCCATAAATCCAAGTTGACTTGAAGGCAAATAATGACAACAACAATTACCACTTACTACATTTATATACTTCCTGATTTTCACAATAAAATTCAAGACAGTTTACATAGTGGTCTCACCTGGTTATTGAATGTTTAATACAACATTTAACAATATGAAACACAATTCTTATGTTTTTCTGTACACAAGTTCTCCTTACAGAGAGATACATACAAATATACAGAGATAAAACATTATATAATTACAATTCATTTACATGTAGCCATAATTTTTGAAAGTAACATGAGAAACGCACCTGACCTGAATCCAAAGCACCTGTGGTTTGTAACTTTAGCCCTATGTTTTAAGGAAATAGATTTTGCACTCTTCCTCTTTATAAATATTATTTGAAACTTTAGCTTATAACACACTCTTGCAGCACAGACCCCAAGGGACTGTACATGCCTCCACCATAATTTTAACTTCACAAGAACCCTGTGAAGTAACAAAATCAAGAAAAAGTCTTGTGACATCTTAAAGGCTAAGAAGTTTTATTTGGCATAAGATTTCATGGATTACAGCCCACCTCATCAGCATCTGGCCAAATCCACAGAAACATATAGTAAATGAAATTTGCTACTCTTGAAAGTGTCACAAGACCCTGTCTGCTGCAACAGACTGACAAGGCTCACCCCGCTAAAAACCTATGAAGTAGTTTAGACTAAGATACATGGAGAAGAAGAGAGAAAATGGCAAGTACAAAATTACAGCAAGCTTCATGGTTATAGGAATTTGAACTAGAACTTGAGAATGTTGTTCGACTATAACTCCCCAACTCTCACAGCCAGTATGGCCTGTAGCCTTATTTGAATCAGTGGCCCTTTCCGTAGGACAACGCTCTTGAGCGTCATCCTGTCACAATCCTGGCTGCAGCTCTGCTGGGATGGGAGCCTGTCCCCAACATTCCCCTCCACACCTGACCAGCTGCCTGGGGAAGGGAGTGCAAGGGACACGCCTCTTCCCATGCTGCAATGGAAGGCTCGCATAGTCAAGGTAATTGATGGAGTTTTTCTATCAATGATATACCCTGCAATTGCACTGGTTGGCAACATGAGAAGGGTGGGACCACAATGATGTCATGCAGAAGCACCATCGCAGTCCCACTCCTTTCACATCCCCATGCCAGGAGGACGCTGTCCTGCAGAAAAGACCAGTGTGCACCAGCTTTGAGTTAGACATACTAACCATCCCACCTTCTCTATGGTAAAAGAATAGTAAGGAGGATACATGCCCCCTTTTGATTCACTTTCTCTTTAGCGAGATAGTGTTCATTTCCCCAAATGCTTGTGATCAGCAGTTTATCAGGTCCAATAAAAAGTTGATTTTCTGTAGAGCAACAGATAGGTGGGTAGATTAGGCAATAGGTAAAGAGGTCTGAGTTCTGAACCCATAGGTGACTTCACCTGATTTCATCATTCCTTCTCAGACCAGACTATGATGAGTCACTTCATAGCAACAGCTAGATCTGTACATGGTGGCTCAAGTAATTCATATAATTGATTTGGCAGACGTCTTTTGTTTATGTCTGCTTTAGATATGTGACTTCTGTAAAGATAAAGCAAAGCAAATATGAAATCTGTTCACATGTTAGTACAGCTTCTCCTAACTGGAAAAAATGCACAGAGATGTTTTCCTTCCCACTTGGTTTTCTGCCAGTATATTATCCTGGAATGGAACATGAACACCTGATGGGGGATCAGATGCTCTGTCATTGTCCAACATCAATACACGTGTTCATAAGCTTCATTCCAAAAGATATAATAAATGCAAAATTATCCTGATTTGTGTTATCTTCTTCTTGTCTCCAGGAGGTGCAGCTTTTATTTTCCCAAATACTTCAGTATATCCTGAAGCAACACAAAGAATTACTACCAGGCCAGGTATGCAGGATGCATGTTTGGGGCTTTAAAATAAAAGGAGCTGCAATCTGGTTTTCTAAACTTTTTATCCTTCTCTTAGATTTTAGTACAAAATTGCAGTGCTGAATATAGAAAATACATAGGCATATAGAACCTGCTTCGGCTATGTTAGAAATACTGCTAAGGCAAGCCCAATTAAGTATTTTCTTACTATAAAGGACTTTTCTTTAGAAGTTTTTTGGGGTGTTTTAAGAAGAAGATGATGAACTTTTGGAACTTTCTTGTTTCCCCCTCACCCCATGCAGCCCCAAACCGATAGTGGAAGATTTGCCAATTGATAGAGTGGGTTTTGGGCGTACCCAACTCTGACTACAACTGAGAGAAGGAATCACCTCTTTCCCAGTTCCGTTGAATTCCACCCCACTGCCAGCAGAAATCCTCTGCTGAATTCTGCCCAGATTACAAAAATAGTTTCTGCTGCAAAAAATCTCAACACTATGAGCACAAATTGAGTTTGTTATTCACAGTATCTATCAGTCTGCCTCTCTGTCAGAACCATACACACAGATAGACACTTTTGCCTTATAATTAATATTTACAACACAACCTGTCTAAATAGATAGCTCAGGAAGGTTATAGTCATGTTGTACCTTCTTGTTTTTAAGGCCTATTGTAATAAGATGCTTAACCAAAAGAGAAATAATAAAATTAACATTGTGGTATTAAAATAAATTTGAATATATGAACATTATGGTGGAGAGAACTGTACAAACAACAGGGCAGAGGCAATAATATAGCCAAGCTTTCAGTCCTGTGAATAGAACCTACTTCATATGGACAACAGCTTTAATCATATGTACTGGGGCATTTATTGCTGTTCCTGTTTGTTTCTTCCCTTATGTTTTCTGATATTTTTTTTTACTTTTTTTGCTTTTTCAGCAGAAAAAAAACCCCAGGGATTTTGATTTTGATATTTCACACAGTTGTAACCACCTTCATATTTTTAAGGAAGGGTCTGCATTAAATACATGAAATGATTAGTTATTTCAGATGGAAGGAACTTAACAGAAGATGGACCTGATTTGCTGGGTAGCTTGATGGTTAAGCAATAGAAAGGAATTGAGGGGAAGGAGAAACAGTAGAGTTTTGTGAGAAATTACATAATGTCTTTTTATCAGCTTTCATACCATGTAGAAACCTATTGCAAATTTTATGCTAATATAAAAGAAATTCTGTGTCATAAGAATTTTATATGTAGTGGGCCAAGATGTGCTCAAATGCATTTAAGAAAGTATTCTCTGACAATCAGATACATGAGTGAAATGTTTATATATCTAAGTGCCTTGCCACTTTGAACTTGTTACTGAGGATGTAGAGCATTTTGTGTGGGTTTACTTCATTCTAAATGATGAAATTGTTTCAGATAAAACTTGCTTCAGGAGAAACCAATTGCAACCTATTCTTACTGAAAATCTGAACACACTATTTCTAGTAGGGCTGAATACTGACTTTTCTTTAAATTGTCATGAACCCCAGGTAGATGATGTATAGACAGAAATAGTTATGAGATATGAGAGGGTACCTTGAGCAAAATTGAAAGCATTGTTTTTATAATCCTATTTAAAGCTACAGAGTTTTAAAATGGAAGTTCAAAAAAACTGCCACAGAATTTGTTTAGCGTAACTATCATATTTGCAATGTAATAAGAAGATAAAGTTCATAATTGTCCGCCTAATGTATTGGTGAGCAACTTCAGAAAGTCAAGGGACAATTATTTGGCCTAAGGAATATTAAGGGCCAAACTTTGTAAAAAAGAATTTAAAAAATAAACTGCAAGAAAGGAAGTAGCTGTCAGTTTCTTTCCTTTCCCTTCCCTTGCTTTCTCCTCTTTTTTCTCTGTCTTTCTCTGTGTTTTGCATTCTAGTGCCTGAGCCTTCTGTCTTTGAAAAATCAGAAAACCACTCCTAGAAAGAAAGAAAAAACTTCTTTTTCAATAAAAAGCAATGGAGAATGGGGGTTGTATACTGCAGGAAAGGTCTTTGGAGTCCACACGTGGCCTGCAGGCCACACTTTGCCCATCCTGGGCAATTACATATTTCTATTCGCAAGCATGAGCAAGATATATATATACACATGAAGAATCTCTTAACAATTTAAGAATAAAAATAAGAAGATTCCAGCTTGGATAGATGGAGACAGAAGCTAGATAACAACTGTGATTATAACTATAGAGGGAGATTATAGAATGGTATTGGGGTGGCTGTCACAGAAATTAGAATTCAGATTTGGGTAGAATTCAGCTATCAAATATGGTGAATATTTTACAATCATGAGCACCGTTTCCTTCAGGAACCAGACTGTGTGAGATATTTCATGTTTACTTTTCCCCCCCACTTTGGTTGTACATATTTGAGATAATTTATTTTCTACACAGATATTCCTTATGAACCAGCCAGAAGGTCAGCCTGGACAAGCCACAGTCATCAAGCTCCACAATCAAAAGGTACAGTGTAGGGGTTATTGTTATTTTCTGTAATAAAAACAAAAGCACACTGAAAATAGTATGAACTGTTGTTTGATGAATTAAGCCCAGTACACTGATTTTTAGACTCAAAACAACTCATTTAAGACCATGAATAAAAGATGAGTTTATAACTCACATGCATATGTCATTTTGAGATTGTCCTGATTAGGTACCCGTCAGTTGTTTTGTATCTCCTCCAACAAAGGTTTGGAAGGTGATGATGAGGGCAGCAGGGAGAGAGTGAGAGAGAAAGAGGCTTTTCAGTTATGGCCACCTGCGTAGGAAAGGCTGCCTCCAAGGAGGCCTGCCTAACCACTACCCCCATTATCATTTTTGCAATACCAATGAAGACATTTCTCTACTCTCAGGAATTTAATGGAAAATGGTTGGCTACTTTGAAAACACCAGCCAATCTGTTAGCTCCATAATTTGTTTGGAGAGGAAGGTACTCTTAACTGTTTTTAACTGTCTCTAAGTTTCTGTATTTTTTTTCTGTAAGATGTTTAAAATTTTCTTTATAAAAGAAGACAAGAAATTGAATTTTCCATTTTTGATCTTTTAATTATGCATGTTTTTGTAAGGGATAACAAATAGTCATGGTGAGTGATTTCAAATTTGAAACAGGAGTGCATGTTTCTTTTTTAGCTGCTCAAGCATCATCTTCAACAGTACCCAAAACAGAAGACCAGCGTCCTCAGTTAGGTAAGTCTATAGTTCATGCAACTCAGGTGGTAGATTCTTCATCTTTGGAGCTCTTTAAACAGAGAGGCATATTTCAGGAGTGTTTCAGTTGTGTATTCCTATATAGCAAGGAGTTGGACTTGATGACCCTTGTGATCCCTTTCAACTCAAAGATTCTGTGATTCTACAAATTATGTTCTGTAATGAAGGCTAATAAAAGTCACTCATCACTCAAGAAATTACTTCAGGAAAATTGGGTGAATTCATAGCTAAGCAAAGTTTACCAAAGATTACAGATTATCAATGGCAAATTATGAAGGCAACAATAACAGTAAGGGAGATTTGTGATGTGATTAATAAAACTAAAAAAGGAAAGACACCTGGACCTGATGACCAGTCAGCTTTTTATTACAAATGTTTTGAGGAAGAATTAGTATTGCCTTTACAACAAATGAACACTGTTTTGCAGCATGGAAAGATTCCTGACAAATGGAAAGAGGCTAATATAGTATCACTACCTAGATAGTAGGATTTAGGACTACCAAAAAATTACTGACCAATATTGTTACTGAATAATGATTATGAGCTGTTTACAATGATTTTAGCAGAAAGGCTGAATAAAATTCTACAAGAATTTATTCATGGAGACTAGTATGGGTTTTTCCCCAGAAGGCAAATAAGAGACAATGATAGAAATGTGTTGGACATCTTGGAGTATTTACAACAGCAAAATGAGAAATAAGCCACTTTTATTTTATTTTATTTTATTATTTTTTCGATGCAGAAAAAGGCTTTTGACTCTTTAAACTGGACTTTCCTGTTTAGAGTTTTGGAGAATATGAACTTTTGAGAGAATCTTATTAAATGAATTTGTACTTTACTAAAAGCTCAGATAATCACTAATGGAGCATTAACAAGGCTTTGAGAGATTAAAAAAAGGCACAAGACAAGGATGTCCCCTGTCTCCACTTTTGCTTATTTTGTTCTTAGAGGTGTTAAATAGAGATAAGCTGAGAGAATTATGGGAATAAAGATTTTAAAAGAAGTTTATAAATTTGATTTAGCAATAGTTTTGGAAAACTCTCTGGACCATATAGAAAGGTTGATGGGAAATTAAAGGATTTTGGCCTGTTGGCAGACTTCAGGATTAATAATCAAAAGACGAAGGTGGTAGGAGAAAAATGAGTACAAAAGATCAACTGCAATTGATGGAAAAATTGGGTTTTAACATTGAGAAGCAAGTTAAATATTTAGGTGCTACTTTGACAAATATGAATAGTACCTTATTTCAAATTAATTATGTTAAGACGTGAAATGTAATCAAGAAGGACATGACAAGATAAGAGAGACTATTTTTTTCTTTGTTGGGGAGAATTTCTGTGACAGAAATAAATGTCCTGCCTAGAATGATGTTCTTATTCCAGGCAATACCAGTTTTGACATTGGATGTGTCATTTAAGCTGTGGCAAAAATATATATCAAGTTTTATTGGCAAGGGAATAATCCTCAAGTTAGGTACAAGCTATTACAAGATGCAAACAAGAGAGGAAGACTGGGTTTATCAGATTTGAAATTGTACTTCGTGGCCTATTCTTTAGATTGGAAGAAAGAATGGATGATGCTGAGAGATAAAAGTTTGGAGTTGGAAGGGCATGACCTGAAGTTTGATTGGCGTGGTATTTATGATATAACAAAGATAAAGTTAAGATAGATTTTTTTTTAAAAAAAAAGTCATTTTGTGAGATGTGCCTTGCTGAGAATATGAAAGAAATCACTCATGAGTCTTGTAGTAGTTTGAGCAGATTGGGGTGGTTAACTAACATTGACAAGGGCATCCATTGATACTGGATGTTTGCCCTACAACTGTTAGCTTGTGTAATATGTTTTACAAAATATTTCCAATCCCTTATCAGGAGGACAGTTACTTATGGTAACCACATTCGTGATGGTGCTTCAATGAGGACATGGGGTGAAGTGCAAGTTTTCAGCACTGGTGCATTCAGTGCTGACTATAGTTGAGAAGACTGGCTGGAACACAGCAGATTTCCCAGCAAATGAGTTAACCTCATTAAATGAAAGAAAGCTATTGCTGTCTGTCAATCAGATAGCATAATAGCTGAAACAAAGAGGTGGCAATCATGTGTAAGATTTTTCCACTGATTTTAAATGAACTGGATTGTGTTATGATATTGTAACTTCATTCTAGCATGAGATGTGGGACTTAGTCCTTGATGAATAGAGGACCTGATAAAATTTGCCTTCTATATTACACCGTCATACCTCAACTTTACCTGTTTCTCTATCTGTTCAAGTTTTCATAGTTACGTTATAATAATAGTAACAGTGATGTAAGTTACATTACTGCACCATCAAAACTTCAGTATGCTGTTGTAACCTAAACTTGTACTGGCATCAGGAATTTAGCATCAACTTATTTTCATCCAGTCAGCATAACTGAAGGTTAGCATTGCAGTATAACTAGCCTTTGAAGTTTAAAACAAGGCTGTTGTACTTCTTTAAATAATTGAAAATGACTGATTATTGAAAATAATATATATCATGCTAAAATTCATTTCCTATTTCTGATTAAAAACATTAGTGTCGTAAATAGTAATTTATGTTGTCTTCTTCTGCCCCCCCCACATCTAGATCCCTACCAAATTCTGGGCCCAACCAGCAGCCGTCTTGCTAATCCAGGTATTAAAAAATAACAACACTTGGAATTTTTATCTACAAAATGAATATATACTGTCAGCTTAACACTACAGTGAAGTTGATATTCTTATATTCTACTGAAAGCAAAGACAGTCATCTGATCATAAGGTAGTCATGCTGATCATCTAAAGTGATATCTTTACCAGACCAACTCAAAGGAAACAAGTTTTGAGTTTAGCCTTTCAAGAAATCTAAGCAAGATATCTCAAAGACTTCAAGAAAGATATCTCAAAAATAGTCCCATGGGAAGGAGTAGGGAACTAAATTCTTTAAGTCATGCTGTCTGTGATAAAGAGCATGTGTCTGCTGTAGCTAGCAATTTTGCTTAAGGAGTAAAGATACCACTGGCTAAAGAAATGAACTAAAGATTTATTATAAGAAGTCTGTTAAAGATAGCTTTCTAAGGGTGCTAGGCTAACATAGTGAACTAAGCTAGTCTCACTTTTAGTAGAAGTGAAAGAATAAGAGGTTGGGAAGACAAGAGGTGGAAAGTTCCTTAAGAGTATCAATTGTCTTCTCAGAGAGGTTAGGATAGTCGGATAAAAGGTGATGAAACTTAAGTCACTGAAAATTACATAACATGATTGCTACTGCTATAATTTATCTTTATCTCTTTAAATGCTAGGTGTTGTTGTCTTTCTAAAAGTCTGTATAGTATAGAATGGAATGGAGGGAGTCTGCAGAGAATCAGATGGGGCCCTATCAGGAGATCCAGTTGTTTTAGAGTTAGTGTAATCCCTAACTATGGTAGGAGGAAGAAAGGCAGAAAAGTTTCGTCTTCCATTTCTGAAAATACAAAATCTAGCTGTAATCAGAACTGTCTCCATCCTGGGTGAAGCACTAGGCTCCTCTATGGAAAGAATTCTGGAGGTCATTTTGGTTGACAGACTAGGTTTTTAAAAAGTCTATAGAAGCCAAATTAGGAGCTACATAGTGTGAAGGCTGCTGCTTGAGAAAAAGAAGAGCAGCCTCATGGATCTAGTCACATTGTTCCTTGAAACCTACACTAAGTTGCTTGCTTATTTAAACTAACAGTACAAGAGTAAGTCCTTTTGAGTTCAGTAAGATTTATTTCCTAGTAAAAGTAGGTAAGATTGCAGCCTAAATGGCCGCAGTCCTAAATGTTCTTGGTAAGAATTCTTTTCAAGGCATATGTCCCACTGAATTACATGAGCATTTTTCTAAGTCTTGTTATAAGCTATATATTATGAAGTTATAAATCACTCTCTAAGCCACTATATTATAGGTAAAGCTAGGCATTTTTAAAGCTAGGTGAAAGGATTGGTTCCTGCTTTATGAGAGTTTTGTTGCAGTGCTATATTCTTCTGTTTCTTTAATTCTGAATGTAATAGCCTGGAATATTTTCATTTACATGGATTCTAAATCCACATTAAATAGCATTTGGAAGAATAAAGTATATCCTTTTATCACTGTTTAATTGTTGGTTAATTATATTAGTGTAATATACAGAATTCTCATTTCTATACTTCCCTTTCTTAATGATGCACTTAGCTATTTCCAATACTAATGAGCTGGGCATTGGAGAGGCAAATAAAGGGAGCAGAGAAAGAGGTCCACGGAAGTTGTCTAAGGGCTGCAAGTGCCCATCAGGCTGTAGGTTGCTAATCTGTAGGCAAGACAAGCAATTCATCAAATATGTCCTAATACAAATGTGCTGAAAATACATACCTGAGTATTTCTAGCTACTCCCTTTCTCATCTGTTTTTTTGTACCTGCAGGGAGTGGGCAGATACAGCTATGGCAGTTCTTGTTAGAACTCCTGTCAGACAGCACCAATTCTAACTGTATCACCTGGGAAGGCACCAATGGAGAGTTCAAGATGACTGACCCTGATGAAGTAGCCCGGCGTTGGGGAGAAAGGAAGAGTAAACCCAACATGAACTATGACAAGCTCAGTCGTGCTCTCCGCTACTACTATGACAAAAATATAATGACTAAAGTCCACGGTAAGCGTTATGCCTACAAGTTTGACTTCCATGGAATTGCTCAAGCCCTCCAGCCACATCCTCCAGAATCATCCATGTACAAATATCCATCAGACCTGCCGTACATGAGTTCCTACCATGCACACCCCCAAAAAATGAACTTTGTGGCTCCTCATGCACCTGCTTTGCCAGTCACTTCCTCCAATTTTTTTGCTGGACCCACTCCATACTGGAATTCACCAACTGGAAGTATCTACCCTAACACTAGGCTTCCGGCCACCCATATGCCTTCTCACCTTGGCACTTACTACTAAAACAAGATTATTTTTAAAGGACCTTTCTTCATGGAGTACAATGAATTATAATGAAATGTTATTTGAAAATATGCAAAAGTGCCTAAAAGACATGCCAAGTTGACTGGAACCAAAAGATGTCATATCAAAATGCTTTTTAAAAAAAAGATTACAGGAGAATGTTACAGAAGTTTAATGATGCTACTATGTAAACTATGTTGACTACAAATCTACAGACCAAGCAATGAAATACTCTTTCTGGGGGAAAGAAAAGAGGTAATGATAAATTACAACACAGGGGTCAGAAAAGGTTTATAAGCTTTTTATGTCATGTTGGTATGCTAGTGAAAACTGGGACTCCACTACAGCAATATAAGGATAATTCTATTATGAACTAGGATACAGTACATGAATATATGAATGCGCAAAAATACTACCTGTATTTTTTAAACAAACATAGAGAGCAATGTCATAAATATTTGTCTAGGGCAAGACCTGATTTTGAGCACAATGGTTTAGATTGGGATGAACTTCAATGCATTCCATTATTAAGAGGGAGGGGTCAGCTATTTCAAACTGTGAAGACAATGCAAGCTAAGATTTCTTGACAGTGTTAAAGAGCTCTGAGCCAAATATTGGGACTGAGAATGTGCTAAAGGGCAAGAGTATGATTGTAGACTAAGGGCACAATACATCAGGAAGAGTTCTCCTGTGCCAGTCCTGTTGAAATGAGTAGGAGCTGCACAAGAGCACTAATGTAACCCTGTGTCTGACACATGAAGTGGAAAGGGGTCAGAGGACAAGATGGACAATCATGAGTGAAGGAGAAGACATTTCCTCTAGAGAAGTGGGAAACTGAAACTGGACAGTATTTGAACTATGAAGAATTACTTGTTTGGACTTGAGAAATATTGCGTTGAGTATTATGCCATTTCCAGTATTATCAAAGAAAAGACTTGACTTTATAAAGGCCAAAATGGGGAAAGTAGTCATATCAGAGTATGCATCTCTTTATAAAAGTGTAAAACTGGAATTGTCTAATATTTAAAAGTAACACTTAGAACCTCATTCTTCTTAAGGGAATTTGTTTTCTACTAGTTGAAAGTAAGAGACAATCCCCAGTTGCCAAAGTCTGAAATCATATAGATATTTTTGTTAGGCAGCGCCAGTTTTTCTTTCCTGAGTCGCGAACGCTGTGCGTTTGTCAGAATGAAATATACAAGTCAACCTTATTTTTTTTTCCTTTTTATATAATAATTATATAACTTATGCATTTATACACTACGAGTTGATCTCGGCCAACCAAAGATACAGAAAGGGACAATCAGAAATATTGTGGCCTTGAATTTTAACTCTGTATGCTTCATGTTTACATTATGAACTTAACTAGTACTTAGAAAGCAGAATGTATGTAATAAAATAAGCTTGGCCTAGCACGGCAATTCAGATTGACACTGTAGTCTGCATTTTCATCTTATGACTTTGATGCCGACCATGTTTTTTTCCAGATGTGTAATTTCTTTCTTTATTGACTTCAAAAGGTTTTGTCCGTTTCTAAATGTAGATAGTCTTACAAAAGCTGGACATCTGGCACATACTAGAGATTAAAGCAAAAAGACACATTATTTGTTGATTCATTTTCCACACAGTTCAATATCAGTCATCAGTGCAATTCAGCAGGCCAGGTGGGAGGGACTACCATCCCAAAGGCTGGACTGACAAGTCCTATAAAAGAGTATAATGTTATTGGTACGCCCAGCCTGCTGTTATTGCTAAATTTAGACCTGGAAATGCTCCTAGTTCTAGACAATTTGCTCACATCCAAACTGAAGAACATGCTTTCAAGTATTCAGAAGGCTTTCTGCTGGTGAGATAAAAGAATCAGAGGTAGCTGTTTCAGCAAGGAACTGTGGAAGACACAGCATTAATTAGTCTTGCTTTAACAAAAGTTGGTACATTCTTTGAAGCCACTAAGGGAGAATTTCAATGAAGAAAATGTATGGCTGTCAACAAAATCAGCAGATTCCTCCTATTCCCTTGGTGTGTGTGTGTGTGTATGTATGTGCCTTCAAGTCACCTCTCGATTTATGGTGACCTCATGAATTTCATAGAAATTCTTAAGCAAGGAATACTCAAGGGTGATTTTGGCAGTTCCTCTTCCTTGATACCATCTTGTAAAACAAACTGGTGGTGTGTACATTTGCCAGACAAAAAAGAGCTCGCATATCTTTAACAGTTTTATAGAAGAATTTCAGGTGTTGCTTATCATGCATCCAAGAAGCAGCACCTGCTGAAATTCCTTTTTCTAACACAACCAGTAAAGAAGGTACAGGAGCCCTCTGCAGTTTTTCCTTGTGCAGTCCTAGACTGGTGTATCATATCCTCGCTCTCCTAAATTGCCTATACAGTTTCATTGGCTTTGCTGGAGCATCTGCATTTTATGTGATAAGAGGGTTTGTTTGGGTTTTGTTTAACCCTTTGTTAACCATGGAGTGGGAAACAAAGGGCTCAGGTTCTTCTTGAAAGCAGAAGCCGTGTGTCTCATTTCAGTCATAAGGAACTACAACTAAGGGTCAAAACTGCTGTGATGCTGAGCACACACAAAAAGAAGCTGTTTTCTAATCAATAATGGAACCACTTTAGAAATATGAGTCTGGATGATCAGACTTGCAAATGAAGCCAGTGTTCATTATCCAGAAACTATTGCATTTCTGCTGGTAAAGTATTCCATAAATCTATAGTCATCTTTAGTCTCTTCTCCACAGAGAATCTATTTGCTCTCACTTGAAAAGTGTGTATGGTTTTTGTGTGTTCTGTATGCCTCCCCATACAAAGGAAAGGAAGAAATAAAGGTGTTTTACCATTAATCTTTTCAAGAGATTATCCATTCAATAGTTAGGAATATCTTTTTCTAATCTGTCTTTCTCCAAACAAAGTTACTTAGAATACAAGAGATGATATAAATGGAGAAGATGCATTTATCCTCTACTTCACATAATAATGGAACAATCTGTCAGATAATGTGAGAGAAGGAGAGGAAGAATGAGTACCATGGAGGACTTCCCCTTTTCTGCAGAAAACTAAACAAGTTGGTGAATGCTTATTCCTTGAGATTAACCAAGTTTGTCTTGCATATTGGAGCTCAAATATAGGAAATAAAGGAGGGCAAATCAGGATTTCTCCCCACTCACACAGTTCCATGGTAAGCACAAAGTTCAAAGGACAAATAGAATATAAATAAAGAAGTTTTATGCTGATATTGTCTGCTTGAAGAAACAATTATATTGGAAGAGAGAAAATAATAAGTCTGCATTTTGCAAATGTTCATTCAAACACACACCATTCCACCATAGGGTAACATGCAGATGGAGGGTTTAGTTTAGTTTAAGTTAACCTATGAAGAATGGGTGTAAAATGATCAGAACCCTGTAAGCTGCTTCTGAATCGAAGACCCAGCCCATTGGTTTAGTGTAGGGTTTTTTAGCCACCTGATTTTGAGAGCAAGGGGTAAAATCCATGTTTGAGGTGGGATTAACTGTACAGCATAAATTAGAAGATGTCTCCAGATAATCAGATAGAACGTCTGTTCAGATTAGTAACAAGAAGTAGTTTTTAATGTTGTGGTGCAGAGTGTTTATTATTCAAAGCATTGTGGTTTGGGGGCAAGGAGAGATGTGATTCTCTGCTCCCCTAAATCCTCTGCCCTTCAGAATGTAGCCCTTCCAACATATTGGGCAAATCAAACTGCCCTATCTGAGCAGGAAGATTTTATTTTTAAAGAACAAAAGAGGATGTTAGAGGCACTGTGCAGGAATGCCAGATAAGGAATTCTCTTTTAATATATCTTGCAAAAACTGTGTTGCAACCCACCTTAAGAAAAGGCGGTATGGGATGGAAGTGGAGGCATGCTGGATGTTCTGTTATTTAATTCTAGGGTAAAAAGCTGGGATGTGGCACTGCAGCTGTAACAACGTGTAAGAAATCAGGGATGTGTCATTTCAGGAAGTGAAATGCTTTTAGAGTCAGATGCCCTCCACCCTCACACTTTGGGAAGCACCCTCTCAAATAAGCATTATTAAGTATCTCATCCATTTTGGTCCTGAAATAATTTTGATTTAAAACATTACTCTCTCTGTACAACTGGAGCAATCTTTCTTTCCTCCTTGCTGGATTCTCTTCCATACTTCTAAGTAGTATGGCACACTTCTCACAAATTGTGCGCAACCACTTGCATCTTAATCTCTTTAAAAACAAATGGACTTGCAGGTTCTGTTGGTATAAAAAACCCAATTGAGAATATAGACAAGTTGTTTTAAAAATAAAAAAGTCCAACACATATGACCTGGCATTTTGTATTGCATTTACAAATTTGTTAGATAGAGTTACAGATCTGTAACTACCCCATATTCATTGGCACTGTGTAGTCAAAACCATGGCACTATTTCCACAATCATAAATGTCCTCCCAAACCTACTTGAACATGCAGCAGCTGCACCAAAAGATGGACATCTGTTCATCTGATGACTGAGTTTGCAGTGTGCACTTTTTGCCAGTGAGTGAGACTACAACAATCAGAATTGCCACAATTTCTTGCCACTGGTGGGGTGGTGATGGAAACATCATTTTCTTGTGCACCAAATCAGTGGCTGCCACAGGCCTCCTTCTCTCAGTGTGGCTGCTGCCTGGTAAAGTATGTTGGAGAAGTGGGGAGTCAGGCCAAGAGACATTACTTAGTTACACGTTTGTAACTAAGTAGGCAGTGTCGAACAAGGGTTGTTACTGTTACGTTTTTAAAATAATTTGCAAACAATAATTTTCCTACCGATGCCTATTTTAAATGTGTTTTATTTTTATGTCTGCCCAACTGAAATAATTACAGACTGTTATGAAATGCATTGGGAATTTCAATAAATGTAGGCATGTAGAGAATATTGTTTCTTTCTTGGCTTTGTTTGTTTTTCATACTTCCTCCCTCCCCAGATGTTATCTTTAATAGATACATTACAGAATTAGTTCTGTAGAATTAAAAGAACTGGGTCCTACACAAAGCTTATTCATTCAAAGCACGTGCCTGCTGAAAGAAAAAAAATTCAGGTGTTTCATATTGCAGAGCCTTAACAAGAATCCATAGAGAGAACTGTTTAGTCCATTCTGCCTGTATGTTTATAGCCAAAAAAGAGAAATTTTGTTACATCAAACTACTTAATAGATAAAGGGCTGCATCCTGTTGTTCACCCAAACTAGAGTAGAACCACTGAATCAATTGGATTTACCAATGTGTTGACTCTCTATTCAACAATTGATTCAATGGATCTAATTCTACTTGTGACTAAACAACAAGATTTCAGCAGAACTTTAATAAAATCTTATCTTAATTATTACCATGCAAGAGAGATGCAATGTGTTGCTTCTCTGAAAACAGGCCATCCTAAATGCCTGTTGACCCAAAGTGTTTTGTTGTGGAAGCAGAGCCAAATGTCTCCTTCTGAATGACATTTGAAGGAGGTTACTAGCTATGAGCTTTGTTTTTCTTGGCTATGCAACTTGAACACCTTGAGAATTGGGTGAAGGTGAAAACTATACACAAGATTACAGCTGAAAGCAGAGGAAGGAAAAATTATCTTTAAAATTGGGTATTTCTTATCTAAGAGGGAAGAGTTAACCTGTCAATAGACTGGCTGTGATAGAACACGTGTTTGAAATAATACACTGATCCAATAGGTCTGTGGCTTAGTTTGCCTGTAATACTAGACTTGCCAGGTGTTGCAAAATCTGTTACCCTCTCTGACCCATAGAATTTCATGGAGGAAATGACCTGGCTCAAAAAACGTGGCAGTTCTAACTAGTGTTATACCATCTAATTCCTGGTGTAGCACAATATGGTCAAAGAGGCTAAGGACTTGACTAACTTTCTTCCTGAATTTATATCTTGCTAATCCCAAATTCAATTCCATAACAAGAAACTAAAAGCTGAATATTAGAAGACTTTAGAGTCTTAATTAAGCTATGTTGCTAGTATGCACCATGTGATGGTTGACTGTGTCCCCCTTCAGCTTGATTATTTAATTTACAGTGTTTGTATCAACAAAAAATAATCCTTTTAGCCTTAGGCCCTGACAACCTTTTTTACTTATCAGGCTTTTAAAAAAAGACTTGTCACCAAAGCAAATCCATGTTTCTATAGTAGAATGGTTGCAAACTCCTGAATTTTCAGGTAAGAACTAAGTTTTAAAAAACTTTTAAAATGATAAAGTTTCCTCTTAGAGTGAAGCCTAACAATAAAGTTTCATCTTGAAATCCAGCTACTTCAAATGAGTTCAGCAGAGAAATGTTTCATATTTCATGGTGAAGCTACCTTCTCACCTTGAGATTTCACGGTGCTAATGGAGGAAGGAATCCCACTGCATATATTTGGGGAACCAAATACAGTAGAGGTCACAGTTCCTGTACCTTTCAGCATCTGTGTAGAAGAGAAGACTTCAGCAGGTACTGCAGGCACTGCATTAGTTCTACAAAATTCCTGCACCATCATAGGTCTGGTTGGGTCACTGTATATATAATAATACAATTTCCTCTGAACTTCCAGACAACATTCAGCTGTGTAAACTTAATCTGACACCATAAATGCATAGTTCTGCTTTGCACCTTTAGAGTTTCTCTTGTATCCATCCTTCCTTCTGGTCCTATAGATTCTCTGTTACAGAGATAAGCCTCTTTTTATTGTATCTAATCTGTTAAAATGTATGCAAAAGAGAATTTGCCTAGACATTCCTCTTTATCAATATGTGATATTTGTGGTCTACATATGCAGCTAATTTTCCCTATTGTGTTTGACTCGCACACGTTTCACTATAGACTGCCTTTTAAAAAAAGTACTGTGCTGAAATTTCACAATATTCTGAAATGATTTACTGAAAACAATCCTGATGTACTTTTTTTAACTTCATTTTATAAAACCTATCATCTAATGTTCGAATTTTAGTTGTGTTTCTCTTGTATTTCAGAATATGCTTTGACATTAGTTTTTAATTTTAATTTTATACTTCAGAATGATCTTGGAGAGATAGAACTGTGCCTTCATTTTTGGAAGAAAAACTGCAAGGATTCTCTTGCTTTTATTGGTCTACATCTGGTTTACTATTTTGTTCCTTGCTGGAATACTATAACAAACATTTCAATTACATTTCTCAGTTTGCACGCCTTACAGTATATGGTCAGAGTGCCTTTTCATTCTGAACTTTAAGACTAGGTGGGATTTGTGCAGCCCACCAGATACTGTGGGACTATGAGTCCCAACATTCTTCAATATGGGCTGTGCTATCTAGGACTGATGGAACCCTGCTGTAAAGGCTGTAGCCTTACTATGTCACTGTCATTCCCAGACATGCAACCTGCAACAGCCATGACCCCTGAGCCTCGTCAACCTTGTTGAAAAATGGGTAGAAGATATTTGATGCATCTAGCTGATTGCTGATGAGGAGCAGAGTTTGTTGAGTAGATGTTGCAGAATCAATTTATACAAGTCAGAAGTCTGATAGAGGAAGGAACAATGAAATCACATGTAGGCTTGTGGCACCTGGTCCAACCCATGATATATGACAAACTAAGTAAATAAAAATTTTGAATTCTGCCATGATATCTAAAATCTGGCTTTGGTAGCACTAGCCTTATCCAGTACCATCTAAGGGAAGGTTGAACAACTTTGGCTCTCCAGATAGTTTTGGCTTATATCTGCCAGCAGACCTACCCAATATAAGTAATCGTGATGGACCATTGTAGTTGCAGTTAAAAATCATATAAAAGAACTCTATTGCTCACCTTACCTAAGATTTTCCTTAGCTATGAAAGCATTTTTTTTACTAAGATCTTCCTCACAAAACTGGTCTACATTCTCATTGTAACTAAATGTTAGATAACTTAACATCCTCCAAATGTATGGTTGGCATACTACTAGTCAATTACATTGACATAAGTCAGACTTAAACTGTTGCAACTTACTTTTTTGGTCCTTGCAGGGATGTCGTGGGGACCTTCACATATCTCTGTAGATGCCTGTAGCAGAAAGGTTCAGCTAAAGGAAAGTAGCTAGACACATCACGACTGATCCCCCCACTCTCCAACAACACAGTAATGGTTATGAGGGAGAGCTGTGTTATTCATAAGATGGGTTGGGGGATTAGCATCAGGAGATGTAGATAAAGAGACTTAACTACCGAACTATGGCCATTTCCACACTAGATTGTTATAGCACTATTATTCCACTTGCAACATCCTATGGAATCCTGGGGTTTGCAATTTTGGGAGGGGCCACCCAGCCCCTCCTGAAACTGCAAAATACAGGATTCCACAGGATGTTGCAAGTGGAATAATAGTGCTTAACAGTCTAGTGCAGAAATGGCCTATGTAATACACATAGGATCTTGACCTATTTTTGTAGCTGCTTCACTGGTACTATATGCACTACACTACTATATACACTACCCTATCTGATTTATTTTAATTACTATATTCCCTGTCTCCTTTATTTTCATAAAGCATTTCATAACTTGGCTACTATAGACAAATTTGAAACTGTCTAGTAATTGAGGTAGAAATCATCATTTAATTAAAATCTAACTTCAATTTCAGCTGAAAAAGTGCCTGGGTTATCGGTTGGCATTGTAAGACACATTCTGGGGGCCACATCCAAGGAGAGGTCCACTATTAAGCCTCAGAGTCCCTCACCCTGCTCCTTCTCCTGGTCATCTGCCCTCTCCAAGAAAGAGAGCATGCAATGACAACAGCAAGGAGAAGGGACTCATTGGCTTGATCTGAACAGTAGTTCAGATTGAGCCTATAGGACAGAGGTGGGAACAGTGTGATCAGAGGATTCTATACAGCCAATGGGGGCTCCTTCTGCAGCCATCAGTGGGGGCGGGGCTCCATTGCAAAAATAAAATTAAGGAAAAAAGGAGAATTGTGCCTTTGGAAACTTCCAGTGGGCATGATTTTTGGTTAAAACAAGACATGCCTCTTCCACCTTGTTTAATTCCTACCCCCACCACACCACTTTTAATGGAAGTTGAAGTGCAGCCCATAGGCTCCAAAAGCCGATTCGCACCACACAGGTATAGTGCTATTATTTGATTTTAACTGCCATGTCTCAGTCTTATGGGATCCTGTGAACTGTAGTTTAGGGAGGTACTAAAGCTCCCTGGCTGGGAATTCTAAGTGCCTCCATGGTTGTTGCGATGGTAGGTAAAGTGGAATGTAGCATTATGATTGTATAGTGTGAATGGGCTCCTGGACAGTGGAAAATGGGATGAATACAGCCCCCAGATCCTAGGTATTTGCCTGTCCCTACCACAGCAAAAAGACAATCAAATACACCAGAGTAACAATAGTGAGGATGTTACTGTTAGCATGTTGCCCACCCTCCCCACACCCCCAAAAAAGATGTGGCATTAGTACAGTTCAATAGAAATTGCAGCTTCACTCTTAGTGAAGATTAATGCTATTGAAATCCACTTCTCCCTTCTAAAGCTACAGGCAAATTATATTTCTATTCTGTTTATGGGGATAGTATTTCATAAAAGATATATTGCAAAGTTGCAAAGCCCAATTTGAGCTTAATTGGACTTGTAGATTTATTATGCTGAGAATCTAACATATTCTAGTCATGATTTCTAGGTTTTTGTGAGAGCGGAGAGGCATTCTGGAAAAAGACTTGGAGAAACAGAAAGAGGTAAAGAAGTGAACAAGTTCAGAATGTGTCTAGGAGAAGTGAGGCAGGAGGAGTATAAGCATGAAAATGAGAAGGGATGAGATGGGCAGGGGAGGAAATATAAATGGTGGGGAGAAAGAGAACACAATAGAAGGAGGTTACACAGGAAAGAAGAGTGCACCTAAAAGGTACAGAATGGGGATGGAAGGAGGGAATAAGGATGGAGAAGACATTTAGTATGGAGAGAAAGCGAAAGACCAGAGATGTCTAGCCAGGAATTGGAGAGAAGGAAAAACGAAGAAATGGGGGATCAGGAAATGAGGAGAAGAGACTAGGGAAATGGGGGAAAGATAAATATAGGCAGAAGTTGTGGGAGGAAGCAGAAAGGTAGAAAGAGAGGGAGAAGAGGGAGAAAGGAAGTGGGAAAATGTTCAGCTAAGAGCCGTAGGGCGGAGGAAAAGAGGTTATAAAAGAGAGGCAGGAGGTAAAATCAAGAATTAAAAGAGAAAGGAAGCAAGTGCCTAAGCACAGCTGAAAAAGAAAGACATTAGTACTACAGTCAGCCCCACCCTTTCATGGGGCTCAGGGGAGCAGGATCCACATGAAAGTAGAAAATGTGACTATCATGAGCCTTCCCCATGTTTAACACAAAAATTTACCTGTACTGGTGGGGTGGCTGGTTCTGGTCACATGTGTGTCCTGCACTTGCTCACTCACATGTGTGGGGTGGAGGGGGAGAAGGTGATGGGATGGGGAGCAGGAGAGGGAGAAAGGTGACACCCATCCCATCCCTCCCCTCCACACACAAGTAAGCAAGTGAATGAATGCACACACCCTCCCATCTCCCTTCTGGAAATGGGAAAAGTTATCCCAAAAAAGTCGCTGCGCTGCTCCTTCCCCCTTCCTCTTCCTATTATTATTATTATTATTATTATTATTATTATTATTATTATTATTATTATTATTATTATTATTATTATTATTATGCCATCTTATAGTATTGTATTCATCAACTCTGAGGGAGCAAATAGGCAAATCCATATAGTGGCAGAGCTTGGAGTGTGTGGAGAGGCAGTGGGAGGGGCCGCTGTGTTGGGGGCATGGCCAGGGCATGTGGGGGCATGGCCAAGATGCACGGGGGCATAGGTTCGGGCTGGGATGCCCCAAAATCATTGCTGCCTGGGGCAAAATGTCTCCCCCCGGTCCCTATGCGACTGGATCCATATTTTCCCACACTAACCATCTCCCAATTAATTTTGGTGTGGTCTACCATCTTAGAAATTTTGAGAGTGGTGTGACGAAGGAGTGGAGTTGCATGAGATCCTGAGGTCTCTTTTCCCCATCCTGAAGATTGGAAGATTGGAGCAGAGAGGCCACACCTTGAGATTCAGAGGTAGATCCTGAGATTTGGAAACCCTAGTTACCACTGAAAACAAGTACAAGCAAAAAGAGTTCCAAACAACAATAGTTTTTCTTCTGTAAACATTTCCACAATGTCTTTTATTACAATTATATATAGTATAATGCCTTTCATTGTAATTTCATTAATGCAACAAGATGCTGACAGCAAGATTGTTAAACATCTTGATTTATTCTCAATTCAGTTTTTGATTGCCATCATGTTTATGTTCAGCCTTTTCTAGTAATCTCAGGGTCTCTGACTATGCCTATACCACATTAAAAGTCACTTCTTGGTGGGGTAACCTAATAATTTTGATATAATTAGCAAGATTAAATGGGCTGTTTCCTATGTAAGGGAGGTAACAGAGAAGTTTTTCATGGAGATGTGAAGATATGAAAGACGTATTGTTGGCCTTGGTAAGCAAACATTCTTTTTTCTTAACACTTTAGTTACTTAAATAGTAACTATTACATGAAGGAGTATAGCATGGTTCAAATGCTAGCTATGTTGCTGTCTCACACTCAGTTGTGGGTGTTGAGGGACCAACAAAATGGATGAGAGGGAAATATCTCATACCACAGTCTTGTGGCTTACAGCATCCAGAACATTTTAAAGTAAATAACAAGTGTTGGTTGTAGTTAATTCAATAAAAGTAAAGGGTCACTTTTTTAAAAAAATTGTAGCTCTAAAGGCAATATCTTTAGGGATCTCACAACTATAGCTGTAACTAATTACTTGTTAAAACTAACTTTCTCAGCTCTGGGCGACTATACACAAATGGCTACAATCCTGCATTGCACTGGCAGGCATAAAGTTCCACCAAGTGAAGTTACATCTTCCCCCCCTCTACGTGTTTGATCTTCCCTTTTTTTTTTTTTTTGGCTGGGCACCCCACTGTCAGAGTCCAACTCCCTGCCTGTGCCTCTCTGCCAGCAAGGGAAGGGAGATGAAAGTACTTGCCCTAAAGGAGGAGGTAGCGGGGAGTGTCCAATACAAAAAACAAGTGGAAACACTGGACCAAGCCAAGTCAAGGTTAAATCTAAAAGGTCCAGAAAGCCGAAGGTCCATCCAGAGGGGTTGAGGGAGCCAGGTCATGAGGGCTTACGTAGTAATTTGCTACAAGCAAACAGGAAGCCACACTGACAGACTTAAATAGCCAATGAAAACAGGTGTTACTGATCATTGTTCTGTTTCCTTAATCTAGCCAAAATGGCTTCCCTCTGAGCTGTTCGTTTCTGTCTCTTCTGTGATTGGCAGCTGAGGGGCACAGATGACTGTGATTCCTCCAAATCACTGCTGGTTCTCTCTCCCTCTGGAGCTGGCCGGGGCAACTCTGCCTCACTTGTCTTTCAACTGATAGGGGTGTTTGCAAGCTGGTTTGGTCTATCATTGGCTCTGTTCCTGGCACAATCAGTTGCTCCTCAACCTCTGAGCCATCATCTTTCACACCCCATTGTCACTATTCAGTGGCCAAGTGAGCAATGCAAGGGCAAAGGTTGAGGGAAAAACTGACCTGTTCTTGTAGCCACCCTTAGGAAAATGACAACATCCTCCTGGACCTCCCAAAGAACAGTGGAAGAAAAGAGTTGCGTTTTCTTCACACAGGTAGCTGCAGGAATGAATTCAGCCAACTGCCTGAATGTCTCTTGTCCTCCCTGAATCCTTCCCAGCCATAGAATGGCCATGATGAGTGGCGCCCAGCCAGAAAACAGGTGGGTGGTTCTAGGAGGTAGTCACAATGGATGGAAGAGCTGGATTCCTCCATTTTATTAAAAAGGTTGCATACATAAGCATATCCACATATGCCGCTAAAAGGGTGCAAATGAAAATATAGAATGAGCTCCCATACTTCCTACAAGGACTTCTCAATTAACTTCAACAGAGGGGGAAGCTTAACATTTTAGAGTTCATGAAACTGACTCCTTTGGAGAACTCTGGGATCCAATGCCTGGAGAATGATGCCCAGGATTTATTTTTATTCTTATTTTTAGTGCCAGAACTAAATGTAACCTGGGGCATTTCATTCCTGCAGTTTAGTTTACAGCAGGATAGCTCTCCAGTGACTGTGCTGGTTAAGACTGCTGGGAGCTGAAGGCCAACATCTGTCACCTTTGATTTGGCAAGTGCACATGAAAAAAGATTACACAGAAGTGATTTTGTCGCTGCTCTTATTAAACAGTTGGGTGTCAGAAATCCTTAGGGATCTATTGTAAATCATCCACAGATCTACCAGAAGAGCCAAATCTACCTTCTACTGAACCCTACCCTAGATTCTGCACGTGGAGTGAAGTCTATAAATTTCCCATTCACCTGCAAAACATCAGTTCATTCCATTTTCTTTTACTGCAGTGGTTCTCAATCATTGGTCCTCCATATGTTTTTGACCATCTCCCAGAATCCATGATCACTGACCAGAGGCTTCTAGGAGGTAGAAGTACAGAACAGCTGGAGGATCAAAGGTTGAAAAGTGCTTTACTGAGGCCCTTTTCACACACCATTTCCCATGTGAAATGGCCATGGAAGCGACACGGAATCGCGAGGACGGCTCTGCATGATGTCCTTGTGATCGCGCGTCGCTCCCATAGTGATCACGCAGCAATTGCTCAGTATATCATTTTTTGGCTCTTTACCGAAAATGATGTGAGATTGTGCATCCCTCCCGCATCCCTCCCACGTTTACCTTGCATGCAGAACGTCAGGAAGCATGGCCATCGCGCTTCCTCCCCCAGCGCAGCCTGGGAAAGTACCCAGCTGCACTGTTGAAGGAAGGGGCAGAGCACGGAATTGGTGCAGAGGGAAGCGGAGGGTATGTGATTCCCTCCCAGAGGAGGCTTTTCACGCGATCCCCGCGTGATGCCAGTGGCAGCAGGTAAGGTGCAAAACGGGCCTGAGTCATCTCATTTCCATCTGCATCCCTGAAAGACTGGAAGAGTAGAAGGACAGAAAGGATGATCTGTGAGAATCCCATTCCTTTGGCCTTCTTTTCTTAAAGTATTTCTAGATGCAGCCAGATCATTATATTTACCTCACAATCTTACCTACCTTGCTCTTCAGCCATAGCCCTTTCAGCCAAGGGAACTGAGATCTGTTGAAAAACTGATTCACTCTAAGGAAAGGATATGAGAAAAGAGACCTCCACATTATTATTTTAACCTTCACTCCCCTTGTGAAAGCACAGGACAAGTAATTATATTCTTATGGCTGCTGCTTAGTTCATAGTTTCTCGGTTGATGACAAGTTACAGGCCTTTATTATGTCATTTCTTCTCAACAGTTTGCTTGCATCGGCTCATCCACACTGCCAACAAATCTCCCAGAGATTTATTGCTAACTTGCTGGTCAGCTGTCAACCCAGAATTAAGTGAATGCCTTCAGTATAACCATATGCAACATAAAACTGCCAGTATTTGGGAATTTCCTCATACAAAGAATTCTGTGAAAGATTTGTGTTGTTGGAAGAAAGTAGAATCTATGTACTTGCACTTTCCCTCCCAGCTCACTAAGGTCTCATTCGCATAACACAATTATAGCAGTTTCAGCCCACTTTAAATGACACGGCTACATAGTTTGTAGTTTAGTCAGGCACTAGAGCAGGGGTTCTCAACCTTTGATCCTCAAGCTGTTTTGTACTTCAGCTCCCAAAAGCTTTTGCCAGTTTGGCCATTGATGTCAGATTTTGGGAGCTGAAGACTGAAACATCTACTGCAGTCCACAGCTGAGAAGTTCTGCATTAGAGCTCTCTGGTACAGATCTTTAAATACTACACAAAACTACAAATTCCACGATTCCCTAGAATGGAGACATGGGAATTAAACTGGTATCAAAGTGCTATAACTGTTGCAGGGAGATGTGAGTATCTCTCAGTTTTCCATCTTTCACAAGTGTTGCCACATGCTGCAACACTTGTTTTCTTGCGTGAAATACCCACACTAAAATGCTCTATATATTCTTTCTGTCAGTGCCAAGCAAAAGTTTATGAGGCTAAGCACCATTTCAAAATGCTTTCACAGTTTGCCAACTTCATTGAGGGTGCCTTCAGGGTGGATATGAAAAATTCTCATTCTTGGCTGCTTTGATAAGCAACTCATGCCACCTTCCTGACGCTCTTGGTCATTAGAGATGGGACAAATTGCTGCCAGAAGTGTACAAAGGATTAATTTACTGGCAAGCTTATGGATCCCTAGGTGTGCAGGGAAGAGAAAGTATATGTGCTCAGAACTTGGGCAAATGACTTGGGACTACAACTACCAGAATTCCCCAGCCACTGCTGCCATTTTTTTTCCTTTTAAACAAATGACAGATGTTTGACATCATCCCATATTGGCAGTGTTGCCTGTAGTTCTCTCTCTTTCTTTCTCTCTCTCTGTTCTCTGACTCACCCACCTGTTAATGATACTGGTTCATGGGAGTTCTACTGCATTAAGTAGGGATACTCAGCCTATCCCTTATGGCTGCCTGGCTCACCTACCTTTCTAGCTTCAGAAAGAACAGCTGACCAAGTACAATTCCATGACATATGGGCACCTCTAACAGCTACAGAGATGCATCCTTGCATTGATTTGCCATAATACTGATGCCTGGGGAGAAAGGCCGTACAGTTCAGAAGTAGGCTATGGATGAGGCACAAGGTGCAGCTTCAATTCCCAGCATCTCCAGAAAGGACGGAGAAAGAAAGACTCCTGTCTGAAATCCTGGAACAATACTAGAAGAGGCTTAGTATAAGGCAACTTCCTATAATTGTAGGATGCTATGAAGTAGGAACTGAATCCTTTCCCACCCCATTCATAATGAACCTAAGGGATGCTTTTTCACAGTTTTCTGAGTGTGCATACTCAAGTGTATACTTGCACACATGCATACCCACACAAACAAACGTATGTCACATCCATTAGTAAGAGAAATGCTGTATTTTGGATCATAGGCCATTTCCACCCTACACTGTTACAATGCTATTATTCCACTTTAAACACCCTGTGTAATTTTGGGGTTTGTAGTTTACTGAGGCCAAAGAGCTATTAGGCTGAGCATTCTAAAGGCCCCTCCCTAAACTGCAAACCCCAGGAGTACATGGATGTTGAAAGTGGAATGGTACCATAATAGTGTAGTGCAGAAATGGCCCTAGTGTCAACTGTTGAGCTATCCAAGCCACTGAAACTATTTTATGAATAGCAGTGTGGATAGATCCTTTGAAGTTTGGACTAAAGTCTGGCATAGAAGAACCACCCCTCTGATATGGAAACCAACAGCCACCATTGCTTCAGGCTGGAACACTCTGTACAAATCTTCCCTCCAAAACAGATAATTAGCCCTAAGGCATGACCTGTTTGAAGCAAAAACCAAAACTTTAGTTTCTATGTGGAGAAGAGGGCACACCACATGATTACACTCACAGAGTTACATAGCAGTTGCATAAATGCACCTTGTTAGTCAACTGTGATGTTCCACAACAATGAACAACCAAATGCAATGTGTATCCATGTTCAACTGTGCTTTGTGTGCATTGGCATGCATGCATGTGCAATGCACAGCCATGTCCAATGATGCCATACACACCACTTCTGCAACCTGGAACTGAATGCCAGCATTCCACTTTGGACAGAAATGTCCAATTTATTTGTAGTGAAACTTAGGCTTGTGGAAGAC
Organism: Ctenosaura bakeri; assembly: GCA_948474755.1. Classification (NCBI taxonomy): domain Eukaryota; kingdom Metazoa; phylum Chordata; class Lepidosauria; order Squamata; family Iguanidae; genus Ctenosaura; species Ctenosaura bakeri. The sequence goes on along the minus strand of CAOLHI010000267.1, from coordinate 374,131 downwards.
ACCAACAGGACTCCAGTCAAAGTTTTTCTGCAGTCACCCACCCCATATGTTCTAAGTCATAATATACAGCTCAATTAATGAAGAAGCTACATTTGCTCTATTGCTTGCTATGTTCCTTTCTGACAACAGATGGCACTAGAACTCACTGGAAAAAGGATGCTGCATTGATAGTATCTGAAGATGTTTTGTATGGAGGGATTTAATCTTTGCCTTTTTCTCCTGCTTGCATCTGCCTTATTCACTAACAGAGCACTGAATGATTCTGTTCAGTTCAATTTAGTTATTTAAAACCATAAGTACTTTCAAAGCATTGCTTGCCATGCCTGAGAACTGTATATCTTACATCCTGAATCTAGACAAAGGCCTCACAGTTCACGTTAAGCAGGACAGAACACATAAGAAAGGATGGAAATATGTAACATAGATAATACATATGATATGGGATCAGCTAATTTGGGCAGCTTAGGACATCTTTGATGCTCATGACCACTCCAGCACTGCCAAAAAGAAGCATGTGGAGTTTTATCCATTCTCAAAATTAATCTGAGAAGATTAACCTGAGAATGCAAGTTCTTCTTCGTGGTCTCTCTGCCTTCATACACTAGGAGCTTTAGCGCCTGCGCGGTAGCGTTCGGAAACTTCTAGAGCTTGTTCGCTTGGCGGGAACCCCTCCCCCACGCCGGTACTGCGCATGCTCCTCCCGCCGAGCAACGGTCTCTCCTCAGTTCTTTCTCGTCCGCCGCCGCGTACGGAAGGTTCTTAGTTTGTTCCTCTCACGTCGTGCTTGGCTTGCTGTTTTTTCACGGTTTTACGGACTTTCGGACTGTCTTTGACCTCTCTTTCGGACTCCCCCTTCGGTTTTCGTCTTTTGGATTTCGGAGTTTGGCGTTTCTTCGTCTTATGTCCGCGCTCTTTAAGAAGTGCGTGTCCTGCGGCCGCAAGGTTGCCCTCAACGACGGCCATAGGATGTCTCTTCTGTTTGGGCGAGTCCCACAACATCCGGACTTGCCCAATTTGCAGGGATTTCTCCGCAAACTCTTCGCAACCGCTCCGCGAGAACTTCAAATCTTTTTGTTGGGAGCAGTCTCTGCGGGCGATAGACGAGACCTCCACCTCCAAGATGGCCGACAAGAAGACGACCACGCCATCGACGGTATCGGCGGCTGCCGTTCCGTCCACCTCGTCGGTATCGGGCTCGGTACCGGCGAAAACGCCGATCTCGGCGTTACCGAGGATCCCGAAGCTGTCGGCGGCTGCCAAGTCAGCTAAAGGATCCTCGACGCGAGGAAGGCTGAGGCTCCCCTTACGGAGACGCCTGCAAAAAAGCGCCCTGCTCCGGACGGAGGCAAGGGCAAGGAGAAGGAGAAGAAGAAGAAGAAGGAAAAGAAGCGCTCCCCGGCTGGGGACGCTCAGACCTCCTACTCCTCCTCCTACTCAGCAGCCTTCCAAAGGGCGAGGCGAGTCCGTCGACCTCTCGGAGGATGAGATCGAGGACGTTCCCCAACAGCGCCCGGACTCGCCTGTGGCAGACCCTCCAACCCTGGTGGAGGAGCGCCACCGCCCTCTAGCCGTCGCAGGTCGGCCGACCTGCAGCAGAGAGAGCCCTCTGCTTCTCCGGAGCGGCGTTCGACCTCCTTCAGGTCCCGGTCCCGCTCTTCCGAGCGTCCGGTGGCCTCGCCGCCTCCGAGGGAGACAAGAGAGGAACAACCTCGCTCGTCTGCCTCAAGATACACCTCGGCGTCCTACGTGGCCAGGTACGCGGGGAATCTGAGTGGAGAGAGCGCCCGGCCTCCTATCGGTCCCATTCGCCATCGTACCGGGATCGGTTCCATCGTGGCCCGAGTCGCTGGGAGACCTTCCGGAGGTCCCGGTCACCTCGTCGACAGCGCGAATCGCGCTCGCCTAGAGGGGACGAGGCTCGGTACCGTCGACGCCGAAGCCGATCTCCGTCGGACCGCCGCTCCTTCAGCCGCTCTCCCCCCCCTCGATATCATAGGGCGAGGGAGCCTTCACCACGGTATCGGGCGATATCGCCACCTCCTAGGGTCACGGCGACGGCGACGCGCCCTACGGAGTCGGTGGTGACTGAGCGGGCTACGACGACGTCAGCCTGCCAGACTACCCCGGTCACCACCAAGAGGGTGAAGTCCGTGGTCAGCCATCCCAAGCGGGACGCTGCTGCTACCAGCCCCGCTGGGAGAAGCCTAGGAAGGCAACACCTGCGGCGACTACGAAGGAGCCGGAGAGCGAGCGGCGAGAGGACTCACCGAGCTCGGAGTCGTACGACTCGAGTGCGGAGTCTGAGGTTTTGAGGCGGCCTCCCAGGAGTCTCCTCCGTTGGATTCGGGGACCCGATCCCAGATTCTGCTCCAGAGGACGTCCCCCCAGTTCTCTGCGATGCTGCTCCGCATGGCCACTACCCCTCGGCCTTAAGATCGCCGATGCGGAGCCGGAGGATGCGTCCAGCCTTCTCCGTTTTCGAGGAGAAGCGACCTTCCACGGCCCCGCTGCCTCTCCTGCCCCGGGTATCCAGACTGGTGAAGGCCGCCTGGGATAGACCGGCCTCGGCTCAGCCGATACCGCAGCGGTTAGAACACCTCTACAGGGTGCAGAAGGTAACGCCGGTTATCTATTTAATCACCCTGCACCGAACTCTGTGGTCGTCGAGTCCGCGCAGACGAAAGGGCTCCGGCAGGCAACACACCACCCCGCCGGACAAAGACAGAGTTGGACGCCTACGCAAGGAGGTTCTTTTCGGCTGCCTCCTTGCAGATCAGGCTGTCCAACACTCAGGCTTGCCTCGCGGCATACCTGAAGAAGGTGCTCGATCGCCTGCAACCAGCGATGGAAGCGGTACCGGAGGACATCCGCCAAGCCTCCTCCGTGATCTTCAATGAGGCTATCTCCATCGCTCGGCACCAGATGGCCTCCTCCCGGCACGCAGTGGAGATCGCCTCCCGGGTCATGGCGGGATCCGTCGGCCTCCGCCGCCATGCTTGGCTTCGACCGGCCGACATCCAGGAGGACACCGAAGGGGGTTGAAGATCTCCCCTTCGACGGTGAAGGCCTATTCAATTCGTCCACAGACGAAGTTTTGGACAATCTCGTCAAGGCGAGACTGACCGCAAAAAAGATCGGGCTGCAGCCGGCCACGCAGACCCGCAGGGCCTCCACCTTCCGACCATCCTGGCGACGATCTTCCACCTCGTCGTTCCAGCTTTCGGCCCAGTCTGGACAGTCGAGACCGTCCTCCGGCTCATCGGCCAGACGCACGATCGGGGCGCCCGCCTTCGTCGAAGAAGTCCTCCTCCGAGACAAAGTCTCGGTTTTGACGTGCCTGGCAGGACCCGCCAATACCCACTCTTAGCCTACCATCAGCGCTCGGAGACCGACCGACCCTCGCTCGACACCTAGCGGAGTGGCAGTATGTCACTACGGACTCTTGGGTGCTTTCCATCGTCCGTCTTGGCTACGCCATCGAGTTTCTCGATATTCCTCCTCGCGGCGTTTATTACTCCACGCCGTCGAGTCCGGGCCCTCCTGGAAGAGATCCAATCCCTCCTCCAGAAAGGGGCGATCGAGCGGCTCCCGCAAGAGGCCAAGACCACCGGCTTCTTCTCCAGGTACTTCACGGTACCGAAAGCCGACGGTCCCTCCGGCCGATCCTAGACCTCAGAGGGGTGAACTACTACATCCGCCCCAAAAGGTTCAAGATGGTCACGATACCGTCGATCCTACCCTTCCTACATCGAGGGGACTGGTTCGCCTCCATCGATCTCCGAGACGCATACTTCCATATCGCCATTCGCCCGCAGCACAACGGTACCTCCGCTTTGCAGTCGACGACACCTGTTACCAGTACAAGGTGCTGCCGTTCGGACTCTCGGGCTCCCCAAGGGTCTTCACCAAGTGCATGGCCCCGGTGGTATCCTACCTGCGGACGAAGGGCGCTTCCGTCTTCCCCTACCTCGACGATTGGCTGTTGGTGGCGTCCTGCAAACAGAGACTTTACCACGACGTCCACATGACGTTGTCACTCCTGACCCGCCTTGGTCTACGAGTGAATCCGAAGAAGTCCCACCTCGAGCCGGCGAGGATCTTGGACTTCATCGGGGCGACGCTTTGACTCGACCTCCGCCAGGGCGTACCTACCAGAGTCTCGAGCACAAACTTTGATCCGGGCCGCCGCTCACGCTCGTACGGCCCCGACGTTATCTGCGAGAAGCGTCCAGCAGCTCTTGGGCTACATGGCTGCGACGACCGCTGTGACATATCTCGCCAGGCTGAGAGCAAGACCTCTTCAACACTGGTTCGTCCGCATATTCGACCCCCTGCGAGACGAACAGACACTCCGACTGCAGCTGCCGGGAGACGTCCGCTCATCCCTCCGATGGTGGCAGTCGCGACGCAATCTCATGTCGGGGATGCCTTTCCAACAGCCGACACCGAAGGTGACGGTAACGACCGACGCCTCCCTGTATGGATGGGGTGCCCACTGCGGCGATCTCAGAGTCCGCGACAGATGGACCGACGACGAGACCGCTCTCCATATCAACGCGCTGGAGCTGCTTGCCGTCTGGAAAGCCCTCGGGCGTTCCGCCATGCCGTGGCGGGGCGCACGGTCCTGATTCTGCGGACAACACCACCGCCGTCTGCTACATCAACAGACAAGGTGGGGGCTCATTCCACGACCCTGCTCGACATCGCGCTCGGCCTGTGGGAATGGTGCATTCGCCTGCACACGCATCCCGTGGCGGTTCACCTGGCCGGGCAGGAGAACACCACGGCAGACGCCCTCAGCAGGGACACCTCATCCCATCACGAATGGTCTCTCTCCGGAGAGGCGTTAGACTGATTCGGGACCGCTGGGGCGAACCATCGATCGACCTCTTCGCGACCAGGGAAAACGCGAAGTGTCGCCGATTCTGTTCCAGAGCGGGCCACGATCGTGCCTCCCTCGGGACGCTTCCAGTTTCCGTGGACCGGGGGAAATCCTCTACGCGTTCCCGCCGTTCCCGCTGCTCGGCCGGACGATATCGAAGATCCTCGCCGACCGAGCCGACGCGATCCTGGTAGCCCCGTACTGGCCGAGGCAACATTGGTTCGCACCCCTGCTACAAGCCGCGCGAGACGACCTGCTCCGGTTGCCACCGACACCGGACCTGCTCTCCCACTCCGGCGGCCGAGTCCTCCATCCGGACCTGCCACGCCTGGCCCTCCATGCCTGGAGGATATCGCACTAGACGATCCCGTGCTCGGTACCGTCCTCGTCGCGGCCAGGAAGGAATCCACCCGTCGCAACTATCAATACAATGGCGACGCTTCCTGACCTTCGCTACGCGAGGAGTGAGCCGGTATCGCCCGCGGGGCTCTCGACCGTCCTGCACTTCCTCCTGCACCTCCGGCAACAGGGCCTGGCGTTCCATCCCTGAAGGTGTATCTCTCCGCGATCGTGGCATACCAACCGCCACGATCTGCTGCCTCGGCCTTCTTCAGGAACGATACCGTTAAGCGGTTCCTGAAAGGACTTCATCATCTCTACCCGCCGGTATCGCCGCCGCTACCGCCGTGGTCCCTCTCGCTGGTGCTCTCGCAGCTGACGAAGCCGCCCTTCGAGCCGATGGCGACCTCGGATGACAGGCTCCTGACAATGAAAACTGCCTTCCTGGTAGCGGTGACCTCAGCGAGGCGAGCGGGTGAGATCACAGCTCTTCGTTCCGATGAGCCCTTCACGGTCTTCCACAGGGACAAGGTGGTCCTGAGACCTGACATCTCGTTCCTGCCAAAGGTGGTGTCCAGTTTCCATCTCAACCAGGATATCATCCTGCCTGCCTTCTTCCCGAACCCGACGACACCGTTGGAGCGGTCCCTCCACTCCCTGGACGTGCGTCGGGCATTGGCTTTCTACAAGGACAGGACTGCTTCCTTCCGACAGACGCCGCATCTCTTTGTTTGCTATGGGCGACGTCGGAGGGGCCTAAAAGTGTCCACCCAGCGCTTCTCCAAGTGGGTGGTGAGGACTATTGAACTGGCGTATGAGCTCGCGAGGAAGCCTCCGCCAGTCCTGCTTCGAGCCCACTCCACCAGAGCTGTGGCTACTTCTGCGGCCCTCCTGCGAGGAGTTGACCTGCATGAACTCTGCCGTGTGGCGACCTGGTCCCAACCATCGACCTTCGTGCGCCACTACAGGCTCGACTGCCGGTCGCGCAGAGATGCCCGGTTTGGACGTGAGGTGTTGGCTTCCGTGCTGTAGGACCTGACCCGCCGTCCGACCGGTAAGCTACACAGTCTCCTAGTGTATGAAGGCACAGAGACCACGAAGAAGAAGAACAGGTTGCTTACCTGTAACTGTGGTTCTTCGAGTGGTCATCTGTGCCATCATCACACCGCCCCTTCCTCCCCTCTTTCTCAGGTCCCTGTAGGTTCTACGGCGGACGACAGAACTGAGGAGAGACCGTTGCTCGGCGGGAGGAGCATGCGCAGTACCGGCGTGGGGGAGGGGTTCCCGCCAAGCGAACAAGCTCTAGAAGTTTCCGAACGCTACCGCGCAGGCGCTAAAGCTCCTAGTGTATGATGGCACAGATGACCACTCGAAGAACCACAGTTACAGGTAAGCAACCTGTTCATATTTGTAATAATTCCTATAATTAATGTATACATAAACTCTGTTCCATTTTCCAAATATGTCTATGCATTTACATATTACCCACCTGCCCAGTCCTGGGCCATTTCCGCACGAGCCTGTTATAGCACGATGATTCCACTTTCAACATCCTCTGGAATCCTGGGGTTTGCAGTTTCGGGAGGGGCCAGCTGGATTACTCAGAAGTAGGACCACTGTCATTAAGGGGATTTACTTCAAGCAAACGTTTGTAGGATTGCAGCTGCAGTTTGAATCTGTGGGTTGGATCCAGGAGCAGCCTTCTGCAGACTGAAAGCTTCTAAACCAGCAGAGCACTTCTGCTGGCAGATAAGAGGAGGAGATTATGTTTGCTGAATTCCCCCTCCTCCTACTTCCCCCTTCCAGAAACTCTGCTGTGGAGACAAAGTGGGAGATGGTGCTGGTAGCTCCGGGAAGAGAGTGCATGAACTCTCCTCCCCAACCACAACCTCACACTGAGTGAACATCCTGAGTGGAAGTCTATACAGGAAGCATTCCTGTTGACAAGAGGAAATCTAGATCTCTGGCATTTTAGATTGAATTCCTATCTTTAGAGCAGAACTGAGCAAAGTCATAATGCTGAGATTATATATGCCTCTGTCAGATCTCAGAGTCCTACTGCTAGCCATCTATTTAAAAAAAAAAAAAGGTGGATAAGGCCTCGAGTTTTCTAGAGCACAAGATGAGCAACTATGCAGGGACCAGCAGCCAAATTCCCCCACACACACAGGCTACACCTCTTTCAGCATACCACATCCTGTCACTTCTGGTTGGCATTTTGATAGAGGCTCTGATAAAAAGCAGAGATATATGGGAACATGTAAAATTCTTGGGGTTTAGGGGGGAAATCACCCAAACATTACTCAGGGACAGGTCAAGAAGGAACACAGGACTTTGATATAATGATTAATACATCACTATATTAAATGCAAATGCCTTTAGGAAACTGCAGGTCTCCTATTAAATCTCAGAATGATATTACCAGCTACATTGAAGACCCTAAAGAGCCTGGGGCTGCCATACCTTAAGAAACTTCTCTCCCAACATACCACTTGTCCAAGGACTGAGTTCTCCTGGAGGGCAGATTGCCTTACTAGTGTGAACAATCCACAGCATGAAGAAGTGGGAAAAGCCCTTCTTTGCTGAGTGGCACCCTGGATGCAGAGTATGCCCCCCTTAGACTGGGGCTTATGCCGGCCTTCGTTCTGGTGCCATGTAAATACACAGCTTTTTATCAAAGCATTTGGGACCTAATGATTTTGTACATTCTGTGCAGATACCTTGTTTTCAACTCTGGTACTCATTTAAAACCATTAAATTATTGAATTGTCTAATGCTTTGAGACTACTTGGATTAAACTTTACTGTTTTAAGTATTAAATTGAACTCTCTTAAAATCATATTTATTTGTACACCACCTTGAGATCTTGGGATATATAACATAACAGAAATATTTTGATTAATATTAATTAATTCATTCATATTAAGTATTAATATTTAAAAAATATCTATGTTTGGATGCATTAGCTCTGATCCATGTGCCACCAGAACTATAGCCAAAATTTTGCAGCATTTTAAGCATCAGTCCACTAGGGAGTGCAGTGGATTGGAACATTAATTCTCTTGTTCTGGTTTCTCTATTTCAAAATTGTCAAGAGTTACTATATCATTAGCCCCTGGTGTCAAAAGGAAATCACCAATAATGAAATATCTTCACTTCATTGATTTCATTCACTCATTCAGTCATTCATTCATTCTTCATTCTTGTTTTCAGACATAGTATCTCAATGGAAGTTTGTACATTCCCTGGCAGCACAGACATTAAATTGCAGTGCAGCATCTGGGAACAAATGAAATTCATGAAAATGATCTGCATAGTCCAATATTCCGCAGTAGCAAGATATGTACACATTAAACAGTAAGTATAACCAATAATCTTCAATGGACAACCTGTTTTATTCTGGGGATGGTCAACCCCAGGGTTTGGGGGGCAATTTTTGGTCCTCTGGACCATTTTCAGATAGACTGATTTTTAGATTAGGACTAGGAGGGACCAGGGTTCAAATCCATGTGACCTTAGGGAACTCATATTCTCTCAGCCTCAGAAAGACAATGGCAAACCTCTTCTGAATAAATCTTGTCAAGAAAACCCTATGATAGAATTTTCATAGGTTGGAGTCAACTTGAAGCACATAACAACAACCACCTTTCAGAAGCCATCCAATCTTAGAAACTGAAAACAGAAATGACTGGATGTTGCTTTTGTAAAAAGCTCTTGATCTGGGGCTTGCGATAACAAAACAAAACACAGCAGGGTAGAACTTTAGCTGTGTATTCCTGCAGGGCAAAGAGCTGGACTAAATGGCCCTTGTGATTCCTTCCATTTCTATGATTTATGATTCTAAGAGCCTTCGGAAGATGATTCTCCTTTCCTTCCATTTTTTCATCCCTGTTCTTTTTTCTGAGTGTTTTTTCTCCAGGCTTTGGTAGGTGGAGCAGTCCAGCAACAGAAATAAAGTATATAGCCCATGACTCATGTGATCCTTACCCCCAACTTAATCCTTTTTCAGGTTAAGAGTACACTTTGCTACACAATAAATCTTTGATTTCTTCTACTTTCACAGCCTCTCTAAAGCAAGGGGGTATAACTGTGACCCTCTAGATGTCTTTACTACAACTCCTATAAACCTCCACCATTGGACATTTGACTATGATTAATGGGAGTGGTAGGGCTCTAACATCCAGAAGATGGCAACTGTCCTTCTCTGTTCTAAGGGCTGCTAATCCATGCAGAATGAATGCATGGAACTGGACCACTCTCCCTTCCTCTTGAGACATTCACCCAAATCTGATACCAGAGTCAGTATCACCAGGCACCTGCTAAGCCTCACACCTGTGCAAGGGACCACCTTCAGCCCTCTTGGTATTCTCCTGCCACCTTGCTATCACTGTTGTTTTGCCTGCCTGGCACATACAAGCAGTGACCATACTTCACAGATGAAAACTGGGGCCCTTTTCACATGGCATTTTCCATGAGAAAGAGGACCTGGAGTGTTGCATGATTGTAAGGAGCGATCTGCATGACACACTCACAATTGCGTGATGCTCCAGGGGCCAGCAGGGGCCGATCGCGCACCTTTTCATTTTCAGCTAGAAGCCAAACATGGTGCGTGATCGCACATTGCTCCCGGCCCCTGTGTGCATTTACCCGGCGTATGGAGCCTCCGGAGCTGCGGCGGTTGCACTTCCTGCCCCAGCACAGCCTGGGAAGGTCCCAGATTGCACTGCCAAAGGAAGAGGTGGGAATCTCGCACGAGCAGGCAGCTCATGTGGAGCTGAAGGACCCCAGATGCGAGATCCTCTTGCCAGGGGCTGTTCGCATCATCCCCGCACTCCAGTGCCAGAAGATGGTAAGGTGCGGAAAGGGCCTGGGGCAGGAGGGGCCAAGCAACATCAGAGCATGTTCAGGATGGCAAAAGTTACTAATAAGGAAGAGCCAGAAAAAACCAAGAGAGGCTGCAACGGCTTGCTTTTACTTGAAGCTACTGGGAAGAGAAAGCTTCTGCCCCTCCTCTTCTCCATTTTCCCCTACAGAGTGAATTGAGTGCAAATTACTTTTACACTTTGAATTCAGTTTGTATCAACTGAACTAAGCTGAGGACAAAGGAAGAGAGGAAAAGAGAGAGCAACCAGGACATTTTAGGAGCAGCTGAAAAGGTGAGACAACAGAGGATTAATTGGAAAGGTTTCTGCAAAACAGTACAGTTAAAGAGTGTGAATGACAAGAGAGAGAAAGAGAGAGAGCAGCTTCCTTCACTTGTCCTGAAATCTCCCCTTGGGCAGTCAAATACACTGCAGTCAGAACAAAAGACCATGTAGGCAAGAGGAACCAAAATGAAGAGATACCAGTTCCACTAAGGGAGGAGTCCTTGGAGGTCATCTTGCCCAAGGGCCCCCCAGAACTAAGAAGGCATAACTGTACACAACTCAGATATCTGAACACAGATACTTTTCCCCAGGTTCCAAAAAACCTGTTGGTGGCAGTTGGCCAAGCCAGTGAGTGTCAACCAACTGCTCACTATGCAAATTCAGTGTACATTCTTTGTACTCAGTACCTGGTATCTCCACAAGTAAGGCTGCAAAAAACTAAAACTCAAAGAGCTATTTCTATTCAGTATACTGAGCTAGATTGACCAGTGGTCTGAATTGATACAAGGCAGCTTTCTAGGTCTTCAAGTTTTGGCCACTTATCTTTGCACTGTATTAAAAAAAATGGAAAGAAAACTTCTCCAGTCATTTCTCTTCTTGTTTCTTCATCCTTGATTGCTTCTTGTTTAAAACAAAATGTCAAAACCTAATGTTCCCTAAAGGCTTCTGAGTGGTTTCATAACAGAAGAACTGTTTCATGCAATTTCCCCTTTTTCTTCATAGTTAAACAAAATTAGGCAAATCTGATAGGTGCTACAGATTTTTCAAATTCTCTCTCTCTCCCACTTATCTGTCTAATCACAAATGGCTCATTCCTAAAATGTGTTGTACTGGCCATTAAGTACAAGAGGGAGATGCCTTGGTGGTTTTCCAACTTTTCTCACAAATTGTCCAGGCCAACTGTGGGATGATGGAAGTGTGCTGATAGGAGGACGCCTGGTTGGAGAAGGCTGTTCTAGAACAGTCGTTCTCAACCGATAGGCCTCCATGTATTTTAAACTTTAGCTTCCAGAAGCTACTATAGCCTATCTTCACAGATTCCAGAAGCCCAAATCAAAAACATCTGCAATTATAAAGATTAAGAATGACTACTCTAGAACATACTCATGAACTGCTACCAAAAGATGGCAATTCCTATGTTGATATGAAGAGGATTTCTTCAAGACCAAAAGCTTAGAAACCATTGGGGCACATCTTCTGTAGTAGCAATACAGCATCATAAACAAAGGTATTGTGCTGGCACTGTTGGGGGGGGGTTTGACACCAATGCTGTGATTAAGAATCAGGATGCCAGTAGGTTTAAATCTGTTGCTTTGAGGATCAAGCCGACAATATCTTTTTTCCTGCACTATTGACAGACTGGACAAAGTTCCACATACTAAATATTTGTGCAGTCAAAATGAGCAAAGCAAACAATCAACAGGAGTAAAATGGCATAGTTATTCGATGGAGACTCAATGGGCCAATTGTAGTATCCTACTGCTGGCAATTAAGCCCATAAGGTCATGCTAAAACATCCCTCTCGTCACAGTCTGTGAATAAAGGAGGATTCCCTGTTTTTGCCATGGGCAAAGTCAGACCATCATCATCATCATCATCATCACCGTCATCATCATCATCAGGCATTTTTCCAGTTCTACCTGGAAATGCTCGGGGGACTTCTGCATGCAAAATATGTGCTCTACTGCTACCGTAACTTGCAGTATTCCATCTGTGACCCCAAGTGACTGGGACAGAGCACAAAACCCAAAACTGAGTCAACCTCAGCAAATAAAAGTAGGTGCAATGGAGCATCTAGGACAGCAGCGGAGAGTTGCCAGAGTCTGACGGCTACACCATCTCCTTGCAAGACCCTGGAAGCCACTCCCCTTTTGACACACCCCAAGTTGGGGCTCTAGAAAAATGCCTCTCAAATAGCTCGTAGCACTCCTGCTCAAGCCTCTGGGCCTTTTTCGGGGATCCCTCACATCTGGGTTTTTAAAATGTGGTGGGCAGGCTGAAAATATCCCATATGCAGTAAAAGGCTCCATAGCATTCTTGGAGGCTTTAGGGGTGCTATGGGCCATTAGGAGATCAAAATGTTTTTTTTTCCCCAGGAAGCCCATTCTCAGTTGTGCTGGGGGTGGGGGAAGAATCACAGGAAAGGGCATAGAGACCCTTGTGGCCCATCAAACAGCTTGTGGGCCATGTGTGGACCATGGGATATATCTTACCCATCCCTGATCCAGGTGAATTTAGATTCAGGACTTAATGATCTTACATGTAGTTAAGTCAGAGCATGGAAAATTACATTACTTGGATTAAAATTCTCAGCCCCCACAGACAGCATGGTCAGAAGAACCAGGGTGACACCTGCAACTGATTCAAGCATAGGAAGCTATCAGATTACTGGTCCATGTGGCTCACTATTGCCTATCCCATTGTTGCTTAGCTGTGATCTCTGACCATTAGCCATACTGATTAAGGCTGATGTTAGTTGGAATCTGAGAGTATACAAAGAGCATCATCTCCCCCTCTCTGGTCTATAGTAACTTGCAGAAACTCCCTGAGGTACCTCCCTTCCCTGGAGGTAGCAGCAAGAGAATATAGGTCTGTTTGCATACAAAACACTGAATTATAGGCCTTCTTCTGTGCCAGGTTGGTACTTTGAAAGGGTTGGATCCAGAAACGCACTAGGCAGAATTCTGTTCATGTGAAGCTCTGCTGGAATAAAGAGAAAGGAAGCTATATTTGCCCATTTGTTTTTCCTCTACAGACCCTGGTGCCCTGTGAAAGCTTCTCAAGTTTGATGGGGGGGAATATAGAACCACATGATAACTGGCACAGAGGGAACATTCAAACTACGGAATTAAAGAGCTATGATTTCACTTTAACTGCCATGGCTGCATCCTATAGGACCCTGGAGTTTGTAGTCTGGTACAACATTAGAGTTCTCAGGCCAAGCATTCTAAATGCATAGTAGGGGGTTGGACTGGATGGCCCCTGTGGTCTCTTCCAACTCTATGATTCTATGCTTCTGTGCCTTTCTCTAAACTGCAAACCCCCATGATTCCATAGGAGGCACCGTGGCAGTTAAAGTGGAATCATAGCACCATAACCCTGGATCCAGGATGTTGCAGAGGGAAGGAAGAAATAACAAAACAAAACAAAAAAAATTACATGTCATCCTCTAGTAAGAGTCTTTACAGAGACAATTCTGCATCCAAGCTGAAGTGTTCACATTAATGCTGTGCAATAGGCTATCCCAGGTCATTTCTCTATTTGCTCTTAAAAGCAGTTTTAAAAAGAGAGTGTGAGAGAGCATGTGCTTCTGCTGACTTGAAAACTGTGCATTTTGCTTTTGCTCATTGCTGTCTAAGTGTATTAGATCTACTGCTGTCAAGGCTCGAGTGGAAACACATTTTCATAAGTCGAAAATGTCTGCCTCTACAAATATTTGACTAGGAAGGGTAATTGGCTATTGTGGAAAGTTGCCATCTGTTTATTGGGCTTTCTGGTACTCTCTGCAATATGCAGTCCATCTCAGTGAAAAAACTGCAACCTAAATTCACATAGAGATTAACACTTGATTGGCACAACATTGCACCAGCCAGCAAACATTTTAGACACTTTTTTCGCCCTCTCCAGCTGGGTTAATTTTAGATTGCAGAGGAAATATAAGGAAAATTTGCAAAGGAAACACTGGAAATGGAGCTGTTCTTAATCGGGAGCAATTGAAAAAGTAGTACATTTTGCCAGTACTGGGATGGACGGAACTGTAGAAACTTAAGAGCTGGAAGGAACTTCATAGATTACTGTGTCCATGTCTCTGAGGAAGCAAATATTGTACCAAAAAGATATCCTGGAATATTTATCTATACATTTCATCATTACATTCCTCCAATAAGAGCAGGTTGGTGCACATGGTTACCACTTGACACTCCCACTTTATTCTCACAACAGCCCTATAAGGTATGACAGTTTGAAAGATAGCACCTAGTTCAAGGTCACCAGGTGACCTTGCTATTAGAGCAAGGGTTTGAAATGAGATGCCCCTAGTCCTACTCCAATTGTCTTTTTTTTCTTTCTTCGTGCTCTTTTTTTTTCTTTTTTCATGCTGCCTTCCCCATCTTAAGTGTCAGAAAGCCTTAAATATATGGGTGAAATGAACCCAAACAGATCTTTCCATCAAGCTGCTTACTTTGAGTATTCTATTAACCTAGGGTTAGTGCCAGGCTTCAGCTTCTCAATTTTTTTTATTTTTTATTTTTTCTGAATGGTAGATCACGGCTCTGGGACATCACAGGTGCTGTCTTACTAGAAGAGAGGGAAGGAACCTCTAGCCCATGGAAGATATGGGTTCTCCAGCCTTATCTCAAAGCTCTGCCCCCTGCCAGGCAGAAGGCTGTATGATCTCCACCCAATGATCGGACGTTGGAAGAATCCTCAGACAAGGACAAATCTTAATCCATGGTGCCAGGGATATCAAAGACCCTGGACTCTGGTGGGCAAGGGGTGATGAATCCACCAAAAATGGGAAGCTTTGTCCCACTGTATCTAGACTACACTTTTATAGCTGATACCACTTTCATGACCATGGATTTCAGGTGGCCAGTGGATCTATTATTACAGGAGCAGTGAATCCATTTTCAGTCCAGTCACTCATCCCCAGCTGCCATAAAATCATTAGTAGATTTTCTGTCCCCACAGCAATGGACCCACTGGTTGCACCTGCTCTGCTACAACGATCTAGTACACTCCCTGAGTTACAATTCCTAAGGCACCCTTAGTGCCTTGGTATGTCACCAGGTAGCAGGGTTGCCAGGTGTTCCTTTTTATAAAGGTTGTCTTTTGTTTGAGTACCCAAAGCCTTGTCCTTTATAGGATTGCCAGGTGTCTTACTGTAAGGGATGCCTTTTATTTAAGAGCAGGAAGGCTTTTACTTTGTGTAAATTAAACAGCATGCCAAAAATCCAATATTTTGTTCCTGCTCCTGTTGTTGTTGTTGCTGCCCCTTTAAAAAAGGTTAGGCCAAATTGCGGGAAGAAGTAAGTGTGTCTGAAGTCCACCTCCAATAGAGATCATTATACTTTCCACCCCTTCTCTCTGCCTTGTGTGTGTGTCACTGTGTATGCATGTATGTGCCTTCAAGATGCCTATGGACTTATGGTGACCCCATGCATTTCATAGGGTTTTCTTAATCAAGAAATATTCAGAGGTGGTTACGCCAGTTCCTTCCTTTATAATAGAGCCTCATATGCATTGGTAGCCTCCCATTCAAGTACTAACCAAGGCTGACCTTCCTTAGCTTCCAATATCAGACAGGATCTATCTCCCTTTGTGGTATTTAGGCCTCCTCTGCATTAAAGCTAGTGAATGAACACTCTTGCAGCTATTCAAAATTAGTGAGATTGCAGTAGAATCATAGAATCATAGAGCAGGAAGTGACCACAGGGGCCATCCAGTCCAAGCCCCTGCTATGCAGGAACCCACATCAAAGCACTCTCAACAGATGGTCACCCAGCTTCTGCTTAAAAGCCTCCAAAGAAGGAGACTCCACCACACTCCATTGAGGCAGTATATTCCACTGCCAAACAGCTCTGACCATCAGGAAATTCTTCCTGAGGTTCAGGTAGAATCTCTTTTCCTGTAGCTCAAATCCACTGCTCCTTGTCCTAGTCTCTGGAGCAGTGGAAAACAAGCCCGCTCCCTCCTCGACATGACATCCTTTCAAATATTTAAACATGGCTATCACGTCCCCTCTTAACCTCTGCAGACTGAACATACCTAACTCCCTAAGTCACTCCTCATAGTGCATGGCTTCCAGACCCAGTAGGGTAAAATGTTATTTGGTTTAGACATAGACACTGCCTTTTGTCCTAACAACAATAGCGTGGGATGGATTAAGATGTAAAATAGATTAAGCTAGGAGGCTGCAGAGCTGGAAGTAATCCCAAAGTTCAGCTAGTTCAACCTTCTGCCAGCACAAGAATCCACAGCAATGGCATGACTCATTTTGTGTTGATTCTGTCACTCCAACTCAAATAGAATAAAGTATTGTAGAACTTGGAAAGCTGCAGAAAAGGTGAACCAAAAATATTTTCTTTACAAGGAAAAGTTAAACTGTTTGAGAGTTGAGTATTACACCTAAAAGTCAAGTTGCATTGTTTCTCTGAGTGTGGATATGAGTGTAACTGTTGTTGGAACTGAGTACCTGTTGTTTTGGACATTCCAGGGTCAAATGGGTTTTTCAGTTCCATACTCCAGAAATAGATTTTCTGTAAATCTAACCAAGTCTGAGATTCAGGTTACTTTGAATTTTAATCATAGTTGTCAAGCATTTTTGATATGATTAAAACTAATTCATTTTAAATTTATATTAAAACTGTGTTTTCATAAACAGAGATGTTTGTTCATGATGTAATTTATGTTGATGAAAATATGGACAATAATCTGATTTTACAGAGAAATATACAGCTAAGTTAACTTTTATTTGATACTAACGTATTTACCCGGCGTTACCCAGGATTTTATTTTCTCATAGGTAACACTTGTTAGAAATACCTTAGGAATTACCTTACCTTACCTTAGTAGATGCTGTTGAAATACACAGATTTGAGATCCTGTGTCTCTAATTCCCCAAACTGTATTGTTCAATATCTGTAACTTTTGTCCATATTGCCCAATCCAGTCTGTATTCAGAGTTGTTAACATGCAGAGGTTGGGTTTGTGAGGGAAGTTGCTGCAAGGCCTCGTCTCCATAGCAACTGGCTTATTCAGAGCTCTCTGACTGAGAATTCTAAAGGGCCCTCCCTGAACTGCCAACCCCAGGATTCTACAGAATCTTCACAGCCAGCCAATCGTATGAGGTCTTCTCACCTCACACAGCCAATCATATGAGATCTTTGGCTGCCTGCCGCAGACAAACAGACAAGATCACTCACAAACTTTGACTTTTATATAGTAGAGATTTAGAGAGAGCACACCATGTTAATGGTGGTCATTAATTTTGACTATCTCTTATTGCTATTTTGAAAACCTGTCAGCCTTACCAGATGGATACTTTGGGAACTGTAGTTCAGCAGAAGGAATTGGAGCATTGATTCTCAAACTTTGATCTTCTTGATATTTTGAATTTCAGTTCCCAGAAGCCCTAACCAGCATGGGATCTGAAGACCAAAAACATTTTAAACACTGTTTTATACAAGACTTGTTACAAATCATCTTCTAAAGACTTCTGGTATGAGCATGATGCTGTATGTACTTTGCACTAGTGATGTTTCATTTTATTAATCTCTGGTGACATGTCGTGGTGTGAATCTCTATTAAATCAGAAACCTGAAGGTTAAATAGAAAAGAAGAAACAAACTGTTGTAAAGCTGCTAGTTCTGAAATAGGAAGGGATGATATACAGTAGGAAAATGCATGGATGTTTCTTTATCCCTAACCGGAAAGTGATGAAGTGTGACTTTGGCCATTTCCACCCTAGACTGTTATAGTGCTATTATTCTACTTTCAACTGTTATAGTGCTATTATTCTACTTTCAACATCCTACAGAATCCTGGGGTTTGCAGCTTAGGGAGGGGCCTCAAAAGCCCCTCCCTAAACTGCAAACCCCAGGATTCTGTAGGATGTTGAAAGTGGAATGATAGCACTATAACAGTTTAGTGAGGAAATGGCCTTTGACAGCCAAATATTGACTTCTGACAATCCAAAGGATTATCTTGTTTCCACTGAAGGAAACAAGAGCTGCTGGCACTTAACACTTAGCATCAGAAACAGCACATCTTGTAGGGAGATTAAGTCTGCAATGTTTTCATCCTATTTTTTTTACTACACAGGAACTGGTGGCCACACTCTGATATGGGAGGGAAATCGGTCTAACAATGTTCACCAGTAAATCAAGTTCTAAAGCTCCATCCTGTTTCTAGTAACCATTAAAAAAGGAACAATTTCCTGAAACTTCAACATGCTAACCATCCAAAATGTTTCAGTGTGCTATTTCCCATTTGGCTATGGTGAGCCAGGGAGGTACAGTGCAGGGTGGGCCACTTGTGGTTTTCCAATGTCATTGGAATGCAGCTCCCGTCAGCTATAGACAGCATAGACAGTGCTGAAGGAGGATGGGAGTTGAAGTCCAACAACTTTGGGGACCACATGTGACTCAGTTCAATACAGGTGTTGCCTAAACTCTGCATTCCAATCCTGATTCATCCATAAATCTCACAATGACCCAGCCACTGTCTCACAGCTTAAAAATTTCAGTGTCTCACTCTTTGCAGTCTAGAAATTTAGGGTGGACAATTTTATTGGGGGACAGAATTTTATTTGCGAGGAAAGGTCCTCGTTTCCTCTTTCCCTGTATCTACACCTCTAAAGACAGCTCTAAAAGAACAGGCTATGTCCTTTATTCCTGACATGTTTCAACAGTACCCACCTTTCAAGAGATATATATTCATGTTCCATATGAAAATCAGTGTTTGGAACCTGCTAATCTCTGTGTGACAGACTCACTCAAACCACTTAATTCATCTTCTTTAAAAAGAGAACAAGAGAGAAAACAGGCCATTTGGATCACTGTTTTGTGATGATCCCAGCTGTGGCCAAATGGATGTGTTCATGTGGACAAGAACCATCTGCTCCACAAATCACTCTTGTGTTTCCGTCAGAGTCAGAGGGTGATGATGACTCAAAGAAATCAGAACATTCATTCTATCAGAAATGTTAAGACCTGTCCAACGATTAAATAGAGAGTAGTCAGCTACTTATCCCTCAGGTGGTAGTTGTCAAAGGGTAGTATTGTCCCCTCTACACACATACACCACATTCTTCCTGCCGAATGTTCCTGGTTGTTCCTTTTTGTTAGAGGAATGATCTACACATGGCTTCTAAACTAGCTTCTGTTGGAAGATATGGTTCCATTGTGGTGCACGGGGCAGTATTTCCCAAATTTCCCAACTAATTTGTGTATGTATCAGTCACCCTGCAACCTTGCTATTCAAATGGTCTGTCTTTCAAGTGAAGCATTGCACTGGGACCAACAGTCCTGTGGTTCCACACAGGAAACAGCAGGAATCCTACAGTTGCTCATGGAGGCTCCCAAGGATCCCAAGAGTTGTCAGTCTTTTCCAGTTCCTGCCACAAGATCTCCCTACAGATAGCTTTTCCTTCCTGATGGTCATGAAAGTACACTGGAATCAAATGGGGTGCTATCTATCTAGCACATACCTTAAGCCCTTAGCCAGGCATAAAAATTCCCACAAGCATCACAGTGTTCTCCCAGTGTCTATAGGTCCTTCAAGCTTTTAAGACATTGTTGTCTATCCATTCGAACTGGCCATAGTTATTACCTTGGATATGTTGGCATGCACCCTGATTGACAGGAGGATGGTTCTCCAATCTGTTTTCATTTTCCCTCTTCCCACAAAATTTTATGACAATAACAGTGATATGTTAGATTATGAGCATTTTAAAGTTGTTAAGTCCCATTAAACTCAATAGGGCTTCTTTTGAATAGGAATGAACAGATAGATCACCCTGTTTGTCTTGATTGCTGTGTTAATCAACAGTCTTCTTTTGCCGATCATAATCTCTTCTGTCATATTTTGTGCTTATTACTAGCATTATTAAGACTATGATTTTAGGTTGTTAGTTTAGGGATGAGGGAGGATTCTACAACCTGCATGGGGGGAAAAGGCAAAGAAAAAGAAAATGTGGCCAGTGAGAGAGCTGCCTATTAAACATTCTTTGAGATTCTTTTTCTTGAAATAGCTTCTTTGGTTGGACTGCACTCCTCACATATTGATACAAGCTGTGCCTGAGAAAGTGTTAAAACAGAGCTGGGAAAAGTTTCGGGGGGGGTCCCTTTCAAAAGAGGTCTTGGACAATTTTCTTTGGTTAGACTGTAACTCATATATGTTATCAAAAGCAGTGCCTGCAGAGGTGTTAAAACAGAGTTGGGGAAGTCTTGGAATTCTACTGTTTAGAGATTGGATATTTTTCTTTGTCTGAACTACAACTCCCATGTGTTCTTAAAAGTAGTATAGTAGAGATATATAGCAGGAACTAACAAATTATAAATTATTAACATTTTATTGCGATATGTGATATAATAAATAGAGGGAACATCAATAATTGTAATCCAGAAAGGAAAGGAAGGAGGAATAACACTACATGTAACATTGCAAAAATTATTGTTTGTTTTAATGTGTTGAAATTTGAATAAAATTATTAAAAAAAAAAGTAGTGTTTTCAGGAACATTAAAAACAGAGCTTGGAAAAGTTTGTTTTCTTCCCCGCCCCCGCCCCCCATTCAGTTCAGAGCCAACCAGAGAAAGATATTTTTCATTGGTCAGACTCTGTGTTTTTTATTTGAATGGCATGTGCTGACCAACAGTGGTTAATGCTTAATCTATTAAACTTAATAACATCATCAGAAACCACCCCCTGTTATATCACCAAGGACTGTCCCTAGGCCTCAAGATCTGGTCCAAAACTCTCAGAGCCTGACCTGACAATCCTAGTCAATATTTAAAGTGAGTAGAGCTGCTGCTGGCATGTACTCACTACTTTCACATTCACATGGATGCACGCACAGATATACACACTATTGTAAATTGAAAATAAGTATGTTTCCTACCATATCCTTAAGAAAGGGAATCCCTTTTATCTCTGGAAAAGTGCTTACCTCCAACAAAGACTATAGATAAGATCCTTCCTTAGTCCCAGAACTATGGAAGGGGAAAGGATTTATCTTCAGTCTGCTGCAAAGATAAGCCCTTTCCCCTCTCTGGGTACTGGAATAAGGAAAGTGAGCAAGAGTGGGGTGGTAGGGATGGAGGCAGGAGACCCCTGTGGTGTTTTTCAGAACAGTGAGCAGGAAGTTCCCCATTCCAGCATTTGATTATGAGGTGCAGCACATGCAGGAATACTGTTCATTCTCATTGAATATAATCTTACACACACACACACACACAGCTTCCTTGCTTGTAGAATGTTCTAGGGGCACTACTGCAGAGTTTCCATTTTCATGAATGTTATTTGCTTTACTCACAGATACTTCCTGTGGGGCATAGGAACAGCAAATTCTTAGTGCGACACCATGAGTCTTCAGCTTCAGTTCTAGCTAACTGTATCTAGAAAATCTTAGCTCCTCCAGATAGTGCAAATGTTTCAAGAGCTTGTAGGATTTGTTGCTGTACTGGTGCCAACCCAAGAATGAGCAACAAACACTCATAAAAAGAAAGGAATAAGAAGATACAGAGAAGACCACAAGAGCAATACTTCTTTTGACCAGTCTGGAAGAACCCTCTTGCTACCTCTGTTTCCACTAGTTCAAACTGCTTTTTTCTGCCTCTCCTCTCCTGCGCTTGAGGGGATTTTTCAAGCCTCTCATAGGCATTTCATTTCATGTCCAAGTGCTTGAGAGAGACCCCGAGCTATCTGGAGACTGTCATTAGTTTCCACTGTTGAAATATGAGCTGATCACCCTGGACTGTTAGACAGCCCTAATTCTAACAAAACGGCTGGTCATTCAGCAGCTGCAACACCAATATAAATCTATTCAGCTGTAAACAATTTGCAAAGTACTGTGCTCTGCAGTTACAGGAACAAAATCTACTTTTAGAAATGATTGTAAGCAGATTTGCTTGTGGTAAGGCAGGTCCTTCAACCTTTTGCGTAAGGAGGTCTTCTGTCTACTGATGTAACAGGAGCCGTGGGCTCTCAGCATTTCTTCAAATTCCTCAGCACATGGTCAAAGAATACACACAGTTCAGGTCAGAACAAATCCTCTTGCTAATTGCCTGGTGAGTCAGAACCAACTCCTGAGATCCAAATTACCCTGCTTGAAGGTCAGCCCTAAGAGTGAATGAAAGAATTTTCAGACTAATGTGGCAAACATTTCTGAGAGATACCTCTCCGTTTCTTAGTACTGGGGTATGCAATGCCACAGTGGAAAAGAAAGGCTCATTCTGTCAAACATGAAGGACCTATAAACTGTCAGTCTTGATTTCCTTCTGTTTCTCCAAACCTTATTCACATTCCGGTTCCACCCATTGTTCATATAAGGTTGCAAGACCTTTTCCTCTTCTTGCACAGTAATCCTGACATTCTTCCCTCATGTATTTTCTGGAAACCCATGCATGTTTTCCTCATCATTTTCCATAATACACATATTTACTTATACACTGTTCCTAATGTATACATTTTGGGGCACGTTTCATCACTGATTGCAACATATTTGCATGTATTTTTAACTGTACACAAGTTAACTACTTACATTTTGTAAATGGTTGCCAGATTCTGCCTTGCAAATTTCTGAGGCAAAACATGCTTTGTCTTACAATGAGTCTTAAAAAGTGGAAACTGGATGGTGTGAGTACAAATCTTAAATCTCAAAAACCAGTAAAAATGTTGCACCTCTACGTGTGCATAGTACCAAGTGTATCTTTCTAAAATACTAAGAAGTGATGATCCACATTTTGTTTTTGTTGTAGTGTAACTTCAAGTTGATTTCAAGTTTCAGCAACCTACTTGTGGGGTTTTCTTGGCAAACTTTATTCAAAGGAGGTTTGTAATTTCCTTCTATTAAGAAGGAAGGCCGTCCTCCAGGCTGTCCTGGTCTCCTAGAGTCCCGGAGTCCTAGTGCAATACCCAAATCAATACATCAGAAGGGCTATATTTTATCTTATGAGTATACTCAAGTGCATCAGCTTTCAGATTATGACTATTTGGTTTGTAAGAACACCTGGATTTGGATCTGTCCCTTAACTACAGAATGTAAGGCTTGATCCTTGCTATCAGACAGCCTTTCCACACTACAGTGTTATAGTGTTATTCCTCTTTCAATATCCTATGGAATTCTGGGGTTTGTAGCTTCCTGAGGCCAAAGAGCTCTCTGGCTGAGAATTCTAAATGTCCCTCCCTAAACTGCAAACCCCAGGATTCCATTGGATGCTGAAAGTGGAATAATAGCACTATAACACTGTAATGCAGAAAGGCCCAGAGTTCAGCAGGAAGAGTAGACAGGGAGTTTTAAACAATCTCAGTTTACTGGAAGTACATAGTAGCCAATAATCCAGTGGTAAGTAAGCAGTGTGTCTGTTTCTACTGCCTAGGCGTCACAAGGGGCTTAAGGTCAAATGAAAGTGTATTTACTGAGACTGCACTCACAGAAAGCGAGGTCACTACATCAGTCAAATTGCTTAAACAGTTCCCTTGCCTGTGCATTATTAACACTGAACACAGTCTATAATTTAAAGTCCTCCAGTTGAGCAAAAGGACATTTTTACTCATTGCCATAACTATCCAGGGTTTGCATTTTCTTTTCATTCATATTAATGCTCCAACATTTCACAGACAAAATGGCTAAGCAACATCATGCAGCACAGGAAGAGGTGGACAAAGGGACCTGCTATTCGCACGGTACTGTGGAAGGAAGATGAATCCCCCTAATGCTACCCATCTGCTGGTAGCTGACCAGATGCTGTGGCGAGTGTTCAGGTCCCAATCCTATTCCGGCAATGGCACTGCTGGGATGGGATCAAGAGGAAGTATTATTGGGCCATAGTGTGGTAAGGGCCTAAGTTGTGGACAAAGGGAGGAAGTGGAAGGAGGAAAGAGTGGGGTGACAAGAGGATTAATTGGGACCATCCCTGCCAAATTAGGACAGTTGGAGGATAAGTAGTTGCTACATTTCATTGCCAAAACTATTACACCCACTCCCTCAAATTTCAAAACATTTGAGCAAAGTGAATCAAGATAGCTTCTCAGCTATTTGGTGATCATTTATATTCACAGGGAAAAAGAAGCCAAAGAGGATACAGAGTTGCAAAGATTTAGCATGTGCTAATTGATCTGTAGAGATGGAAATTTTAAAATGGTGGCCAAAAACTTGCATTGGGAGATAAAGCTTTGTCATAGCAGCACTACAAAACGTTTTCCCCATGTTTCCAAGATTCATCTTCCTTCCTCATGCACCTCTCCTCCAGCACATGCCGTTTGTGGTGAACAGGAGATGGTTGAAAAGTATCTGGCTGTGTTCCTGTAGCCAGGCACACAACCACAATGTCATCTCCCAGAACCACAAAGAACCACCGGGAGGCCCTTGTTATTGCCTTTATCATTGTGTATCTGGCCATAGTTGCATAGCCTGACAATTGTCTGCCATCTCTCACTCTCTACCAGCTGCTATGTGGCTGTGGTACCATGAAAAGATATATGCAGGTGTGAGTTGGACATAAGCCTGTGTACATCACAAATAGACTGCCAGTCAATGTAATATAGGAATACAACCCATGGTTTCACCACATTGCAGAAAGCAGGTGACTTGTGTGACTGCTCAGTCTACTGAACAGGTGCTAACTGTGGCTGGGTCACAGAGGTGTATAATAAATTAATTCTGGCCGTGAGTAAATGCTCCTGAGATGTGTGATAAATTTGTTCTGTTGATGATTTTAAAAACCATATATACTGTGATCTCCACCACTTTCCAACTGAGCAGAACCTTTAGGCGATTGTCTATCCTGAGGCTGTTGAAAGAGAAGGTAGAAGTAACTAGGCCATTTGCTGAGTCTTATTGGGTTTGATACTTCTTCTGGCCAGGCTTTCAAAAAGAAGGCACCAGACATCTTAGAATCAATTGTCAATGGGCCAGTTCCTTCCCTTCCTGGCCAGCTGCCTTCATCAGCTGGCAGTTTCTACATGACTAAAACAAGAAGAGGAATAGATGGACAAGCTGCCTGACACTACATGGGTAATCAGAGTTGTCACAGAATATTTTCAAATGTAGTTGTATTTTTAGGCTATTCCTGGCTGAATGGTGAAAGATGATTTGACAATATTAAAATGGAAGTTCAGGCAAATGTAAGATACGAGTCTGCTATTTCTCATCAGTATAACGCAAAATACAGTTTGGAAAAAACTGAATTGGGTGTAGGGACTCATGAATCAACAAAACTCCAGCTTGCTAAAGTTTCCAGTTTCCATCTCAACAATTTGTTCCAGCGTGAGTCTGTTTCAAATTATTTTTAATGGAAATTTGTGCCTATTTTTGCAGGCATTTTTACTCATTTTTGTGCGCATTTTCGACCCCCCCCCGGGAATAGAAATCTGCTTATGTATCTTATAAAAATGGTCATTTTTCTATGTGTATTGTCCAAACATACACATTTTTGAAACACTTTTTCTATTGTTGGGGCTGAAGTTGCACAGCAAGCTCAGAAGAAGTGGGGCCTGCTGACTGCAGATTGTATTCAGGACTGCTTTGGGTTTCATGAGGTGAAAACTGGATAAATTCTGATCAAATTCAAACTGCGTTTTTTTTTTCCATTTTTTATTGAAAGAAATATAACTTGATAAAATTCAACAAAACAAAAATTTACACACAACCAGTATTTTTAACAAAACCTATAGAGAGAGAGAGAGAGAGAGAGAGAGAGAGAGATGTCCCTCAACATTCACAAGGGCTGGGGCACAGAACCCTTGCAAAAGTGGAAAAATCACGAATACCTCCCACACCCACGATTTCCCTCCAGGGCTCCCCTCTCTCATTCCTTTGCCTCGGGTCCCAGCATTGGGAATGGAGAAAAAAGACACAGTAAAGGACTTATCAGTACTTCAAAGGAAGAAGAACACAGTTCTTCCCTTCTAATTACTTCTGGTGGCCATCTTGAAAAGAGAAGGGTAGGATCAAAAAGAGCACCTGACCAATCATCAGCCATTACACAACAAAAAGTGCAGCCACATAGGAGAGAAGACACACTTCCAGCAGTGGGAAGGTGGCTTTGCTCACCCAAAAAGAAAAAAAACACACTCATTTTAAACACAATCCTGGAAAGTCTAGAGTGAAGAATGCAAGGAATGGGAGGACGAAAATGGAATGGGGAAGCAGCAAGCATGTGCCTCGCAAATAATCAAATTTGCAGAGATCAAACCCGTGAATATAGAGAGAAGACTATATACATTTCTTTTTGTAGACTTCAAGTTAAGATGTTAATCCAAAGACCAACATGACAACTAGATACATCTAGGTTACCTCTGTTTCTATTAATACAAGAAATAAACGGAAACCAATCTGTAATGAAGGAGGCATAATGGAGTTCATTTCTTGAACTGTGAACCTGTTGTGTTAGTTTTTCTCTGAAAGCAAGAGACTACAGCTTCTCATACCAACAGTCCAGATTGTGTAGGCTTTTCGATTTTTGAGCAATCAGGGTATGAACAAAAATATTAGTTTTTTATGAATAAGATTTTGTTTTTGTTTTTCTCTAAACAAAGAGAATAAACCCAGTACTGGTGAAAGTATTTTTAAAAATTTGTTTTTTTTTCCCATTTCATTGAAAATCTCACCCCAAATCTTTGGACTTTGAGACAGCAGCACCACACATGAAAGAAACTATCTATAGCATTATAATTTCTCCAACATTTAGCAGATATTTGCTTATTTATATAACTAAGTTTCAGTGGTGTACTATACCATTGATAAGTCATTTTAAAAGATTGTTCATATTCTAGCTGAAGTTGATTTTAATAGAGATCCTTATTTTGGTTGCTTTCAATTACTCTTACCTTAAGAATAAAATACAGAAGGCACAGACACTTCTGAAATAACATAAATTATTGGAGAGGCATGGTGTTTAATTGCTTTTTGTATTATCTTGGAAAAGCATGATATTTGGCTGTCAGATATGCCATAGTAGCTTTTCTTAACCTGATATACTCCAGGTGTGTTGGACTATAACTCCCACCTTCCCAGCCATGGCCATGGCTTCCAATGGCCATGGTAGCTGAGAATGATAGGAACCATAGTCCTATATATCTGGAGAGACTTTTGGACACAGGTGTATTATATCCTTCTACTTGCTTGAAAACACTCTGCGGGAAATAGAGTTGATTTTGAATGGGAATAAAGGAAATGAAGCACTCGAGCACCAGAATCTCTCAAACAATTGTCTGTATCAGAGCTTTCCAAACTTTTCAAGTTGGTGACACACTTTTTTAGACATGCATCATTTTGTGACACAATAATTCAGTTTTACTAGCAAACCGGAGTAAACTAAACTCTTATAAGAGATGCAGACACATACATAAATTGTAATTTAAAAAGTATGGGGACACAACATAGCTCATTAAAACCTTTCATGTATTTTTAAAAATATATGTTACCACAGTTTCTAGCCTGGACTTGTGGGATATTAGATATCATTTTGTTATCAATAATTTGGCCTACTATACCCCTTTGTTCTCCACGTGCTTGCGAGGCCCCTGGACAAGCTCGCATACAGGCACGGCCACTAATCGCTGTACTATTCCACACAAATACAGGCAGGCCAGAAATAGCCGACCCGCCACTTCAGGAGACCTCAAGGCAAGTACCATATTATGTATGCACGCTACTTACAAAGATCTCCCTGCCCCGAGCAGGAAGCTTGACTAGCCGAATACTCATCTGTCAAGCACTCCGCGTTTGCATACTGGCTACTCTACTGACAATTCGGACTTAATCATGTAAAGTTCTGACCTTTCGGAGACTTTGTCTCCAGCCCGGCACTCATTGTTTTCCCCATGTACGGACTAGCCTATGGCCACGTTTTTCCCCTATAAGAACCCCTGACTTTGAGAGCTTCCTTGGATTGCTCCCAACTTCCATCCCACCTTGCTGCCGCTTTGCTTGGTGAGCCTTCCCCTCAGCTCCACATGCTGAGAAACTTCATATCCACAAACTTCTTCTTCAGACTACCCGGGCTTTGGGACAGGTGTGGCATTACCCATACCAAAAACCTGCTCTAAAAATCCCTCTATCCCACTCCAACCTTTTATTTCTATAGTTCTCTGTGTGGGTGTGTTGCATACACTTGTTTGGCTGTATTTTAATAAAAACAAGAATTATATTTTACTTCTGTTTGCTCCTTGACTCAGCCTGACCCCGTAGACATTGGGTAAAAGATCTCGCCCCATTGCCATGCCTCTCGTATTGCTAGCTTGTGCTCTTTTGACTAATTCTCACCTTTGTAATTTGGAGCGCACTTAGGTGTCCCTCACGGGACCCCCAGAAATCAGGGTAACAGATATGATTTATAAATAATAACATATATTTCCAAGATTGTAGGCAACACACCTACACACTTCAGGTAACACACTAACATGTCGCAGTACTCCATTTGGAAAACCCTAGTCTGTATCATAAGGATGGGGATCATATGACCTTCCAAATGTGTAATACAACTCCCAGTAGCTGTGATCAATCGGGAGGTTACATGATTCTTTCCCATGCCCTTGAACCTGTCATCTCAATGAGATTACAGCACATAACACTGTGTGGCATACCCTGAGCAGTCTCTGAACTGAAACTAGAAGATTATGGACAAAGTTTTGGCTGTTAAATTTGAGTACAACTGTTTTTCTTCATTCACCACTTAAGCAACTCCATTTGCAAATTAGGAGAACGCTTGCTTCTCACCCAGTTTCACTATCACCTGTTTCTTTCCCACCAACTTTATGTACGGTATCAATATCTTAGTGCACATTCACGAGGCACATGTACACACTGAAGAGAGGTTAGAACATAAACAAAGGAAAATAAATGTTACAGTGTAGTTTTTATGCTTTACTGAAAACAGGAATGATAGGCTGCGATTTATTTATTTTTTTACTGTGAGCTTGGATGATTAAAAAAAATGTGATTGGCTGATTTAATGCTAGTTAGAATTCCTGACAAGGCCCTTATCTCCATACTAGCTACTGTAGCTAATGATTAAAATAAAGTTTCCAGTGATAAAATATAGTGAACCCTATTCCCATCATGTTACAGATAACTAGTTTTAAAAGCTAAGTTAACACACTGTTGTTAACTTCGTGCCTTTTGCTATTTCCTTGTAGAGATGCCAACAGGTGGTAGGTTAAGCACCTTCCAGTTTGCTCCTTTCTGAACATAAATTTGTTAACAACTCAATAATCATTGATATGAAGCTATTATTCCCCTTCTGTTGTTGCTGTGTTCACATGGCCACTTCTTGATTGTGCAGTTTGCTTGGGTTCATGATAAATACTCTTTAGGTACCCTCGCAGGGAGGCATTATACACTTAAGGCAACCTGCTTAGTTCATACATGGTCCAAGTCTGGTTGAAGAACAAGCAGCTGGAGAGAAAGAAAGGAAAAGTGCTAATGAGCAAGGCTATCAATGCTACAGCACGCTACAGTTGTCCACATTGTTCTGGCCACAGTTTGAAAATGTTACTTTTTGCACTGTAAATTCCAGAATACCCCCAGCTAGCATGTTTAACTTTTAAAGTTCAGGTACTGTACATCTACATCTCTGTAGAATTTAAAGATAATGTAAAAAAAAAAATAGATCCACAAGAAAAGTCAACAATGCTTGGAAAAGTAGAAGACTGTAGGAAAAGAAGAAGACTGTGCTACAGGTGGATAGACTCAATTGAGGAAGCTGCAGCCCTGAAATTGCAAGACCTGAGCAGACCTGTGAATGTTAGGGAGGTTTGGAGATCTCTCACTCATAGGGTCAGCATAGATTGAAGCTGACTTGCTGGTAATTAACAACAACTGCCCTAGTAAAGAAGGGATAACTCTAGAATCCAGATAGTGGGGATTTAGCTTTCCAAGCAGAACTTTCAATAGGGATGCCACAGTGAGAAGCAGCCATCATAAAGGCTTGCATTGTTACTGTGGTATTTCAAAGGTGGACCTAGTTGGCAGGATGGCATTACCCTGATTTCTGGGGTTCCTTGGGGGACGCCATAATGTGCTTCATGAGATAGGGAATGGAAACTAGCCAGAGCACGAGCAATAGCAATGCGAGAGGCAGGATAACCTAGCGGGGTCTTTTTACCCAGTTTTTATGGGGTCAGGCCAAGCCAAAAACCAAACGAAGATGTCCAATAAAATGATTTTATTAAATGAAAGTCTCACACACCAACGCAATCACTCACACACTCACTCAAGACCTATTAAGAAGCAAAGGAGAGGAAACTGGATAGGGGAAATATTGAAGGGATTGTAGCTGGGGTAATACTGCACCTTTTCCTGAAGTCCTTGGTCCAGGAAAAACAACAAAGAAGTAGAGCTCAGCACGGAGAGGGCTGAGGGGATTATTCAACTGATGGAGAAACGGTCTGCTGGTATGACCAGGAGTGATTCAAAGAAATGCTCAAAAACTAGGACTATTTGTAGGGGAAAAAGTACCTGAAGGGCTAATCCTTTCCCGGGGAGAACAATGGGTGTTGCAACGAAAAAGAAGCTCCACGATGGCAACTCCTTTTTGCATGATGGGATTACAAGGTGTTGCCAAAGTTTC
Organism: Ctenosaura bakeri; assembly: GCA_948474755.1. Taxonomy (NCBI): domain Eukaryota; kingdom Metazoa; phylum Chordata; class Lepidosauria; order Squamata; family Iguanidae; genus Ctenosaura; species Ctenosaura bakeri. Next base: position 343,471 of record CAOLHI010000267.1, on the reverse strand, counting down.
AGGATCTTCAGTTACTTTGAGTTGTGGTGTGAATTTATGCAGATGGTCCTTGCCTGATAGGATTTTATTGCTATCAGTGCTTAACTTGGGGGAAAGCACACTAATCCCCTCAAGGTGGCTCCTCAATGGCTAAGGACCTCTTTTTCTACTGTGGGCTTGCACAGCTTAAGGTCTCCTGGGACTACATGATAGGGGATTGTACCTGGTTTTCGACCATTCAACCGTTGCTGCCTACGTGCTCATCCGGGTGACCTCTCATGCACATTGAATCATATTTTAATATCAAAATTGTAGACCCCAGGACAGGGTTTACCAGTGAGGTAACAATGGGGAGAAACAATCAAAGAACAGGTCAGTCACATCACTAATAGAGGACTGTCCATGGAGGACTAATGAAAGACTGTCTTGGGATTTGAGACCCTTTTTATTCTGATGAGATCCTGACATTTTACGTATCTCAGGCTTATGAGAAATATCTCCTTCCACATTTGCAGGTTTGACCTTCATGAATTTGATTATTCACAAGGTGCATATATGCCTTCCCCCCTCCCCCCATTCTCCTCCTCCTATTCCCTTGCATTTTGCCAGGGGCAGAAAAAGAAGGCAAGCACTTGGCCAAAAGGCAAGGAAATGGGGAGAGGAGGCATGTGCCATCCTTCCTTCTCCCCCTTGGAGCTCCCGACTCCCATTCCTTTGCCTCTGGCTGAGAACTCATGCCAAAGCAACAGGCAAGGAAATGTGGAGTGGAGGCTCACCTGAGCCCTCCTTCCCTGCTCCCATTCCCTTGCCTCTGGCCCCAGTGCACCAAAGGCAAGGGAATGGGAGGGGGATTGTGGGGGGAAATTATTCAGAGCTTTTCCACTTTCATGAGGGTTGTGTGCTCCAAACCCTCACAAAAGTGGAGGAGTCACTATATAATTAGTATCCAGCAGGGCAAATGTTTGGTTCCTCTTTCCCGACCCCACTATCCTCATTATATCTGAAAACTCAGGTTTACAAGTTGAGTATGGAAGAAAATGAGGGTTGGCGTGTAAACAGAAAAAATGTACCTTCAATAACAGTCTCATTCAAAGGAAACATTTCAAAAATCTAATTACCAGATCAAGGATTCTATAAATTTTTTTTGGGGGGGAGGGCTGAGCCAGACGCCCATAAATATTTTATGGCTTCCTCCATATTTTCCAAAAGGGCTTTATCTCCAAAGTATTTTTGGAAGAGACAACCAGTGAAATTTCCAGCTCTCAAGGAGTTTTACCACTGCCAGCATGAGACCTATTCATCAGTGTCAAACTTTGCAGTACTGCTACTTTGAGTACCCGGGGTCACTGAAGTGATGTGGTGAAAGAAGAAAGGCAAGGGAAATGGAGCCAGTTGGCTGCCTAGTTCTTACATGCTTAATAACTTCCTAGAGAAGGAAAGTATTTATCCACCCTTCCTCCATGTGCTTTCAAGTTTTCAGTCCTATTTGCTACTCAGAATGGACTGTGGTGTGTAGGAGTGCTTGAAAATCTGAGATATTTTAATAACTTTTTCCCCTCCAGGATTTCTGTTGAACACTCAGCCATATAGGTGGGCTTTTAATGCATCCAGTGTGTGTATGCTGCTAAACAAGTTTAGATGGATACAGGGGAAAGAATCAGATCTAGAAGGTGGAGGCATAGATCTTTGCTTGGCCTCATGTGTCATTTTCCATCTTCTGTTTTTGGTCTTTCTTTTTTTAAACTTGTATTTTTAGCCTCCAGTGCAAAATGTGAAGCAAAAAATAACCATAACACTCCTGACAGCAACAAAAGAAATACAGAAAACATAGACTAATCAAAGAAATACGGATTGGAAATACTTTTGGTTAAGTTATCTTTCTCCCATGTTCCTGTTTAGCCTGATGTGTTACTGTGATTTGTATATACCATTTGTAAACACAGTTTTCTGGACTGTATGTTGCCAAACGGCACTGTGGATGTCCCAAGGTGGAGGTTATCAGTTTCTCATGAGAACTCCTAAAGTTTGTGAAAGTCTGAAAAATCCTGAGAAGTTGGGGAAGGAAACTTGAAAGGCGGATGGCAACTAATAAGGAGTTCAGTAGGTAAACTCAGTAGTTATGGTGGTGGCCAGCTCTTGCTTGGGCATAGAAAAGGGGGTGAGGATTGGGGGACCCTGGCTCTGAGGCTGAATCTAGTCCTCCTGCGGTTCAAATTCTCAGATGGTCATGTTCCCTTGTTACCCTGTTTACTGGGGGTCCCGGGAGGGACACCTATATGCACTCTCAATTAACTAAGTTTGGGGAAATTAGCTAGAGCACAAGTTAGCGAGAGGCAGGGCAATGCAGTGGAATCTTTTACCCAATGTCTACGGGGTCAGGCCAAACCAAGGAGCACACCAAGTTTAAGAATAATTGAGATTTTTATTAAATACAGACAAACAGTGTATGCAACGCACACACACGTAACTAAGGAAAGTAAAGGTTGGAGTGGTATAGAGGGATTTTGAGAGGGATTGTTGAATTGGGTGATACAACACCTGTCCTGAAGCCTGGAGAGGTCTGAAGATTGAGTTCGTTGGTATGGAGTCTCAGTACGTGGGACTGAGGGGACAGCTTGCCAAACAAAGCGGCAGCAAGGCTGGATGGAAGTCTGGAGCGATCCGAGGAAGGTCTTGGAATCAGGGGTTTTTATAGGGAGAAATGTAACTACAGGCTATTCCGTACTTGGGGAAAACAATGAGTTTCGGGTGCGAGACAAAGCTTTGGAAAGGTCAAAATTTAGCATGATTGAGTTAGGTCCAAATTAACAAAGGGGTAGACAGTATGCAAATGCTCAGTGCTTGGCAGTTGAGTATTCAGCTTGCCAGGTTGCCTGCTCGAGGCAGGGAGTTCTTTTGTAAACATGTGCATACATAATGAGGGTTTTTGCAGAGAGGTCTCTTAAAGCAGTGATCTGGCTATTTCTGGCCTGCCTATATCGTTTTGGGATACTGCAGTGTTTGATGGCAGAGCCTCGTTCTGTGCTTGTCCAGGGGCCTCACAAACACGTGGAGAGAGGTGGTGAAAGAGAGCCAAATTATTGATATCAAAATTATATCTTTATGCTATCTCCAAGGAGGTCTAACCTGCAGCAACACCCTTCCCAATGATACCATCTTTTGCTGGTTTCCGCATATTTCTTTTCCTCAGTTCTATAACTTTACTGAAGTTTAGTTGCTGGCAATAAGAACTTTAAGCCAAAATATACTGGTATTTTTGCCCCCCCCACACCATACCCAGCATTGGAATGAGACCTGCAAGTCCCCCATCATCAACAGGTCTTGCAAACTCAGGGCTCAGGCTTCCTTGATTAAGTCTAACCACTTGTAATGTTGTCTTCCTTTTTCCTACTGACTTCTATGTTGTTGTTGTTGTTAACTGCTGTCAAATTGAGTTTGGCTTATGGTGACCATATGAAGATCAACCACCAGTTTTAGAAAGAAAACTGAACGTTGTTCTCAGAACACCTGGGAGAAATAGCTCACCAGGAACATATGGCATACCAATACAGCTGCTTCAATCTACAGAAACAGTTCTATTCGAGTTCTATCTAAAATCTGTCAACAAACAGGGAAAACAAAAGAATGGCCCACAGATTGGAAACACTCAATATACATTCCAAAACCCAAGAAAGAGGATACCAGAGATTACTGTAACCATAGGGCCATTGCATTCATTTCCCACGTAAGCAAAGTCAAACACCAAATTCTACAACAAAGATTTCCACCATATATGGAGTGAAAATGCCAGATGCCAAGCTGGGTTCAGGAAAGGAAGAGACACTGGGGATCCTATTGCAAATGTATGCTGGACAGTGGAGCACACCAAAGAATTTCAAAAGAAAATCAGCCTGTGCTACACAGATTACAGCAAAGCCTTCAGTTATGTAGATAATGAAAAACTACAGATCTCTCTTCAAGAAATGGGCATGCCACAATATTTTATTGTCCTGATGCATAACCTGTATGCAGGACGAGAGGCTACTGTCAGGACAGAATACAGAGAAATGGAGTGGTTTCCAACTGGCAAGGGGGTCAGGTAAGGCTGTATTTTATCACCCTATCTGTTTAACCTGTATACTGATTTGGAGGAAGGAGGCATGAAAATTGGAGGAAGGATTATCAAAAATTTAAGACATAGATGACACCATGCTCCTAACAGAAATCAGCCAAGACTTGGAACGATTACTGAAGAAAGTAAAGGCAGAAAGTGCAAAGGCAGTTGAACATCAAGAAAACAAATAATGATCACAGATGATTTACATAACCTTAAAGTAGATGATGAATATATTGAAATAGTTCAAGATTTTCCATACCTTGGCACAATCATTAATCAGAATGGAAACTGTGGTCAAGAAATCAGAAGGAGACGAGGACTTGGAAAGGCAACTATGAAGGAACTAGACAAGATTCTGAAGTGTAGAGATATACTATAGAATACTAAAGTTAGGATTGTCCGTGCCATCATATTTTCAGTTTCTATGTGTGGCTGTGAAAGTTGGACAGTGAAGAAAGCTGATAGGAAGAAAATCTGAAATGTGGTGCTGGAGGAGCTCTAGAGATATCCTGGACTGCTAAAAAGACAAATGATTGTGTAATGTAATGTGCTCCTCTGCTGGTCAAAGAGCATTCCCACTCTTGGTTTAAATTTCCCTTTGATTTTCCAGATCTTGTGAAAAAGCTCTTGCTCTTCCTTTTTTGTTGCCATCGTCTGTTTCCTTGCATTGATTATTATGTTAGTTCTCTTTGTCCCTGTGCACAAGTTGTTGAATAGTTGCATTCAGGGTTCTGACTCTATTTCTGTCACCTTTTACTTTTGTTTCTCATCTGTCCTTGATTGCTTGAAGAATTTCATCAGTCATCCATTAAGGTTTCTCTTTTGGCTGCATATACAGTAGTGTCTTAAAATAAAAAATCCTCCCTTGACAATGTCCCTGGCTTCAGTTAGGCTTAATAATTCAAATCTATTTTTTGCATTATCTGTAAATTCTATGAGGATGTACTTCAAGTTGTATATTGGCATGGTAGTTGACTTAGTGTTCTTCTTTAGTTTTACTCTAATTTTTATTCTCAGCAGTTTATGGTTTATGCCACATTCTGCTCCTAGTATTGTTTTTGGAGAGAAAATAGACTTCTTCCGTTGTCTGCTTTGAATCGTGTAGTCTATTTGATTTCTGCATTGGCTGTCAGGTGATGTCTGTGTATACAGTTGCCTCTTTTGTTGCCAAAAAATATGCCCATTCAAGGGAAATACAGATTGGATAGTATGTTGTACTGTGTATTTGATACTTTCTTTTTAATGGCTAGGTTTTAACCAGTTATAATTTTATTGGTAGTTTAATTAAATTTTTAGTTTTGTATGAGGTAAAATTTTAGCTATGTTTGTTTTAACTGCTGTAAGCTGCCTTGCATTCCAGACTGGAGCAAAGGTGGGATAAGTATTAGATAAAGAAGAGGAGGATAAGAACTTCTGCCTTGCCCTTCTTTTAAAAAACTCAACCAATGTTTCAGTTTTTCCATTTTCATATGTTGCCAGACTCTTTCATATCAGTTCTTAAATGATAGAAAAAGATTACCTTTCCACTGCTTTGCAACCTCTATACAAACTTCAATTCATTAGGGTGTGAACATATTCCCCACCACCACCACTGCAAAGAAGTCTCCCCTGGAATTTCAACATAGTAAGTTGATTTCCTTGTTTGCATTAAAAAAAAATTGTAGAAACTATTCCTTCTGGAATTTCAGCAGGTATGTATGTACCTCTCTAAGCTTATACCAAGGTGATTTAAACATAAGTGTATTTGTCAAGTCGCAATTTTGTGGAAGCAATTTGGAGGTGTGTGGGGTTTTGTTTTTTGTTTTTGTTTTTTTTCCTTTCAGAAAAATAAAATCCACTTGGTGATTTTATGGTGTCATTTTGATTTGGAGGAACCCATAAAAATTTATAGTATTTCATTTATAGTATTTCAGCACAGTTGAGGGTGCTATATTGCCTCCCTTCTTCACGATTTATCATTTATATTACCACCACCAGTGGCAAGTGGAAGAACAATGCAATTTTTAAAGGCACTATTAAAATAAATTTACAGGGAAGCTGTAATAATCTATGAAAAAGAATAATAGACCTGATACCATAAAGCAGCCATCAAAAATTTGTCCCTTCTTCATTGCACAATGTAATCCAATCTTTAACTTTCTGCTGGTTTTGGTTAAAAAGACATAGTGGTTTCTCTTAATTCTGTTGTCCTACAAGATAACAAATGTACTCAAATGAACAGGGATAAAGCTTTTCAGGGCTCTTCCAGGCAGCCCAATAGTTCCAGTAAATGTTGGGGGCTTCTGTTTAAGGATTTCATGCCTTGTAATGGTTGTTTCTAGTGCCAGCACGATTGTACCTGTTTGAATGTTAATAATAATAAATAATAAAATTTATTTATATCCCGCCTCTCCCGACGGATCGAGGCGGTACTACAACAGTACATCAAATACGTTAAAAGCAATTAAAACATAACCCATCCTCCCCACCCACCAACCCATCTAAAAACCCCTAAAACACATTAACTATTAAAAACAAGAGGACATTTGGTGGGAGGCAGTGGAGCACTAGTCTGGGAAAGCCTGTCGGAAGAGAACAGTCTTGACTGCTTTTTTAAAGCAGTCGAGACTGGTAATATGCCGGGTCTCTTCCAGCAGGCCATTCCATAACTTGGGGGCGATAGAAGAGAAGGTCCTCTGGGTAACCGCAGCCAACCTAGTTCTGACTAGCTGCAGTAAATTCCTCCCAGAGGACCTTAGTGTGCGGGGCGGAATATATGGGAGAAGGCGATCCCGCAGGTAGGCTCGCCCCAAGTCATGAAGGGTTTTAAAGGTAAGAATCAACACCTTGTACTGTGCCCGGAAACTAATAGGCAGCCTATTAGTTGGACTACAACCCTGGAGACCAGGGTTCTGTTCTCTGTTTAGCCATGGAAACCCACTGGGTGACCTTGGGTGTGTCATATACTCTCAGGCCCCCAAAAATCCCATAATAGGGTCACTTCAGGGTTGCCATAAGTCAGAAATGGCTTCAAGGCACAGAACAATGGTTGTTTCTGCTTCCGCATGCAGTTGTGCCCTATATTGGGCTTTTGGGCTAGTTATAGTATAGCTTAGTATTATCCCCAATCTACACATTTCAACTGCTTTTTTCTCCCATTTAAGTGTGGTTAAGCTGTGGTGTCAGCATGGTTTGCCCCCATCCCCTTGCTATTCCCTTCATGAACAACTGGACATTTTACCCAATGTATCCATCTTCCATGTATCATACATTTAATCTAAAAAAAAATGTAATCATACTGCTAAAGTCATATGTCACTTTAGAAGTATAAATGTAAAAGAAATGGGGTGAACAGTCAAATAATAAGAGAAAGAAGATAAGTGGAAATCCACCATGGCATTTGAAATGTGACTACGCTGTGGAATGGGCATGATTTCCCTTTATCCCTACCACCCCATCAATGTACTCCTTGAAGTTGCCATTAGGTGGTGGTAATGGGACTGATGGGCCCTGCTCCACCAACACACTCCAGCAAAAGAAGATGAAGAAGAACTCCTTGAGTCCCAGGCCATTTCTGTACTACAATGTTATAGTGCTATTATTCCACTTTCAACATCCTATAGAATCCTGGAGTTTGCAGTTTAGGGAGAGGCATTTAGAATTCTCAGTCAGAGAGCTCTTTGGCCTCAGTAAACTACAAACCAAGAATCCACAAGATGTTGGAAATGGAATGATAGCACTGTAACAGTATAGTGCAGAAAGACCCTTAGAGGAATGTGATACATAGAAGTAAAAAGACTGGGGATTTTTCTGTGAGTTGGAGCTACAGGAGTGAGTTGAAGCTCTTTCTCTTATGATGAAGAAAAGGAACAAGAGCAACAGTGTCAGTCCTCAGAGAATGTAACCTTGGAGGATTCAGCGCATGGATTGGCCCCTGCCAATCTCCACAGGAGATGAGGTGGTGGTACAAGATTCCCTGCTGAGGGGAACAAAAGCATGACAGGATGCCTCAAAGTGTGTGCTGTATCTCTGGGGCAAAGATCCATGATGTAGCAGAGAGGCTCACAAAACTCATCAAGCTCATTGATCTTTTGGTCCACATGGGAACCAATGACACTGCAAGGCACAGCCTTCAGGAGATCATAAGGGATTACAATGCTCTGGGTAAGAAGCTGAAGGACCTTGATGCATAGGTCATCATTTTGTCTCTCCTCCAAGTTGAAGGAAGAGAGACAAAAATAATAGAGGGGAATAACTGGCTTCATAGATGGTGCCACTGGGAACAGTTTGGCTTCTTGGGCCATGGTCTGTAGTTTCATGAAGATGGACTTCTGGCAAGTGATGGTTTGCACCTCACAGCAGTTGGCAGGAATGTTTTTACTAAGAGTCTCACAAACCTCATTATGAGGGCTTTAAACTGCAGTCTTCTTGAGGGCAGGAGTTCACCAAGTGCCGGAGATCATAGCCCAAATGTTATAGGGAGAACAGGGTGAATAGTACAAGAACCCAACAGTGGGAGGAGAAAAACCTTAAATAAGCAGCTGGGGAAATGACCCTTTCTCTCAGGTGTGTCTACACTAATGCACAGAGCATGGGAAATAAAAAAGATGATCCTGAACTTTTAACACACCAAAGCAGATATGAAATAACAGGCAGTGGCATATCTAGCATAAACAGAGCCTTGGGCAAGCATGGAAGTCACACCCCAACCTTCTTAACCCTACCCCCACCCTCCACCCCTACATACAGCTTTTTTGTGCCCCCTCCCCCCCCCAAGCACTGGCACCTGGGGCACATATCCTACTTGCCCTCTGATAATAGGCATAATGAAACCTGGTGGAATGAGTCTCATGTTTGGAACGTAGCAACAGAGTGTTATAATATATTTCAGAGAACTAGACCAAAGAGGAAAGGCAGAGGAGTAGTACTATATGTCAAGGATGTTTCCACCTGTGAAGAGATCTATGACTTAAATCCTGGAAGCCAGGTTGAGACCATCTGGGTAAAAATTCAGGGGGAGAGAAATAACAATGATGTTATTTGAGGGGAGGGTTCTATTACAGACCCCCAGCCAGACTGAAGACTTGGTTTATGCTTTCCTGAAATAGATGACAAAACATTCTGAAAGGAGAGATGTACTAGTAATAGGAGATTTCAACTGTCATGATAGTTGTTCCAGGTCAAACTTTGCCAAGAATATAAGGTCCAACAAATTCCTCAGTTGCTTGCAGGTAATTTCATTGTCCAGAAGGTAGAAGAATGAACAAGAGGATTAACTATTTTATATCTGATCCAAGCCAACAATAATGACCTGGTTAATGCAGTGGAATTGGTGGGGTCCTTAATGACCATGTTCTCCTTGAGTTTGTTATACAGTCCTCCCTCTACATTCGTGGGTTTGACCTTAATGAATTTGATTATTCATGAGGCACGTGCTTACCTCTCCATTTCCCTATTTTCCCCATCTCATCCTTTGTATTCCCCACCTTAGGCTCGCAGGCTTATGTTTAAAATGGATGTGTGTTTGTTTTTGGGGTCGAGTAAAGCCCCCTCCAACTGCTGAAGGAGTGGCCTCTCTGCATTTTCTGCTGTGCATTGGCTGTGCTCTTTTCTCAAGATGACTTCCAGAAGTAAGCAGAACTTCAGAACTCCCCTCTTCTCTCTCTGATGGGAAAGTACAAGTAAGCCATTTAGGTTGTCTTTTTCTTCCCCTCCCCCAATGCCAGGGCAGAGGCAAAGGAATGGGAGAGGAAGCTCCAGAGAGGAATGAGAGAGGAATCAGGGGAGGAGGAGTTATTCCCAGTTTTTCCACTTTTGCCAGGGTTTGTTACAAGCTGGAATATGTGCAGAGGAGAGTGACCAAAATGGTGAAAGCTCTGGAAACCATGCCCTATGAGAAGCAGTGTAGGGAGATGGGTATGTTTAGTCTGGAGAAGGGTAGGTTAAGAGATGACATGATAGCCATGTTTGAAGAGTCTCCAAAGACTAGGGGTCTTTCTGCACTACACTGTTATAGTGTTCTTGTTCCACTTTCAACATCCTATGGAATTCTGGGGTTTGTAGTTTATTGAGCCCAAAGAGCTCTCTGGCTAAAAATGCTAAATGCCCCTCCCTAAACTGCAAAGCCCAGGATTCCACAGATGTTGAAAGTGGAATACGAGCACTATAGCTGTGTAGTGCAGAAAGGCCCTAGGACACAGAGAAATGGCTTCAAACTATAGGAAAAGTGTTTCTATCTAAACATTAAGAAGTTCCTAGTAGTAAGAGCAGTTTGACAGTGGAATGTGCTGCCTTGAGAGTGATGGAGTCTCCTTCCTTGGAGCTTTGTAAACAGAAACTGGACTGCCATCTGTTGGGAGTGCTTTGATTGTGTATCCTTGCATGGCAGGGAGTTGGGCTTGATGGCCCTTGTGGTCTCTTCCAACTCTATGATTCTATGACCTCTACAGGATACCCACACATTTGGAACCACAAGTAAACTAAATTTTTATGGCCTGAATCACTGTTGTGCCAGATCAATGTGGTGTGGCACAAGTGTGGATCAGATGTCCCAACTTTACCAATTGCACATGCATTTGAGACAGCTGAATTTAGAGATGAAACCAGGCCTGTAGGACTCTGTACAAGTAGGTTTTTTTTTTCTTTTTAATTAATGTGCATTGCTACATTTAAATTGGGGCTCAGATACATCAAAAAGGACACCGGTCTCTTCTTCATTTGTAAATCCAACATATTTGAAGCCAATACCTCAGAAGGAAATAAGAAAGCTTAGTTTACTAAAGAAAAAAAAATGACTGATCTTAGAATTAAATGACTTCATCCTCTCCTTTCATTCCCCCAGCTACTGACTTGCCAGCTAGGGGACAACTAACTTTTATGGGGTGTTTGTGTGCCAGCCTTTGATACCTGCACTTGCCTACTTTTGATAGTTAATGGACATTTTTTGCAGCCAAATCCATCACTAAGATAAAGGCTCTATTTAATACCAGGGAGTATAAAGCAATATTAGCATAGTTATACAGGTAGTCTAAGTGGGAAGGATGGAAGAGGTCTAAGAGGAAGGCTAAAAGCATGACAGAGTTCTCTTCCTGATGCATCTTTCTGGACAAACAGTGGCCATTTGGATTGAGGGCAAAACTATGTCTAACACTATATGTCTCACTCTGCAGTCTAGGGAAAAGCACTGAATAAGAAGGTATCAGATACCTCCTTGTTCAACATTAAGTTGATGTAACCCTTAATTATTCCAGCATATGTACCAAGATAATCCTGGCCCATTAAAAGGATAGCTGAATAGTAATGAAGTCATGAATATCTAACAACAAACTTTTCAAGCACCTTTATTTAAGAATATTAAACAATTGTACAAAGCAAAGAAAGCAACTTTTCAAAATACATTATTGTTATATACATTTCAGAAAAGGATAATTTTCTAAAACAACTTTTTTTTGGCTTTGGTTTAACTTCAATTGTTCATCCCACCTAGATCAGACCCACTGAAACAATAGAACTTTGTTCTATTGCCATGATCCCATGGATTCAATGGTTCTACCCTATCTGAAAGCCACAGTTGCATTATTGTTCTTGTTATCACTGTTTTCACTCCAGCTTTAGATACATGTAAAAACTTTCCCTTAAATTGTATGGATGGGAGTGTGGAATATTGAGAGAGAGAGACATTTAACGTAAGATTTTGTGGCAAGGTATGTTCTGATGGTTAAACTCATGGGCTTGTCTTGAATAAATGGTAGTTCTTCCCTGCTACCTTTGCATGGCAAATGAAGAGGGAACAAATATGTTAGTTCCTGGAGCCTTTTATTTTCTTTTGGCAAGAAGAAAGCACTTAATTCATTGTTGTAGAAAGTCTGTTCCTCCTATTTTGTTTCTGCCAAATACATATCTAAGAAGATCCAGGGAAGAGATGTGATTCTTCTTGAAATTCAGTCCCGCAAAAGAGAGCAAATCATTTATTCAATTTTGCCTCTTTTCTATTCAATTTTCTCTCTCTTTTTGAAGATGTTCTCACAGCAGGGAAAGATTCTCCCAAAAAATTCACCAAATTTTTTGCCTGCCCCTGATGCAGCCATGGAGTGGCTGGTGGAGAGCCCCCTCCATGGATGATCACCTAGATCAATGGTTCTTTACCTGGGGTTGTGGACCTCTGGGGGTCTGCAGTGCCCTCACAGGAGGTCTGGGAAAGATCAAAGGCTGCTCAAACTGTCTCTTCCCCACAACAGAGAGTCTATCTGTCAGAAATTAAAGCAAACACTCCAGGAACCAACATAAACGCAGGCAGGCAGGCTGGGCCTGCATGTTGCTGTTCATTCCACTCCAGCCATAAACTGGTGGGAGGAAGCAGGAGAATTGTGTTCCCTCCCCCTTCAGTGCCTCTAAGGAAAGTGTGCATTTACTTATTTCTCTCTTCTCTCCCAATTTGAAGATGCTTGATGAGCAATTTTAAATAACTATTTGATACACTGTAGGATTTTAAATCTTGAGTGAACTCTTGAGGGTCCACAGCAATAGAAGATATTTAAAGGGGGTCCCTGGTAAAGAAAAGGTTAAGAACCACTGATCTAGATATGTTCTGATAGCTGGCAATATAATGCTGCAGTCCCCTGGAACCACCAAAGGACCTCCAGGAGGTTGTGAAGAACATCTAAACTGTCTTGTGTCATCTATCAGAACGCAACCAGCTGATCCTCAGCTGCTTCCTGCTCTCCCCTGGCTATTACATGGCTATGACAGGGGGCAGGCAAGAAAATTGTGAGTCTTGGGGAGGGGACAAAGGAACACTGCTCTAGGACTATCAGAGATTTGGTGGGGAAAACAAAGAAGGGGCTTCTTTTTGTGCCCAGGATTTTGGCCATGACTCACCTAATCATGGTTTCCTGACACTTGAGAAGCCTCTTTTCCAATCTCCCCACCCCAGTCTTCAAATATTTTTTTCTATCATTAGTCCAGAACAATGCTATATATTCCTTTGTTGCCTTTCCACCCTTTTTCTGACTTTAGTTCTTTAAATCTTAAGCCATTGCAGACAATTACATTGTCAAGGGAAGACAACTGACATTCCTACCTGGTGTAGACCCATTAACTCAATGAGAACTTGGGAAGCTAACACTTATGTAGGTTTTAGTGATTTAGTGTGTCTATTCCAGTTGACATTAAATTGGATGAAGGCCTTCATTTTCAGGTGAGCATGAATAGCTCTTGCGTATATCTGAAATCCTGGGCTTCTTGTGGGAGGGGAATTCAGTGCTGGCATAAACCAGACTGCTATTTAATCCTAAAGGCCAAAAACAGATTATTTAATCCTAAAGGCCAAAACCTGAGTTGGAGCAGCTCATTTTAAAGGCTGCCTGCTACAATTATCCAAATATCTCAATTATTTCTTTTAAAAAAATCAGATTTCCATCTCTACCCTGTTTCTAAATAAACTAAATAGCTTTTTGACATCTAAGTGTGAAACTTCACTAAGTAAATGCCTTGCATACAAAAGAATATATAATGTTCATAATCAGTTCTTTAATTCTATTTAAATATCTAAACTATGTCAAATAAATATCTGGAGAATTTGTTCAATATACCAGTCTCCATATATTGACTGCAACTGAACACTGTCCGCTGTGAAAGCTGCTCTTGTGGAAGACTGTCAAGAGACAGGAAAAGGCCACAGGTCAATGGCAGAGTGTTCGCTTTACAGGCAAAATGGCCCAGGTTCAATCATTGGCTGTTCCAGATAGAACTAGGAAGGAGTCCTGTCTGAAACTCCAAACTCTGACCTGCCAGTCAAGCATCAGTAGTCAATCAACACCAATGGACCAACAGTCTCTCAGTCTGTGCCTTCTTTCTATGCATTGTAAGACACTCAGTTATGACTGCATGTGTGTGTGCATGTGTTCCTACAACCTGCCAATCAATTTATGGCAACCACATGCCCTTGATAGGGTTTTCTTGCTGTTGTTTGTTCCTTCAATTCATTTCTGACTTACAGCAACCCTAAGGCGGCTCTGTTACCATGCCCAAGGTCACCCAGTGGATTTGCATGGTTGGGCAGGGAATCTTAGGCAAAGAATATTCAGAGCGGGTTTTGCCAATTCCTTTCTCTGAAATGTGGCTTATAGCACCCGGTAGTCATTGGTGGTATCCCACCAAGTACTAACCAGGGTTGACTCTGCTTAGATTCCAACATCAGAGCAGATTCCGTGCCTTTAGGGTATTTAGGCTCTTATGATATATATAATTCCATCATTTAAGTAAGAACAACATTTGATTAATCATGCATAATGATAAAGCAGAAATGAGGGACATGCAATTCATGGGCATATGTGGCTCCCAAACTACTTTTGTGCCTCTACACACCCCCATTTGTTTTTACCTTCCATAAAGTACAGGAACACTGTGGACTGCAGAAGAAAAGCACTTTATGGTACGGTAGGGTGCTCTGGAATTCTCCTGCACATAGCCTCTGCAGTTGCTGCTAAATTTTAGCATCAACCAAAGCAGCAATGTTGCCCTTGGTGGGACAAGAGGATCCAATGTGGGCTCCCATCCCAAAAAGCTGTCTCTTAAAATAAAAGGATGGATACTTTCCACCTCACTGCTGTTTAAATGTCATTTTGTTCCCTTTCCATTCTCAGAAAAAAGTAACCATGCAGTTTCCTGTCCAGACTTTTGCTACAGTTTGTGATAGATTAGAAGTCAAACATTGCTTTGCTGCAACAACATTGTTCTGCGTTCTCTCTCTCTCTGATCTTCCTTTCGATATTGCTCCTCTAGTTTTTGCTTTTCAGAGTCTGTACTATATAAGGTGAAATCTGCACTTCTTCTCATCAGCTCAAACTGACTAAAATCTGCAACATATTTTCCATTTTGAGAAAGAGAAATCACAGGCATAAATTCAAAACCCCAGAAGATCTCCTCTGGAATATATGATGTTCGGCTCTGACAAACTGCACTTGTTGACTCTACTGTGGCATTCAAGAGGACAACAAGCTCAAAATCTTTTTCTTTTAGGCTTTGGGGAGTAAGATCTCTTAAAGGGCTATTCTCATCCAATATATGATAAAAAGTCAGAGGCAAAATCAAGAAAGGGCTTTCTGAGGAAGAGTCGACGTGGAATTTGACACTGGCTTGGTTAAGCAGAATCCTCTCTCCTTCTTTGGTTTCATAGGTCTGAAGAAGTTTTCCAGTCAGCTGGCACTGAATCAGAAGGCTCTTTCTCATATTTGCCACTCGGATCACAAGGCAAAGATGGTCATTGTGTTTGGTTATGACGGCACAGTGACTGAACTTGATGGTCTCTGCCCTTTTCTTGGGTCTAGCAATTTTGGCCAGGAAGGTCCCAGTGATGAAGATTTCAACTAATGTTGTGACAACCAGTTGGGTCACTAGGAGGACAATGGCATGAGGACACTCCTCAGTGATGTACCGGAAGCCATAACCGATGGTCGTCTGTGACTCCAGAGAGAAGAGAAATGCCCCAGTTAGAGAGTCAACTTTCATGACACAGGGGATATGTTTAGGAGGGAATTTGCTCCCTTCCAGATCTCCATGAAGAAATGCAATGGCATAATAAATGACTCCAAAAAGGAACCAGGTCATTATGAACGTTGCAGCGAACAAGGTAAGTTTGTATCTCCACTTCATGTCAATGACGGTGGTCCACAGATCCTGGAGATAGAGCAGGTAAATGCCATCTACTTTGTCAATCCGCACATTGCTGTGGCCACTTTTGGACATCACGCGAGGTTTGCTTCTTTTAAGTTTGGCACTGATGCCCCCATTCACTAGTGGGGCTTGGGACATATTGATGTGTGTTGCTTCCATGGCCAGTGCCTCAGATCTAGAGTGAGAAAGAATGAGAGACAGGCTGGGTGGTTATTTTAAAACAACAACACAGATATGGTAACAGGATTATAATTACCTTCCAGTTGTATAAGCAGAAAGCTGCTACATTTAAAAGCTGTTAGCAGGAACACAACATTTCATTTCATGAGCTGAAGGGAACTGAATTATTTCCCTGATTTCTTTGTCAGTACAGGTAACTCATCTGAGAGTCTGAAGAATACTTTTACCCAATCAGCCCTGTTGTTGTTATATTTATTTATATCCCACTTTCCCCCCAAAATTGGGATTCAAAGTAGCTAACATTTTAAAAATCAATAGAATTAAATGCAGACAAAAAGTCAATATTGAAATAAAATTAAACTATTTACAGTATTAAGACAACGACATCTCATTAAAGAATTAAAATGCCATTGAAAGATTAAAAGCTCTTAAAAGCAACAATTAAAACAATACAGCACCCTACCCTGTTCTTTAAAAACTCTGTTTTAAAAGCCAGTTGGAATAAAAAGGGTTTTGCCTGACAATGGGAAGACAGCAGAGACAGGGCCATTTTGGCTTCCTTGTGAATGGAGTTCCCGAGTCTAGGGGCATCCACTCAGAAGGCCCTCTCTTGCATCCTCACCGTTTGTGTTTGTGATGGTGGTGGGAATGAGAGAAGGGCCTCTCCTGATGATCTCAGAGCCCAGGTCAGCTCATACAGGGAGATATGGTCTACCAAATAGCCTAGATCTTAACCAGATAGGACTTCTTAGGCTATAACCAGTACTTTTAATTGTGCCCCAAAACAAACTGGCAGCCTTATGTGGTATGCAAACAGTTCTCATATTTATAATGTAAAGGAAGTATGCCAGTCCATTTTGAACAAAACAAACTGAATCTGAGACAGACACATGAGGGAATCACATTTCATTAACACTATATCAACTTTGCTTTAACTTCTACATCAGTCCTGTTGTTGCTTTTCTCCTGAAAATGCTGACAGAAATTATTTTTGAAACACCAATCTGTTTTACAAATGAAGACTTTCTTGAGCATATAATTGGGTTAGAGGAGAAAGGAAAGCAAGCAGACTCATGAATATGTAGGAAAAGAATTCATGATAGAAATCTTTGCACCTGAAAACTCTGCAAGGCTGCCTACGTCATGCGTCTCTCCAGCTTTCGGGAAAAAAACCAAAAAAAAAATCAATGGAGAAAAGAAAGTCATTCACAAATTCAGCCTTCTATCACCATGGCCCTGCCTTCTGCAAACAGTGAAGGCTCGAGACCACAAGTTTCTTGAAGTTTGTTTACTGTGCATCCCAGCTCAGCTCAGATGGAGATTAAGCGTGCCTAAATTCAAGACTGAAGAAAAAGCAGGATGAGTCTGTCTTTGCCAGCTTGATGAGACAAAAAAAGACACAGTTTCTAGGACCAGACAGCAATTATGTAGTGCATGGCTATACAATGTGAACAAGAGTTTCCAATAACAAAACTTCCTGCTCTTTAAAAAAACAAAGAAAAAAAACCCACCCCAAAACTTACATCCTTTGTAATCTGGCACTTTGTACAGTTAAGTATTGTTTTGTTCCGTTGTTTGGCTTGAAGAGAGAGCTTTAACAAGTGGTTCATTTTTATGAACCACAGGGAAAAAGTATAATGCTGCCTTGTAACTACTTAAAAGAAAATTTCTGGAAACCAAAGACGTACTTCTAGTAGATATTCGTGCCAGGCCAGGATAGCAATGTAATTATTCAGTAATGCAACTTTCCTGTTTGTCAGGAGAAGAGTATTTATGTTTACATTCACAGTTAAATAGCTGATGGCAGGCTGGAGGTAAATGAATATTTATTATTTTTATTTCCTCAAGCACACACTACAAAGCTCAAAATAAAGAAGGGAACCACTCAGAGGATTTCTATTAAAAGAAAAAAAAACACTTTTATGTGAGTGTAAAATTAACATACACCAACATCCTCAATGCAATATGTCAAGATAATAAGCAGGAAAAAATGCCCTAGTAATGCGAACAACAATAAAGAAGGCAGGAGGGACAACCCATGAGAAAATATTGTACAAACACACAGAGTTCAGACACAGGAAGAAGGAAACACAGTTCTAAAAGTGACACAAAACTGCAAGTAAGCAACTAGCAACAGCAGAGAAAGCCATTAATAAAGAAATGTATAGCACAGTGAATCAGGCAGACCTACCATGCCTTCCAAAACTTCACGGAAGAAAACCAGGACAAACATGGTCAAGCAATATCAAAGTGTGGTCAATATGGAACATGTTATTAATGAGAAAGAACACAAGCTAGCAGAGGCCGCTATAGTTTGCTTTTGCTTGAGTCTACTGGGAAGGGGAAAATTCTGCCCCCTTCTCACCTCTCCCACTTGCTGATTTAACAGAACACAAACTACTTTGACACTTTGAATTGACTCAGCAGCATTGAAATAAGCTAAGGATAAAGAGAGAAAGTAGAAGGAGGAGACAGAAACTGTGACATTTTGAAAGCAGCAGAAGGCGTGAAATGTGAGAGAATTTATCAGGACTGCCCCTGCCAAATCTAGACAGTGAAGGTCAATCAGAGTATGATCTACTCTTTATACTCAACTGCAGTAAACTCTCCTGAGGGCGTTGAACTATAGCTGTTCTCTCTCTCTCTCTCTCTTTTCTCTCTCTGGTAATTTTTCCCCATCTCTGTCATCATCATCCCGTCACAACTGTCAGGATGGGAGCATGACACGAACGTTGCCTGTGAAAGGGTACTGCAAATGACATGCGCCTTCCTTCTGCAGTGCAGCCGGCTACTTCCTGTGCCGCATTGGGGGAGGCAGCACCTAAATCATGTTTCCTCCCTTTCCACATGGCCGCCAGTGATGGGAGTGTTGCATGATCAGGGGCCATTACTGGATTTATTTCTGGTAATGGAATATCCCATGATCGTGATGGGTGGGGACACGTTGGTTCTGGGACGGCAATGATATCATGTGAAAGCACAACTCGCGGGCCGCCAGCAATGCGCTCCCATCATGGGACAATGACGCTGTGCAGAAATGGTCTACTCTCCACCTCTCTTTCTCTCTCTCTCTCTCTCTCACACACACACACACACACACACACACTGCCATCAGCAGATATAGCCATTGTCTATGTTGCCTGGAAAGGATGGAGGATGCAGTTTACAGAGGGCTCCAGACTGAGGAAGACCGTTCTATATCTTTTGCACAAACTGAGATCTTGTGTATCCTTTCATTGAAGTGAACTGCTTCTTCATTTGGTAAGAACTTATCCAAAAATGGAAATCTATTCATTAAAAGGATAGAAAGAATGTGAAGATTAAATTTAAGATTATTAAATGTGAAAGAGATTGAAACTGATAGTTGCACCTCCCCTCAGGCAAAGGGTTCAAAGTAACCTGGGCCTGAATCAGGCCCCAATACTAACCATGGTTGTGGTGATGTACAAAGGGCAGCTGTGATTGCCATCATTTTATTCTGACAGGTTCCTCATCTTTAACAGCTACCTGACAAGTAGATACAAATGCCTCTCCATAAGGACTCAACATGCTGATTTTGGCCAGTGAAAATGGAAAATGTTTTCCTGGAGAACTTTCCAAGCTTTGCCAATTTCTTCTAAATGCGATGGAAGGTACTTGAGCATTAAAAAGTGTAAAATATGAGACAAAGCAAAACTGAAAGTTTAATCAATCCCTGCTGGTGAGAAAGCAAGAAATTTACTGGCATGGGCAGAAAATGCTGTGAAAGCTCTTGCAGGTGTGGTGGTCAAGCTGCTTCATCAGCCTACTGAAGCTTCTGAGCCCAAAAGGAACTGCTGGTGTGAACTGCCTATATTCCATAACTTAGAAAAGTGACTTTGTTGGCTCCAGTGCCCAGTACCCATGCTGGCTAGTGGATTCTGAAGATTCTTATCCAAAAAGTCATTTTCACAAGCAAGAGTTAGTTTGTGAAGGCCAAAGCCAACATAACAATTCTCAGTGTTCTTCTCATTACCCACCCCACCCTGGCCCAAGGACTAGTAGAGAGAAGGCACTCCCGCCTATTGTGGAATCAGCCTGAGTTGCTTACTTAGAACACAACTGACCTTCTCAAGAAGAGAAGGTTACAGGTTCCCTCTTGAAACTAGGATCATTTGTGAGCATCCCCTGAAAAGCAGCAACTTCTGGTCTAGTCAATTTCATTTCTAAAAAGTGAGGTGGCTGGGGAGAGAACTGAAGGGATCTCTCTCCTCCACAGTAGTACAACTGACACATGAGATGCCACATGGTGGATCAACCACCTTCTAACAGTGATAACCAATGCCACCCCTGCCTGGTCCCTTTTTCTGAGAGATGGACCAGGAAAGCTGCTAACAGGAATGGTGTTTGTCTTGCTGCTTTGGCCCAGTACTCCCAATACTCTCCAGGTGCCTTGGATGTGCAGCTGCTACACTGCCCAGTTTTTGTCCCAAGCTTAGGTATAGAGGAGGAGTAAAGATCACCCCACAATGGTCAGGAGGATCTCTGCCCATTTCTGCAGCTTCAAAATTTGGGAAGACAGCTAGCTGTTGAGCGGATGGTACCTCAGTCACTATTTTGAGCTGGTTGAACAGAATGGCTGAAATGCATGGATTTGGCTACAGACTCTCCGCTCTCCAACATTTCACAGAAAAAAGTAAACATCTTAGCAACCTATGAGGCTAAGCAACATCAGAGTGGTCAAGATGGCAAAAGAATTTATGAGGAAGAACACACAAGCTAGGAGAGGCTGCAGAAGTTTGGTTTTCCGTGAGCCTACCAGGAAGCGTAAGATTTCAGCCCCTCCTCTCCTCACTCCAGTGCTGAGATGAGTTCAAACTACTTTTGCACTTTGAACTTAGTTTGCAGCAACTGACATACACTAAAGACAAAGGGGGAAAGAAGGAAGAGGAGAGACAAACTGGAACATTTTAAAAGCAGCCGAAGGGTGATGGAGGATTAATCAGGACTGTCCCTGCCAAATCAGGACAGTTGGAGGGTATGCTATGGGGAATATACTTGATAAGCTCCTGCCCTTCAAAATTTGCCTCTACTCCCCAGTTTGGCACTCTCCAAAAAACAAACTTGTTTGAACCAGAGTTTCACAAAAGACACACAGGAAAACAGATACACAAACACAACAGCAAAACAGAAGAAACCATTACACCCACCTCCTAGCTTAGATGCATCAGATTTTCTTAAAAGTCTTACATTGCCTTAAGGAAGATATGTCTCTCAAGAACAAGGGAGTTCCAGTCCTGGTGAGCAACCACCAAGAATTCCCTTCAGTGTTGCTTGCACTGCTTGAACTCTAATCCCAAATCTCATCAGGCACTCTTAAAAGATCTAGTTGGGACAGAGAGGGGCCCAGGCCTCCAACAGGTCAAATTAAACTGCATTCCTCTTTGAGCTATTTAATGAGGTTTTGTGAATTTCCATGACAAGGCAAAGCATCTTCCCTAGATTGCTTCTCAGGTAGAATAGCCCCAGGCTGTCTCTTAACATGCGTAAAGAACCAGCTCCCACCAAATTATCCTTGTGCGACCTACAAAGACAACACCCTCACTCTTTGTCACTTTTCCACTCTTTCCTGGTCTTCAGTGACTGTTGTTTTCCCACTGTATTTCAAGGCAGTGCCCTCCTTCTCTATTATCAATGCTACAAAGTTGTAGTTTTCTGGGTTCTGATGTTAAATAAGTATTAGAATAGCATCTCACCAGTCCTTGGTGTCTTCCTCTCTCTATTTGTGTTTCTTTATTAGGTAACATGCACGTATCACTTTAGTCACTTCCTTTCATATCCTGGAATGGATCCCAATTCCGATCGTGGCCCTTCGTCCCCCCTTACTTCCTGCATTCTATTGCTTTCATCATGTCTCTCTTCTCATGTTGTCCTGAATTCCTGTTGTTTATATCTTTAAAGCCCACAGAAGATTCTTTGGCCTGAAGAAGCATTTCTCCTCTTTCCTCTGCCATACTTGTCAAAGGAGAGGACTGTCAAGATGAGCAAGCTGCATTGGGCCACTGGATTCACAGTTGAATGGCAATGACAGTAGTGAGCCTGGGGCTACATCAGAAGGAGAGACCATGAAGCAGGCAATAAACCTGCCCTCAAAGGCAACCTTCATCCTCACCTCCTCCCTCCTAACTTGACTGACTTGTGCCTGGAAGCATGAAAGATTACATTCTTTCCAAACCTCTGCTTTGTTTATTCCAATGTTCTCTGTTGTAACACTGGATATTCCAGTTCCTCCTATAAATGTGCAGCCCATTTTCTTAGTCTTGTCAATGTAACTGATCTGGTGGGCCAATGCGTGCTCCAATCTGATTTTTAAGTTGAGATGGAAAAGATTTCCTTTTGCCAGAGGACTTTTCTCCTTTTGCAGAAACTCATTGCTCCCCTTGGTCATATGTAGGGTAAGGACACCTATGTATCTGCCTAGCCTGCATTTAGCCCACTGGCATGAACACAGTAGAAATAAACAGCAGATCCATGAGAGTCATTTCAATATATATTGAGGACTTGAGACATAAGAGAAAAGACAAAGATTCTTACAACCCCGGAAGATAGGATTGGGCAGACCTCAGAAAAATTACTTTTTGGATTACAGCTCCCATAATCCCCAAGTTTAGTACCAAGCATACTGGCTTGGGGATACTGGGATTTATAGTTCAATAAAGTGATTCATCTAAGCTTTGAGTAGAAGGTTGGCAGGCATGAGCATTGGAAAGGGATGGGTGGGATGCAGAGATAAGTGTGCGTGTGCACGCATGCATGCATGTCTATGAAAGAGAGAAGAGACAGAGAAAAAGAAGAAAACTATAGGACATCATAATTGTATGCTGCCACATATCCTGCTTTTGTATTAATTTTAACAATCTTGGCAAAACAATTTTGACAAAATGCTAAGAGCTAGAGCTTTCAACAATACTCATGCCATCAAACTGCACGTGAAGTGGCTTTCAGAGAGCAGGGACCAATCCAAATGGAAGATTCCCATATAAACCAGTTCAAGGATGATGTGTCAGTGAGTGTGTCTTGAGTTGTTTGCCTACCCTCCAACTGTCCCAATTTGTCAGGGATCATCCTGATTAATTTCTTGTTGTCCCACTTTTTCAACTCCTTTTGAAATTTCCCAGTTTCTCTCCTCTCTTTCTTCCTTTGTCCTCATCTTCTTTCTGTAGCAACAAACTGAGTTCAAAGTGCAAAAGCAGTTTGTAGCAGGGAGAGGAATGGGCCAAATTTAGTCCTTCCCAGCAGACTCAGGCAAAAGCAAACTGTTGCAGCCTCTCATAGCTTGTGTGTTCTTCCTCATTAATAACTTTTGCAATCCTGACCACACTCTGATGTTGCTTGGCCACATGTCTCCTGATTTTCAACTGTGAAATCATAGAGAATCTGTGTTCGTGTTTCTGTATGTGATGTAGTGGTTTGAGCGTTGGGCTACGACCAGGGAGACCAAAACCATTTCTGCACTAGACTGTTATAGTGCTATGATTCCACTTTAAACATCCTATGGAATCCAGGGGTTTGCAGTTTCAGGAGGGGCCAGTTGGCTCCTCCCAAAACTGCAAACCCCAAGATTCCATAGGATGCTGAAAGTGGAATCATAGTGCTATACCAGTCTAGTGCGGAAATGGCCCAAGGTTCAACTTCCCCCTTGGCCATGGAAATCCACTTGGTGACCCTAGACATGTCACATACTCTCAGCCCCAGAAAACCCTATGATAGTGTCACCATAGGGTTGTCGTAAGTTAGAAATGATATGAAGGCACACAATAACAAGCTAGTCTGGTGAGGCCCTTTTCACACGGGGTTAAAAAAACGGTGTAGAGCGACCTCAACGGAGGTCGTCTACACCGTAACGTGTATTGGGGCGGACTACTTTTGTGTAGTTCCACACCCCAATCCGTGCAGGGACGACTGGAAGTGGCGGCGCCGCGTGCTTTTTGAAAACCACTTTTCAAGTGGTTTTTAAAAAGCATGGGGCGTGCAGCCCTGTGCAGCCCCGTTGCAGCACCCGGTGTGGATTTGCAGGCGCACCAAGTGCGTGCCTGCAGACTGGCCGGGGGGGCGGGTTTCCGGTTGGTGAGCTTCTCCAGTTGGCGGAGAGCCTCCGCCAGCTGGAAGTTACCATTTTGGACGCTGTGGGACGCCGCAGGACGCTACCGCGTGTGGAGCAGCGAACTCGCGCTGCTCCATGTTGTGACGGCTCCAGGTAAGCTCCGTTTTGGCGTGTTTTCGGGCGTGGCTTCCTCCGCGTGTGAAAAGGGCCTCAGTTTCTTGTGTTATTTATGACTTACTAATGAGCTTCTGCAGTTGTTTTTATTGCAAGTAGCTAACGCTACTTATTTTATATACATCTCACTTTTCTGCTAAAGAGTGCACTCAAGAAGACAAACAGCAATAAAATACAGATTGCAAGCAAAACCAATCCATGACATGTTTTTAAAAATCAGTTAAAAACAACAATAAAAAACAAAGTCTGCACCCAGTCACTTGGAGGCTCTTCAGTAATAAACCAGCCCATGCGCCCTTGGCCTGCCTGAATACAAAGCTCTTCATCCAACAGCCTGGGTACATGTATTTAGAAACACTGGATACCTTTCTCATTAAAAATAGCTGTGCTTCTTCACACTGATATAAATATCTTCTAACAATTCCTTTACCAGCTCCTAAGGATAGCAATTTAATAGGGTCCCGATGGGGAATCAAAGAATGTTCCTATAGTTTGAAAGGCTTCTGTTTCATTCATTGCCAGTTAGGGCTCATGTGCAGAGCAGTATCTTTTACTTAGAGGGGGAGTTTAGGTACTAAGCTATGCCAGTAGATTTATGGGAGGTAGCCTGACATCATAAACCATTTCTTCTATGAGACAAAACTATTGATTTGAGTGAGATTTACAAGCAGGCGAAGTCTCTAGGATTATGGCCATAATCCATGTCTCTTGAAAGGTTTGCACAAGGCTCTTGTTATCTATTGGCCAAACAGGCTTTCTTATGTTTGATGCTTCTTGGTCTGGATTCTCCCCCCCCCGCATGGGATCAAATGCAATTTTAAATAAAAATGGTAGAAACGTTGACATCTGCTGCTATTCTGTTCAACAACAGTTCTAACAATGCTCTCGGAATCAAGGCTTCTACGAGGAATCCCTCACATCCTACTGTGTATTCAGGGTCCCCCCCCCTTAATGAATGATGTTCCCGCAGTTACAAATAGACTCGCTGACTTCCTTGAATTCAAACACCTTCTCCGTAGATCTTCATTAACACAGCCAGACGCGCAAAACCGAGATAGGGGATTTTCCACCTCCCTCTCTCACCCTCGCCCCAGTTCAGCTCCCTGACTGTTACCTGCTGCTTTTTTAAAAAAAAAAAAAGACGGCAAGTTCCAGCAGACCTTGGCGCACCAAAGGGCTAAACTTTCCATTCCATTAAATTAGCTCCACGTGCCAGATTTTAAGCTGCAGGTTACAAAGAGATCTTATCGGCCCCATGTGCTTCCAGAAACAATACCGAGCACTTCAGCTCTGTATCGCTTTACACAGCTTCAAAGTGCTAAGCAAAACATTAATTAATCCTGACCACAGTCCTGCGGAGAAGGCGAGCATCGATATCCCTATTTTACTTACAGAGGAGGAAGCGAGCCTAGGGTGCGCAGTGTCTCCTGCGGATCCCCGTCATGATGATTGAGGAGCAGAGCCAAGAGGAGAAAGGCAGGCATCACCACTAGCCTTTTATCCCCTTTCCGTACTCTAGCTTCCAGCCTTCCCGTTCCCCTTCATTTTTGATGGGCCCCCTGGCATCCTCTGGGTTGTTTTTTTTTTTCTTCTTTCCTTTTTCTTTTTCCATGCTCTGGTCTCTCTTTTCTTTTCAGTGCGAGCTGCGCACAGTCTTCCGCTTGTTAATAAATTGCTACACAGAGACAAGTGCCTTGTCCTGCTGCCCCCCCCCATCCAAGTCCATTGATCCGTTCAAGCTCGTATCTATTTCCTTCACCCTTCAGTTAAAATCATTTATTAAGGAGGGTGAACGGTTGGCATCGTCTGCTAGAGGGAATGGCCTCATCCGGTCTGTTTCCAGACCAAATTTCACATGGGTTCATTCACAAATCCATTCCATTCTGTTTCTGCCTTGATTTATGGATTTTTTTTTCTGTGTGTATGTGTGTGTGTATCTATATCTATAGCCATATCTATATAAATGAAACTTTGGCCAATATTTTTGAACTGACTTTCTCATGAAACAAATTATTCCACGCAGGACAATCTTAACCCTTATTTCAGAGAGACATCCTAAGCCATGCTGTGTTGAGGCTCGCAAGGCAGAAGGGAACCAAGAACAGCCTTTTCACACCTCTCCTGCCAGTTGAGAGTTTTCTATGCTTTTAAGCCAGAGGAGGAGAGCCTTGGACCCTGGGAACAGTTCAGGTTCCCTAGGGGTCTCAACCCAGCTGTCTGGGGTCTCCTAGATGGCCAGATCCTTTTCCCTGTAACAACATCATTTGGGGGCTTTTCAGCTATTGTAAAGTTTATTTCCTCCATTCTGGAAGTCTGAGATGACTCTCTTAAGGCTTAGTTACTGACCCCAAGAACTTTAAGCTAAAATACACTGGTCCTGTGTTTTGTTTTTCCTTTGGCCCTGCCCACTCCTGGAATACCTCCTTGCATGTACCCCAGAACTTGTCTGAAATGGAATTTTTGCATTTGGGCTGAAGCCATTGTTTGAAGCCATTCCTTTCCAGTAAAATCTATGGGAGGAAATAAATATATAATTTAAAAAATTTCTACCTAAACATGAAGAAGGCCTTGTCCCTAAGAGCTGTTCAGCTGTGGAACACACTGCCTCAGAGGGTAGAATTAGGGATTCTTCTTTGGAGATCTTTGAGCAGAGGTTGGATGCCCATCTTTCAGGAGTGTTGCAGTTATGTACAGTCCTCCCTTCACATTCCCAGATTTGACCTTTTCAAATTTGATTATTCAAGGTGCATGCATGCCTCCCCCTCCCCATTCTCCTTCTCGCATTCCCTTGCCTTTTCCCCAGGCGTGTGTCCCTTCTTTCTCTGCGCCTGGGCAAAAAGGCAAAGGAACAGGAGGGAAGCACCATGCGGAAAGAAGGAAGGTGCACGCATGCCTTTCCCCCTACATTCCTTTACCTTTTGCTCCTGAGCATGTGCCTTCCTTCTCCATCCACAGGCAAAGGGCAAGTGAACACTGCAGGGGAGGTGCACACTCTGTAAGTTAGTGACTGCTGCTTATTCCTTGGGAAAAATCCATACAGTTGTCCTTGCCCATGTGGCTGCATTGTTCTGAAACAGTCCCTAATCCTCTGGAATTATCTCACCAAGAATTGGGTCTCATGCATTGGTGGAGGTATTGTTAGAGTGCCCCACTGTCTGCAAGTAGGAGAAATTCAGTCAGGAGTAGAAATCATATGGCCCTCCAGATATGGTTGGACTTTTAAGTCCCAGGAGACCAATCCTTCACAATTAGGCTTGCCAGGTCAGGGTCCTCTCAGGCCCTGAGGTATCTGGGCCAAAACCTGAGATTTGCAGACAATCAATAATGATGTCATTAACCATTTTGCACCAAGTTCCAACCACACTTGCTCACAGCTTGTCATTCAAACGCACACACAAAGCACACATATAACACATACACACACACACACTTTCTGTCTATCTATCTATTAATCCATCTAGTTTGGAAACTAAGAGGGAAATCTTAGTGAAAGGGGCTGTTCCCAAATCAGGCTGAAATTAAGAGATTGTTCCTTCTCACTTAGGGAGACACGATAAAAAACAATCTACCTACTTCTGTTCAGAAGGTGGATGCAGAGCAGAACTGAGGGTGATCCCAGAGCGCAATGACTAAGATGGACAGAGGAAGCTAACAAAGGAAATCCCTAACCACCCTGGAGAGTCTTTGCAAATTGCAGCAAGACGTGAATTAAGCCTTGCAAATTGTAGCAAGCTGCTGCTTTATGAGCTAAACTAGAGACTTGTACACCATCTTTTCCTCTTGCCTGGAGGCAAGCAAGCCAACTTAAAAGGAGAATTTGCACCCTTCTGTCACAGCTGGAGATAACTCATGAAAACTGAAGACTTGGGACAAGGCCTTGAGATCTGGCAACCCTAAGCATGACCAACAATGAAAAATGCTAGGAGTTGCAGTCCAAAAACCTCTAGAAGGAGGCACAGTTCACAACCCAGCTTTACACTGCTAGTACAAGGTGTTATAACACTGCTGTATTATTGTAATGCAGAGTAAAAGAGACTGGTATAAAAGTGGCTAGGTGTACTGGGGTTGACTTGTCATCTTTGTTCCTGGTATACTTCGCTGTGCCTTTCTCAGTGGTGTGCAAACTAGGGATACATTCTGTCAGCAAAACGTTTCCAATCACGGCATATCTAGGCCAAGAAATTTTTTATCCATTGAATGTTTGCCTGACAGGGAAAACAAAGGATGTTTGTCATAAATAAGAGCCCCTGCCCCAATTTTATACTAGATCAGAACATAAGGGAATAGAGTGAGAACAGAAAAGAGCAGGGACATCCCAAGACATTTTGCTGCCCAAAGCAAAGACGGTTCATTGCTCCATTCCACATACAGAAACAAACTGCATTTGGTAGTTACAGCCCAACTACCAAGTGCAGTTTGTTTCTATATGTGGAACATACAGAATGGGATAGGGTTTTCCATCACACCTGATGAAACCAGGCTACTTTAAAGAGTGTAGGACAGCAGGACAGCACACAGATATCTATCCTTCAAGAGAGTGGAATAGCCATGAGGCTAAAGAAGAACAGCTTGAACACTGTCAATACTGTCCCCTCCCCCAGATGTGCCAATTGAGGGCTTACTCTGCCTAATGGTAGGGCCAGATAGGACTGTAATCTAATAGCAAAAGACTTAGACCTAGTTCCAACCTCTGACTAGTGGCAGTGCTTACTCTTCCACTCATGCACAAGCAGACATAGTTTGAGAAAATCTCTGTAGCTCATCTTTGGGCAGCAATCTCATGCCCATTTGTCCTGGAAGTCAGTCCTGCGAAACTCAAAGGGATATCTGAAGATTAGAGGGTTTTGTTGTCAATTCCTTATTTATGAATGCTTTAATAACTTATTTCATTCTGGGGACAAATATTATAAAGATTGTACAGAGCTGTACTAATGCAGAACTAGTCTATGGGTTGTGAATAGCAAAAACAGTAATTAAGCAGCAATCATGACAAGTCAAACACTGAGGAACTGCTTACGCAATGTGAACTGCATGTTGCTCATTTGACCTTGTTTTTAGGATAAATGTCTCATCTTAATGACTTGTTTTCAACACATTGCCACCTCTGATCTTGAAGTTATAAGAATTCCAGACCAGAGTTTTGAAAAGTTACTTTTTTGATCTCCAGTTCTCAGAATCTCCCAGCTAACAAGATGACTTGCCATTCTGGTTTGGAGATTCTGGGAGCTGTAATCCAAGATAGTAACTTTCACAAGCCCTTGTCACTAGAAGGTGGAAGAAAACAGAATTCTTTAGTGCCATGAAAACCAAAACTGAATCCACGACATCTTAGAATTCTTCTATAGATCATGACAATGCACTGTCTCAAGACCATTCTTAAAGAGAAGCTACTATTTGCACATATATTCAGAATGATGTGTGTATAATTTTTAAATTAAAAGCAAAATCTCATACTGAGTTTGACTTTTCAGTTTCAATCCCGCATCCTGGCAGTTTACATATATAATATACATTATAAAAATTAGCCTTTAATATAGCCTTTAATTAGCCTTTAATACAGATCAAATTAATACCTATCAATAGCAGAGGGACTCAAGCTAAATTATATGCTTGTTACAATACAACAGTATTCACAGTTCACTGAAATTCCAAAGCAGAGAGGGCCAATCAAATCTCTTTAGGAAAGGAGTTTTACACTGTAGGTGACAGAACCAAAATGGCTCTTGTCTTGAGACAATTCTTCCTCTGACAGTAATGAGATGCAAAGGATGAAATGCAGTGGATTGACAGGTTCTTATGTAAAGAGGCACTCCATATATGCTGCTCCAATACCATTTGGGGTTTTCTAGGTCTAACTGGCATCTTGAATTGAGTCTAAAAGCCATTTGGAACCCAGTGCAGACAGAAGAAAACTGAGTAGTTTTCTGAGGCTAATACACTTTGGGTGGGCTGCTACATTTTCCATACATATTTATATGATTTCATTAAAACTTTACTTCTCTTTATATCAGCATTGCCTCAACATCTGAAAAGAAGGTAGACATGGCAGAAGCTCAAGCATATGTTCAAATTGTAGAGAACAACCTTTTTTATCCTCTTTGCAGTACCATTTTCCATGCTATAGTTAAAGTTCATTGGATTTTTTTTCTTTTCTTTCAAGGCTGAACCACATAAAGTGATGGCTTTTGATAGCAACTCCTGCTAACATGTTTATTATTACTTCTGAACTGTAACATCTGTCAAATAAAAGTATTTGGAAAGCTGAGGTATATTTGGTACATGGGAAACTCATTGTGATGCTAACAGATGAATTCCAAGGATACCTTGGAGAAGCCATTGCTCAGGTTCACTGCTGTGCTTTGTTCAGTTAAAACAGGTGTAGTTAGGCAAAGCGACAAAAATTATTGACATTTGGGCACACAAGATGGAACACAAAACATTAGCTGTATATTTCTTTCCATACCTATCCTAAGCCTTAAGATCTCCAGTTTTCCCAAGCATTTTCATTTCACACTTCTCCTCTGTCTCACTAGTCCCTCCTCGATATGTTCTCTGTACTAGTATTAACACATCACCATTCCATGCAAACTCAAAGGAGAGGGAAAGGGGATGGGTCAGCATGGTAACCCTATACTTTCTCTCTTGCTCATCTCCTTCCTAGAGTGGGGTGGGGAGCATTGGGAGTGGGTTTGTGGTGCTGAGAAATCAGGCTGTGAGCTGTCCTGAGTTGACCAGGCAGTGGCTGGTAGAGGAGGAGGAGGACTAGAGGTGGGATTTCAAAGGGTTCTATGGCCTGATTAGAGCCTTCAAGAGGGAAGGTTCTTCTGGAAAAGAAATGCCTGAGGTGGAGGACAGGAGTTGAAGAAACTCGCAAATAATCAAATCTTTGGAAGTCAAATCCACAAATGGATTTGATCCACATTTGTATATAACTGCATATAATGAACTAGTTTTTTTAAGTTACATTTCCAAGTAGTGCCATGAAGCGTTGTGGGTCTCAACAGGTGCCCAACAATTCTGACCTTCCTGCACAAGCCCTGGTGTTTAGCCTTGTTTCCTCCTGTTGCGTTTCTTCAAGTTTACTCTGATTTACGGTGACTCTATCATAAGGTTTTCTTGGCATGATTTATTCAAAGGTTTGCCATTGCCTTCCTCTTAGGCTGAGCGAGTGCGATTTGTTCAAGGTCGGTTTCTAAGGTTGAGTGGGGACTTGAACCCTGCTCTCCCAAAGTGCCAGTGCAACACTTACACCAGAATACCATATTGACTCCCATTACGTAGTCCCCTTCTGCTCTCAAATTTCCTTTTCAGTTGGGTAAACCCTAGCAATACTGCCTCACTGCTGCCAGTTTCATGTGGTATTGATTGCATGTTGTGCTATTATTTGACTGAGAGTGTTTGAGACTCACAGAGAGGGTAAATCAGCCATAGGGTAACTTTTTTCTGATTTTCTGACTAATCCTTTTTATTAGCTGATCTTCAAATATGCTGAGATCAAGTAGACAACCTGCATGAAAATGCCAGGACTGCCTGACTTTGTGTTGAAAGAGAGGTAGACTTTCTTGTGTTTTTACAAAACAGTTCCTGATTCCCAAGGCTAGCCATTAAAAACACACCTGTGCTAACTGCATCTTACGACATATAGTAAAACTTATGGAAATATGTACTGTATTTGCTTTTATTTAATACATACTCTGGACACAGAGAACGCCATAAACTCTGGGGGATAGACCATAGATAAAATTTGTGATCAGTTTGTGTTGCTGGTACTTCTCTTCCTCAGCCTTGTAATTTGCTCTCTTGCATCAGACAGCAAACCTGAGTTTGAGGCAGCTGCTTTTTCTGTATCTTCCTGCTGGTACTATATACCTTCTCTGGGCCAGAGAATAAGGGCAGGTAAAAACCTCAAAACATAAGATCCCTGTTGGAACAGAACAAATGTTTATCAAATTCAGCAACCTGTTTAAACCAATGGACAACCAGATGTCTATAGAAACTAGGACGCAAGAGCATAGGCCTCTCCTTCTGTTGCCCCCAGTGACTCACATTCATGGGAATGAAAACAGAACATGGCCACCATGATATCCTCCATGAACTTAAGTCTTCAAATGACATCAATAATGAATGTTAGAAAGTGGGAGGCTTTTGCCAACAGGCCTCAGATGCAGAGATGTGGACCTCTGAGACGCATATCAACCATGTTACATGTCACATTTTACATGTCAACCACTTGTTATATGTTAGCCATGTTACATGTCACTTCAAAGCTAGAGGCTTGCTTGTGCTCACGAACATACAGAACCTACACAAGTGCAGACTGTCTAATAAATTTCAACAGAAGGAATAAAATAAGATGCATATATTTCTCTGCCTAGGCAGCATGCCCTTCTAGTGAAATAAACAGGAAGTGCTGGCAGTTGGAGAATTTGGTGTTCTGTCCACTGGATCACCAACAATTGCTGAACTGGTCCTCCCGGGCACAATCCATAAAACTGTGCAAACATTTCTGAGCAAACAGCAACTCCCAATTCCACATTTTAAAATCCCATGAATTTCCAGAGGAGTGTATGATGCAAGATCAAGAGGGGCTGGTATTTAAGGAAAAGGCAAATTCCCAGTGAGTTTCTGCACTGTCCCAAAGACATTCTTTGGCTCCTGACTACAGTTTTGTCATTTAACAAGGAGCTGAAATAGTAACAGAGCACGTACCAAAGGCAAACTGCTTCAGGAAAACAAACAGTTTGTGTTCATCTGACCCTGCAGTGTTAATTAAATGATTTGGAATAACAACTTTGGCTGCAGAGGTAAAAACAAACAAGCAGAGACTACTGGCTTTTTCTTATAAGATATTTTGATACTTGGGTGTGAATATGCTGGGCACGCATGTACACACATGCAACAGATGGACACCCCTACACTTTGGCAAGTTCATTCTTAAGATAAATAAAAGCAAGAGACATATCACTGTGTATGTGTTCTTAAAAACTACATGAGGCCAAAATTGCAAACTGGCATACCTGATATTTGATGTATCCCGAATGCATTTTTTACTTACATTTCCACATGTGGAAACACACAATTTTTTAAAAAGAAACCTACATATTAAAAAAAAAGTATTGTAGCAAGCAAGCTGGCTGTGACTGAGAGGCCAGAAGAGAGGCCAGAAGTGCTGTCGTAAACTTAAAAAGTTTGTGCGCCAACTACTCCCATTCCAGGAGATGCCTGACCTGGCCACGGTGACATACGCCCTGGTTATACCTTGTTTAAATTGCTGTTAACATCTGCTGTGCAGGGCTGCCTCTGAAGAGTGTTTGCAAATTTTAGTTGGTACAAACAGCTTTAGCTAGAGCGTTAACTGTGTCTGGCTACAAAGATCATACACCTCCCTGTACAGCAGCTCCACTGGATGCTGATCTGTTTCCAGGCACAATTCAAAATGTTCATTGTGACCTCAAAAGCTCCATATGACTCAGATCCAGGCTATTTGAGAGACCACGTCTCCCTATATGAGGCTGCCCAGACCCTGAGATCTACAAGAAAGGTCCTTCTCTCAGTCCCAGCACCTTAAAAGTTCCAGTTGGTGGGAACACACAAAAAGGCCTTCTCAGTGGCTGCCCCTGTACTTCAGAACTCCCTCCCTGAGGAGGCTAGAATGGCTCCTTCCACAGACAAGCAAAGATATTTTTATTCAAATAGGTTGTAAGAAGCGAAGGCTATTAACAAATGGGCTATAAGTGATATATTGTTTATACATTCGATTGTTTACCTTTTAAAATATTTTTACAGTGCATGTTTTTCATGTGGTTTATAGTTTAACTCAGTTTTATTGTTGACTTTTTGTATGTTTTAATTATAATCATTTTACTATGTAAGCTGCCTGGAGTCCCAGTCTTGGGAAAAAGATGGTATATAAATAAAGTAGTAGTTTTGAAGGTGGAGGAGGTGGAATCCGTTCACCATTTTACTCCATAAACACTATATATTCATGAAAACTGAGCGTAGTTGGAGCCCCCAGTATTTCAGGACAATGTCCTATAGAGAGCATCTTGGGGTGATAAAGAGTGATGTTACCTCAGCATTCTTATATGTGGCTGTGCACTCTTACACAAGCACCTCAGCCTTTCTATTGCTCAGACAAAGGGTATGTTGTTCTTGTCACAAGCAACAGGAAAAGAAGTATGACAGATTGTGTGCATTTATTAGAACCTGTTGCTACCAAAACCCATTAATAAATAAACTATTTATTAGAACCTGTTGTTACCAAAACCCATTAATTTTGAAATAATGATAGTATTTGTCTGATTACCTGTGCTTATTTTCATATATGTTTGTCGTATTTGGGATGCTTTACACCCCAAATTTACTATCCCTTACTGGAATGTTACTTTCTGCTGCTAATTAAGGATGCTGAAGGAGTTCAGCCTTGTTTGTGAATCCCAATATGAACCACCTGATCTGCACTTCCTAAATTACCGTGCAGGTCAAAATTTAGTTATCCACTCATTTTTGCATTTTGCTGGTGTGCTGGTGTAGTAGTAGTAAACTGGGGGAAAAATGCCTATTTTGAAAGGATTTACCATTTAGAAACATTTTTTAAAAATGAGAGATTGAGTTTAAAAATGCATCTTTAAATATGGATTTTTCTATTTTTTTTAAATTATGGCTTAATATGGAAACAGAATAGAACAAACATGAATGAGAGACCATGTAAAAATGACACTGACTGGAAACAGATGGATTCGTTCATCTAGCCATTTTTTAAACATATTCAACTCTCTATAGCCCTATTTCTTTTCCCTTTAAAGAAGCAGTTAACTTTTTTTTCAGAACTGAGCTATTAAAATACCAATGGTGCTTTCTTCGAAGGAAGGTCATTCTTGTTTTCAGTCCTGTCTGCTACTAATATTTCATGGTCCTTCTCTGAATGTTGATGATTTTTTCTCACCAATCTATGTATGTGGTCAATTTATGGTTTAAAATACTTTTTCACACGCACACCCATATATGTTTTCCACTGAAGTCTGTGCTTTTTCCGAGACCCACCCAAATTCCAGCACATGCCTGGTGAGTGTGCCAAGTTTTCTTGCTCTCCGTGAAATTAATGGAAAAATGCCCTCTCTTTTTTCTTTTTTTCCATGTCTGAACATTCTTGAAGAAAGGAAGGAAGGGCCTCCAGAGGAATTTGTTATATACCTGTTACTTCAAATTGGAAACTTGAATGTGTTTCCTAGCTAAGATGGAGGTTCAGGTGTTAATAGTGAATTAGAGTTTATTCCACAGAAACTTGTCCTGTTTGACATTAGGTATGAGGTCTGGAAGTAAACAAGGAAAAGAGTGTGACTGTGACCATGAAATAATGGTAAAATGGGAGGAGTGTGAAATGCTATATGGTTCCTTATTTCTTTTCAATACTATGTCAATAACACTCTTGAGTTCATTGATGTTTTACAAGGGAGGTGAAAACATCAAAGTTCAACAGGGGAAAAATGATTAGGCACTGTATAACAAAATGATAGCTTTCAGCTGCAACCTCACATCCTTTCTTTAATGAAAAACATATTAATAGATGTCCGTGTTTTGCAAATGGCAGAACATTGCTCTCCTTTCCTTGTGATCTGAAGTTTAACAGACATTATGGGTGAAGTTGTAGACTCTGAGTTGAAGGTCACTGGCACTATTTTCAGATGAGTACACTATTCTCATTTTCTCATCATTCCTACACCTCTTTTTAAAAACACCTGGACAGCTTCTGGTTTCTCAGACTAACATGTCTAAAATCCAACCAGCCCTACTGACACTCCAATTAGGATTAAAAGCAACATTCCCCATGTTCTGGCTGGTCTTCTTGTTGATATACATCGGATGAGCATCTATTGTAGCATCTCAAGGAAAAAGAATAATACTTTATTCAATGGGAGGTACCACTCTCTCCTGCTTGTGTGGACATCATAAAGTGCTGAGAGAAGTTTGAACTGGACATCTGTGAATTTACCTAATTTCCTTTTTCACTTCTGGAAGATGTAGCAAGCAAGCAGAGGGTAAGCACATAAATGCTGTGTAAATATGGAGATAATAACAACACAAATATAGCCCAGAGTCTTCCAATACTGCTCTAACTCATGTTTTCCTGACAGAACATCTTCAAAAGGTTTGATTCTGAGGCAAGAATCTTTTGCAGAGAATCTTCCCTCCTCACAAAATTATGTAACATTTGTCACCTAATCTCAAAGACACGGCGAATGCTGCCATGAAATTGGGATTCACTGGAGGCCTACCAGGGAGCGAGTGGATAAGTCATAGGGTGCATTCTTATGACAAACCAGGGATCTGTAGGAATCCCTTGCCTTTCACAAATGAGTAATATGCTGACATATACTGTTCAGTCTCTTCTACCTGTTGCAGGAGCAACTAAACTGCGCTGGGCAAGTGCAGCAAGGACCAAATTGGACCTCCACTTTGGGTTGCCCTAGCAAAACTTGAAACCAGAAGTCACTTCAGGCACTTCTAGTAACACCTTGTGGTGGGTGATTTGGGGGGAGTTAGTTGAGAGGGTAAACTATAAGGGCAAACTATTCCAGGAGAAGCATTTTGCTATTTTAAGTCATTTGGGAACAAATAGTTCTGTCCACATTTTTAAAAATTAGGAGTGTGGAAGCTTGGGAGAAGCCTAGAGCCCATGTGGTCAATGGTCCAAGCTTTAATCACCCTGACTGAACAAGCCACAGAGCATACCTCCTAACCAATAGTGAAATAATCCAAAGTGAATTCTTGGTTTCCTTTGCTATTGGGAAAGGAAATAAACTACAGAAAGAAAGCTGCTTGCTGCCTGGTGACACAACCAACCAACTATGGAACAAAGCAATGTACGCAGTTGTTAACTGCTCCTACTGTAAGTGACTGAGAGAGTTATTGAACCATATGCATTGCCATGCTCTTCATCCATGACAAGCTAGAGTTTATGCAAATCCAGCAACTTCCTTCTGGGGTCTGTTCATCAAGGAAGAGGGTTAGCTACAAAGTCCTAAAGGTAGACCAGACCATCCCTTCTTTTCCACTGGTCTGCTTCCCTGGAAATGCTACCATGGCTCCAGTGCATTTAGATTCTCCCTTCTGGCTGGCTGGCTCCTGTACATGACCCTATCAACTAGGTGTGAAGGCCTGACTCCAGGAACCTCTTGGGAAAGGAAAAGTAGCACAGAAACATGGAGGGATACCCTAGAACTCCATTTTCAAAAGCTCTGTGCAGAGGCTGACTGACAGCACTGGCCCTACCATTAGGCAGGATCAAGTGAGTATATACGGTATGTCAGGTCC
The DNA here is from genome assembly GCA_948474755.1 of Ctenosaura bakeri. Classification (NCBI taxonomy): domain Eukaryota; kingdom Metazoa; phylum Chordata; class Lepidosauria; order Squamata; family Iguanidae; genus Ctenosaura; species Ctenosaura bakeri. Next base: position 306,014 of record CAOLHI010000267.1, on the reverse strand, counting down.
CAGGTGCTAAGCAACATAGTGTCAAAGGACAAGGTTGTACACACCATGTCACCTGCCTGCTTCCCTCAAATGCACTGTTAAGATGCTCTCCAAGAACAATCAGTTCCTCTAAATGGAAATGAGAGAAGGTGCCATTTTGCCCTTCACTTCAGGCAGTAAAATGTCATGGGTGATCCCTGTTGTTGTTATAGAATCATAGAATTGTAGAGTTGGAAGAGACCACAAGGGTTATCCAGTGAAACGCCCTGCCATGCAGGAATACATGCTGTGTGCCTTTAAGTTGTTTCCAACTTATGGTGGCCCTAAGGCGAAACTATAATGGCGTTTTCTTGGAACAATTTGTTCGGGAGGGTGCCTTTGCCATCCTCTAAGGCGGAGAGAGTGTGACCCAGTAGATTTCTATGCCTGAGTGGGAATTTGAACCCTAGTCTCCAGAATCATAGTCCAATGCTCAGAACCACTATACCACACTGACTGTCCATCCCTGTCACATGAGTCAATACTACTGGAGGTGAAGCAGTGAATCATGTATTGTCATGCATTAGAGAAAGAAAATATGTGATTGCATTAGAGAAAAAAAAACATGAATAAAAAAGGGGTTTATGCATGTGGTGTCACTGAGGATGAGCTTATTTTTCTTGCAGTTATGGTTTTTGGCCACAGGTGACAAGCTAGTTCTAAACTACCAGTGTGCCTTTCCTGGTAACAACATGCATTCTGTTTTTTAAAGTGAATGCCAGGTAATGTACGATTAGGAAAGTAAAAGGACTAATATGATTTCTCCTTGTCAAGTGGCTGAAGCTACTGGGCTCTGCCTTCACCTTAAGAATTAAGAATGCTTCAAGAAGCTAGAAAAAACACTGAATGATTGTAGGGTCCAAGAAATAAATGGGGCTTAAAGAGTCCTAGATTATGCACCAGGCCTGTTGTGATGTTTTGTCTAGGCCAGAGGCAGGACACAAGAACAGCAGTGCAGACAAGTAGGTGAATGGCAGCCAATAAGGACAAGATTTCAGTGGAGGTGGCATGACAGAGGTGGGGTGGGTAAAGTGAAGCCTATGAGATGCTGCCTTTGGGTGCCCAAAGAGCAGTCCTTTAAGCCCCCCTGATGTCCCTCAAATCATCAGATCACCTTTTTTTTTTAATTATTATTTTGGGCAGAGATTTTGCCCCAGAAAAGCTCAAACTGACCACAAAACGCAGTGGTTCTTCACCACTTGCACTCTCAAAGTCCCATGAATACCTCCTCAAAGCCCTCCAAAAGGCCAAAGAAAAATCCAAAATCAAAACCAAAAATGACACACAATGACTGCTGGTCATTCCAGGTGTGCCAATGCAGAAATTGCCCCCACCCCGCTGCAGTTGCCTATTCCAATCTACCAGTGGATCCCTATGGTCACCCAAGACTATTTTTGTGATCCTCAGCTACTTCAGATTTCCCTCAACAGTTCTTTTTTTGGCCAGAAAAAAAGAGGTGAATTGCAGTCTCTAGAATCTCTTGGAGCAACTGTTCACCTGCTGAATAGGTTGCAAGGCCTCTCTGTATTGTTTCACATTTTGAAAGGACAAGAAAAGGAAGAACAGCAGGGAGGAAGAAGAGGGGCTGAAAGTAGGCAGGCATGGAAGCCCAAAAAGGCCAACTTAGGGTAAAGTGAAAAACAACTCCCTTGGGGCAAAACTGTTGCCTATTTACTAGCAGCCTGTTCCAGTTTCCTTTTACAGAGGTGGGCGGGGGGGGGAATAGTGGCAAATCTGTCCAAGGTAATCTCATTCCAGGTCCTGAGAAAAAGTACTATTTTAGGTTACAATTAGACTTCCCCATTTGTGGGTTTAACTTTCATGGATTTATTTGTTTCACCAACCTCTGCTTCCCTCCCCTCCCACACACCTCAAGTTCTTTTTTTCTGGGGAAGCTCCAAAAGCTTCTGTCCGCAGCTCAAATCAGGCCATGCAGCCCTTAAAAAAAAAACCTCTCTGGTCCTCCTCCTCCTTCACCATCAGTAGCTGCCTGACCAGCAAAGGATGGATTATTTGGGATGGCCCAATTTCTCAGCACCACAAACCCTCTCCTGATGCCCCCCACACACCCAAAGAAGGAGATGAGTAAGAGAGAGCCAGTATAGGCCACCAAGCTGACTTCCCTTTCCCTCTCCTTTCACTGATGGGGGCCATTTCCACACTAGCCTGTTATAGCACTATGATTCCACTTTCAACATCCTATGGAATCCTGGGGTTTGTAGTTTTGGGAAGGGTCAGGTGGCCCCATAGCGCTATGATTCCACTTTCAACATCCTATGGAATCCAGGCGGCCCCTCCCGAAACTGCAAACCCCAGGATTCCATAGGATGTTGAAAGTGGAATCATAGCGCTATAACAGGCTAGTGTGGAAATAGCCCTGGTGTGGGCCCTGGATGCCCACTCCCTTTCCATACATGTGGAATGTGGAGGGCCGGATATATATGGTTGCTTGTCCTTGTAAGAAGCCTTTGCCAGAGCAACCCCCCAAAAATTCCATCCGTATTAATAATGCCTCAGGACGCTTACCAGTTTCATGATCTGATATCTTGTCCTGCATGGCCATGTGGCTGGCCAATCTCTTTAAAGTGACCCTGCCTAGCTTAAAATTTTTCTACACTAGAATCAGTCTGCATTAGGCAGGCAGGCACACACACAGACAGATACAGATAAGACCATTCAGGCTCAATGAATTAAAAAAAAACTCCTATTAAAATCTAACCCAATCAATGCCTTCCACTGCATTGTAATGGCGGGGAGAGCAGATGCCATGAAGTTGAGATCTGGAGGTCAAAGAAACCTAATGTACATTCCATATCCACCCATCCTCATGTGCTGATGTTATGTATACTCACATTTCTCTTTATGTTGTCCTGTCTTCCTCCTCTACAGGAGTGGACAAAGTGGCTTCTTGGCCCAATTTGTTTCCCTGGTTTGGTGAAAACTGAGAATCGCATAATTGAGAATCCCAATGTTCAACAGGGCATACATCTTGTTTTCACAGTCAAAGTCCACCCAAGTGGTAGAATTCCAATAGCCATGTTAGTCTGGACCAGTATGCAAAGGGCTCTTGTAGCACCTTTGAGACTAACATTAGTCTCAAAGGTGTGACAAGATCCTTTTCCATAAAGTTCAACTCAGAGTGGTAAACCATTAGGACACTCTGTCCTAAGGGCTGGCTGAGACTTTCTAATCCACATATTGAAAACAGTTAAATGTATGCTTAATGGAGGATTTTTTGATCAATGCCTGAAATCAGAGAAAACAATGGTTGGCTTAAAAAGCCACTAGGGAACTACATGGACCTGGACAAAGCAAAAATCCCTTCCAGAGAATTCATTTCAGCTAACAATGAGAATGGTTTTGGAAACATAATTTAGTATAAAGGCTTGAGTATCTTTTGTGGAAAGTTTTGCAATGCTGCCTTTCAACAGAAGACTAATTAAAAAAAGAAAAACAACCAAAACCTCTGCATTATCAAGTGCAGCCAAGAGAAGTGATATGGTAGTGCTTGTTTATTTACATTCCATGTTATCTTATCTTTATTGCTGTTCTTTTACTGCCCTGTCTCTGCTCAAAAGTTCAACAGTCTTGAGAATGTCAAACTTTATTGCACTAAATAACGTAGCACTGTTCACTGTTGATCAACAGATTTCTCCTTTAATCAGCATCAGGGAATTGTAATGTGACAATCTGACTACTTAATCACCTGTTTCGCTGGCTGTTGCAGACCTAAGAAAGGTGGGAAGGAAATCTGGTATGTTTAAAGTCACTTGTTGCAATGGAACAACAAATATTAGTCTTTTCCAAATACTATAATGGTTGATGATAGATACCAACAGGTGGGAGAAGAGAGCTGTACAGCAGTGGGAAGGACTAAATCTTAACTCTGATATGGCAGCACAGTTGTCTTGGCTGACCATTCTGAATGCAATAAAATTCATTAGATAAATGATTGCTAAATCAAGATTCAAGTTGTACTGAAAATATTCTCAGGAATTACACACACACACACACACACACACACACAGTATATATATATGGGATCTTTGGCTGGACCAAAATGAAATGAAAAGCAGTTGATCTGTATGTTTCTCCCCACCTTTAGACATTTGCTTTTGTTGTTATTCGTCTTCAAGCTGGCTTTGACTTATGGCAACCCTCTGAATAAAAGGCTTCCATGAATTCACATCATCAACAGATTTCCTCAGCTCTTGGAAACCCAGGGCAACTATGGCTTCCTTGATGAAGTCAATCCTCTTTTCCTACAGCCTTCCACTGTACCAAGCATTATTATCTATTCCACTGATTCATGCATCTCATGATATACCCAAAGTATCAGTTTAGCCATGTTGGCTTCTAGTGAGAATACAGCCTTTGGTAAAGTTCAGCAATTACAATGCATTGAAGAGATTTATTTATTTTTAAGTGTGTGTGTGTGTGCGCATGCATGCGTGTGCATGTGTCCAAAAAAGCAATAACAAGCATCAACAACCCCATTCACTTATTCCCCCTCATGCAATTCTATTTGCATGAAAGACAGTGGGGACACAGTCATGCACTTTGTGCTCTCTGTCATATTTTGGATGGTCGATCTTGGCAAAGTCTCATCTTTGGGAAAGTTACTTTATTTGGAGTACACCTCCCAGAAGACCCAAGCCAGCATGGTCAAAGTGCTGGATTCTAGAAATTGTCCAAATTTTTTTTCCTCTGAGATCCACATATAGTTATGAATCCTGCTTGTGTGCAGAGAAGTTGCATGAATGGAAAAAATTCGCCACTGCAGACCCTTGCTTTCCAGTGCATGACACCTATCTCTCCTCTCACACACATTTCTTAGGAGACATGGCTGCTCCAACAGGAACAATCATACTAGAATATAGGACAGGCATGTAATACAACAGTGGCAGGAAGATACCAAAGAGACATAAGACTCCTGGATTTTTTTCGCACATCTGTGTAGAAGAGGATATTTTAAGATGTGTGTGATAAAAATAATAATAATAAAACCCATATTCTCAAAACCAGAAATTCTCTTTTTCCAGTCTCTCTTTGCAATTATTACATTCCTTGTTTAAGGTAACAGACTCTCTGAGGTAAGCAAACACTTGAGTTCCTGTTAGCTGAATTATCACAAGCTATCTGAAAATGATAAACAGATTGGGACACTTTGGAAATGTTGACAGAGGCCAGATAGACAGGATGTGCTTTGAACTAAATGTTAATTGTTTTCTGAATGTTTACATGAGGAAACTCACCTGTTTAGTATATATAAGGTGCGCACAGGGAAATGTGTTTTTCTCTCACTTTGGAAATCTGCAAAGTGTTGACCTATTCCTGCTTCAGAAATAAACTTTTCTTAACTCCTTGCTCATGTTGCTTTGCTAATTTGGACCTTCTGCTGGGCAATAAATCTCAATCTTGTGACAAGTGCAGCTTTTTCATCTCCATCTTGCTCCCTCCCACCCTCTTACCACCCCCACCACTAAAATCTCTGATGAGAGTACAATCCTGTCTTTACATCTTTTTCTTCCTGTTCAGTCACCAGAATACATTCAGACTGGCCCCATGTGTAGAGAGCAGGGGCTTTCAATATTGCACAATTCCAATTTAACTGACATGGCAACATGTTATGCAATCTTGAGATTTGTAATTTAGATTTGCCAGAGTACTCCAGTGCCTCACCAAACTACAAGCCATAGGGTTCCACAGGATGCAGCATGATTGTGTAGTGTAAAGAGGATACTTGGTGCAGTGTACTAGGGTGGATAGAGAAGAGCAAATGCACCAAATTACTTGGTCAAGTCAGCCAAAGAAGAAAGCATAAACAAAGCACCCCCCTGCACAAAAAAACACCACCACCACCAACAAAAAAATCTCACCATGCAGCACCAGCATGGCAACAATGACAATCACAGCCAATTTATTTATTAACTAGTTTGACTTTTCCTACAGGTGGTGGAAAATTCCTCCCCAAATGTGGCAATCTATCAGGTTTCAAACAAAGCTCATCCATCAACTTTTTCCAAAAGAAGATTGACTAAGACATAGCTCTGTGCCACTGAACTGCCTCTAGCTATGGAAGACCTCAGTGCCCTGAAACAAAGGAAAGAGCCTAGATAAAGCTCAACAGCTTTCTCATTGATTTCAATTGGAAAGTTAAGCATCCCCTAGTGGAATCAATTGCATCTCAATATGGCCGGATTTTGTCTAGGCATTACACTTGTGTAAATGCCATTAAAGCTGACTCAGCTCAGCAAACACATAGGGCAGCTGGGCATTATTTTAGCCTTGTCTGCATGACATACCAAAAGTGAGTGACCATGTGGAGAGGTTCATCTGGATGAATGTATGGAAGATATCTATACTCAGTTATTGTATGCACAATTATTTTATGCATAGTTATTGTATGGATAAATGATTTTCTTCATGCAGTTAGTAGCACTAGACAATTAAAGCACTGGTTCTTCTTTTATTGCCACAGCAGCATGCTATAGAATCTGGGTGATTTTTGCTTAATGAGCCACTGTTGCTCTCTGGCAGATAATTCTAAACTACCTCTCCTTAGAAATGACTTGAAAGTAAACAACAACAAGAAGAAAACCACAAACCCTAAGGTTCTCTCAGGTCGAACCACGGCAGATAAAGCAGAATCATAATGCAATTGCATGATGTGAAAAGGCCCATTGTTGGACTTGTATGAGCTCTCACTGTTCGCTATGCTAGCTTAGGATGATGGGAGTTGCAGTCAATCATCTAGAAGACCTCATGTTCTCCAAGTGAGCAATCTGTGCCCTTTAACCTAATTTCAAAGGTGAGGGAAGAAGAAAAGGTGGCAAAAGGAGTAATGCCACCCATTTTCAGCTCTGGTCCTACCCACCCTCAACAAGTAGTCCTTAACAGATAGCCCCCAAGAGAACCTGCCCTTTGACAGGGATAAAAAATTTACCATTTCTGGTTTAAGGAATAGTTGCCCCATCCTAAACCTAAATCCTCTTGGGCCATTGTGTTAGCAGAGCTACTAGGAGAATCTGTTTATCATTTCGTCTTCTTTCCTCGACCTTATGATTGATTGCATTCTCTCAAGTCATCTAACCAAACCTTAAAGTTATGCTTGAGACTGTAGTAACTCATTCATGCGTGTTCCCTCTTTCCAAGAGATTAGGAACAGAACAGCAGGACAGCAGCTTTCATGCACTTGACATTTTAATGGATTCTGTGAGAGAGCAAAGTTTGAGATTAACTCTTTCCTGTAGAAATGTAATTTTTGAGTACAGAATATGTGCTTGTCCCTATATATATTTACACAGAAACTGCCCCGTGTTCTTCTGCAAAACAGATAGTGACAAATTCTGTTAAAACTGAAAGATATTGCCTAGTTTATCTGTAATTTGTTTTAAATCAAACTTGATCTGAAAACACACTTGAAGGGTCAGTGAGTAAAATAGTTAAGCTCCGTTGTTTTTGGCTCAGAACCTTAGCACGGTCTGGTACTTTGAGGTATAGCCCTCTGCAAGAGGCTTTCTGTGTTAGCTAAAGTTCTTGGGGCAATAAAAAGTAAGAAACAGCATTATCAGTAAAATCAAAGCAAACAAAAAAAAAAAGTTTGGTGAGCTCTGAGATGATGACTGTCACATTAACTTGTTTCTGTGCTTGACGGATCAAGTTTAAAAGTTCTGTCTTAACCTGCTTTAACCAGGATTGGTTGGAAAGCCTGAACCTTGGACACCGCTGGGTATGTTCAGGCCAAATCTTAAAACGTGTACAGTCTTGATTATTTGTTTGCACACTTCCAGGAAATAATATATGTTTTTAGTTAGCCCAAGACAAATTGTGAGTCACCTATCCCAACTGTTCCAGAACAATTTTACTCCCCCTGCCCCCAAATTTTAGTTAATGGGAGCTATTTTAAACATTACAAAATGAGGAAAGACATTCTGGATTCTGCCACACAGTGGATTGATTGTAATACTGGGTCCCCAGGTGATATTAAACTAAATTTCATCCCTGGTTATTAGTCATGTTCACTGTGATTATGAGAGCTCTGGTCCAGCAACATCTGAGGAGGTGGGACTCACTATGAACAAGGACCACTTTTTCTTAACATTTTGTTTTGTGAGAGGCAACATAGTGCATGGATTGAGCACTGAACTATGACCCTGGAGACCAGGGTTCAGTTCCCCACTCGGCCATGGAAACCCATTGAGTGACTTTGATGTGTCACACACTGTCAGCCACAGAAAACCCCATGATAGGTTCACATTAGGGTCTACATAACTCAGAAACAACTTGAAGGCACACAACAACAACAAAACTGCTGGTTGAAAATCATTTGTCTGAAAGGTAGAACATAAACATTTTAAAATAAGGAAGCAAGATAGGATGGCAGAGTTTTGAATTATATCATTTCAGAATTTGAGAAGAGTGTCTTCCGGAACAGAGTGGAGAATTCTACCACCCATTACTTCCACTTTATCCTGTTGAATATACAGAATAGCTCCTATACACTTCCCCAACCAGGAAAGCTGAACATGTGAACTTGATCCAGCTTGAATATAAATACACATCTGTCCATATGCATGTATGTCTCAGATCAAACAAGATATATGTTTTTTAAAAAATTCAGGACACCTGATTTGTCTCTAGGCCTTGTTTGACCTCCAAGGTATGAAAGTGATGCAGGATTAAAGTATATTGACACAACTTTATTATGTTATTAAACTGAACTTGATAAATGATCCTTTATCACTTTTATATTTTTAAATACAGAGTAATCACAGAAAAAAAAATGAAGCATTAAAATCCCATTAATTTAAATGAAAAGCATGTAATCATCTCTGCCATTGAAATGAATGGGAACTGAAAGTAGATTGTATACTAAGATTCACTCTTTCCCTAGTTTACCCTGGTTGATGGCTTAAAATATAGATATTAGAACTTTGCTGAAAAATACTGAGATTTGAACAGAAAAGGACATAATTACTAATAATAAAGCAGCCAGGAAAAAGCTGATCCATGTAAATTAAATGTATCTTACATCTTCATGTTTCACATAGAAAAGGTAGGAACTAGCACAATATGGAGAATTTTAATTTAACTTTAAATCTGTTTAAGGGATATATTCTAAAAGGGGATAAATAATACCAGGAAGGTTAGAGCAAGTTGGAGTGAAATAATGGTTGCATTTCCAACTCAGATTTCAACTTTATAAGCTTGGAAGTAAAATAATCATGTTCTTCATGTAAGAAGTTTTTTAAACAGTCATTACAGTTGGTACAAAACCTGTTGCTGAATATTTTCTTATACCAGGTAAAGACTTTAAAATGCTCTGATCAGATTAAGAATTGCAACCTTTAAGTTTATTTTTTTTAAAAAAGAAAAAGAGAAAAAGAGCACCAAGATCTTCTGAGTAGAATTAATATTTGGGGGGGAAATCACTGCCCCAAGAAAAGGAAAAATGTAGCTTTCACCAGCAGCAACACCACCAAGAAGCATATCAGTTGCACCTCGCATCAGTAGAAATGAAGCATTACAGCCCCTTTCTGTCTTCCCATTAAGAACTACTTACCTTTATGCTTCTTCTGTAGAGAAAATCAGCTCTCAGTAGGCTTTCCTTCCATGGTATTCTGAGTAACCGTAAAAGTATTTTTAAAAAATCATTATTGAGCACAAGTCTTAATTTGCCAGCTCTGCATTTCTGTACAAAGTTTTTCAAGTATTGCCAAGTAACAATGCATTCCTCTCAATAATTTCCTCTTACCTGTAAAGGAGCAAGGTTCAGATTCCTTTCTTGAAATGACTCTCATAACAAGCCGGATGGTTCTTCACTGAAGGCGTATCCTTCAGGTAATGTATATATGCATGCTTTTGAAAGCCCTCCTTCCTTTCCACCCACCCTAGATCTCCCTATCCTCACTGTCAGTCAAAAACAAGTTACTGAGAGTTCTGAGTTGGAATTACCTGAATGAGGAAACCAGAGGGAGGGAAGAGAATCTGAGAGGAGATCTTCTGATATCAGCAGTATGTCTTAAGGAAATCTACAATGAAGCGTAGGAAACTGTTGTAACTCTATTAGAGTTCGACACCCTGCTATGAGCTAAGCAAATACCTGCTTAAAAAGAAACTGATGTAATTTTAGAGAATGTCAGTTAATCTTTGAAGAAACTTGATCAAAGTCCCTTCAATTTTGCCCAAATAAACAAAGTAAAAAAAAATTAGTTTGGTTAAATCTCAATTTAAATTATTTTCTTTTTAAAAAAAGACAACCAAGAATGCTCCTACCTTTAAGAGAATAGAAGATTGGTTCTGAAACAAATGCACAGCCAGTGTAGTTTCAAGTGTGGCTCTTTTAACAGTCATGGACGGGGTTGATGATATCCCAGAATATCAATGGTTCCCAGCTGATTGCTGGCACAACTGTTTCTCTCTTAGCTCTTATGTGTGGCATTTCCTTTGTTATTTACAAGTCATCAGAATTAAATATTGGAAAACACCGAGTATAGAGAAAGAGAGAGCTATATTTTGCCATCCTTAATGCTTCCAGTATGCCTTAGGCACACTCTGGCTTGATGGGATTTCCAGAAATCGCTCCGTAAATTTCAGAGTAAAAGGGAAGACATTCACTCAACTTTAGGAAGTCTCTGCTTCTTGGCTCTGAAATATTATTCGCTGATACACATCCTTCCATGTATTTGTTCTATTGTTAACTTACTCATCTGTTTCATACAAGTATTTGAGTGCTACTTTTTGGCCTAAAAATGGCCACATTGTATCTTGGATAAAAACATAATAAAAACATGTAAAAATGCAATAAAACTAAGTACAGAATACTATACTAATGTAATCAGCAAGGTGAGAAGGGGAAATAGATTAAAAGCTAGGAAAATACTTAACAGAACACCTGAACTAACTCCCAATTCTCCACAAGGACTTGATTTCTGGCCTCTGAATGGAGGTCTGAGTTCTTATCCCACTTCAGACACATGTCTTTTTAGAGAGCCAGAGTGGTATTGTGGTTTCAGTGTTAAGACTATGGCCCTGGAGACCACAGTTCAATTCCTCGCTCAACCATGGAAGCCCAGTGGGAGACTTTGGGCACATCACACACTCTCAGCCCCAGAAGACCACATGGTAGGTTCGCCTTAAGATTGCCGTAAGTTCAACAATGACTAGAAGGCACACAACAACATCAACAAGCAAAGCCCAAAACAAAGTACTGTGTTTTTATTTTATTTTCAAATCAGTATCATAAAAATAATTCCATCTTGGTTTGTTTTAGGCAATTGGAAAGGCTAACATCTTATATTCACTTAACAAGAAATGAATCCTATTGACTTATTCCTCTAAGTATACATATATAGAATTGTGTTATTAATATCTTCAGTGTGGGGGGATCTTCATAAAGAAAAAAGGACCCACCAGCAAAACATAATTTCTTTCCAGAACTGCATCAGAAGCAGACATTAATAATGTCATCAATATGCACCATAGGAACCCAGAGGTCTGCAGTATTGCTGTTCTTATGGTTAGGTATGGAGTCCATGCCAAAACAACCAGCTGCCTTATATTTAAGAGGATATAAGCAAACTGTGACTTCCCCCACCCTTTGTCAGACGTATAGACACCACTCACACATGTTCCTCATCCATGCCCTGAACAGCTCTGAGGATTTCATCTGGCTTTGGTACTGGTTGTAAGAGGACCACAGTGCAAGCCATACTTTATCAAGATGTATGCTTTTAAAGCTGCTTCCCAGCTCCCTGATTCAGGATTTTATAGTGTTTCCAATACACCATCTGTGACAAATCAATCCAATAGATGATGATGAAGAAGCAGAGAGAGAGAGAGTGTGTGTCACTGTTGGGACAATGAAAATATTACTTAGGGGAAAAAGAACAAGTTGGGTACAGTTAAAGCTAGGGGAGAAAGAAGGGGTTCAAAACAAAATATTCCTATCGGTTGGGGAAATCAAATAACTGTAGGATTTGTTTGTGATCTGGCCAAGGATTGGTCATTTCAAAGGTAAAAGGTCTAGTTGGACAGCAGATTTCTAGGACAAATTGGCAATTAGAACAAAAGAGTCAGTTTATGGAGACAAAGAAAACTTTTTGAGAAAGTGAGGAGAGAGTTGTAGCCTAAACAAACACTTAATAGGAATGTAATGTCTAAGTTTCATAGGAGAGAGAAAAATCAGGAAAAGTAAAGCAGTTGCCATTAAAGATCTTAGGGAAGTTCTGCTGAAACAAACTTGGAAAGCAAACTTCAAGAACTTGTAAAAATCTAAAATAATAAAACCAAGGTGAAATTTATAAGCCTCCAAAAATCTCCTTTGACTGAGATTTGAATCCACCCCAACAGAGGACTCCCTCCTCCCTGCCACATCTCCTTGCCTGGCCATCTTACTTCAGTAGCTTTAAACACTCTGTGTGTGTGTGTGTGTGGGCACGCGCGCACATGCAGAAACCTGTGCAATATGACCCTTGCAGGCAGCAGTTTTTAAAATAGTGCAAATGATTTCTTTAAAAAATAAAATAAAGCATTCTCCAAAACAAAATGAATTTCTTTGGGGCTATACATTTTTAAAACTGTGCCTCAGTTGAAGGGGTACAATCTCAACTCCCCCTACCCCACAGCACCAAATTTAGGCAGTTTGACATTGACAACACTTTGTACAACATTAGGAGGAAGACAGCAAATATTGTGCATGAGGCTCACTCCTGCTCACTTTTCCACCTCCTCCTGCTCTTCTTTCTTTTTATATTTCACCTTTTTTCCCCAATCCAGAACTCAATACAGCTTTTAAAAAGTTAAAGCATATAAGCTAAACAGTTACATTCTACAAAATCCAAATAATCTTTTGACAGAATTAAAAGCAGCTAAAGCCTGACTATTTAAAAAAAATCAACAACACATCACATTATGAAAGGACCTTTCCCCTGAGTATCAGCCCTCAAAAGGCCTCCTGAAACAAAACAAAAAAAGTCCTCATCTGCCTAAAAGAGGATAACAAGGAGGACACCACTCTGACCACTCTAGCAAAGGAATTCCAGAGCCTGGGAAGAGGCATCAGGAAGACCCTCCGCTTTGTTTCTAACAGATGTTATCTATGAGGTGGAGAGACAGACAGAAGGGGCCTCTCCTGAAGAATGCAAAATGTGGACAAGCTCTTATAAGAGAATATGGATTTTTAGACTTCCTTTACTTCTTGTGACACTCCTTCTCCATTGAATGAGAAAGAAGAGTTTGCCACTCAATAGAAAGTGAACATGGTTTGAGCATTAGACTATGATCCTGGAGGGTTTAATTCCCTGCTCAGCCATGGAAACTCACTGGGTGACACTCTAAACCCCCAAATCCCCAATAGGTTCACTTTAGGATCTCCATAAATCAGAAATGACTTGCAGTAACAAGCAACAAAGTTTTTCAAAAAAGTGATTGATAGTCCATGCCATTGGAGAATAGCATGAGAATTTTTGTTTACTTAAGGGGAGTCCAGGGGGGTCCCTAAAAAGAGGTTACAAAATGAAAGCATTGTCCCCCCACCAAATATGAATTCTCCCCCTGTAATGAAATTTTCCTCAAATGTTCAGTGACATAGAGAGTGAAATTATAAAAATTGCTCATGCCTAGAAATTGTATATTTGCTGTGTTTGCATTTCCTTGATAATTTTGCCTTCCATTTTTCTTCAGATGCCTAAACTGTATTTCTAAATTCTCTAAGGAAGTCCAAGATGCTAGAAATTTGGGGACTGAAGAAAAATTTCATCTGCAGAGGCAGAATGACCTCATCTTGCTCCTTCCCCCAGTACCTACTCTCTGAGGGAGCCTTTCTCTACAGTTTGCATATTCATTTGCACTGGTTTAACTACATCATATTTAATAAAATTATCATCTACACATCTTGGTTATTCACTATTTGCATTTCATTGTTTTTGTGCCTTTTGGAGGAAGCTCTCTTTCTTTTCCCTTACCCACCCCATTGTTTAGTTTATGCTGTCTGATGGTTAACACTCAATGGAAAATCAGATGTGACAGTATCTGACATCTCACAATAACTCATGTAGCCTGTCAAGATCAAACCAGTAATAGATAGATAGATAGACAGATAGATAGATAGACAGATAGATAGATAGACAGATCTAAAGCATTTTCAGAACCTAAACTGTAAGCTTTCACGCCTAAACTGTAAATTTGAAATTTATTATTCAAAATTTTCACAGCAGGATTGAAAAATGTTGGGATTTTGACTCTTTTCAAATGTTATTCTTGACTGTCATTTACAGCATTCTTCTTTCAGATGAACCCAGAATAGCTTTATTCCATTTCATTCCTTCTGTTACTCTGCAAGGTCAGCAGTATTGAGTGAATGATCCAAAGCAACCTATTCAGGACAGAAATAAACAATAAAACATATATTTCAAGAAGTAGGAATCTGATGCAGAATACAACCCCATAGTGATTTCTTCCTCATTTTGTAATTAGATTCTGGATCTGGGTGGGCAAAGAGCATCTCTAGAGCTGCAAATTGTCCTCTGGGGTTGTTTTATGGCAGTTTGTGAAATTCCTGAAATATTCCAGAGGCAGAAAAAAATGAGTCCTTGGAACTCCCACATGTGCCTATCTCTGCTTAAGATCAGCTTGGTAATTATAGCATGCATTCCTTGGCCCTCACCAGTACTTGTCAGTGATCGTGTGTGTGTGTGTATATGCGTGCCTTCAGGTCACCTGTCAACTTACACCAACCCCACAAATTCCATAGGGCTTTCTTAGGCAAGGATTGGTTGCAAGGTAGTTTTGCCAGTTCCTTTCTCTGAAATATGGCCTACAGCACCTGGAATTCAGTGACAATCTCCCATCCAAGTACTAACCAAGGCTGACTCTGATTAGTTTCCAAGATCAGCTGGGATCTAGTGCCTTTAGGCGAGGTATTTAGGGCCCTATTAGGAAAACACACAGTATGTTGGAACCCTGACATGGAATGCATTGAATTCAGCAGTAGGAGAAGAAACTTGATGTGGAACTGTTGCTTTGGACATCTCATTCCTATTTCTTTGGTGGGTCTTCAAAGGTATTTATTTGAATATACACATCTACTTATTTTCAGTCTTATAGTATTATTGAGTGAGTATGAATCTCAGCAGGCACAGAGATAAAGTTTCATGGCATTATCAGCTGCAGAAATCCAAATAACTTTGTTTTGGATTACTAGAAGGAACAATATGCTCTTATCTGGAAATGGTTTCTATGGGCCAATAAAATATTCCCTGAGTTTCCTTCTGTTTTCACTAGAACATCAAATAAAGAGAGAAAAGTAGGCCCAGGGGAAAGTGTGAGGAGCACTGGCCCTTCCAATAGTAAACACTGGTGATTGAACACCCACTAGTTTGGAATTAAACAGAGAGTAAGAGAGTAGTTCCTACAAAACTGTGGGACTCCCTGAGTATGCCAAAGTATGCAAACATCTAAATTAAAAGAAATGGGAAACTTTAAAAAAAAGCCCCAAGGCCTTCAAACCACCTGGGACATTTATAGCATGTTGATTGCAGTTAGACTGGCTCGGGGGTAGGTAAACTACAGACTAAAGATCATATATTCTAAAATAGAATTAAACTATTCACAATACTAAAGCAATTTAAAACATACTTTGAAAGATTTTTGAAAAGATGTTTAAAACAGTTCAATCGAAACAATACAACACCCCGTGCAGTCTTAAAAGATTCCATCCTCTTCTTAAAAGACACTGTCCTCTTCAGAGTATTGGTCATAACTTGAGGGGTTAGCCTGCTCCCTCTCTCCATCTGTTAAGGTCAACCCTTTCCTAATACCTGAATAGGGATTGTGTAACTTAGTTATGTATATTAAGAGCAGAGCCCACCATTACTATCTCTCCTGTGAGCTTCATTGAATTGAAAAGAAGCTGCCCAAAAACAGACATTTAAGGCAAGTTCTGCTTATGCGCAGGTTCTGTTTATTTCCAGGGGGGCTATTGAAATGACATTCCCAATGGGCTAACACCTAATTACATACTTCTTACTTTCTGCTCATTGATGCTGCACATTAGCTGCTCTTAGGGATGTTCATTAACTTCTCTTGGATGTTGTTTTGAATTACTCAGACTTGTTTCTGGATGAAGGTGCTAGAAATATCCCGAAAATCCATATTAAACATGCTACTGCAAAAAACCAGAACCAACCCTCCTAGTCTTAAGGATTAATATGGGTGTCAGTATTCTGAACACTATTTGCAAAAGGAATGGATGTGAGAACAGGGATTATACTCACTTGCCCCTTTTCATTCAAGTTATTCCTGATTTGCTAAGGGGATGTCAGAATATGCTGGCACCACTGCAGTCTAGTAAGCCATAAACTTTTCTCAGCCTCATACACTGATCCTTGTGTTCCTATTACACTGAGAAACTTTCAGACTAGACGGTCTTGTGCAATCATGGCTCCTCATCCATCCATTCTTCCTTTCCTCCTTAACATTTCAGCACTGATGTAAAAATCTATGTTGACTAGAGGGGTGGAGGATGCAGGGTGTGCCTGTGTAAATATTTTAACATATGATGACAAATATGACGTGAATCAGTGATTTGACATAATCATGTCCAGATTTTGCATATCTGGAGAAATCAGTTATGGAAAACAGCTTCATTTTTAACTTCCTAAATGTGACCAAAATATGATCAGAATGAATGAAGGGATATCCTTTTGATCAAGGAGAAGCAGAATTACTACTAAAGATTCTGGTATCAAGCAAACCCAGGGACACCTGTGTTGCCAAATTGTTTCCATTGTAGCCCCCTCTTTTCACACATTTCCAGACACTGGAAAATGTTGACCTTTGGAGTTACATGTTTCCATGTTTTCAGCCTCCAGTCAAAGGTACACAATATTTGATCAAAAACATTTCAGGGACAGAAACTTCTGGTTCAGCTTATTGCCAGACCTGTTTTTTTCTGTCTTGCAAATTTCTCATCCATCCTAGAATTTGAGAGCTCAGTGTATATGAAGGCAGAATGAAATATATGAGGTTTTTAAATAATGTACCCAACAGAATAATGAAATGAGAAAATAATTCACAACTCTAGGTACAAATGACAGTGTTCTGTGCTGTACTGTAGGTAACACTGGTGAGTCACCAGACGATGTAGTTTATGCTATCTTAAACAGTCATCTCAGAGAATTCAAAATATTGTCACAATACCTACAGACATTGACCTGCAGGATTTTTGCAGAGTGAAGAAAAAAAAATAATCTGAATAAGAGTTAAGTGACATAAACATGTGTTTTCTGCTACAGATCTAGAAAAAGCTACAAGAAAATGGGTGAAAGAGTAAGTTGCTCAATAATAGTCCTCTTTAACAACCCATCATGGCAGTCAGCCCAATCCATACCCAATTGAAAAGTATGGTTTTGTACAACTTCATCTCATAATCATTTTTTATAACATCAAAAGACAGCAACATTGTAAAACTTTGATTTAAATAAAAAAGAAAGAAAGGCAAGAGAAAGATTTGGCAATATCTAATAGAATAAGAGAAAAACCCAACAATACCAGTAAATGTATTTCCTGATCAAGTTCAGCTGTTTCGAAAGTGCTAAAAGTTAAATATTCTGCAACAATTATGGTTGGCTTTTATAACATTCAAGGCAATGACTCCTGAGGAAAGATAAACACTATTCTGTCATGGGAGGGCACAGCATCTGATGAGTTAATCAGTTAATGGGATCAGTTATTGAACCAAAATGTACAGTTAATCAGTTATACGGATTGGTTATTGCAGTACAATGTACAAAAGATGAATCACGTATTAGGAAGAGGAAAGCAGCTGCCTCAAGTCACTGATTTTCACTGTAAAGAAAGGACAGTAAGTAGTAAGCTATTTAATGCATTGCTGTTGGTAGGAGAGAGTCATTCTGACTACTAGTATATTCCTGCAAGGATTTTAAAAAATCTTTGGTTAGAAGCACTGAGTTATGACTAGAATGTGTATACACACACACACACACACACACACACAAGGAAATTTAGATCACAGATCAGGACCCCTTGCTAACTCAAAACATGGGCACATTGAGAAACCCTTCATGTAGTTTAACTTCCACCCCAAGTAACGATTACAACAGTGCTATATAACATAGTAAACCATGTACCGGTACCAGCTATTGACTACCGGTCCTCTGAGAGTTTCTAGGAATCATTGGGTCCAAATATAGTAATGCTGGTTCCTGGCACATTGAGAAGGAAAAAAAATTCTGCCAGTCCCCCACATCAGGTAGCTTAAGAAGCACTGCACTACAACTAAGGCCATTTCCTCACTACATTGTTATAGTACTATTATTCCACTTTCAACATCCTGTAGAATTCTGAGGTTTGTAGTCTATTGAGGCCTGAAGAGTTCTCTGGCTGAGAATTCTAAATGCCCCTCCCTAAACTTCAAACCCCAGGATTCCATAAGATGTTGAAAGTGGAATAGTAGCACTATAACAATGTAGTGTGGAAATGGCCTTAATCTCACAAGCCAGCCCATTCCCCTCATACAGTACCACTAATGAGATTGAAGAGCTGAAATGAAACACACAACTTCAATAGTGTCCATTTTACAAACAGCAGATTTGTCACATTGTCCAATGCAGTTAGCTCATCTTTACTGGTCCACAATTTTACCCTGTGATTACTCCACTTTATTGCCCGTGTGAGCAAAAGGCACAGCTAGAGACTTCAAGTTGTCAGTAGGTGGCACAATTCAGAGGCAGAACAGCAGCATCACTGAGGTGTGTGTATGTGTGTACACATGTGCCTTCAAGTTGCCTGCCAACTTATGGTGACCCATGAATTTCATAGGGTTTTCTTAGGCAAGGAATACTCAGAGGTGATTTGCCATTGCTTTTTTCTGTAAGATAGCCTACAGTATTTTGTATTCTTTATTCAAGTCCTTATTCAAGTACTAACCAGGCCTGACTTTGCTTAGCTTCGAAGATCAAACAGGATCTGGTGTTCTCTTTGCTCAGCTTCCAAGATCAAACAGGATCTGCGAATAATTGTTGACATTAACAGGTAAGAAAAACAGAGGGAGCATAGCAGCTACTGTTCTTTTCCATGGGAGAGAATGTGCAGAAATGGCACCATCATAACTACACAGAAGCTATTGTTGCTGTGTGCTTTCAAGTCATTTTTTACTTCTGGCAACCCTAAGGTGAACCTATCATGGGGTTTTCTGGGGCTGAGAGTATGTGATATGCCCAAGGTCACCCAGACATAATATAAAATTCAGTGGGCAAAATGGAGCCCTCCAGCTTCATGTGGCTGGATTTAAATACTATGGACTTTGGTGAGGAGTGAAACAATTTGCTCTTCCATCTCAGGTAGCATAATGAATGATTGGCCTTAGCTATTCTCAGGACCAAGCAGATGAACAAAATGAAGTCATATCCAAAGAGGTTATTAGAGCACTGAGGCTGGCACCTGGCTCACATTTGGAAAAGGTAAGATTGAGAATCATACTTGCACAAGTTACTGCTTAAGTTTTAGGATGGGAAAAGTCATGAGATTCTAAGTCAGGTCTCTGGATATAATCCTGGCTGGTGTCACTCACATCGCAGTAGTTAGGGCTCCATGGAAGTCTCAATGAAATAAATGAAGACTGGAGAGGGAGCATGACTGCCTGTCAGGATTTTGCTTCTGATTATTCGTTCAGACAGTACTTTTGTCCAAATGAAGCTTGATTGCATAACATTTCAAAAAGCTTCTGTAAATGTATCTGTGTTATCATGCTGTGCAGCAAAATCCATGTTTACCTAACAGACTGCAGTGTTTCTAAAAGAACTCCTGCAAAATATCCGGTAAATAATATTTCTTGTCATTATCAGCAAGTATGCCAAAAATAATGAACTGGATTTATCAGTTTTGGCCTGCTGCAGCATGTTAGGGGTTCATTGAGTAGAGGTTTTTTTAAAAAATGTGTATCTTATCCATTGATATCAACACACATTTCCTTTAAAAAGGGAAGGAGTAGGAGAGAATAAAAGGTGAAGTTACATCCAAAAGGCTGTTTTTAATTATCTACCACTTCACCTTTGAATACCCTTGCTGTGTCAAGATATTACTGCAAATATTGTTTCTGAGATTTGTTACTTACCTGGAACTGCTGCAAAGGCTGAAAACAAGGTGTTGCATTTTAATACTGCAGCAAAATTGTCTTTTCTTCTTCCTTGTACTTTATCTCCTAGTGGATTCTGAAGTCCATTTTACATAGCATTCCTACTGTGATGGATACTGAGAAAAATTACTTTTGGGGGTCAACATTGCTGGCTAGAAGATTCTGTGACCTATGATCCAAATTAAAGTACCTTTTTTCTGAGCTCTGGCTATAGATAATATTATGTCCTAGTGCAGTCTGTCACAAGCGGTCTTTTAATGCAATTAATGAAAGCACCATTGTAAAGGTATTAAACAATTAGTCTTCTTATATATTACTTGAGAATTCCTTTGGATATCTCCTTAAGTATGAAATTGATTCCAAAACAGCTTGACCATGAATAACAACTGTTTATGTACTCAGGATCTCTATTCCATAATCTTTCAGAAATGCAATCAAGCTATCATAGTCTAGCAAAATGTGATATAGATCCATATGAAAATAGGACTATAGGGCTGAATTCAGTGTTCTAGTTGAGTTTTTAGAATGTTTGTTTTTCCCTTGCTCCTCAAGTTGTCCAAAATGTGCTCCAGAATCTACTAGTTCAGGGGACATAAGCATAGAGTGAAGAATTGCTATCTTCAGGTTCTGCCCCTCAGCCAGTAGAAGTGCATCCACTATTGACTCCTGCCCATAAGGCCAGTTTTACCAAATGAAATCAATAGTTTGTCCAGCTGTAAGAATATATAATAATAGGATCTCTAGGTTCCTCCAGATGGGCCACGAGTACCAATAAATGTTGGGCTATTTTGTCTCTGGGTTGTATGGCTTGTAGTGGTTATTCCCCACTCCCACATACAAACATGTCTCGTCTATGCTTGAAATGTACCAGGCTTTTATCTCTTCTTTTCTTGAAGTGTGCTGTTGCTGAGGAGATGTAATGAGGAAAGAAAGGTCATAGGAGAACCTCCGTAGCAAAAGCCACATTGCTATTCATTGCATCATCAGTAGGACTGCTCAGAAGTAAAGAAGGAACTAAGGCAATGGAGCCAGATGTGAGAATGAACTCCTCCCTGTATCTCAATCTCCCAGTTTTTTTTAAACGCCTCCTTACTTTGTTTTCAAAGGTCGTGGCTCATCCTGGAAATTTATCAGAAATAGACTGAGACAGGAGATACAGCATATGTCTCTTTCAAAATAAATAAATAAATACATCCTCATATATCCCGGTATAACTCCTTCCAGATCTTGAGTCTTTTGGTCAGTCAAGATGAGCCCTCTAACAAAGGTCATTACATTTTCTTACCCTACTGCAGACTTCCCCAAGGTATCTAGATGATCACTGTTGGTAACAGAATGGCCTGATCCAGAGGCTGGAATGTTCCAAGAGTCACAGAGCCATTTCCAACTCTTCCCAAGCTTCAGCAGGCTGTATTGTCATCCTTTTCCCCCCAGAAAGTGACATTCCAGGAACTGCAAGCCTCTTCCATGTGATTTTGCAAATTTTCTGCTACTTGTGGTATGGTGAGGTGGAGGCAAGTACTGTTTCAAAGGGATGAATTTTGCCCCACAGATAACTTTTTGGGTGAAAATCTGGGCCATTTCCATTTGGCTGAAAAGAAATTAATTGGTTTCAGAGGGTGAGGACTGGTGGGAGACCCAAGGGCCACATGGGACCCTCGTGGCTTGCATGGTTCCCATCCTGATGAAACCCCTTAGAGCTCTTCTTGTGTATTGGCCAGTCCAGGGCTAATTGTTTGCTGCCTAAAGGGAAGAACAAAAGGACATCTCTCCCTCATCCCATGTTCAGGAATCTACCAGATTGGAAGACAAATCTTACTTTGATACTTGATGGTTGGACAGTCTCTTCCATTGTGCCTGAAGGCAACAGACTTGCTTATAGGGAACAGGATAGCATTTGGGGCATTTGTGTCCTTGGATACTTCAGAGTCACTCTGCTTTGCCCATACCCACTATTTCAGATGGTTCCCTCAATCTGTCTTATGGTAGAATCAGCAATGTAACGTTTGTTACTTTGTGAAATCACTTTCTGTTAATAGCACTAGATAGCCACATGTCAGTCTTTTTTTCTAAGCACAGTCACATCTTTTTCCATTTTATAAATTTGTGGTCAAAGCAGTATAAATTAGGGATGGGCAGATCAGCCTGCTTCCAGAGTCTATGCCACTTATAAATACAGGCAAAAGTCTCGTAGCCATTGTCTTAACATACTAATCTACAGTTTTAAAAGAAGCCAGTGAAGAAAAATGTGTAAAAACACATACTCAACAAAATAGCTCACAAAATATGAAACATTTATGAAAACATACATTTCTAAACATATTTCTCCCCAAAGTCTGCATTTCTAAGTATATTTTATTTCAAAATGTATATATATTTATATTTCTTTTGTAACTTTTATTGACATGAGCATTGCAAAAGCTCATGTGAAATCTAGAGGATAAATGTTCTCCAGAACAGTTCACTTCAAAATCTAGGTGAAATTAAATCCTCAACCCTCTCCAATACACATGACTTTATATATGGTTAAAATCCAGCTTATATTCATTTAACCCATTGGATTTGATTCTATTTGTTTCTGCTTAGGCATGTACAATATTACACTCTGAATTAACTTTTTACAGACAGAATAATATGTCAAAGCTGGGGAGCTTTCTTCATATTTCAATACAATTGGCTCTCAACTATATTTATGAACAGAGAATCTACTTCTTTTCTCCGAAGAAAGGTACTCTGGAAAGGCAGTAGGGCTTTTGCTGCTAAGGAAATTGCCTGGAGAACATTTAGTGGTGCTTCTATAGCAGCTACATCCCAGTCTTCTGTCCAGCTTATTTCTCCCTCGTCTGGCAGGGCAGGGCCTTGGATTTGGAGAGCTAGAGTATGGCAACACAGAAACAAAGAAACCCTTCGTGTCTGGAAAACATGGGAAGGATAGTTTGAAAACAGAAGCCTAGATGAACACAGAATAGAGATAAAGACCAGTGAGAAAGAAAAAGAATAGACAGTAGAGGAGAGAAACATTGTCAGGGGGGAAGGGGAGAAGTTTGTATCCCAAGGGTTTGTAAGCCCAGGGAAGCTGCTATTAGCTAAAACACTACCGGGCTGGAGAGAAAAAGAGAAATGGGTATAAAATAAAAGAATAAATATAAGAATATATTATAAATATAATTATATATAAATATAAAAATATACAAGAGTATAAAAGAATTGAGATGGGGAGAGAAAAGTCAGAGAGAGCACTGGGATGATTATGAGACTAAGTCATTGTTAACCTATACAAAGCCAGGTACTTTTGTTAGTCCAATAGATAAATATGCATTTTCCCTTGAAATTAATTCTGAATCAGAAATGTTTAAGTTAATCATTTATCTTTATTTAATGTTTTCCCCATTTAATTTCACTTTCATAATTGGCAGATATGGAAAATGGACAAAGAAAGCTTAGGTGGACATAAACAATAAAGATTTAATATTTGTACAGAAAGTGGGATGTATCTTGACAGATGGATTATCATAATGTCAAACACTACAACTGCCAAATTTCTTCTGTGTCATCAAGGCAAACCACAGACACCTTATCCTCTACTGCATCTCTTCACTTTAAAACAGAGGAATTGCACCCAGGTAAAGGGTACTGAGATTGCCATAGAAGTAAAAGGTGGGCAATCACTGGCTGTCCAGATGCTGACTCTGTCTCCCACTAACTCTCACCAGCCCAGCCAGTTTCCAGTGATGATGGGACTTGTAGTCCAATAATATCTAGAGAGTTGAAGTTTGCCAACTTGAACCTTATAAGTATTAGAGCTCCCTTTAGTTTGAACTATCTGGAAACAGGCTCAGTGCTAAGATGAAAGGATTTTTTAGGTAATTCATATACACTGACATTCTATGATGGATGTTGTGGAGGGAAGTGATGGGGACAATCCTCCATAATTATTCTAGAGTTGTTCCATCACTTCTTTCTGTGCACATCTGAATATCTTAGAAGACTTCAGAAGAAACCATTGAGTAACGAGCCCCAAAGTCTCTGACATGACCAAATCTGCACTTCATATTTGAGTTGTTTAATCTCAGAATGACTGCATTAAAAAGGGGGGGGGAATGGATTGAATGCTTTCTTAAGGGAAGTATTTCATTACTGATTAAGAGTGCCTCATTGGAGTCTAATCCTGCTCGAGATAAGTCAGATTTAATTCTGAAAAGCTGCTTTTAATCTCTGTGAAGTGTCCATATTGTGGCTTTAAAAGTGCAGTGCTTAACCGATATTAAGTTAATTATCAGCTAATTTGTGGTAATTAACCAACGTAATACCTCTGCATGGACATGCCCTTTATCTTGCTCCCAAAACTGATTACATAAATTTCAATATTCAGAGGGCAATTGCAGCTTTATAGCTACTGTTTTGACTGATGACCGATACCAACATTTTGTATTTCTTTGAAATAATTTTTGTGTTTGGAAAAAAAAAGGAAATGCATTTAAATTATCACATGTGACAATCACTAACATCAATATAATTGCATATAGATGGACTTGGGAGTTATGATTGGCTAAGGCTTTCCTACACATATAGAGAAACTTCAACATGCTCAAAAATGGATTAATATGTGAGCATCATTTCACATGTGGATATTATTATATGACTTTGTCTGTATAGAAGTGCTTTTCATGTAAGGAACTCAACAACAAAAAGTCTTGTAGTACTTTAAAGGTCAACCAAGGCCATTTCTGCACTTGACTACTATAGCGCTATTATTCCACTTTCAACATCCTATGGAATCTTGGGGTTTGCAAACCCCAGGATTCCATAGAATGTTGAAAGTGGAATAAGTGGAAATAATAGTGCTATAGCAGTCAAGTGCAGAAATGGCCCAAGTTATTGTAGCACGAGACTTCACAGAACCCACTTACTCAAAGGAAACTGGCAACACTTGAAGTCATCTGACCTATGATGGAAATCTGTGGACATCTAGATAATAAAAAGGTCTACAATCTTTCTATACATTTCTCAGAGCTTGCAAACACTATTTTTTAAGATGTAGGACCCAAAATCAACTCCCCTATTCTGGCTGAGGGATTCTGGGAGCTGTAATTAAAAAAACTAATATTTCCAAGTTCTGTTTTTCATAACGTTAATGTATGAAATAATATAATCCTTGATTTTGGCTTACATTCCTTTCATTTTATACTAATCGATACCATTTACCTTGATTTAAAATTACTTGAGACTGTGAAATACAGATTTTCTGTTCACCCTCACACCAATATTATTCCCTCTGTCCCCCCTTTTTTCCCATTGATATAAAATTCCAAGTAGTCTAAAAGGTCATCATCTCTTAGAGCATATGATGATTCGTTGATTGACTGATTAAATGAAAACCAGTGGGGGTTTTGGTGATGTGCTTCAGCGGAGCTAACCCTGTGATCAGGAAGGAAGAGGCAGCTGCAATTATGTATATTTATAGTGTTTATAGGATACCTTTCTCCCAGAGCGGGACCCAAGGCAGCTTCCAGAACAGTGAAAAAATACAATAAAAATTAAAAACAATTAAAATCAACCATATAAAAACAGTCTAAAATCAGAATGTTACTGTTGTGTGCCTTCAAGTTGTTTCTAACTCATAGCAACCTTAATGCGAACCTATTTCAGGATTTTCTGGGGCCCAGAGTGTCTTACATGCCCAGGGTCACCCAGCTGGTTTCCATGGCTAAGCAGGGAATCAAATTCTGGTCTCCAGGATCATAGGCCCTTTCTGCAGCCTGCTCCTAACCCACAGTGGTGATGGGATTGCAACAGGACCGCAACAACAGTTCTGCATGATGTTGGCACCACCCATCACAATTGTAGAGTAAATCATTGACGTGTTTTTCCCATCAATGACACATGATTGTGCAACCCTCCCGCCACCCTCCTGCATCTACTTGCTGTGCAGAAGTCCAGGAAGCACAATGGTTGTGCTTCCTCCCCCAGCACAGCCTGGGAAAGTGCCTGGATGCGCTGTGGAAGGAAGAGGCAGGGCCATTGTGCTTCCTCCAATCCAGCAGGCAGCCAGTGTGGAGAGGAGAGCCCCTGTCACACTCCTCTCCCAGGAGAGCTAACACCAGGATTCCCACAGTATGGATTCATCAAAAGGTAGGGTGCGGAAAGGGCATTAGTCCAAACTAATAAAAATACAAAGCTCTCCTACTCACATGTCAAAAGCCTGCAAAAGGAAAGCAGGGAGTGGGCCAGAGTTCCAGAGGATAGGAGCAGCCAATGAGAGGCTCTCTCCTGTGTCTTCACCATTTGCCTATGACAACAGACCTGTGTGTAACACAAAGCCTGCCATGTACTCCCTAAGCTACCTTCTTTTCCTAAAATCTGGTAGAGACAGAGCTTGGAAACTGCCTTTTTAAAAGGAACTATATGTAGTTGTATTTCTAAGCTCTCCTAAGTAGTCTGATATTACTGTAGTTAGTTCTTTAAAAGCAAATATTTACCTTTCCATTTCTCAAAAATAGCTGAAATGGCTTCCCTTCATCACTCTTAAAAAAAACAAACTTGAAATGTTATAAGCTGGTGGACTGAATTACAAAATGCACTGTTTCTGCCCTCCAACTTATTGTTGCCTGTTGCTCACAACAGAGCGTGAGGCAGCAGCATTAGCGTGCTGTTCAACGATCTGTTATATATTCTTCTGCCATTCAGTGAAGCCACATCTCCATATCGGAAAATTAACTTTGAATGTTACAGTGCTTGTAAAAGGTGTGATGTTATACCCTATTAAGCAACAACCATGTTACAGATGAGTTACAACTTTTTTGTTGGGAAAAGGGACAAATTGCAAACAATTAGTTACTCTCAAGGAATTATTTCCAAGCTCTGGGTGGAGGACACTGTGCTGTCACCTGTGTGGAAGTGAGAGTCAGCTCTGAATCTAGTGTCAACCTATGCATGGAATGAGAGCTGGCATCACTCTGTTTTGTGCCTCAGGCACCCTACTGTATGGTATGTGAGTTTCCAAACTGGAAAAAAAAATATGCCAAAGGCAAACAATCTATTTTATACGATGCCACTCCAAGAGACATTTTTATGAGCACAGCTGTAGATAATAAACATCTATTTGGGAATAACTTCTTGTGCTTAATCCTAACAACTGCTTTTCATCCATAAAGGATTCTGTTACACTGGATCATTACCAAATTGCTGCTGTCTCCAGGAGGGAAGCTGTGGGTGATTTAAAGGTCCACAGAAACAAACACAAACAAACAAACAATGACAAATACCGCTTATCTAAGAAGAGTCTGTATCTCATGCCAAGAGCTTGTTTTCTCCTGGCACTGACCTGTAATAGATCAATAATATTCTGGCACTGTTTAAACACTCTACCATGTGCCTTTCAGAAGTCTGAGATTTATTCTGTACAAGGGTATTTAGAATGCCTACCATAAATTGTGTCTCAATTGCTGGTTGATTTAAACATGCAGTGATTACTGATACTCAGTATCCTTTCTACTGTGACATCCAACGATTTCTGTTCCCTACTGTGCTGACTTTATCTAGCCTAAAGTCATTGTTTTGAAGTTTCTTCACTTCCTGTCAGTTTCAGCCTGCAAGCTATGAATGAGTGTGTGTCACACTAGGGCCATTTCCGCACCACACTGTTACAGTGCTATTATTCCACTTTCAACATCCTGTGGAATCCTGGGGTTTGTAGTTTACTGAGGCCAAAGAACTCTCTGGCTGAGATTTCTAAATGCCCCTCCCTAAACTGCAAATCCCAGGATTACATAGGATGTTGAAAGTGGAATAATAGCACTGTAACAGTGTAGTGCAGAAATGGCCTTGGATATGATAGGGATGGATTCAAATCCGCCTGCAATCTAAGGCCATTCCCGCACAACACTCTTATAGCACGATCATTCCACTTTCAACCTCCTGTGGAATTCTGGGGTTTGTAGTTTAGGGAAGGGCACTTTGAATTCTCAGCCAAACAGCTCTTTGGTCTCAGTAAACTACAAACCCCAGAATGCCACAGGGCATTGAAAGTGGAATAGCAGCACTTTAACACTGTAGTGCGGAAATGGCCTTAGTTTTGGTTTAGACATAGAGATTGTTGTGATGATTAAACAGAGAAAAGAATCAGAATATGATCTCTTAGGAAGAAGGGTGCTATTAAGATATAAACAACAACACATCCTGTGTTTGAGGGACAGAACACATTGTTTTCATACATGAGGTGTCAGTTTCATTTTCATAACTAACAGGATTGGGACATAATACTACTTTATATGTAATTTATATAGTATTTTGCAGTGCATTTGTATACTGGGGTGCTTATGATATTCATAATAATCTTAGCCCAATGGTTTCTATTCAATATTCTGTTGCTAAGATTATCTTTTTGGCTCATTATTTAGATGCTACCTCATTTTTGATGGCCCTTCCTTGGTTGCTTGTTCATTTTAGGACTCAGTACAAGCTTCTTGGTTTAACTTTCAAACCCCTACATGACCTAGCTCCCCCCTATTTTTCAGCCCTAAATTCTTTTTACCAGCCTTCTCAAGATCTGTGTTCTAGGAATTCTAGGCTTCCCACTCAACCAAGAGTTTCCCTCTTCCTTGGCTTGGCTTCATCCTTTTTTCACTTGCTGCTCCTTATTCG
Source organism: Ctenosaura bakeri (assembly GCA_948474755.1). Classification (NCBI taxonomy): domain Eukaryota; kingdom Metazoa; phylum Chordata; class Lepidosauria; order Squamata; family Iguanidae; genus Ctenosaura; species Ctenosaura bakeri. The sequence goes on along the minus strand of CAOLHI010000267.1, from coordinate 277,195 downwards.
TGGAATTGCTTCATCAAATAGTTGCTGACTAGTCCTTCCCTCATTTTTAAATCTCATTGAAAACTTTCTTGTTCTCCAAGGTCATTTTTGTACTACACTGTTATAGTGCTATTATTCCACTTTCAACATCCTGTGGAATCCTGGGGTTTGTAGTTTACTGTGGCCAAAGAGCTCTTTGGCTGAGAATTCTAAGTGCCCCTCCCTAAACTGCAAATCCCAGGATGCCATAGAATTTTGAAAGTGGAATAATAGCACTATAATAATGTAGGGTAGAAATTTTCATAGTTTAATTTAGTTTAATATCATTCTATCTTGTGTATTTTGATTATATGTATTTGTCAGTTTGTTGTATTTTATATTGCATTGTCTTTTGTATTACATTTGTATTATATATATTTTACAATTGTAGAGTTTTACTGCTCCCTTCTTTTGTGTGTGTGTGTGTGTTAGATTGTATGTCTTCGGCAGGCCTGGCTGGTTTTTGTTGTTGTTTTACCTGTAAAATGTTGTGTATATTGATGGCACTATATAAATAAATGGTAATGATAATGATAATAGTCCTCCTGATTTCCATCAACCCTAGCACAACCAATCATCAACAGTGATAGCAGGAAGAGTCCAGCAACATCTATAAGGCCACAGCTTCCCCATCTCTGCTATGGCTTCACTCAGAAGGAAGGCACACTCTAGCGCGAGTTACGCCCAAGTGTTCATGTACTGCATTGCAGCCTTAAAAGTTATAAGCTGGTGTTTTATACTGTTGGAATATTTGCCTGTCCAGCCCAGTGCTTCCTGCTTTGACCAGCAGCAGTTTTCAGGGCTCCTGGCAGAGATTCTTCCTCCCCCTGCTGTCTGAGAACCTTTTATCTGGAGATGCCAGGGACTGAATTTCAAATGAGTTCTTCACAGCTTTTCCTTACAGCAATGTACATTGATACTGTACTCATGTAGAACAGCTGGGTGTGCACCAAACTGGAAGAAACAGACTGAAGGCTAACAGCATCTTAAAGAAGGCTAGCCCTCAGCATACGGAATAGTGGAATGGAGAGAATGGAAAGATTCAACATGTGTAGGTTGTTGTGGGTTTTCAGGGCTTTGAGACCATGTTCTATTAGTATTTTCTCCTGACGTTTCGCCTGCATCTATGGCTGGCATCTTCAGAGGATCTGAAGATGTCAGCCACAGATGCAGGCGAAACATCAGGAGAAAATACTAATAGAACACGGCCTCAAAGCCCCGAAAACCCACAACAATCTATGGATTCTGACCGTGAAAGCCTTCGACTTTACAGATTCAAGATGGATTTATTTCTGCAGAGAAAGACATTTTGAGGAAATAATGGTCCCCTTTCAATCTAATACTTGACTCCATCAAAATATAAGGTCGTTGTAACCATATACCTCATGAGATGCGTCTAAAAGTAAGTCTTGCTCTGACCAAATTGCCTGATTCTATTTTATGGTAAAATGGCAGAGGAGTGACTGCTAGGCATGTAATATTCATTCCATGTGTGTGTGCACATCTTTGTTCTGAGATCACAGTTTTATGTAATTTATGAAATACTAGCCTGAGCAATGTACTTGTTCAAGGGAGAGGATGTAACATCCCATCCCACTGTGGAAGTTGCATGCTGTTCCACTGATTTTCATAATGTTTGTTTGTTCATAATCTCCATGTTTAAAGAAGACAGTGGTGTATGAATGAATGCCACAAGAGGTTCCTGCTTTGAATATTCAGAGACAATTTTATGGAACGCAATACTTTTGATCCCATCATGCCACCTCTTGATGATCCGCACGTTGAGGAAGTCTGAGAAGACCTCTACAGCTAGAATACTGGAAAACTCATTACATGGAAGGATTTAACACTGTGAAGAAAATGGGTTTAGGGTGATTTCCATATGGCTAAACCAAAGCTTGTAATTATTTAGAAAAAATGAGTGGTGGTGGTGGATGATGATGATGATGATGATTGGAATTTCAGTAAATAAGTCACATTATGACTGCACATAATGAGGTATAACTTCACATATTTTGCAATGAATGTTTAACTGTAACGGTTTTAGTTATTTTTATAATTAGGTGCTTTGCTCTAATTACTTAGATGTGTTCTACTATACAGACTGATTGCTTGTAGATGGCTTTTTAAAAGTAGCATGTAGCTACTTTTCAGTATCAAGAAATGAAATTGTTACTTTTTGAAGTTATAACAGTAGTTACAGTATGGGGAGTCTTGAAACAGTAGCTGTAACTATTTACATATTAGAAATAATATTCAAACATTTTGGGATAAATGAAGCAAAACTGGAATCTTGGTGTTCTTGACTAAAGGGGATTTCATTCTGGAGGACAATTTCCTCAGTATCATCGTTGTCACTTCTTTTGCAAACTGGCAAGCAGAATACTTGGAAAAATCAGTGGAAAGTTGTTTCTGCTCTGTTTAAAAACAATTGCTGTAAAAATAGTCTTTTTATGAATTTTCTGAAAAAGTATACTGGTTGCTTCAGACTAGACAATGTTGCAATCATTCTGCCTCAAACACAGAATTTTACAGAAGTTCTAATGTGGATGTCTTCCAGTTGTAAACTTCCTGTTTTCCCATTTTCTTCCATCTTTTTTCCTTACTGTCTCTAGTGAAATCATTAAAGCAGCTCAAGTTAAGGCGAGTCACCAAAAAAAAAAACACACACACACACACAAAAAAACACCTCATTAAGCCTTACAGTTGAATTGTCTATAAAAATGTCAGATTTTGAGCTGATAACCTAAAACTGGATATCAAGGATATACTTGCAGAGGTCTACAGTTTTGTCTAGCATCTCATTGAACTGATTAAAAGTGGCACAGATATGGGAAGTTTAATGAATGTGGCAGGCAAATCACAATTGCAGCAGGATAGTAGCATCTTTCTCTTCTATTGATCTTCCAATGGGAAACCATTTGGAAAGCATTTCTTTTACAAAAATATTAACAGATTTTTTTGTGTGTGCATTTTAGTGAAAGAACCAAACAGTCTCCTACTGGGAAAATAACACAGAAGGTTAATGACACCATGTGATAAGTCCCAAATATATTACTATCCTGCTGTAATTGCGATTTACCTTCCCTGTGTGATAAACTCCTAAAAGTGTTGGAAAATGACACATTTGCCACTTTTTTACTCCAGTGTTTTCTCATTTATATCATATATTCCGGTGAAATTTTGGTGAAAACTGATTATGTCGTTTATTCAGGAATACTGAAGAAAGCAACAATCCTGAATCCTGGTTTGGTTTTGCTGTGAGTTAACAGTTTATCAAAATTTTCCTACCCCATTAAAGCTTATGGCAGCAATTGCTGCCAAATGTATCTTGTGTATGCTCAGTTCCATTCTAAAACTGGGATGCTGACAATACTCCAGGGTTTTTAAAAGGAGTCTGTGTTGCTGAGGAAATTGATTGGATTGGATTGGATTTTTTTATGAAGTGTATGACAATTAAGATTTCCCTACTCCGTTACACCTTGCAAAGCAACAAACTGGTATGAATCAACTCATATGAGGATTCTTCTAGCATTACAATAAGATGCTTCTTAAGATAATGTGGGAAATAATAGTGTGCAGCATCTTATTTGGTACTTGGTAATCCATCCTCTCCATCTGGATTTAGGCCTAAAAGCCCAAAGAAAAATGTAGGTACATGCAGGGTAATTGCAAGCAAGAGAAATTTGTGACATAGTACAATATCAGTACAATATCATGGAACATGTCATTGAGTGGCCTAATTCCCAGATTTGTCAATTTTACCTCCATCCAGACATACCATACAGACATACATAAACTGGTAGTTTAAAAAGAATTGAATAAACATTAAATGAAACTAGACTGCAGGTAGTTCAAGTTGATAAATGGATGGCTTACATTTGCTTTAGTGAGCATTGTATCGGACATTGGCTTTTGAAGAATACTTTTAAAACATTACAATAAGTTTGTAAATTAATCCTATTAACAATTTACTTTATATTTGAACTTAATAGGGGCTGCTTCCAACTAAATGTATTTATGATCACACTGCAGTTGTCAGCAGATCAGTTTCTGTCATTTTGAGTAACAGTTTTTCAATCCCATTAAATGTTTCAGAACCAAGATCTCTAACAAAGCCTTTAGTAGAAGGTGGTTCTTATTCTTTTAACCACCAAGATGGCACCAATTTAAGTTTCCAAGCATTAGAATTGATTTCAGTAACCTTTTCCAAGACTCTGGAGAAAGTTACATTTCAATTTTCTTTTTTAAAAAAATCTATTTTAAGTCATTAAACTCAGCACAGCCTCAAGTCTTCATTAGCTGAACAGAAAAATTGGCACAAATAGGACTGAGGTAATAGCATTCTTTAAGTCCATAGTCTCTATCAATTATTCAATATGGGACTGGACAGGAGTTAATTAACTATGTTAGCTTGCTCTTAAACATGACTGAATTCAGTCTACACCTTAGGTCAGGAATATGAAGAAAGTGGCCCCTAAAATAATAGAATCAAAGAATCACTGACAGGATCCTATGGGCCATCAGGTCCAACCTCATTGCGGGATCTCCACTAGAGCACCCCCAACAGGTAGCTGTCCAGTCTCTGTTTTGATGACATGCAGAGAAGGAACTCTCAACCTGATCCTAAGCTGTATATGGTCTTATAAGCCCTTGGGGTAGAAATTAGGTGGTCCCAGCATTCCTTACCATTGACTATGCTGGCTAAGGATGCTGGGAATTGCAGTCCAACTACATCTAAAGAGCTACATAGTTCTTTCCCCAGGCATGTAGGAGGCCCACTAAAGAGCCTAGCTGCCTCCAAGGATAGAGCCCACAAAAAGCATGTTAAAATAGTCTAGTCTTGAGATCACCAATGCAAGGATCACTGTGCCCCAGACTAGCCTAAGCTAGTAGTAGAGTAGGCCTTATGGATCACTGAAGCCAGTTGGGCCTCTATTGATAGAAATGAATCCAAGAGCACTCCTAGACTACTTATTTATATATAATACAAAAAGTAGCTTTCTATATCAGCTGCCATTGTGGTGATGATGTAGTCATCATTTTTTCTGAAATGGACTTCATAGTACTTTTCGCCTTTGTGAGGAGAGTAGACAGGTGGTCAAGTCACTCCATCCCTGTTCATACATTGCAGAAAACACCAAAATGTATTATGTGGTGCAGGCTTCAGAAAAGATGCTTTAACATGATGATGAAGAAGAAGAAGATGAAGAAAAATACATAACAATGGGCTCTTCCAGACTGGTATAAAGAGACGTGGGTTGTCTTACTATTGGTTTTTAGGTTTCTCTGAGTTATTCTGGTTGTTGTTGCTTCCTCATCTATTTAATTCCACATTTTTTACGGGGTAGTTTCTTGAAGTGACCCTATGGTTTGAAGGGCAACTTTTCCATGATAATATCTCTTTTTAGTAGGTTTAAAATTTGTTTTAAATATGTTCTTAACAGAATTGTTGTTTAATTTTTTAAAGCAATTGTACTAATATTCTTTATAGCTGTACTTTATTTTAATTTGTTTTAGGACACTTTTAATCCTGTGCTAAAAAGTCAGGATACAAAATAAGAATTTCTCCTCTCTGATTTTTTTTTTTAAAAAATATAGTGCAAGAGTGCCATTTTACTGATGAATGGGTACACTATAATTCTTTTTAAAAAATATAAAAGCAAGAGAAAGTTAAGCAAAAGAGTATTTTTTGTTGTTGATGATGTTCTAATTTATTTCAGAATTTAAAAGAAACTCTATTGAGGATAGAAACAAAATATTGCAGCTGGTTCTGGGAACTGCTAGAAAAGAGACTAGAAGAACAAAACTTCCATTTGGATATTTAAAAAAAAAACAAATACAAAAGACAGCTACATCAAGAAATATCACAACATCCAACAACCTCCTGACTTATTTTCCCCATCCAGAGAAGCTCTCTAGATCATCTACATGTGTCATAATTGAGAATATGATATGAGAATAATAGGAGAATCATACCTGTAAATCCTCTTGAAGTAGCACTCTGGTTTTGCATAAACACTGCTGCATTGCCTGCAAGCAATTACATAATACAAAATGAATGTGTCTCTTTGCATCTCTCCAATGTACAGGGATTCCATGAGATGGCTGGTACTGAGGGGGAAAATCTCCTTGCATAGCTGGAGGGGCAGTTTGAAATGCTCTTTGATCTACAAATAGTCTCACGAAGTTCAGGAAAAAGGTTGCTGACCGGCCAAACAGTCCTGATTTGGCACATTCCAAAATCAGCAGTCAGAATTAACAATGAATGAATCTCTCAGTTTTGCTTTCTCCTATATTTACTTTTTTTAAAAAAAAGTTCAAGAACTTTCTATCCCATTTGTGGGGAAAAACATTGGCTGGGATCCTGTTGGTGCTCTAAACTGGTGCAATTTTGTTGGCAAAGAGCAGCAGCAGCAGGAGGAGAAAGGCCACAAGTGTTGCAGCCATGAAGAAAGTGAAACATGGAAGAAATGGGTTGCTCCAAGCCAGCAAATTGTGACTGCCTTCCTTCATCCTTCATCCTTCCTTCATTCATTCATTGCATGACCCTGGAAAAAGTACAGCCACTACTGTAGGAGTTTTCAAAGAGATAGCCATGTTAACCTGTGGCAGCATAAAAAGGAAAAAGGAAGGGGAAAGAAGGAATCTAATGGCACCTTTAACACTGACATATTTTAGCATGAACCTTTGTGGATTTTGATCCAATTTTTTAGATGCACACATGAAGTTCATATCAAATCTCAGGTGTACTCGTAGTTACATATTTTTGGAGGTGGGATCAAAGCATAATAGAATACAGAAAGATGCAATTTGTGGCATTGGCCATAAACCTTTGAACAGTGGTGATACTAGTCTCTCAGGCTGGTTGTCAGACAGTTCTGAGGTGTCAAAGCAATAAATCTGCTTACCGAGAGTTAGTTCCTTAAAACCAGAAACATAATTGAGGAGAACTGCTTTGTTGCATACATGACTGTGAGGACATATGTATTAACAGAGAGAGAGAGAGACAGTGGATTCCAAGAAACTGTTGTCTCTGTTCATATCTCTGCTAATGAACTGGAATTTGTGAACAGATCCCAATTCAGCTGTTCTTCTTTCTAATCTTTCTTGGTTTTTTATTTTGTTTTGTCTACAAACCAGTACTGCTAAGTCAAAGGCAATATATCTGGGAAAGTTGAAACCACTTGTTGAAACTGGTGTGCATTGGGATACCAATTAGAAAATGTTGATGTGCATGAATAGAGCCTGATGAACATTGGGACATTCCTGATGGTATCCTGTTACACATCTCCACAATTCACTAACAGAGCTTCTTAATGTCTCTGCTACATAGCTAAGTATACATAAAGTTAAATAATGTAGACTGTGGTAGAGGATTCAAGCTGTTCTTGTTGCTGCTGTTTCATTTATATCCCACATTTTCCCCAAAAGTGGGACTCAACATAAATAAGGCAATCATATCTCCAAAAAACCTGTCTGTATGAAGTTGGTGTGTCTAAAATGCATATTCACGTGCAGCTAAAGAAATATCATCCATTGATCATTGGATGATGGGTAGCAGTGCTTGCCTCTCCAACCCTGGAGTATAAATCTTTATTCCAATGGTAAGTGCATGCAGGATCTTACCATGCTGACAACTGGTTAAGTTCAGAAGAAGTTATTGTCTAACACAGGCTAACATGCCCATTTTCACAGTGAAAAGGCTGGTGAAAAAAAGGGTTAAATCTTCTGTTTATTTTTCCTTGGAACACTCAGTTCATTTCATCTTAATCAAACTCTAACTTTTCTTATTAATTATTAGCAATGATATCACAGTAGAACTGAAAGGACTTAACAGAGATTAGCACCCCATTGTCCTTGAGACAGCATTCAAGCCAAAGGAAAGGGGAGGGCAGAATCCTGCCCTTGTAGGTTCCTTCCAACTTCTTTATCTACAAAACAGAGCAATTAATAATGTTTTAAATGCACTACTGAAACACAAAAGGATTAAACAACTTGACTTTGTAAACATACCCAAAAATAAAGAGTCAAAGAGTGAGACACACACATACATTTCAAAGTCAATATCTGAACTCAGTTTGTACATAGAATACTGAGACCACTATTTGGAGCTTAACGCAAAAGACATGCAAGGTTAAAGAATGCTGGGTTGGATCCAGATATCTTCTTGTTTGGGCCATACTTAATAGATGTACTCAGACATTTCAAAAGTGTGTTGTATGAGAGCCCAAAGTGATCAATGTGCTTCTATCATTTCCAATGCCTGTAGAATGATGGGTGGGAAGCGAAGAGCCTCTACTCTCTAAGGGGATTGTCCCCATGAATTGGAACCATGGATGATGGAGGCTCTGCAATTCAAATCCATCCAATGGAATACACAGTATTCATAACTAACTTGTTATTGCAATATTAGTGGGTACAAGCTAAGCATGGCTAAGTTTGGATCAAACCCTCTGAGCCAAGAAATCATTCTGAATAATGAACTACGGTAAATGGAGTTGGCAACTCTTCCACACAAAAATCAACCTCTGGTTACATCATTTTTTTAAAAAAAAACTCAGAACTATATATGTGGACAAGATCGGATTCAGATGGTTGGGGGCACTGGGACAGCTCCTACAATAAATTCCTTTTGTGCACATGTGGCCCATTTTGAGGATAGTTCTAACAATAACAAAATCTGTTATAAGACACCACCCTCATCCTGGGTTCTGCCACTGCCAAGTCACTCTTGCTGGATTTCATGAAGTGAATAAAGCCTCTAGAAAAAGAGTGTTTCAGTATAGTATCAACCACAACTACTACCCATCAACTTCCTTCAACCTTAGGTTTCTCTGTCCTGATGTCTTGTACACAGTATTCTTGTCAAGGAAAAGTCAATATGAACCTTCATTATGGATTCAGTTCTGCTGGATGGCCAAAACACTGGCAGTGTTTTACATAAGAAAAATATAACATAAAAATGTTAACTTTACCACAATCACGCATGGTTTAGTATCTTCCAGATTGTGACATGCTTTACATGGAAGATGTTGAACAGTATCTGTCACATGAGAATTATAGCACCTGTATTTAAATAATTCTACAGGCTCCCAGCTGGATTCTAGGCACAATTCATGTGCTGATTCTAACTTTAAAGAACATAAGCCTAAAAGTACTTCATGCCAAGTCTCATAAACAACCTCCCAATTATCTTATTTCTTTCTGTAAGGAATTCCCACTTCTCTGAGGGGTCTCAAGCAGGGGTCTTTCACAGTTCTGCTACATTACAGTTAATTCAATTGTCTTCTAGTCCCCTGTCCCTTCACATGAATATTCTGTCTGCATAAGCAATATGATGTCCAGGCTGAAAATTAATGGAGAGTGTTCGAAGTAGTTTCCATGACCAAGAAAGTATTCTTATTCTGAATTTTGGGGAAAGGTAGTGTCGGCGGCTGGGCGGGGCCGGGCAGGCTTGGGTCTGGCTCAGGCCGAGGCTGGCGTCCCGGAAGCCTCAGCCAGCAGAGTCACCGCAAAACTAAAGCAAGCCTTACTTCAGGCGGTAAACAGGAACGAAAAGAAAGGGTTCCTCACCCGGGCAACGAAGGGTTAAGCTGGCTGGCAAGGCTTCCGAGCAGAGTCTCGGCAGGAACAAGGCGGGACCACAGCAGGGGCAAGGCAGGCAGGAACAAAGCAGGAACACGGCAGGAACAAGGCAGCAGCTCTGACGGGCAACACACGGAGAGCCGTTGGTTGTTGCTCCGTGCTGAACCTGGCTCCCTCTGGCTCTAAAGTAGGAGCCTGGCGCCGGCACCAGCCAATCCTGAAGCTGCTGCACAGCTGGGAGCCCTCAGCCGGGCTCACAGCTGAGCGTCCTTAGCCAGCTGCAAGCCCTCAGCCTGCCGCTGACGCTCCAGCAACCGGCGAGAGCGACGGGCAGCCTCCTTGGCCTGCCGCCACTGCGAGAACGTGGGAGGGAGGCCGTCAGGCTCCTCCGGATCGGGCCCGCGGGTGAGCGGCAGCCCAGCGACCTCCGGGCGACTCTCTTCCGCAGCGCCGGCTCCGTCGGTGTCTTCAGTGGCGTCAGGGCAGGCAGGCTCGGGACGACCTCCCGTAGCGGCAGGTGGCTCCATAGCCTCCTCTGCGGCGGCGGTGGCCTCGACGGCGTCCGGGCAGCTGTTCCCGGCGCCGGAGGCCTCCGCCGCTACTCGCGAGGAGACCTCCGCCGCTACTCGCGAGGAGACCGGATCGTCCTCCTCCTCGGGTGCTGCGTCTGGGGCCGCGGAGGTCCCGACAGGTAGCACACGGGTGGTGGCGCAAAGAAGCTGTCTCATACCCCTCCATGGGTAATCAGAGGCTTTTGGGGTCAGGCAGTGGCTGAAACCTTTGCCACCAGCTAGCAGTCACAGTGCAGCTTGAGAAAACTTACTGCACAAGAAGGTACTGAATAATTTCACAATGTTAGTTTTAAAAATTACTTAAACCTGGGTGTGCCTTGCATACACAAATATAAATCATCAAGAGGATTCTTGGTTCTATTTCCACCATTGCCCATAAGCATATTTTATTTACAGTTATATATAAAAACTTATATTTTGGAATCTTATTTTCTTTCTTAATGGATTTTTTTTCCTGGTAAGAAAAAGAATGAAAGAAGCAGGGGAAAATATAGGAGGGTTTTCAATTGAAGATAATGGCATTGGACCATCCAGTAACATTCTGTAAATAAAGTAGGACAATTGCAAAATAAAAATCTGCTTTTGTAATATAATACAAGGTGAGATTTCAATGCCCAGATGGGTTTTGCAAGAAAGATCAGTGAGCAGTACTTGGGCTTGTACTTTTTTCTCTCAAAATCCTTTTGAGCATTTTATTCTGAATTGTTTACTCTCTGAGGGTGGAATAGACTTTGAGAAGGAAAAATATGACATTAGAATAGCTCATGAGTGTACCATACTGTTATATACATCTTTAAATGTCTTGCACTAGCTATTGCTGTGAGATTGGACTGTATGGATCATTTTTCTCAAGAGAGCTGAACATCTGTTCTGAGTAGTAAAATAATCATGGTAAACATAAACATGATGGCCAAAGGAAGTTAAAGAAAGATTTGCAGATTCAAAAACTTTTTATTCCACATTCTAGCCATGTCCAATAACACCTGGACTGTGTGAGGCTAAGAAAAGGTTGTATAGAGATGGCCTGTATCCCTAAATGGTGTGGTACAGTGTAATTAGAGTGTTGAACTGTGGCTTGGAAGATGATGTTAAACCTCACTGAGCCATGAAACTCAATAGGTGAACTTGAGTCATCCATGCTCTCTCTTCCTGAATCTGCCTCACAAGGTTGTGAGGGTAATTCAGGAAGACAGCTATACCTACATCTTGGGCCCATTAGGGATATATATATAAAACTTGTTTTTCCTGCTTTACTGTCAAAACGATGTTGTAAGGTAGGTTTAGAATGAAAAAGAATGGTAAGCTCAAGTTCACATAGTGAGTTTACCTCACATGAGCCCTTTTCGCATGGCATCTTAAATCCGCATCAGCCATGCTTTGCTCCCGCTCCGGGAGCCACCTTACCACATGACATTGTCACCAATCAGGTGCTAATCCTGCTGTTTTTCATTTTTGGGGAAAACCCCAAAATAACCAGCCTTTCCCGCGGCAGTTGTGATAGCTGGGACCATGGGGAGCCCCCATCCGGTGTCCTCCTGTGAACGAGCTGGGAGTGGGCAAGGTGCGGGCAGTTCTTTCCTGTCTCTCCCTCAGCAACTCCCCGAGGAAGCTCTGCCCAGCATCAGGCTGGCTGCTGCCTTCATTGCATCAGCAGACACAAGTGGAGACAACAGCCAGGGAGGCCACCCTGGGGACGATGTCGCCACCAAGCCCCGCAACGACACCAACCTCCAGGGTTTGGCCAAATTTCAAAAGTTTTTTTTTAAGCCAACACCACCGTTAGCACGTTAGCATGATAGCACCTGCCAGCATGCACTTGGTGTCAGGTGGCCTAGCTCTACAAAGGAAATGGCCGGGAGCTATCACAAGGATTATCTTTCCTTCTCCCATTCCCCCACCCACCTTCATTGCCATTTCGGAGAAAGCTGAAATTCTGTTGCTGAACTTCCTTTGGGACAGACACAATAAATCCTTACCACTATCTATCATGCTAACATTAGCACGGCTGCCAGTACAAAAATTAAAAAAAAAAAAAAGACTAATCAGGAGCGGTGGGGCAGTGATGGGGTGGGACCTGGGAGTGGCCAAGGAAGTGGAACTGCAGAACACACACCAGGGGCAATGCCCATGAACACCCAGGTACCTGCAGAAAAAAAGAGGCTGCATACCAGACCCAATCCGCAATTGGAAATCCCATGATGATGCCAGAACACCACGCGATTAACGTATGGTGTAAAAAGGGCCGTAGTGTGGTATAACTGATAGATAAAATAATGAAATTCACTATCACTGAAGTCAGTATCTTCAGTGGGACCAATTAGAATATCACAAAGTGAACAAACTTACTTTTCATTAGGCTCAATGTTTTTTTTTTTTAAAGAAAGCACCTCTGCGCAGAGGTGAGGAGAAAAAAGAGGAAGAAAATAGCATGGATAAGATACATCCCTTAAACCAGCATTTAGGTTGCAGTCAAGTACATACCTTTTCAGGACTAAGTTCCATTTGACTAACTGGGACTAATATCTGTGTAGATTTGTATAAGGACTGTCCTGTTAGTCACTGTCTTACGATGGAATATAGAAGATAACACTCCAAAGAATTAAGCTCTGCCAAGTTCTGTGTGCATTTCACGTTGCACTTAAGACTGCTAGGAGATTCCTAGGAGAAAGAAGCACATTTTTAAAAAAATAATGGGAAATCCATCTACTGCTGAGATTGATGTACAGCTTGAAGCAAAACATACTCACTCCTTTCCAGGGAGAGAAAAATATAAAGAAATGTGGGAATCTTTCTATTAGCAAAACTAGAGCTTAATTTTGAGTAATGATTAGGTTTAAAAAACTCAGAATAACCCAAATTGGCCAGCATTATCTATCATCCATTTTAAGTAATAGAAGTTCATTTTCCTGTTGCTGCTCCTGAACAGATTCTGTGGTTTTTCTCTTTAGATTTGGGCATGATATTCTTGTATTCTATCCACTAGATGGCATATTAGTCCTTCAAAATTTGTCTGATAGCTTCAACTGTTTTCCAGCTATATTTGCATAATCTAAAAGCAATACCCTTTCATTTATCAATAAAAGACTGTCAAATGCCTTCATTACCTTGCTTCTATTGTGCATTGATTTCACACAGTAATTGATTAATGGCTCCATGACAACATTTTTCTCCCTTATGAACATAAAAGCCAGCATTGCTCAAACTATCTGTTCCTGTTAACCAGAAAATATGATGCATAATTCACATTCAATGCATGCTAACATCACGTGTTCATTAGCTGCCTAAAAGGTGTAGTCTATCATCCTTAGAAGACAAATGGAACACTTATCCTTATATCAAATTATATGGCTTTCTTGACAATTGGATTCAGCCGATTATACCAATGACATCAGGAAAATAGCAGGATGTGTCAAAACTCACACACCAAGCCTTGAAAACTATTGTGCCCTGTTAGATTATATACCACCACCACACCATCCTGATTTGGTTTAAAATACTGGCAAATACAACTCTGGAAAATGATACCATCACTTCTGCTAAAGTGATGGAATCAAACAAACATACCAGCCACATGTCCACTCTAGTCCATCATCGCAGTCAAACTTCAAGCTTTGAGAATTAGGCATACACTCAGCACTGAGAAGTATCTCTCTGATAACTGGATTCCATTTTAATGTTTCTCAGAAATTGGCAAAGTGTGTAACTGCAATGCAGCCTGAATATTTTCTGTTTTTTTCTTCCTCATCCACAAAGCTTCCTTATAAAGATATATAGCGAGGAAGAGAAACATTTCCATGTCTGTTTGTCCTGAAGTAAAAATTCCATTCCAAACCCAGAGGTTTTCCCCCCATTTTTTTATTATCAAAATCTGTGTTTCAAAGATTCTGTAATTAGTTTGACTTTTCAAGTGGAATCCTTTAAAAAAAAAGTTGAGAAGATAATGAAGGAAAATGTCACCATCTGGTCTCAAACTGGCTTGGAAAGGGAAGGTTATATGGTTTGGGTTTTTTTAAAAAAAAAAAAAAATTCTCTTGTGTGATTTATCCAACTGAGTCAAAGCTTAAGCATAATTTGATAAATGAAAATGAATGCATCATTTAGTAAATTTTGGAAAAGCAGAGTGTAATCCAAGGGAAGGTAAGTGTGGAATTTGGGGAGGATAGTAGAAATAAATACAGTAGGTAGTATGGGGTGAAAACACATTCCTTACGATATCCACTTAGAATCTAAATACCTCAAAGGCACCAGATCCTACCTTAGGATCCTTAGAAGGTAAGCAAGGTCAGTCCTGGTTAGTACTTGGATGGGAAACTGCCAATGAATACCAGGTGCTATAGGCTGTATTTCAGAGGAAAGAACTACCAAAACCACCTCTGAGTATTCCTTGCCTAAGAAACCCTATGAGATTAAAGGGGTTGCCATGAATCGACAGGCAACTTGAAAACACATATGCATCCTAAACTGCTCTGTTGAAAGTCTTATTTTATTCTGTTTAATTTTGATGGGTGGATCCAGAATCTGCTTTTCGTGGACAAAGGCTTTACTAAAAGAAGGTGTCTCCACCTGATATGCAGGGATCATTCCAACATGCTCTTCTGTTGAATGAAGTGAACCGGAAAATTCATATAAAAACAAAAGAGGATGCAAATTTCTAAGTATTTTTTATTGAATGCCAGGCCTACTGGCACCAGTAATTATGATAACTATTTCTGATGCAAATAATTCACTCCATATGGAGTAGACTAATATTCCTGGGACACATTTATACAGGGGAAGTAACATCTCATTCAGTGTGTTCTCAATGCAGATGTCATTGCCTCATGGCAGTAACTCTCATGTGACATGTTTGATTTTCTATCACCATTTCTGTGTCAATCTGGGAATATGACTCTTGCTCCTGTATGGCCTAATTTTCTCCAGAATCCTTGTTCCTTTTATTTCTATATACCAGAAGAGCCCATGAGATGGGGATGGCACTGCCCTCGCAATGGAGGAAGGTGGATTGTGTGGGGTTAGATACATTCATGATGTACCTAATGATGGATCAATCCATCTTTTTGACATGTATCTATTTTGCATATGTTCATCCCTAGGTCCAGTCCAATGCTTTGAAATGCAAGCCAAACTAAAAATTCAAGCATCCCTACTTGCTTCCTCTTTTTTTTTTTTTTGGCCAATTATAGGGTAGAGGAAGCAGTCTATAAAGGCCCAGTTCCATCACTAGGATCTCTTAGGAATTTCATGTTTGTCTTATAGTTATAACTGATTCATTTAGGGCCATGTTTTATCTGTTAACTTGAGAGGTTTTTCACTGAATCTGAGGGAATTCTGTGAAGTCTGGCTGAGTAGTACCAACACAAAGTTAAGGAGATTGGTCATAGTAGCAGGGTACGGCTGGGCAGAACGTGGCAGGAAAGGAAAGGAGATGATAGAATTTCTATGCTCCATAACAAAGCAATGTCGCTAACAAAAGATTGCACTTTATAAAAGTTGTTCAGCTTTCTCTTTAGAAGAAAGACCAAAAGTTCAGAAAAGGAAATGATTATGGTAAAATCTTGCCAATATCCGTGTTAGTTTATGGATCTATTCATGCTCCTGAGACTAAAATCTCAAGAGTTCTGGTATCTTTAGATGAATGTTGTGCTTCTGGCTATAGCCTACTGCAGCTCACAATTCCTCAGTGTGAAAAAATAGCCAAAAGCAAAAATAAAGCATAAAAATTACAAGAATCCATTAGATTTTTTACTTTAAAAAATGCACACAGAAAAGAAGAGGGGAATGGACACTTCATTGATTTGACATGGAGAACCATGAGCTTAAATACCTCAGTAAAACCAAGGCTCTATGGATTGGGGGTTCTTGAGTCCACAAATTCTGTAAGTTACCTGCCCCAGCATGTGGTTACATCCTGAAGGAACAGATGTAATCTAAGTACTCCTAGATCCATCCTTGTCACTGGAGGTCCAGATGTACTCGGTAGCTCAGAGTGCTTGGGGCCAACTTTGACTGGTCCGCCAGCTGCAGCCTTTCCTGGACAAGGATAATTTAACAACAGTAGTCCATGCACTAGTGACTTTCAGATTAGACTACTGCAGTGCACTCTACATGGGACTGCCCTTGAACACAACTTAGAAACTTTAGGTAGCGCAAAATGCAGCAGCTAGACTGCTCACTGGAATTCTATTTAGATATTATATAACACCAATTCAGAAGGAATTGCACTGGCTACCAATATATTTCCATTCAGAATTCAAGGTGCTGGCAATCACATTTGAAACCTTAAATAGCTTGAGACGTTCATACTTGAGGGAGAACCTTTCTCTATGTATGCCTACCCAAAAATTGAGATCTATACGAGAGGACCTCCTCTGTGTCCCATCAGAAGGAGAAATATATTGTGGGAGGACACAGGAGAGGGCCTTTTCTGTGATGGTGCCTCAGTTGTGGAATTCCCTCCCCCTGAAGGCCTGATTGGCACCAACATTGGGGTCATTTCAGTGCCAGGTTAACACTTGGCTTTTTATTAAAGTCTTTGGACCAAACTAATTTTATCCAGGCTGCATATTTCTTATGGTCATAACATTCAAATTTGTTGTAACTGGTTTTAAATTGTCTGTTTCCAGTCTTTTTTTAGTAATTATTTATTGTTTAAAGTGATTTTATTGTAAGCTGCCCTGAGATCTTTGGATAAAAGGCAAGTTAGAAATATTTTATAAATATAAACAAACAAGACAGTAGAAGGAGACTTTCTTACCCACTCTTCTCCATCTTCTGCCTCCAAAGAAGTTTCTGCAGAGAGTCCAGCAACTTCTTAAACAGCACAAGGGCTGCTCTGGGAGTGGTTCATAACAAGGAAAAATTATTGAACAAATGTTCATTTGTTCAAGCAAATGGACATTTGGCTCTGCAAATCACATTTGTTTGATTTTGGTTGCCTCCCTTCTCATTTTCCAGAAGGAGTAGGACTTGGAGTGCAAATAACAGGTTAGAAAACTGATTCATGGGAAATTCCTAGACATTTGGTGATGAGAAACCCATCAAAGGGAAGAATTTGACTGGGCCTTGATTTCATCTCAACTGTAACTAAATACAGCAAATAAAACAGGCACAAAGTGAAAAATGAAAGATGAGATTTTACACCCTACAGACTTTTTAAAACCTGCCTATTATTTATATTCTTATTCCTTTGCTGCACACTGAACTAGATTTGCACAGCCATGTCTGTTATAATAGAGCTTCTTCTGTTATATCCTCAAGGTATCTTCCTGGCCAGTCTTGCCCTCAAGTAATTACTCTTATTGTACTAAGACTCTGTGGTTTGTATGCTGTGTTTTTGTAGATAGCAACTAGAAGAAGACAAAGGAAACCCAAAGGAAACCAAAAATTAAATATTATTGTGCTGGACAGAGCTATAATTCCTTTTCTTTTCTTTTCTTTCCTTATATATAAATACATACTCATACACACAAACACACACACCAACCATTTCCTATGTGTGTTAGAAATAGTAGAAAAAAGATAACAAGCCAATATAATTGCCTCTTGGAAAGGCTCTACTGGCAGAGTTCAGGCGGCTGAGGTCAGGTAGTATTTTGCAAACGCTTGCAGTGGTAGAAACATACACAGTTCAAAAAGTCTGGATCCACAGATGGCTTCCTTTTCCCAATACAACATTTGGTTTGCTTTTGGTTTTCTGTCATCATTTTTTTTTCAGGAAGTATGCCCAGTTTTCAAATGTTTGTTTAAGACGTGTCCACAGCTGTTTGATTAGCATGAATATTCAGCAGCAGAAGTTTGACAAATCAAAGGAAAATCTGGACAACAGATAAAGATAAAAATGAATTCTTCTGAAATTTCTTCCAGGACTAAACTCCTTGCCTTTTTCAGAGAAAAAAAACATACAAAATTAATCCACTTCCCCTAATTCATTAAAATGTTTAAATTAAAATGGTTTACGGTTTTTAAAATTAATTTAAAAAATAATTTAAAAAATTAGTTTTTTAAAAAAAATATTCTAATTCTTAAACATCGACGATGATGATGGTGATGGTTCTCATTGTTTAAATTTATTACTGGCCATTTCATAGTTACTTTAGGTTATGTTTTTACAGTAATGAATTAATGAATTGTTTAGTCAACAATTAACTAATTGATTTCACATTTTTTCTTAACATTTTACTCTCAGCTAAGGTATCTCTTCTTCAACAGTTTAATATTAATATATTGGCACTTACACTAAACATTTCCAGGCTGTGCTAGTGACCTAGTACCTATACTATTGACACAAGACAGAAAACTGAGGGTTCTTTGGACATTGATTATGGATTCTTCAGTGAGAAAACTAAGAATGACATTGAACCAGAGAATTTGCCCATCTTCTTAGTCAGGGATTGTTTCTAGATCATACTTCCTGTGGCAGCCAGTAGCAGCTGGTACAGGGTAAGCAGTCACTGGCATAGTGCTCTCTAGAGCTTCCCTTGGTAACTTTAGGAAAGCAACCCAAAAATGCCATGAGTTGGGTTGTCATATTCCTTTTCCCATTTCAGATGTCATTCTAATCTAAACCATGGTTGTAAATCATACAGAAGGCCTACACGAACACAAAAGATTTCTGTTGTCAAATGTTTATGCTTCAGATAGAGAGCAGGAGCATGTATTATCACTCTCCCCACATATTGTATTATTTTCTAAAGCAGTAGCCTGAAAAAGATTTGCTAATGTTGCAAAGACACAACTCCAAGAGGGTACAGACACAGCAGTTAATATTTCTTTCCTTGCCTCTCAAACATCTTCTCCTTGTCACTATCTCCTCAGTCTTATTCCTTCTTCAAGCTATGCTTCTTGCTATGGCAGCTTTTACTTGACTCCCCCAAAATAAAAAGACCATATTGTTCATCTCCCTCCCTTGTGAACTGAGGGAGAACATAATGGGAAACCAAGATTTATTTAAGCAGACTCCTTTCCTTAGAAGTCCATTTTTATTTTGGGAATAACTCAGCCACTTTACATAAAAAGAAAAAGCCCAATTTCTTCATGGGCGATCAAGTTCACTGTTGCTAGAGTCAGTTCAGGAAATCAATAATTCTTCACTTTTCTGTACAACCTCCCCTGCCCTCCATCTCACTCTCTCACTAATTAGGAGTTCCTTTATTTTCACACTAGCACTACAGTGTTCCCTAGATCCCACTCTGCCAGGGAGTTTTCCAACTGACTGGTACAGACCTAGGAAATATAACCTTTCAGAGGACAATTCCCAGAATTCCCTATGGCCATGCTAGGTGGACTGTTCTGGGAGTGGTGGAGCAAGCCTGGCCCTGCCATTGCAGATACTACTATGTAGCCACTCTGTTTCTGAGAATCACCAGTGGATTCAGAAGTTCCAGTGACTTAACGGAACAGGCAGAAGCCTGTAGGTTTAGGGTTACCAGAGTGAAAACTGGAGAGGGCTCCTTTAGCTTTATTGGTTGTGAAAAAGAGGGAATTTCAGCAGGTGCTGGCAAGTCTTGTTGAAATTCCCTCATCCACACAACCATTGTAGGAACAGGAGCTCTCTCCAGTTTCCAGTCTGGCAAGACAATTTGACATCCATGCGGTGACAGAAGGGCCATTCCTGAGCCTGTGGCAGCTGGGCATGAGGTCACTTTTAAATCATTATCAGTCAAGTCTTTGATCACAATATCCTGGTATTGAAAAATGCGGAAGGCAAGAAGTCTCATTAATGTGGGGAACATATCATCTAATGTTCATCTTGTTTTTGTAAATGAGTCTAACCTTCTTTAATGGATGACTTGACCTTGCTGTCATATCAAGGCCTGTTCAGTTAAATCTGATGCAGAACTACCTATTTTATTGGCTTTCCAATTAATTGTTTTCTCTCCTTCTCAACACAGACACTGATTCTTTTGAGCATGATCAATTAAGCAAATAGGTACACCATCTTTCAAAGTTGTGGGACAGTTTTTTGTTTTTACCAAGATGTATCATTTCAACACAGCTCTACAACGAGATGTCATTCTAATGTGTCATGATGTACTCCTCAGTGCTAGTTTTTTTAAAAATATCAATGATTACAATTTACAGGAATGAAGTAGGTTGCTGAGGGCATTTTGTTCCATTTGATCCCTGTTTTACACTTCTAATTTACTGCATGTGAGCAGGAGTCCTGCTATTAGGTGGGAAAAGGTAGAGGTACTTGCTAGGTTATCAGGATGGATCCTTTCACCCTACACACATATAATGCTATATTCCTCGTTAACTACCATGGCAACATCCTAGGGAATCCTGGGGTTTATAATCCACCGAGGCACTAAAGAATCTCTGGCTGAAAATTGCAAATACCCTTCCTTAAATTGCAGATCCCAGGATTTCATAAGAAGTTGTCATGGCAGTTGTACTGAAATATAGCACTATAAACATGAAAGGACCACATTGGGCTGGTGGCTTGCAAGCTGAGTAGCAAGTAGGTGGGGGCAGGTGGAAGAGATAGGCCTTCAGAAGAGAACCTTTGCCACATGGGGACAAATCCATAATAGAAAAAGGATTGCCCATGCTAAATAGCAGAAAATGCACTAGGAATTCTGATTAGAGTGTCTGCACCAAGAGAAGCGGGGTGGGGGGATAGGTGGCAGGAGGCAGAAGCAGACAGAAGCTGCTAGTGGTGATGATGGAGTCTTGCAGCCTGAAAGAATATGGAGGCCAGTGGTAGTGGAAGGGACATGCAGAAAGAGGCAAATTGGCAAATGGCTAATGAAAAATCTACTCTCTTCCAGGCTGATCGGTATTCACTTTCTGTAATTGAAGCTGGGAAATCATTTCCATTTGGAGGCTATAACTCAAAACACAGAAAACGCATGTTGACCTTACCTTGCCTTGCAGAATCCAAGTGTGAGGGTCCTTTGTTTATAATTTTGCACAACAGAACTGGGCAAATCAGGTGTAAGTGCTTTTGCTATTGCTGTTCCTATCGTGGCACTCATCTTGTCGATTACCTGTATCATCACAGAGTAGTCTTCATGACAATCACAGGTACTAATTTGCACGAGGCACTGATCGCTTTTGACAGGAAACCGAGGTGTTAATTTAAGAGAAAAGTGTTGTTCAACTGCATAAGGTGCATATCTACACATAAACACACCCCCAAACACTGGCAATCAGTGACAATATTTATAGTGCTATTTCATAAGTAGTGCAGCTGCTTCCCTCCTGTGTTAATACAAACAGCTTCTATCAAACATCTCATGTACAAAAAAACTATCATTTTAACCCAGGTGGAGTAATGTTGGTATTACCCAAACAGGAGTTCCCTAACAAAGGCTTTCTAAAACGCAGACATTCCAAGTGTACACATATTAAATACCATGCAAATGACATTAATATCATGCAGGAGTGCACTAATCTGTTAAATTTTTCCCCTGTTCCTCAGGTTTGGGGGCATAGAAGTTTTTCCCGTGAAGGTGGCAACGGTACAAATCTTCCAGCCTCCTCAAGACAAGAGGATAGTTTTTGAATCAGACCTTGGAAAAGTTATTTCTTTGGACTACAACTCCAAGAACCTCCCAACTATTATGTAGTCCAAGTTGTAATCCAATGAAGCAACTTTCCTATACTTTGATGCCACATTTATGTATCATTCATTCTGAGGTTTTACTGGGAGCTCACATTATGTAACACCCTCTGCCTTTCTTTTTTGTTTTTTTCCCCTAGAAAAAAAGTATCTTCTCTTTTTAAGAAACTCCTGCCACCATATTGAGAACCAGAATGGTGTAGTGGCTGGAGTGTTGGATTACAGCTCTGGAGACCAGGGTTCAGTTCTCACTTAGCAAGGGAATCCCACTGGGTGATCTTGGACAAGTCACATTCTTTTAGTCTCAGAGGAAGGCAAAGGCAAACCCCCTCTGAGCAAATCTTGCCAAGAAAACCCTGTAATACTTCTTCACCTTAGGGTCACCATAAGTTGGAAATGATTTGAAGGCACACAGCAACAAACCATGATATAAGACAACTCAACCTGGGAACCAAAGCTGAATAAATAATTAAGTGAAAACAGCTCACTGGAGAATTCTTGACTGTAAATTGACTAGTTATTAAATCCCACTCTTTCTTCAAGGATCTCAAAGTGGTGTGCATGATTTTTTTCCCTACCCTTTTTTATTCTCCAACCGTCCTGTAAGAAACAGCAACTGGCCCAAGATCAGCCATTATTAGATGGATATTAGACTTCATCTCCCAGTATTCCCCATTATTGGCTCTGCTGGCTAGGGTTTCTAGGAGCAGAAGTGCAACAATGTCTGGAGAGCCTCATGATTCCCATCTCTGCTCTATGTAAGGGACTACTGTTCAGTCTTTTAAGCTACAGGAGCACCTTTTTCCCACTGAGCTCTGTATTAAGAATAATAGAGGGCCTTTTTGCACTACACTGTCATAGTGGTATTATTCCACTTTCAACATCCTATGGAATCCTGGGATTTGCAGTTTAGGGAGGGCATTTAGAATTCTCAGTCAGAGAGTTCTTTGGCCTCAGTAAACTGCAAACCCCAGAATTCCACACAATGTTGAAAGTGGAATAATAGCACTATAACAGTACAATGTGGAAAGGCCCAGAGATTAACAGTTATCACTGTGTCAAGTGAGGCCCCAGGCACTGGGTCACAGAATAAGGCATCTTCTAGCTTGAGACAGTTGTGGGAAGGAGGCAATTGTGTTGAAGAACTGGACTACCTGTTCTCTGAGATACACAAATCAGAGTTTGAAAAATATTTATTTTGGGCTACTCTCCCAGCATCCTCCATCCAGCTGGCCTATGTCCATGCTGACTGGGGGCATGCTAGGAGTTGTAGTCCAAAAGGAACACTTTTTGAGCCCTTTTTCAAACCTATTGCTCAGCTTAGAGATGTTATTGAATTGTTCTTGGAAACACAGCACTTTAGTAACAAAGAATGTTAGAAAATGAACACGTTAGCTTCAGTGTCTGCAAGATCTATGTTATACTTTGAGAAAGTACAAGCACATGAAATACTTTGCAGTCCTTACCCTCCAAACGATGAAGTGGAAAATATATATTTTCTTTTATAATGTATACAGTGCATATGTATTTTCTTTTATCATGTATACAGTGGAAAAAACACACTGTGGGGTATGCACTGCCATTGGTTCTGGTTTCCCATAGCTTGATTCTGTGGCACATACAAGTTGATCTGTGGTATCACAATAAGTTAATTCTTCTGAACGTACAAATTGTACGCATGTGAGATAAGGAAATTTATGCATTAATGGTCTTCTCCTGTTTTCTTAGGTGTCATTATGGGAGATGGTGAAAGCAGAGAGAACAGCTTAAAGTTACAGTGGAATGCACAAGCAAATCCCTTAGCTGGTGCAGTGCATTGCCAAAAGACAAGGCAAAATAATGCGGGCTTTGCTGAGTTGCTGCAGCAGACTGCAGCAAATGGCAAAGAAAGAAACATTTCCCCAACAGAGTCAGAGAAATGCATTTCTGAATCACTTCATACGAACATGCAGAGACTATTGGATATGTGCTTGAAAGAGAAGAATTTTAAAATCCAAGTATATCAGTGAGAAGGAGGAGAAGAGCAACATATTTCAGCCCTCGCACTTTTTGCCCTTTCACACAACTGTTCACACCAGCAATGAACAACCCTATGTTCTAGCTGTTTTAGACAGACTTTTTTTCACCACCATCTCATATGTGATACAGATGTCACCCGTACAAACATCCTCAGTTATGTTGGACTGCAAATCCAATCATTCCCAGGCAGCAGTGGCCTTACTGACCAGAGATTATGGGAGCTGTAGTCTAATTCATCCAGAAGGAATCCTTTTGGGGAAGGCTGGTATGGGTGAAGATGAAAGAAGCTGGGTGTTTAGCAGGAGTCAGCTTCTCTTACTGCAGCACATTCATTAAGCTAGTGTCATCTTTTCCCTGATAAAGGCTTATTTTCAACTGTTCAAAACTCATTGTCAATAATTTGCTCCAGGCTATCGCCAGGAATTTAAAAAAAACTGAAAAATCTTTGGCTGTCAATCAGTTATGTTACCAAGATGGTATTTCCGTATATTTCTGCTTCCATCAGGCAACAGAAAAAAATCCATACAGAAGTTAGGCTTTGGATGGTAGCCCAAAGCAAGGAAGGAGAGAAGCAGTTTCCAAGGCAGCTTGTAAAAAGAAAGTTGCAGTGACAGCTGGTGCCTTGTATGGAAGAGGTTTGGTGAATCCATTCTGGGGTTTTAGCCTAAGCAGTAAATGAGCTTTCCAAGGTGCTGAATCTGTTTTGGGGATGAGGATGGAAGTTGCTACCTCCTCCTCTCAACCAGTGAAGGAATTCTACATGCATATCTTTCATGCAAGTAGAGCCTCTTCACTTTTTGGCTTAACATGCAGATGGTAGAGAAGTGCTATGTTCCATGTGCTGGCTGGGAACATAGAAATGAACAGAGCTTGGTGAGTTATCTTATATTTATTAATTAATTAATTAGGATGACAACTCCCAGAATTCCCAACCAAACTTATCATGCTGGTTGGGAGGGTTTTGTGAATTAATGTCCAAAAAAGTAACTTTTCCAAGCTTGGTCCATAGTACATAGTAGCCCAGCAAACTCTCCCATATGTGTTCTTTAAACATCTGGGTGGAGTGAACTTCTGTTTTATGTTAAACAGGAGGAATACTTAGGTTGGCATCCTGTTCAATATTAATGAGTTCATAAACCAGACTTAGGATATCATAATTTTGGAGATTCACATTTACAGTCATTTATGATCAACTGTGAGCCCCACCACCACCACAAAAAACTGCCTTTTAAGCCAGGCAGCATCCCAACCAAAGGGTTTTCAGGGCACTGCAGAGTGGGATGCTTGGAAATGATAACTGCATTAATCTCCTGATCATAGGATGTATTGAGCCAAGCAGTTGCAGCAGGACTCTGATGGGTCTCTTTGTCTTTTCCCAGGCCTCAGTCTGCAGCACCTCAGAAACCATTCAGTTGGGATGCTACTTGACTTAAGATGTGAGTTTTGGGGGCAAAAGTAGCATCAGCAGAAGTAGCTACAATACAGGAGCTTAGCCTGAATTTTCAAGTTGTTTCTCCCTATGGTTGGCTGTGGGAACTACATTTTCCAGAGAGCAAGACTGAGACATCAGGGTGCATATGCCAGCATTGCAAAGGGGAATGGAGCTCAGATTGTTACCTCCTCAAATATACTAAGAATATCTTGATTTTTTGGTCATTACTACAATTTTCTGCTGTTGGGGGTCAGTATAAGACTCTTTCTGGCTTGTTGTCTTCAGCCCAGAAATGTCTTCAAAGCAATGGGAGAGGAATAGGAACAGCTACTATCCATTACAGCCCCAAATGCCACAACATCCATGGTGAAAATTCCTCTGGACCATCTGCTGTGGGGGAAGAAAATATTTGCTCTACCTGGAAGCCTAATTGCCTGGAACTCAAACAATCTTCTCTCTGTGGGCAGTGTGCTTGAGGTAGATTGTCGCATCTCTCTGAGGGAAAGTGTGCAGCTCCTCATAGAAGGGCATTATGACCGTGCCAGTGCCTGTCCAAGAACTATAGTAAGAGACATCCTGGTACCTCTGGAGCCTTACTTTTCATCTTGCATTTCCTGTGACGCCCTTTGTTCTGCATCTCCCTGTCAACATCCCAAAAAACATCTGTATTCCTGTGGCTTCCCTTAAGCTGCTGTTGGACTTTCTGCTCCCACATGGCAATTAGGTCCTTTGTCGCCTCCTTGCTCCATGAGACATCCTTCCTTCTTTTTGCCAGCTCAAAAGCATTGCCCACTCAAGAGTGGTTATTAAGCTAGTTAACAAGAAATAAAGGAAGCTAATAATATTGTGAAAGCAAGCTAGTGAACCACCAGCTTGTAAAGACATACATATGTAAATGAAGGTTCACACATACACACAGCACAAAGAAAAAAAATGACTACATCTCCCATTCCAGCTATCAAGAGAAAAAGGAATGCAATCTTTCCATGGGAGGAATGATCAGGTGATGCACACCAACACATTCTCCACCTCCCCTCCACCCCCAATTTCACTCCAATCACAATCTAGGGGTCAGAGCATGCATCAAAACAAATGGTAAAAAACAGTTCTTCCAAAAACAACAGAGTAAATATGAGGTATTTTTTTATTTAAAAAATGCCTTAAAGCCCTCAAAGAAGTAAAAGAACTATTTCCCAAATGGATTGGAGAGAACATCATGTATTGAGGTTGAGGTGAGGTTACATTATTTATCATGTGTGCATTCATCCCTGGTCACAGTAGAGGGCAACACAGAGGTGGGGCCCTGAAAGCAAGCATCTGCGCAGTTAATCAACTCAGAGCTCAGGAAAGGTTTTGAGGTTTTGGTGACTAAAACACCCAGTAACTCCCAGCTACAATGGCCATATGTGTTGGTGGATTCTGGGAGTTCTACTCCAAAACAGAAACTTTCCTAAGCTCTGACAACAGTCTACTTGAAAATATCCAGCTACTGTAAAAATCATTCACTACACTGCCTTATAAACATTCTCTGAATGTTGTTTTACAAGATATCCTGATTGCTTGAAAGCATCTTTCCTAATGAGGACAAATGAAGTGTTTTGGAGCAGCCCAGCTGGTGGGAGGTTAAAGTGTAGGAAATGTACCTTTACAAAGTGAGTATGCCCACTGTTTGGATAGTCTGTAACTGGAAATGTTTCAGAGTCTATTTGATTATTTTTGCAACTCAGTCGTATTAAATAAGACACAATGTGGCATGCAGCATGGAATAAGATACTTCCATACTGTGAGAAAACCATAGCACCATAGGAAGACTTGGCAGTACTGTGAAGAAATGGCAGGCCTGCAAGGTTGGTATCAGTAATATTTAAATAGAACAACTGTTTACTGCACAAATTTAAAGGGTCCCCCTTATGTCAATGTTTTCTACACCTTTTCTTCATAGAACCAGGAATCTTCCCTGCTCAGAGATGCTTTATCACAAAACATGGACACATATCATTCTAAAGCAAAGATCTGCAAATCTGTTCATTTCTTGTTCTTCTTTTTTAATTCCATTAAACAAAATCCCACCAGCATGTTTGTTCTCCCCTTATTTCACTATGGGTCACAAGACTTTTTTTCCTTCCTTTCTGCAAGGAAGTTCATACACACTATGGTAAATACTTGTCCTAAGGCACACAGTTTTACTTATTCCTCCCATCAACCAAAGTGCTTTTGTTTGCATTTCTCAAACATAGTTACAATAGCAACTGCTGACTTCCATGTCAGTGGGGTGGTGAATTCACTCCAGGATTTAGCCTGAACTTTAAAGGAGCTATACAAGCTGACTACCTGATATCTCTGACAGAGATGTTTGATTCTCTGCTTGCGCATGGAAACCTTGGTGACCTTGGGAATATCACCCACTTTCAGCCCCAGAAACCCCCATGATAGGTTGGCCTTAGGGTCACCATAAGTCAGAAACAACATAAAGACACATAACAGCAACAGGAAAACTTTGCTCCTTTTGCTGCGTAGTCTTAACATTTCATTTATAGTAAGTGGCCTTTGTCAGTGGTGTAAGAGGAGAAATATCACTTAGTTTAAGCACTAGTTTGTGTTGTGTTTTGTGCTGTTCTCTAAATGTTCTCTTGTAGGTTGAGCAAATGATGAGTTGGATGGGAAAGGGATGTACTGCATACCAAAAGCTAATGGCTCATAGCATTCAGATTTTCTTGATGTGATTAATCTAATGCAACTCCAACAGTAATGAAGTACTACTAACTATTTACTTTAAAATAACTTTTCAAGAGCTAATCCCTTCCTCTGTTACCCTTGTTGTTACCATTTCATGCATTTGGTTGGCCACCAAAACAAAAAAACAAAACAAAACAAAAAAACACCTGGGAGCTCTGCCTGGGAAGAGGCCATGGGAGAAAGATGTAGGTTTATGGCAAAGATGGGCAAAAAGCAGCCCTGGAAACACATGCAGCCCCTTGAGGCAATTTTTGCAGCTCTCAGTGCCACCCAGACTCTACCAAACGACACTTTTTCTAGCACACACACACACACACACACACACATACCACAAATCCAGATGAATTGTCTGTCTCCTGGAAGGACTTACATTCCCTCCTGTAAAGCGTTGTTGTGTGCCTTCAAGTCATTTCCAACTTACAGTGACTCTAAGGCCTTTTCTGCACGGGGCTTTTAAAACGGTGCAGAGCATCCGAGGAGGAGGACAACTACAGCTGGGAGCGGACTGGGTCCGAACTACTTTGTGTAGTTCCAGACCTCAGCCCGCTCTGGAACAACCCAAAGTGGTCATTCAGCGTGCTTTTGAAAGACCACTTAAAACAGGTCTTTCCAAAGCACGGAGCATGCCACTCCGTGGCTGCGCTCTGGTACAGATTTGCAGGCTCACATCAGTGTGAGCCTACAGATCTGCCGGGGGCAGGCTTTAGGCTGGTGAGCTTCACTGGTTGATGGAGAGTCTCCACCAACCAGAAGTCGCCATTTTCGTCCCCAGAGCAGTGCAGAGCGGCAGCCATGGACTGCTCCGGACCAGCCTGGACTCGCAGGTAGAGCACACAGGTCTGGTGAGTACCGGCACGGGGCGATTCCCTCGCCCCGTGCGGAAAAGGCCTAAGACAACCCTATCACATGGTTTTCTTGGACTGACAGTGTGTGACATGTCCCAGGTCATCCAGTGGGTTTCCATGGCCAAGCAGGAAATCAAATCCTGGTTGACCCATACCTGCTTTCAAAACTAGAAATGAATGCCTTACAACTTCCTGTTTTTTCCCCCTTATTTTTGGCAATATTGGCAAGCCCTGTGGTTCCCACAAGATCCCAGGGGCAGAAAATTGGCCCTAGACCTGACACAGCTGCCCACTCCAGTTTAAGGTTAAGTCCACACATTTGCACACATATAGAGCCTGCTGTTTCTTTCTTGCAAGGAGGGGGGAATGTAACTATGGAGAGGGCAAAATGACAGCCTTGTCCCCTAAATAAGAATTCTCCCATCCCTCAAAAAATATATATTCCTTCAGTCTCCAAATTTCTAGCATATCACAGAGAGTGAGTCATTGCAAATCATGCACACTTAGCATTCGTCTATTTGCTGTGTTCACATTCCCTTGGCAACTTTTTCTGCTCCTTTTCCTTGGATGCCTAAACCAAATATCTAAATGATCAGATGCATTTTTAAGTTAATTTGATGTTAGAAATTTGGGAACTGAAGGAAAATTCTGTAACTCATTCCTCCCTGTAACCCACTCCCATTTCACTGCTTCTGTTAGAGAAAACAGTAGACATGGTCTCCTGATCCGAATTGAGCTCTTTGAAGCAGAGTGAAACTTGCTATTGATGCCCATCATATGGCAAAAGAACTGTGATATACCTTCTAGCAAAGAGCTTTAGAATAAGTCCGTTCTTTCTGTTCAGCTCCTCTGTGATGCTTGTTGCAGTTTTATTTCGCCAGTCAATAAAACTTTTATTACTCCAGAGCAGTGTTTTTGTTGTTATTAGGTACATCGTTTCCTACTTGCTATTCAGAACCACTTGGCTGACAGCTAAAATTCATTTGTGTGGGAATGAGTAGGAGACATTGCACATGAAATATATAATAACCCTGTCTACCAAGAGATACAATTAGCATGTTCACAATGGAAAGTATGAGAGTTTTGAAAAGACACACTCTGAAAAGTCTGGGGGTAGGGGACAAGGTTCATGTCTGATGCCTGTAGGTTGGATTCATTGCCTTCATTTGTGTATTCCAAGTAGCAAAGATCTTACTGTAAGCCGCAAGCAGGGCTTCAAATCAGGTAGAAGTGATGCAGGTGAGTGCCACTGAATAGCAAGATGGAATTATTCCTGAGCTTCTGCCAGAAGGAGAGTGAAAATGTAAGTGCCAATAGTCTGATACACTGAGCCAGTATACGGCATCATTATTATGGACCTTGAAGCAAAGCATGTTGACAGTGGCGGAGCTTGGAGTGCGTGGAGGGAGGGTGGGAGGGGTGTGGCCATAGTGTGTGAGTGGGTGTGGCTGCGGGGCATGGGGGCATGGCCAGGGCACATGGGGGTGTGGCTGCAGGCCAGGACACCCAAAAAACATTGCCACCCAGGGCAAATCATGCCCTCCACCCCGCTGTCCCTACACGACTGCATGTTGACAAAGTGTAGAGAATGTCTTAACAAGAAAAATCACACAATGAGCGTCAGAAAACTTAAGTAGGACTAAAACTGACACTGATGATGATGATGATGATGATGATGATGATAATGATATTTATTTATATCCTCTTTTTCTCCCTAGTTTGGACTGCAGGCAGCTTACAACAGTTAAAATGAAAATAGTTAAAAATTAACAGCATACAAAAGTTAAAAAGCAATTAAAGCATAATAAAAATTAAACATTAAACATTAAATAACACCAACAAATGCAGGTTCAGTCTTCTTACTCTCTTACTCATTGGCAATTCTGCCTGAAGGTGATGGAATCATCAATCCAGTCCTGTGGAGAGAACCAGGCTGGGGAAGACTGATTTAAAGTGATTCTACAGTAGTGGCTAAATTGAAAACTATATTCACTTTACACATATAAATGACTCTGCACATGGTTTTAGAGAGTTAGGTGATATCAAGAACAGTTTAACTAACTTGTGAATTAGTCTGAATCCAACTAATAATATTTGGTCATGTATACACTTGTATGTCTGAGTATGAAATCTGGACAGTGAAGAAAGCCAACAGGAAGAACAGCAACACATTTGAAAAGGTGCTGCCAAAGGAGAGTTCTGCGGATACTGTGAACTGCTAAAAGAAAGCAAATGGCTCCTAGAGTAAATTGAGCTTGATTTAAAGCAAAGATGACTAAACTGAGGCTCTTGTACTAAGGACATGAGATAACATGACTCTGTGGAAAAAAATTATAATGTTGGGTAAAGTGGAAGGCAATAACAAAACAAGAAGACTGTATTACAGGTAAGTAGATTCATTAAAGAAGCTGAGTAGGCATTGCATAGGCTGTTTCTGCACTAGCCAGTTATAGTGCTATTATTCCACTTTCAACATCTTGTGGAATCCTGGGGTTTGCAGTTTAGAGAGGGACCTCAAAGACTCCTCCCTAAACTGCAAACCCCAGGATTCCATAGGATGTTGAATGTGGAATAATAGCACTATAACTGGCTAGTGCGGAAATGGCCATAAACAGAGTAGATGATGACAAGAGCTCTTAGGCCATTTCCGCATTAATATTTTAAAATGGTGCAGAGCGACCTCCAATGGAGGTCTTCTGCACCATAGAGTGGACTGGGGTGGACTACTTTTTGTAGTTCCACACCTCAATCCACGCAGGAGCGACCGGAACTGGTTGCACGGTGTGTTTTTTAAAAACCACTTTTTAGAGGTTTTTAAAAAGCATGGAGTGCGCAACCCCATGCTGCTCCATCGCCCAGCTTCGAAGCAGACATGCAGATGCGTGCAAGTGCATGCCTACAGATCTGCCGGGGGCGGGCTTCCAGCTGGTGAGCTTCTCCGGTTGGTAGAGAGCCTCCACCAACCAGAAGCCACCATTTGGGACACCGGAGAACTGTGGAGCAGTGAACTCACGCTGCTCCGCGTGGCGACGGACTCGCCCGGCTGCTGGTAAGCTCCATTTTCGGGCGTTTTCAGGCGTTCCCCCCCACATGCAGAAAGGGCCTTAGAGATCTCTCATTCTTAGGGCTGCTGTAAGTTGAAGTCAGCTTGATGGGAAATAACAACAATACAGTACTGTTTAAATAATGATATCCTTTCTAATATGCTAAACACCATTTATGTTGTCCATTACATCCTCCTGACCTGGGGTCACAGGTCAAGAAGATGTAGGTGGGATGGATGCAGGACCCATGCACCCACCCAGAGATTGGAAATAGTACTTTTTTAGACTGCAACTTCCCAAGTCCCCTAGGCAGCATGTAGCCCAAAAAGTAACGTTTCCAAGCTGTCCTCCATACTCATCCAAGGAGAAACCTATTAAGAAAGGGTTCCTCTTGAAGATGTCACCATGATCATATTGGCACTGACACTTCCACACAAGTATGGCAGCAAATATGTATTGGGTGAGATAGAGTTTAGTTACCCAGATATGTTCCGTTTCCTTTATGGATCTCAGGAGAGACAGAAGAAATAGAAAGGAATAGAAAATTAATGGGTTGTCCTAGCCTTTCCCGGGGGGCAGATCTGAGACCCTTTCAAACTACACAGCTATAGCACTATGATTCCACTTTAACTACTTGAGGTCTCTACACAGTTTAGAGAGACACTACAGCCTCTGAATGAGAATTCTCCTTAAATTTGATATGCCAGGATTTCATAGGATGTTGCTGTGGCAGGTAAAGTGGTGCTATTCTTGTGTATTCTGTGTCTGAAACACATTTTTTTTAAAAAAAGATTTTCTGTTTTACAGAGAGGTTGTGTTCCAAGAAATGACTACCATTAAACCATTTGATGCCGTCGTTATGGCTACCCGCATCTTGATTTAAAATAATATTTACAACTAGTACATCTGCCAAGGTTTTCTAAGCATTTAGAAAAATTAAATACCAAAAGCTAATGAGCAATGTCTTCTCCTATTTACAAAAATCAAGCTCATTAAATGTGCTAACAAGCTTATTAAAACTGAGAGGACAAGTTTTTGGGCACACTTTTTTAAAAAAAATTGATTTGGAGATATTCAACATTTTAAGTCCAACTCTACGGGTAAAAGACAAGGCATTAAACGGCTTCTTGTGTGCAGGCTTTGAAGCAGAGTATTTCCAAATGATTTGTTCTTAACAAATGAGCAGGCATTGTTTACTTGATAAGAAGTCAAGATTTCAAGGAGCCACTTCTGTTTCAGAGATATCACATTCACGTTTTGACATACTGTTGGTAGCAAAATACAATACTTGTCAGAGAATATGAATCAGAATGGTGTCAGCAGGTGACTAATGTGTTTCCAGAAGAGTAACATGCACCATTTAGAGTTGAATTAGATACCAAAAGGAATATGTACCACTTGCAATTAACTTGTTTTCCATCTCACAATGGGATTTCCTCAGAGATATGTGTCATTTAGCATTGCAAATTAAGTTTATTTACCTTAGAGGGACCAATCATAAAGCAAAACATGCTAACTGCAAGATACATCTGTGAGGAAAATCATGTGCTATGGCAAACAGATGTCTTTTACCATTTGGGGGATCACCTTTTAAAATGTGATCAGCATATTGTTTAGTTTTCTGGTTAATGTGTGTAAAGTACGTGTAAAGTACATGTGGGTAACCACACCTGCAGGTCAGATGGTGCCTAGGAAACAACCATAGTGGAACATCATCAGATACCCTTCTGAAGTACTAGGTGGAGGTTTTTCACCCAGCACTCAGCTCAGCAACTCATGTACTTTCCTTATGCAAGGAAGAGAACAAAAGAGTTTAACACTTTCAGTTTGAGAGACAAAAAGAAGTACAGATGCTTGAAGCTAAACAACAGAAAAAATACAATTATGAGTAACATTTGTTTGGGGCAACATGTTATGAATTTAACACTTTCTGGCAACACAATATAGGAGAGGAAAAGATGAATGTAAGGTTTTTGAAGTTAAAGAAAGATAGGAATGGGAGAAGAAATGAGAGAATAAGAGAAAACATTGGAAAGTTACCTTAGCATAAAAGTACATCAATGAACACTGCAATAACCATACTTTCATTCTTGGTCATCAAACT
This sequence comes from Ctenosaura bakeri, assembly GCA_948474755.1. Lineage (NCBI taxonomy): Eukaryota > Metazoa > Chordata > Lepidosauria > Squamata > Iguanidae > Ctenosaura > Ctenosaura bakeri. The sequence continues at coordinate 243,274 of CAOLHI010000267.1, read as the reverse complement.
ATCTAAATCCTGTATGGGTCTACGATGCCTTATAATGCATTACTAGAAAAGCCTACTTAGAAGTGAATCACAATGCATTGAAAGACTTGTTCACATATAAGTGAATATAGGATTATAGCTTTAATGTTCTCTAAAAATACAAAAATGAGCATCGTTATCATACTGCTGCACTTGTCATACAACAATTATTCTAAAACATCTGTTACTGCTAATACAAATTTTCTTTGTTCCAGCATCCAGAGAAGTAATCATGTTAAGTTTATTGCTGTGTAAACAACAGCCTTGTGACACCTGGAAGACTCAAAGATTTTAATGGCATTAGCTTTTCTGAATGTATGCTGTAGGTATGTACGTGTGTGTGTGTGTGTGTGTGCCTATGTGTGTGCATTAGTCTTTGAAGTTCCATGAAACTGTTGTTGTCATTTAAAAAACAAAAACAAAAAACAAGCATTGTAATAGTGTATATTATTTATTCCCACACTTACCTGGCAAATAAGAAATCAGTTTATTAGTACTCATTTAAAGACAAGAAGGAATCTCCAGACAAGTGATATACATAAGCAATTACACTGTTCTACAAGTAAGGATATTAATTGTCAATGATTATATGCCAGCATGCAAATCAGGAAATATACCTTATAGCATTTTAACTTTTGTTCTACATTTTATTTTGCAGGCTTGCCAATATGATGTTTATCACATGTAAAGATAGCATTTATCTCCAGAAAACCAAAGCTGTAAACCTATTCACACTTCCCTGGGAGTAAGTCCCATTGAATACACAGAGATTTCTTGAGTATACATACAGCCATTTCCGCACTAGACTTTTATAGCGCTATTATTCCACTTTCAACATCCTATGGAATACTGGGGTTTGCAGTAAACTGCAAACCCCAGGATTGCATAGGATGTTGAAAGTGGAATAATAGTGCTATAACAATCAAGTGCAGAAATGGGGCATTGTAATAGATTACATGCTATAAAAGGTTGAGGGAATGGGAAGAAGCAGAAATATTTTCCTACACTCCTTATCAGAACTACCCAAACAGGCTACTAAGTATGTGTCCTTGAATCAACTTGGGGCACCAAAAGCAAGTTTTGGGGGAGGGAAGGCAGAAGTCAGCAAAAGGATTTTTAAATTATTTTTAGTCACTAACAGTATTCCCTTCCAGTTCCTCTAACAACCGGAAGACTCTTTTGCAAGTACCACTGGTTCAGTAACTTCCATGTTTCTTATTATGCTGTTATTATGCTATTATTATGCAACAAAAACTGAAAACATGTCAACTGTGAACTGTGTGCATACACACACAAAATATTGGAGATAAAACCTAAAGCCATTGAAACCCCTGCCTTGCAGGCTTTACCTGGGGTAACCCCTATGAATACCTCCAATATTTTTCCAAAATAATGGGAGCAAAAAAGGCAGAAATACATTATTTCTCCTGCAGCTGAGTCTCATATTTTCAAAGAAGGCATCTCTCTCTGGGAAGTTCAAAGTCCTTTTAAGTTCTGTGACTATTTGTTTTTGTGGCTACTGAACATGTATGATGAAAGAACTACTAAAAAAAACCTAAAAGAAAATCTAAAAGATTTCCAATTTTCGTATAATAAACATTGTAAAACCTAGTATTAAAATTTCATGAAAGAAAATGGAACATTAAATGAAGTGACCATCAACACTGACAGGCAAGCAAAACTAAGACTGTATGTGTTTCATTTTGCAGTGCCACCTAGTGTCAAAAAAAAATAAGAATAGAAACTGGTCATATTTGACCAATATTGAATTCCCATTGGCTCCTTCTCATCTTTCAGAAGTGAATAGATTATACTAGAATATTGTTATTAGCTGTGGTTTTATCATATGGCATCCAGACTAAAATAGCTCAGTACTGTTTCTTCTCCACATCCTTACCATGCAAAGTAACAGAATACAACTTCCACATTTAAATCAGAATCAGGCCAGTCCTATGAGTCACTGTGCAAAGGAAGTACCTATTCAAATTCTAGCACCAGTGTTCACATCCCAGACACTGTAGACAAAGGGCTAGCGACAGTAGCCCACTATATGGCCTGGAACCTCCATGATCCATTATCAGTGGCTCTGGGCTTATAAGGGGGCTTCTGGGAGTTGCAAATCAACAACTAGAGGACCACAATTCCCACCAGATGTAGACAAAATGTCTCCTTGCCTCATCTCTTTCATTGAGCTCCATCCCAAATGGAGCTAAATGGCTCAGCTACCCATCATCTAGCCCAGCCTCTGGTTCACTCATTTTGCCATTATTGTTATTTGCCTTCAAGTCAAACTCATCTTATAGCAAAATTATCAAAAGGGTTTCTTTGGCAAGGTTTATTCAAAGGAGATTTGCCTTGGTTTTCACTGAAGGCTGAGAGAGTGTGACTTGCCCAAGGTGGTTTTTCATGGGGATCTGAACCCTAGTCTACTAGTCCTTAAATTCAAACCACTACACCATGCTGGCTTTCCTTGGAAAGCAGAAATGCATCAGTTTTGCTTTCACTTGCATTTGAATTCATGTTGAAACAGGCATGGTTCCCCACCACATCTCTTTAGACTGTTTAGACTCTTTAGACTTTGCCATTTGTCAGCTAATCTGTATCTATCTAAGGTCCCCTTTTATCACCCTCTTGTTGCCTGGGTATCCAACTTGTGACCAACGGCAGAAGCCAGGCAGGCAAAGTTAACATCAACACTCCATTTAAACATTCTTAAGCTTTGGAATCTCAGGATATTTATATGGGAGAATGAGCAAACTCTCTGTTGGTCTTTTAGGCTATTTATTATATGCAGTCATAGATACACTGATATCCCTTGATATATCGGTATGCAAATATACACACATCTCTTAGATATAAACACCAACATTTCACTGTTTAGTCACATTGCTTTCATTACATCATACATTCATTACATGCAGTATATGGCAGTATATGTTAGACATTCATAAGGAATTAAGCTTTATACCATCTGCATCTCTTTAGCAGTCTTCTCTATACCTAATACGTAAAGGAATGTTACCATATTAAACAATATGACTTAGACTTCTATCCAATAAGGAATATATTTTCATTTATTGAGGAACAGGAATTCCCAAGCATTGCTAAACACCTATAGTAGCATCCATTATATGCATAACAGGAAATATATTTAGCATAGCCTAATTGAGAACAGAGATCTCTCTCATCAGCATGGCCTATCTTCATCAGTAGGGTCTGGCAGTTATCGGCTAAGAACAGCATAATTTAGAGAGTGCATACAGCTTATCTCTGATGAAGACTGACCCTTAGCTCAGTCTGATTTCTATCTCTTCTGAACTTGTTTTATATTTTTTCTAGCCTGGTTAGCTTGCAGGTCTTCATTTATACAGTTTCCTCCTCAGAGGTAATGTAACAACAGCTCTTGGCAGCTTTTCATTACATAACATAAGCCATCCAATTGCAGCAGCCTTTACGCTTTAATGTGGCACTTGTCTTGGGTTCATTATAGATTAATTTACCATTCTTGTTTTCTTACAATTGTTCATGATTGAGTTGATTTCATGCCCAAAATCAGTCAGTGCCTTAGTAGCCCACACACATTCCACAATACCCAAAACTTTCTACTTTATATTCTGTACTTTATAAACACACTATTTACATTTTTGGATCTTACATTTTGCAAGATATAACCCAAATCAGTGTGCAGCCTGTATCAAGGTTCTTTCCATACTAGGAGCCTTGGTGGCACAATGGTTAAATGCCGGTTCTGCAGCCACAAGGTTGTGAGTTTGATCCTGCTAGGCTCCAGGTTGACTCAGCCTTCCATCCTTCCACAGGTCGGTAAAATGAGTACTTGGCTTGTTGGGGGCAATTAGCTAACACATTGTAAACCTCTTAGAGAGCACTTAGCTGAGAAGAGGTATAAAGATACACATGCTATTGCTATTGCTACTAAATCTGAAGAATTTGTGAATTTTGGTAAATGCCTCAAAAACAAACAGTAATAAAATTTCCTCCTAATTTCACTGGTCAGATTGAATAGCTACAGCTATCAGTGGCATAGAAAGGATTATGCTGTAACATCCTGCTGTATTTATTTGGTGTTAAAGATTAGAGCAGGAAAAGAGGAAGAGTACATTACAGACAGACAGAATCAGTCAAGGAGTCTGCAAGACCTGAGTAGGCCTGTTTACCCAGGGGTCTCATTCATAGGGTTACCATAAGTCTACATTGACTTGCCAGCAGTTAACTAAGGCCATTTCTGCATGACATTGCTATGTAGCAACAGCAGCAGGTTGTTTCCGGTCCAGGAGTTGTGCTGCATGACCTCGTTGCTATCCAGCTACTATTCCATTCCCAAGTGTTGCAAAACCACCTTATATTATTTCCAGAAAAAAAATCTGTTAAGAGTCTCCTTCAATGCTTCAATCTATCAGCTGGCTCAGTGCGGTACTGTAATAGTGCCTAATAGCACTTCCAGTCTTCCCGGATCCAGGAGTGGGTGGGGTGTGGGTGACCCTAGCTTTTCCTCCCTCAGCTATTCCCATGCTGTGGTCACTTCAAAATCTGTCATCTCTCCATGTTTATTATAAATTTCTCCTTTGAGTTAAAACTTTTTTATTTTTAATACATTTTTAAGGTTTATAGCACAAAACTGCAATAGTGTACTGGTGTGTTATGCTGTTACAGCATTGCTGTGCTAGTATGGCTCCCACTTCTCTCCATCCCCCAAAAACCCCAACCAATCAGGGGTGATGGAACAGGGTGAAGGTGGTGAAAGAGAATGGCCAAGGAGGCTGTAGTGTGGAAGGAACACCTGTGGCAATATCACTACTCATTTGCTTAAGGCGGAAGGGTGCAGAAAAGAGCGTTTCTAACCTGCTACCATCGCATGAATGGCAACGCTGGGATTGTAACAGAAGAACATATTAATGGGGTATGGTGTGGAAAGGACCAAAGATGAGAAGCCATTCAGGAAAAAAAAATGGCAATTTTCAACACTAGCATGGTTGAAAATATAGAGATTCAAAGTCAGACTTGTAAGAATGAGACATGTAAGACCCTGGGGTCTGAATGGACAAATCTTTAACTTTTGGCTTGTCCCACATGCACATTTTATTGATCAATTGATTTGTCTTGATTTGATTGCCATCCAGCTTTTCATTGCTCCAAAAGAGGAGTCAAGTAGGCTAAGAATAACATGAATAAAGTAAATACAGTTCAAAAAACAAAACAGGTTGAATAAAACAAACAAATTCAACTACAAGCATCCACCCAGATTTTTTTTAAAAAAAATCTCTACAGCCATCCATCTGAACACCCAGTGGCCTGCAGGCAGAAGGAAATAGGGAGGGGGGCATCCTAGTTTCTCATAGGTAGGGAGTTCTACAGCCTGGGAGCAACCACCAAGAAGGCCTTTAACTGAATGTTTTCTCTCCATCCTGAACATAAAGAAATTTACAAATGTTGGTAATTTCTTATTAAAAAGACAGCTAAGATGAAATTCTCACCGGTCCCTCAGCTCCGTGGCATTACCCAGAAGTGTTTTGAAGAGAAACCAGAAGTACAGCAAGGATCTACCTAGTATTGGCTATCTGTGAGCAGCATTTGTCATGAATGAATGTTGCCACTGTTCCCCTTCCCCTGTTTGGACCACAGAGACTGAAGCTCATCAGTAGGATCCAGCTGCCCATGTATTTTAAGGACTTGTCTGTCATTAGTCTAACACCCCCACATTTTCAAGTTCATAATCTGCCTGGTAGAGTATTGGCCCAAGAAACAGACATGAATCATCTCTGAACATATGTCCTCAACTGGCACTTGGCCCTGCCAGCTTCTCAAAATTTCAACATGCGTTACTGCTACTGTTGCCTTCCCTGGTTTTCATAATTGCATGGCATTTGCTTTCGGGAAATGATGTTCCTTTCCTCACAGCATTCTCTTACCTATCAATTACCCATTTACCCACACAATATATGTTCATTAGCAGGCAAGTAAACATTATCATGCTGTCATTTTCCCAGCTCCCACTCTATATGCCTTATATTCTTAACAGTTGTATTGTTCATCAGATAAAGGCTGTCATGGATCATGAAACTGAACAGACAGTTAAACTGATCTTTTAATTCTAGCTTTTAAGCCAAACCATCTCTACTTGATTTAGGGCCTTTAAATATGCATAATTTCTCAATTCAAGAACAACTCAGACTAAAGAAACGTCTCTTCATTTTGAAGGGATTCTTTCAAGAGCTGCTGAAATCCCAGAAAAAGACAGTAGGTTATAGTTCTACATGTCAGAGAAATCAGTGAGGTGTATTTCTTATATCATCCTGATCCTTTGCGGGAATGTGAGATTCTAAGCTGACAGTAAGAGCAGTTCAACAGTGGAATACACTGCCTGGTAGTGTGGTAGAGTCTCCTTCTTTGGAGGTTTTTAATCAGAGGCTGGATGACCATCAGTTGGGAATGCTTTGATGGTGTATTTCTTCATGTCAGGGGACTGGACTCGATGGCCCTCGTGGTCTCTTCCATACATTCTATGGTTCCAAGCTGTCCTGCTGGAAGCAGAGCTTGGAAAGGTTGTTCTTTAGATTTACAACTCCAGAATCCCCTAGGCACTTGTTGATTATAGAAGTTAGAATCATATGAAGCTGCCTTATGTTGAGTCAGACCATTGGTCCATTCAGCCTCATATTATCAATGGTGATGAAGAGATGCTATCCAGGCTTTTAGCTAGGTGTCTTTCCTAATTTAATCCAAGAGTAGAGTTACCATACCAGGTCTAACCCATGCCCTGAAATTTCAGTGCCAAAGCCTGAGATGATGGCCCTCTGTGATGCCAGAGGAGGCAGACTCTGGTGATGTTACAACAGTCGGCCCCAGTGATATCATTAAGCCTGATACATTACACAGAATATGCCATTTAAATTAAAAAGCACCAAGCCTAACAAATGAGGAATATCACACTTTTCAGGACAGCACTCTCATCCTAAGATTCCTCTGCTTTCCCAGAGAAGAAGAGAAGTGATTCCACATCCTGAGGACCAGGTCTTGAGATCTGGGAACCCTAGCCAGAATCTTTTTTAACCTGACATGTTATTCTTTGGTGACCCAAAGATGCTTAGCTTCTGAAATCAGATGGGATTAGATATATTCAGTACATTATGTAAAAGAAAACCATAATAAAAAATGAGTCATTTTTCCCCAAGCTTTGGCTGGAAGGACTTCTTCATCACCTTAGCAGAAGAGCAGCAGATCTTCACATATGAAGAAAGCATACCTTTGGTTTGAGAGAATAGAAAAGTCTATTTGTGCTGAGGATCCACGTGTTCATCGTGGCACTTGTGTACTCTGAACAGTGGTAAGCATATTTTCAAAGTAAGACGAAAATGCTGTCTCAAAACTTGGAGCTTTCAACAGTCAGGGAAAGGAAAAGCAGATAAGAAAAGTTGGATGAAGGGGCATTGATTGTGACATCACGTCAGATCCTGTCAGACATGTCAGACTTCAGAGCTGTTCAGATACATCATGTTATAGGAGATACATTTTATTCAAGAGCCATTTGGGCATTGTACCACAAATATTAGTTGGGTTCAGCAGTGTGGGATCTTCTAAATAAGGAGATCTAGAGGTCAAATCTTAGAGGATTTACAATAGGCCAATTACACAAGCCAATGTACCCTTACTCACAAATAGTTCTACTAGGTTTAATGGAACTTGGTCCCAGGCAGGTGTGCATGATCTTAGGCACGTTTACCCAGAAGTAAGACCACCTTAAGTCAGTGGGACTTATTCCCAAGTATAACAATTCACAGGCCAAGGCTACAAGCCTTGCTTCATTTGTGTGGGAAAAGTAATTCCACTGAAATGGGTGAACTTTGTGTGAACACAGGCAGGGTTAAATTGCACAGCTAACTTTCTTTGGATTGGGGCCATTGAACCAACTGCTTATAGAAAATGTAAATTTAAAAAAAATGTATATTAGCTTCCTAGGAAAGTGTGATTCTGTACCCGTTTGGTGTTATTTGCAGTTTGAACAGTTTGTTTCTGGAAACAAGTTTTACAAGCTTGTCCATTCTACTACCCTACCAGCTGTCACCTTCTAAAATATCTGTGGTATATTAATAGAGTTACATCAAGCCACTCACCAGACAGCCAAAACCTAAGAAAAAAAATCTCTTTCTTCTAGACTTATTTGGAAAATTCTTCATTCTCCAGTATTTCCAAATATGCTATACTTCCTCCAGACCAACAGAAGTCAAAAAGAAAAAACACAGATGAATAGCAGCAAATTGTCATCTCCATTGGCAATTATTTCTGACAGGCAAATGGACTCTCCGTGTTTAAAGAAATGTGATGATCACATGTCGAGAACTTGCTAACTTCTCCTTGAAACTCTGATTTGGCCTACCCCCTGGGAGCAGGATACCAAACTAGATGGGCCTTTTATCTAATACAGGTGGCAACTGCTACCATTTCAAAAATGAAAAGTCAGCATGGTAACAAGCTTACTATTCAGCAAAGGAAAGAGAGAACAGGAGAGTACAAGTACATTTCTCCTAATCTGAAGGCATCATATAGACTCATGGAATTTATTCAGATGGAGCCTTAGTGGTAATCTAGATCATAGCTTAATCCACAGCTTTCCAGAATCATTCAACTAGAGTGGCTGCTGAGAGTCACAGTTCAATAAAACTTGCAACTTGTCCTAGCTTTAACCTAGTCTGCCTGGTTTGGTGCAGGGTATCTGTGATATCCATGACAGATAACCATCTAGCCCTTGCTTAAATATTTCTAGTGAAGGACAAGCACCTCCTGAACATCTCTTACCATGAAACAGTTTCTTATTATAGTTAGTTGAGGTCTGTACCCTTGTCATTTCCACCCATTAGTTCTAGTCCCACATTCTGAAGCAGGAAACGTGTGTGTGTGTGTGTGTGCACATGCACCTTGAAGTCACTTGTTGACCTACTATGACTCCATGAATTTCACAGGGTTTTCTTAGGCAAGGAATACTCAGAGCTAAAATATAGTCTATAACACTGCTTAGCTTGCAAGATCAGATGGCATCTGGTACCCTTACGGTACATAGGCATGCCATTATGGCTTTGGAGATATCTAGGTGTGGCTTTAGGGTATATAGGCATGCCTGTGTGGATACGTGGGTGGTTCTACAAGCTGAATTTGGAAATGTTATCCTCTGATAAAATTTAACACAATGTAATCTGGTCACAAACCCCCCACATCTTTCTTAATTGTGTTCCCATACTGCATGATTGAAATCTTATAAAAAAGGAAAACCAAATTGCAATGACCTTTTCTATCCATCATTTCTTTATCAGAATTCTTACTTCTTTAGCTCAGCTTTTAACATGCAGAGAAAAGATGCTTCTGTTAACAGATCAAAATCTGGGTGCATAATTTTTCTGACACATTTTAAATGATTTCCAAAGAATTTTTAATAACAATAAAAACAACAACAACAATAGGAACAGCAACAGAGAAAAGATTTTGGTAACTCCAAGTGATTTGTGGTATATTGCTTTTAAATAGGCTTCCCAGTGAGGCGGCTCCCCCTCTCATTCTTTCAGTCAGAAAAAAAAGACGTTCTGGGACTCCGGAGGGCCACAATAAAAACCTGAGGGGCCACATGCAGCCCCAGAACTATGCATTTTTCATCCTTGGTGTACACTGATAAGTAATGGTTCTCTAGAGTTTCAAAAAGGGACATTGTCCTGCTCTGTGTGGAGATTCCAGAGACTGAAACTTAATATCTGCAAAGTTGTATTGAGCTGTGTTTGCAGAAGACAGAACAGTTATTAGTAACTGAGGCCATTTCCGCAAGGGGCGAGGGAATCGCCCCGTGCTGCTACTTACCGGACTTCTTGGCTCCCCGGTCCAGTCCGCGCTGCTCCGGAGCAGTGCATGCTCGTCGCTCCACACTACTCCAGGGACAAAAATGGTGGCTTCCGGTTGGTCAAGGGTCTCGACCAACCACTGAAGCTGACCAGCCTAAAGCCCGCCTCCGGCAGATCGCAGGCTCGCACTGGTGCGAGCCTGCAAATCTGCACCGGAGAGCGGGCACGGAATGGTGCACTCCGTGCTTTTGAAAGACCTATTTTAAGCGGTCTTTCAAAAGCACACTTGACGACCACTTGGGGTCGTTCTGGAGCGGGCTGAGGTGCGGATCTACGTTAAGTAGGTCAAACCCAGTCTGCTCCCAGGTGCAGACATCCGCCCTGGAGGACGCTCTGCACCGTTTCTATTAGCTTGTGCAGAAATGGCCTGAGTTTCTCATCTTTCCATATACACTTGTTATAACTACCTATTCATATGAACTAGCTTGATTTGAAGCCTACGTTTCTGAAGCCATTTACTAAAGTGAAAGAGCTTTCTGGCTGAGAATTCTAAATGCTCCTCCCTAAACTGCAAACCCCAGGATTCCACAGGATGTTGAAAGTGGGATAATAGCAATATAACAGTATAGTGCAGAAATGGCCTTAGTTTCACTGTAATATGTTCAAGTTACTCAGTAAAGAGCCTTAAGCCCAAACATAAACAGAGATACAGCCAAGGTGATTGTACTCATGCTCATGCTGATAAGAAACCCTCTCTCTGATAGCAGGAATCTTGCTACTATCTCAGGGCACTTCCAGAGGTGAAAAACATCTCTGGAAGTCTCAAGAATTTCCCAGTTCTTTTTCTTTTGACTGTACCTACTTATTCATGAGTTGCATCATGAGTTTCTTGAAATATACCAAGATTCCCTCTCTTCCCTTTGCTCTGTGTCCTTTCTCTCACCCCTCCTACTGATCATATTTCACATCTAGGCCCTTTCCACACCTTACCTTCTTCCAGCACTGGGGTGCGGGGATTGCAGAAGCAGCCTCCGGTGAGAGGCTCTCACGTCCACGGTCCTTCGGCTCTGCACAAGCTGCCTGCTTGTGCGAGAGCCCCGTCTCTTCCTTCCCAGTTTCCCAGACTGCACTGGGGCAGGAAGCACAACTGGCGCGGCTCCGGAGGCTCCGCACACCAGGTAAGTGCATGCAGGGCCCGAGAGCAATGTGAGATCGCTCACCATTTTTGACTTCTGGCCGAAAATGAAAAGGTGTGTGATAGGCCCCTGGAGCGTCATGCGATTGTGAGTGCATCGTGCAGATCAATCATCACAATCACGCGACGCTCCAGGCACCCTTTCACATGGAAAATGCTGTGCGAAAAGGGCCCTAGTTTCATGTAACATTTCAGAAATCAATTTTCACCAGTTGTCAGGACCCTGGCACTCCAAGACTCAAGCTCTGAGTCTGAACCAGAGGACTTCAAAGCCATGGAGCCTGCTGCACCAGCAGAGCCCACCCCAGAGGCTGCCATGGAGCCTGCTGCACAGCCCACCCCAGAGGCTGCACTGGACACAGAGCCCTTGGCCCCAGTAGCCCCAGCAATGGAGCCAGGGGTTGCCTTAGACCCAGAGATTCAAGAGCAGGTGCCTGCTTACCAGCAGCATCAGGAGCAAAAGAGTGCTCTCAGAAGGTCAGAGCGTTTAAATAGGAAACTCCAAGCAATCAAGCTCCAGCTGAGGTAGCACCTGGGTGAGGGCCTGCTTAATAAAAGCACTCACTCAGCCTTGGGTCTTTATTGGCTGACAACTGTCCATTTTGGGTGTGTCTGCTGGGCTTCTGGGGCCCTTGCCTTGCTTCCTGGAATGCTGCCCGACCGGCTGAGGAACAAGCTCCGTGGTACCGTGGTACGTGGACTCTGTTGGTTGTTTTGCCTGGCTGTGCAGTAACAGCCAGGGATATCTTTGCTGCAAAAGTCTCTTTAATTTACTGCTGCCTTACCTACTTACTGCTGAAGTAAAGCCCTTTGATTTATTGCCTGTCTGCCTTATCTGTGAAGAGACCTATTAGCCGGCTCTTGGCTGCCTGCCACACCTTGGCGCTGACACCAGTTTCCACTGAGGCTTAATATTAGGGCCCTTTTCATATGGCATCTTAAATTCAGAACAGCCACACTTTGCTCCCACTAGAGGAGCCGCCTTACTGCATGATATCATCACCAATCAGGTGCTATCCTGGCTGCAGGCAGCGCTAATCCCACTGTTTTTCATTTTCAGGGAAAACCCCAAAATAACCAGCCTTTCTCATAGCAATCATGATAGCTGGGCCCATGGGAGCCTCCATCCAGTGCCCTTCTGTGAACAAGCTAGAACTAGGCAGGGTGTGGGCAGTCCCTGCCTGTCCCTCCCACAGCAACTCCCAGGGGAAGCTCTGCCCAGCAGCTGGCCAGCTGCTGCCATCATTACAGGCAAACATGCAAGGAGGCATCAGTCAGAAAGGCTACCCTGGGGGCAACGTCGCCACAAATCCCCATGACAACACCAGCCCCAGGGTCCAGCCAACACCACCATTAGCACATTAGCATGATAGCACCTGCCAGCAAGCATTTGGTGTCAGGTGGCCTAGCTCCACAAAGGAAATGGCTGGGAGCTATCACAAAAATTACCTTTCCTCCCCCCCCCCCCTACCCCCACCTATCCCCATTGCCATTTTGCAGAAAGCCAAAGTTCTATTGCTGAACTTCCTTTGGGGCAGACACAATAAACCGTTACCACTATCTATCATGCTAATATTAGCATGGCTGCCTGCAAAAAAACAACAACTACTACTACTACAAACCAATCAGGAGTGGTGGAGCAGGGATGGGGGGACCTGGGAGTGGCCAAGGAAGCAGAGCTGTGGAACACACACCAGGTGCAATGTCACTGCTGTCCTGAGAACATCCAGATGCCTGCAGAAAAAAAGAGGCTGCATACTGGGCCCAATCCACAATTGGCAATCCCTCAATGATGCCGGAATGCCACACAATTAAGGTATGGTGAGAAAAGGGCCCAAGAGTTATAGTTAAATAAGAGTCTGGAGCTTCCTGCACTGTTTAATCCCCCCTACACACATAAAATTCATTATTCAAAGTGAGAAATTGAATTCTTGGCACTTCTAGCTGGGAGGCTCAGCACTTTGGCAGTATATGTGGCTCTGCCCCACTACAACTATCCATGTAGCTTGATGGACAAATAGTCTTAGGCCCTTTCCGCACCCTACCTTATATTGTTGTCTTCCAATGGCAGTCCCAGCAGTGGCTCTGTCAGGAAGGGAGTGCTCCCTTTTGCACTGGCTGGCTTGCTGCTGAAAGAAGCGAGATCGACATGCCTCTTCCTTCTGCAATGCAGCCAGGCACTTCCCCAGGCAGTGCTAGAGCAGGAAGGGCCTCCTTTGCGCTTCCAGCACTTCCATAGGCCAAGTAAGTGTGGAATGGTTTTGCTATCATGGCTCATTGACAGGGAAAACCTGGCAATGATTTAATCTGTGATTGCACCGCCTGGTGATGGGAGAAGGACAGGACCATGATGACATCATGCAGAAGTGTCATTGCAGTTGTATGCCAGGATGGGAGGCTCCTGAGGAAAGGAACTTAGACCCTTTTCGCATGACATTTTCCATGCAAAAGGGCACCTGGAGCATCATGCAATTGTGAGGAGCGATCTGCACAATCATAGAATCATAGAAATGTAGAGTTGGAAGAGACCACACGGGCCATCCAGTCCAACCCCCTGCCATGCAGGAACACCCTCAAAGCACTCAATCGCGCAACGCTCCAGGGGCCAGCAGGTGCCAATCGCGCACCTTTTCATTTTTGGCTAGAAGCCGAAAATTGTGCACAATCGCATATTGCTCCCTGCGCCCCCCCCCGCACACTTACCTGGCATGCGGAGCCTCTGGAGTCACACCAGTTGCATTTCCTGCCCCAGCGCAGCCTGGGAAGGAAGAGGTGGGGCTCTCACATGAGCAGGCAGCTCATGAGGAGCTGAAACAGCAGGGATGCGAGACCCTCTCGCCGGAGGCTGCTCACGCGGTCCCCACATCCCAGCGCTGGAAAAAGATAAGGTGTGGAAAGGGCCCTAGTATGGAAGTTACCTATGTTCCTGAGATCAGTCCTTCATTGGGCCTCACTCACAATAGCTACTTAGTTTGGTTACTTTCACAGAAAGTGGAAATAGATTTGACTGACTGATAGGCCCACCATTGAATACCTGGATATGTTTTACCAAGGGCTCTAAAATCAGTGTGCTTTGGGAGAGGGATTGTGAATTCAATGAAACTCATGATTCTAGCTTTGTTCCTATTTGTGGAGTACAGAATGATGTTAGATATTACGCTATTTTGACTTTCTCATATCAATGCTAACTATGCAAATGGTGTCAGGACTGAAAAATAGGAGTAGAAAATGGATGCAACAATTAATGTGCTTAATGTACGTAATATGAATATTAGAACAATATACTTAATTTGCATATTATACAGATTTGCATAACAGGCAAATAGAGCTGTCTAGATTTGGGGAAGTGGAATATGGCAGCTCTTACCCCTCGCTTCCGATTTGCCAGTGCCTATGAAGATGAAGCAGTGGGAGCTGCTCTTGAGCAATTTCTCCAGTCCTATCCACATCACATCCCCTTTAATAATTGGATCTCCAGGCAGTACTCTGGCTCCAACATCATATGTCATTTACTATAGGTTTAAAATGATAAGGCCTGGACTTCAACCTCCCTATCAATAGGCTAAAACCAGTACATTAGATTAATCAGATTTTAAACTTTTGCTTCTTTCCCTCACAGATCTAAAGGAGCAAATTTTCAGAGTTTTCTTCTAAGCGATTATATTTAAAAGTTCCTGTGTTCAAAACAGAACCGTTTCTGTTTGCTGCACTCTTTTCTTCTTTCACTTTGAGTTTTGCAGTTTTGTTATCCTGCCAAGTTAATTAAGTTTTACAGTTTGCAAGAAAGATGCAATTAGGATGTTTCTTCTTTAAAAAAAAAAAAGCTGTCAGTTTGATCTTTGCCAAGAATCATTAGGTGTGTGTGAATCCAAAGAGAAACTTACATAATCTCAAAGAAATTGCTGAAAAGACCATTTGGGAGTTTGACATTTTAGGGAGAAGGAATGGTAAAAGAAAGTGAAATAAATACATTACAAAGAAATAAACATACACGTGTGTAAGTTGCAATACAGAAGAGGAACCTTCTCTAGGACTTCTCTAGGACCTGTGAGCACATCATCCTTTTCCTCAGACTTTCTCAGTTCTGGACAACTCCCCATTCATTTGTCTGTCAGTGTGTTCCCCATTGCTCAGTTCCTACAGGTATAACCCCACCAATAAATGCTGAAATATACCACTGACCTCCTTATTAAAATTTTATATTTTCTTATTATTCATTCATGTGCCTTTTGATTTGTTTTTGTAGCTAACTTGCCCCACCATTGTCACCCTGAACACATTTGATTTTGTCTGATATCAGAAGTTAAGCAGGGTCAGGCATAATTAGTGCTTGAATGGAAAGCCAGTGTGAAACACCAAGGACCTTCAGCTAGAGCTAGGAAAGAATCCTTCATGAAGATCTGAAGAGCTGCCAGTCATAGACAACAATACATGACTACAGGGACCAATGGCCTCTTTCAGTATAAGGCAGCTTCCTATGATCCTGGTAAATTCATACATTTTATTATTTTGGTTCCTTTCCCAATGATTTCATGAGGTGGCACAGCCATGTTCACTGTCTTTGACTTTGTTTTTTTGCATCCAAATATCATAACATTTTCAAATACAATTTTGCTGCCACAGCCCAACTCAAGAACATCACTCCTACAAAATTTCAAATATCTTTCATGGGCAATCTTAAGAGGTTTATTTATTTGCCTTCAAGTTGTTTTTAACTTAGTCAACTCTAAGGCAAATCTGTCATGGAATTTTCTTGACAGGAACAAGGTTTGCCATTGCCTTTCTCCAAGGGTGGGAGAACATAATTTGCCCAAAGTCATCCAGCAGGTTTCCATGGATGAACAGGGATTCAAACCCTAGCTATCTTTAAAAGGTTATCCTATAACCTTTGCAATGATTTCAGTGGGAGACTCACCTAAATATTGCTTTCTTTTCCATTCAACTTTCATTACATTTCCATACATTATCCTATCCCTGAAATGTATCAGACCTCCCAGCCTACAGATGGATAGGACAAAGGATGACAAATTCATATCCATCGTTTCACTGTTCACACATCCTACCCTTCTTCTCACCTTTCTCTGATTGTTTAAGCAGCTCCAGAGAGTTACATTTTTTTTTCATTCCAGTCAAAACTAGGGCTATATAAAGGCAACACAATTTAGTTCAGCCCCCATTTTAGTGATCCAGATTGGACCTCAATCCAGTTCACACTGCTTGAGAATCAAGACACCCTAATTCAGATCTTAAATTCAAATCTTCAAGTCTCCCATGGACTGGTACTACGAAACCAAGATGTATACAGATGTGTGAAATTTGAAAGCAAGGTAGAACAGATGTGTGTGTAATTTGCTTTCAGGTCACCTGCAGAGTTATGGATTTCATGATTTTCATAGGGTTTTCTTAGGCAAGGAGTACTCAGATGTAACTTTGATAGTTCCTTCTTCTGAAATACAGCCTACAGCACCTGAAATTTGTTGGCAGATTCCCATCCAAGTACTAACCAGAGCTGGTCCCAGTTAGCTTCCAAGATCAAAAGGAATCTGGGACCTTTAGGTTAGCCCCTACCAAATTGTAGACTGGTAGCCCTAGATGGTTTTGTGCTATTCATCTTTAATGTCTTTTCCCAAAAGATGAAATATTATTTTTAAAAGCATCTGTAGTCCATTGAATGCTCATTCCTGCTGGTTCATGTTGTTTTCTGCCCCCTAGTGTTTGTGATTTATGTGCACTATTTGTTCAAGAAAAGACATAACTATGTGTTGATAACCCAGCAATACAGACAGACACAAAAGAAAGAATAAAGATACAGATGGAAAAGACACAAAACATGCACATATTAGAGGCATGGTGCTTGAGACTGTAAAAGCATCACTCAAAATTCAGAATTCAAATACAGTCACACCAAAGAGCAAGGCCCAGGACTAGGAATAATGGGCAGAGTGATAACTACATTGAGAGGCAATGTGATGGGCACTGGACAGCCAAGCAACCATTGGCAGATGTAACAAGCAAGTAGGCAGAAATCTGTTTCTTTGGATTAAAGAAGCAATATTAATGTTTTGTGCCTCAGCTTGTTCCTGAGTTGTAATGACACTAGGATCATTTCCACACTAGACTGTTATTGTGTTATTATTCCATTTTCAACATCCTATGGAATCCTGGGGTTTGCAGTTTAGGGAGGGGTCTCATAGGCAGCCCTATCATAGGGTTTTCTTGGCAAAATTTGTTCAGAGGGGTTTGCCATTGCTTTCTTCTGGGGAAATCAGCAGTACAGGACTGAATATGTAAAGTTTAATGACCTTTTATTATTACAATTCATACCTCTACTCCCACACTGTTCACTGTTTTCTGCTCCTTACACCAGCCATCCTCAAATCCATTTTCAACCTTTCTCTCCCTCTTCTGCTTTACAGGCTCCCTTCTTACGTGTGGCTAGTTCATAGTATTTTCTCCCTCCCCACCATTTTAGATACCTTCGCTTGTGCCATCCATTCTTCAGTGCTAAACTGAGCTGGCAAAATGTTCTCTTCAAATTCTTTCTGCAGAAATTACAGCTGGTCTTCCACTCATGCATCTCCACCAATTACCATAGCCCTTTGTCTTTCTGGAAGCAGCGTATTGCCATCTTTCCAGTCTCAGTGAATTCCAGTTCCATTTTCAGATTTTCTTTCCTCATTTATTTTTCTGTCTCTGTCTGGCATCTCTTTTCCTCAAACTAAATAACAGTTTTAAAGAAAAGCTACACTTTGCAAATGACAATTTGTCACATGACAGCCTCCACATTTTCAGATTTGACTTTCATGGATTTGATTATTTGTGAGTTTCTTCTTTGCTGGAGAACCCTCCTTCTCACCAGCTCCGATTAGGTCACGCAGCCCTTTAAAAAGCCAACCGTGGTTCTCCTCCTCCTCCACCAGCCAATGCCTGGCCAGCTAAGGAGGATTCGCGACCCAATTTCTCAGCACTACAAGCTCTCTCCTGATGCCCCCACCCACCCATGGATGGGTGAGAGAGGAATTACAGGACCACCATGTTAACCCACTCCCCTTCCTTCTCCATTTCCTGACCTGGTTTAGACTCTGGGTGCCCATTCTCCCCACCGTGCTGTGAATCCCTTCTCATAGACATACCCAAACATTTTGACGTTTGCAATTTTTCCACTTTTACAGGGGTCCTCTGCTCCTAAACCTAGCAAATGTGGAGGGGTGACTATACATGCTTTTGGTCACCGCTATATCTTCCATTTAGCATGCCTGGTTTTGTGATTTGTCATTGGAAGTTAAACATAGGCTTAATTTGCAAGTCTGATTGCTGAGGTACACATCTTTGAGAAAACAGGAAAATCCATTTTCAGAGTTTAAAATGAGTTAATCCTTGACACTATGCATTCCCCTTAACATCTAGTCTAACTGTGTCTAGGCTTAGCTACTGATTTTGTTGCATCTTGCAGCAGTCCTATCTTTATGGGCTTTTTTAGAAAAGCATTTTTTAATTTCTCTTCCACACTTAATGCCTGAAAAACTAGGAAATTGGTTATGCTGTATAACTTCAGCTGAGAGAGATGGCAAGGATAAGTCCTGAAAGCTGGCCAACAATGCAGTTTTTGTGAACAAAGTGGGTCAGTCTGGTGGGAAGAAAACTAGTTTTGGGAAGCTCTGAGTGCTGTCAACAAGAAAAAGGGAAAGCAACAGATATGGGATTATGAGATGCTCACCTTTTGACTAACATCAAGTGTAGTATCTGTTCTTATCAATTTAATATCTGATATGTCCTTTATTTGACGAGTGTATATTAAATGGAAAAAATATTAAATAGGTTCTTGTGAGATGGGGGTGGGGCATTTTTGCTTCTTTTCACATGTTTGGGGGTGGTCTCCATGGTTTGGGAACAAAAATGGCCTGAAAATTCTAAATGAGAGTTGGAAGGTTTTGTGGGACTGGTGAAGGGGCTTCTAGGCCCACAAAAGTAGGGCCAGGGTCTGTATGTGACTCTGCAGGCCACACTTTGCCCACTCCTACTGTACAGCTTGATGGGGGAGGCATTTACTGCTCCAATTTAGGCAGCCCCAGTTAAGAGGTAATGACTTTAATTAAAGAAAGTGTTACTATGGTAGATTAGCCCGAGCCTGAGGTCTACAATTTAATAGTAATAATATCAGCTATAAAGATATACTGACATCTCCATGTGGTTAATATTAAAAATCATTCCATGTGTCTGACAGGGTTGCCAAGAGAGCACGTAGGTAGGCACAACCGAACGGCTGCAATTAGGAAAATCCAGGTCTGGCCAGTAAATTAATCTGCCACGTAGCCCCAAGGAGCCCTACAGACACACCTAGTCATCAAGCACACAAAGAGTCCTCAGTCCTGAGATGCCTGTTTGACAGAATTAGCACTCTTGACAATCAGCTTGTCAAGCGAGGGCAATCTACATGCTGCCGGAGCCTTTGTCCAACCCCGGCAGAGTCAATCAAAATCAAGCAAAACTCATCAAGCTGGAGATGTCTGTCATTAAGGGCTTTGTCTTAGCCCTTCTCTCTATTGTTCTCCCCGGGAAAGAGTTAGCCTCCAGGTACGTTTTGCCCTATAAAAACCCCTGATTTTGAGTGCTTCCTCAGATCACTCTCAGCTTCCTCCCTGCCTTCCTGCCACTCCATTTGCCAAGCCTTCTCCTCAGCCCCCACGTGCTGAGCATCACTGCTCCCAACTCTTTGGCTCTTTTTTGGATTCCCAGACTTCTGGATCAGGTGTAGTATTCCCCCAATGCTCCTCTTCAAATCCCCTATCAATTTTCCTCCCTTTATTTTCTTAGGTCTGTGTGAGTGAGTGCGTATGTGTGTAGTGACTTAGCTTTTAAATAAAGAAAATAATTATATCTTCATTTTGTCTGGGTTTTGACTCGGCCTGGCCCTGTAAAAGTTGGGTACAAGGTTTCACAAGGTTACCCTACCTCTCGTGTGTGCTGGGCGCATGCTTGGTGCAACTTGAAAATCCTCTTAAAATCAGGGTCAGACTAGGTGTCCTTTGAGGGATCTCTGGAAACTTGGGCAACCTACCTAGCGACCAGGACCCCCGGAAACTTGGGCAGCACACCCAGTGAGCAGGACCCCCCTAATTCAAAATAACTGATTTGGTGACCAGGACCTCCCTGAATTCAAAATAACTGATTCAGTGACCAAGACCCCCAGGACTCTCAGAAAATTAGGGTAACAGATGTAGAGATCTGAGGGAAAGTCTGAGCAGCACAGGGCAGTGCAGGAGGAGGAGCCATAGATGAATGGATGGGCAGGAAGGATATTGCATTGTTCAAAGGACTGAAAGAGTTACATGAATTTGAGAGGAGATGATGATGATGATATTTATATCCTGCTTTTTCCCCCAAATTGGGGTTCAAAATGGCTTACAGTTTGAAAAAACAATACAATTAAAAACATACAAAAAGTGAACATTACAATAGAATTAAACTAGTCACAATATTAAAACAACTTCCAGTTAAAATAATAAAATAAATGTTTAAAAATGAAAAGCTGTTTTTTAGGAATGGGCCAACCGAATCCTTGAATCCTCAAATCCTCAGCAAGGATTTGAGATTCACAAATCCAAATCCCTATGTAAAAATAAACAAACTGAATCTTTCAAATCCACCAACCAAAAAATAGGGTTTTTTAAAAAAGTTCTGTTTTAAAAAAGTTTAAAATGTTTTAAAAAAGATTTGCAGTGTTTGAGAATGGAAGGACATCAGATTCAATGGCTATCATATTACCAACTGAAAGAGAAATTTAAAGAGAATGAGGGAAAAAATGGTTTTGAAAACACTAAGAATGTTACCCTGATTTCTGGGGTCCCTTGGAGGACACCTCAATGTGCTCCACATGATGGGGAATGGAAACTAGCCAGAGCATGAGCAATAGCAATGCGAGAGGCAGGGTAACCTAGCAGATCTTTTTACCCAGTTTTTACGGGGTCAGGCCAAACCAAAAACCAAACAAAAAATGTCTAATAAATGATTTTATTGAATGAAAGTATCACGCACCAACGCAATCACTCACACACTCACTCAAGACCTATTAAGAAGCAAAAGAGAGGAAACTGGATAGGGGAATATTGAAGGGGTTGTAGCTGGGGTAATACTGCACCTTTTCCTGAAGTCCTTGGTCTGGGAAAAACAGCGGAGAAGTGGGGCTCAGCACAGAGAGGGCTGAGGGGATTACTCAATGGACAAAGAAACGGTCTGCTGGGATGACCAGAAGTGATAAAAAGAACCGCTCAAAAACTGGGATTATGTAGGGGGGAAAGTACCTGGAAGGCTAATCCTCTCCTGCGGAGAACAATGGGTGTTGCAATGAGAAAGAAGCTCCACAATGTGTGATGGGGTTACAAGGTGTTGCCAAAGTCTCAGGATCTTCAGCTGCATTGGGTTGTGGTGTGACTTCATGTAAATGGTCCTCGCCTGATAGGATATTTGCTCAACTTGGGGCAAACACACTAATCCCCTCAAGTTGGCTTCCCAGGGGCTGAGGACCCTTTGTTTACTATGGGTTTGCACAGCTTGAGGTCTCCTGGGGCTACGTGACTGGGGAATTTACTGGCCTGACCTGGTTTTCGATCGTTCAACTGTTGCTGCCTACGTGCCCATCTGGGTGACCTCTCAGGCACATTGAATCATATTTTAATATCAAAATTGTAGACCCTGGGACAGGGTTTACCAGTGAGATAACAAATGACTTTGCAAAATTAATATGTACAGAGGAACCACATTTAATTCTGAAAATATATAAGTTATTATTAAAGATAAAGAAGAGCAAATAAAAGAAAATATGATATATTGGGCCCAACGTGTAGGTCATAGTATTGCATTAGAACAATGGGAAGAAATTTGAGGAAAAGGGCTGAAGTTTACTAAATCAAATGACCTGAAAGAAAATCTCTACAAAATGATATATAAATGGTATTTGACAGCTAGTAAATTGACTAAAAATATAAAAAAAGGAATAATCAATGTTGGAAATGTAAACACCATGAAAGCTCCTTTTTCCCTATGTGGTGGCAATGTGGTAAAGTTAAAAAGTTTTGGTTAAAAATTTGCAAACGTATGCAAAGGATTTTAAAGATAAATATTACATTCCCACCAGAAATTTTTCTCCTTAATATGGTAGACAGGTTCGATGTGGCGGGGACAGCAATATAAAGATTTGATAAAATATATGGTAACAGCAGCAAGGATAATCTATGCTAAATATTGGAAATGTAAGAAAATACCTAGTCTTAGTGAATGGACAAATAAATTAATGGAGCTTGCAGAAATGGACAAGCTCACAACGATGCAAAAAGGAAATTCGATAGAATCATTTTTAAGAAGAGGGAAACAATGTATGGACCATGTAAGGGAAAAGAAGGGAGATTTAATGGTTAGTGGGTTTGCTGTACAATAGACAACAGACAAGTGGATTTTAACTTGATAATTAGGATGTTAAATAAAAATAATATAGAATGAATAGATGGTATAATGAAATATATATATAATGGGTGAAGCGTGGTGTAAAGAATTATGTATAGAATTTATATAATTACTGGTATATTTTATTTATGTTTATATTTAGAAAGAGATGTTGAATTGAATTCAAGTTATCACCAAGAGATGAAGAAACCAGGAAGTAACCTAATTGCTTTATGCAGACTATTAAAAGTGTTTTTTTCTATTTTCTTTTTTCCCCCCTTTAAATCTTAAGTAGTGATTTTGAGTAATTTTGTATGTGGTAAAGAATTTTTTCTCTCTTCCATTTTCTCTCATACGATTGTTGTTACACGATTGTCATACGATTGTCTCACATGGTTGTTGGATTAATACAAATACGTTATAATTGTTGCTTATATTACCTGTCGTGTTTTTCTTTTCTTTAGTTACTGGCCATTTCCGCATGGGGCGAGGGAATCGCCTCGTGACTCTACTCACCGGATTTTTAGGCTCCCCGGTCCGATCCATGCTTCTCCGGAGCAGTCTGTGGCCACCGCTCCACACTGCTCCAGGGACGAAAATGGCGGCTTCTGGTTGGTTGGGGGTCTCAACCAACTGCTGAAGTTCGCCAGCCTAAAGCCCACCCCTGGCAGATCTCAGGGTCACACCAATGTGAGCCTGCGAATCTCCATATGGGAGCAGGCTTGCAGTGGCACACTCTGTGCTTTTGAAAAACCTGTTTTTAGTAGTCTTTCAAAAGCACGCTGGACAATTACTTGGGGTCATTCGGGAGCAGGCTGGACTGCGGATCTATGTTCAGTAGGTCCAACCCAGTCCGGTCCCAGGTGCAGACATCCTCCCTGGAGGACGCTCTGCCCCGTTTAAAAAAACCCGTGTGGAAATGGCCACTGTTCTTTTGGTTTGGTTTGTTTGTTCTTTTTTTTCCCTTTTCCTTTTTTTTTCTGTACTTTTTTTCTTTCTTGTGTATGTTTCTTCTTGTTTTTCTATTTGTATAAATTTAATAAAGATTATTTTTAAAAAAAAAATTAAAAAGTTACTTTTTAAACCTTTTTTTAAAAAAAAAGATTAGAAAGAGTTGAGATCTGTGAGATTCATGGATTCCCAGAACATTCCAGGGATTCGGATCCAGACAATTCTGGATTTGTCCCATCCCTACTATTTTTAAAACTTCAATTTAAAACAATACAGCACCCCTTAGCCCATCATTTTAAAAACTTTCTGTTTTAAAAGCCAGTCAGAACCAGAAAGGTTTTGCCTGCCAATAGAAGGACAGCAGGAAGGGGACCATTCTGGCCTTCCCGGGAAGGAACTTATAGAGTCTAGCGGCAGCCACTGAGAAGGTCCTTTTTTGTGTCCCCACCAATCATGCCTGTGATGGTGATGGAAATGAGAGAAAGTAGCTCCTGATGATCTCAAGATCTAGACAGGCTTATACAGGGAGATAACAGTCTGCTGGATAAATTGGACCTAAGCTGCATGGAGTTTTATAGGTCATAACCAGCACTTTGAATGGGCTCCAGAAACAACTGGCAGCCAGTGGAGCTGTTTTAACAGGAGTGTAGTATGGTCTCTGTAACCTACCCTAATTAACAGGCTGGCTGAAGCTCTTTAGATCACCTGAAATTTCCAAACACTCTTCAAAGGCAGCTCCAGGTAGAGTGCATTATGCTATTCCAAATGGGATGTAATTAAGGCATATACCACTGTGTCCAGATCCAACATCTCAAACAACAGGCAGAGTTGGCACACAAGCTTTAAATGTGCAAATGCACTCCTGGCCACCACAGAAACCTGAGCTTCCAGGTTCAAAGCTGAGTCCAGGAGTACACTCCTCGTACAAACCTGTGTCTTCAGGGGGAGTGAAACTCCATGTAACACAGGCTAAATCCCTATACCCTGATCTGTCTTTTGACTATACAGAGCACTTATGCCTCATCTGGATAGTTTTCAAGTTGCTCACCCTCAGTCAGTCTATTACTGATGACAAGCACCTGTTTAGAACCAATGCAGCTTCCTTGAACTGGGGTAGAAAAGAGTAGTACAACTACTGTCACTTGCACATCGATGGCACCATGCCTCAAAATTCTGGATAACTTATCCCAGCAGTTTTATGCATGTGTTAAATAGCATGTGGAACCAAAAAAAAAAAAAGCCTGAGGAACCCCACAGGCCAGCAGCCATGGGATCAGTCAGGGGCTCCCCAGCACCACCTTCTGGGTTCACCTCTCCAGGAGCAAAGGGAGCCACAATAAAGCAGTGCTTCCAAGTCCCATCCCATCAAAGCAGCCTAGAAGTATTCCACGGTCGATGGTATGGAAAGCCAGTAGGAGATCCAGCAGAACTAATAGGGACATACTCCTCCTATCCAGTTCTTTGCATAGGTTGCACATAAAGCGAACAAAGCTGTCTCTGTCCCATAAGCAGGCCTGAAACCAGATTGAAATGGATCAAGATAATCTGTGTCATCCAGAAACCCCTGGAGCTGGAAGGCCACTACACACTCCAATACCATGCCCAAAAATTGTATGTTAGAATAGATGATAAAGGGAGCTTTGAGATTTGTAGGACTATGGATCAAGGATCCCACTTTCAAAGGCAGTCACATTTCATAACTTGATTTGAGTGAATAAAGAAATCTATTGACTTCAGTTTGAAAGTATTTATTTAAAAAGTTGAAACAAGAATCATAGAGTTGGAAGAGACTACAGGGGCCATCCAGTCCAACTCCCTGCCATGCAGGAACCCTCATCAAAGCACTCATAACAGATGGCCATCCAGCTTCTATTTAAAAACCTCCACAGAAGGAGACTCCACTACACTTCAAGGCAGCATATTCTACTGCCATACAGCTCTGATTGTCAGGAAGTTCTTGCTGAGGTTCAGGTGGAATCTCCTTTCCTGCAGCTTGAATCCATTGCTCTTTATCCTAGTTTCTGGAGAAGCAGAAAACAAGCCCACTCCTTCCTCAACATGACATTCCTTCAAATATTTAAACCTGGCCATCATGTCTCCTCTTAACTTTCTCTTCTGCAGACTAAACATACCCAGCTCCCTAAACTGCTCCTCATAGGGCATGGCTTCCAGACCCTTCACCATTTTGGTTGACATCCTCTGGACATGCTCCAGCTTGTTGATATCCTTCTTGAAATAAGATGCCCAGAACTGGACACAGTATTCCAGATGAGGTCTAACCAAAGCAGAATAGAGTGGTATCATTACCTCCCTTGATCTAGACACCGTACTCCTATTGAAGCAACCAAGAATCATGTTGGTTTTCTTGGCTGCCACATCACATTGCTGACTCATGTTCAGCTTGTGGTCCACCGAGACTCCTAGATCCCTTTCACACAGTGTTATCCAGCCACGTGTCCCCCATCCTATATTTGTGCATTGTACTTTTTCTGCCTAAGTGTAGGACCTTACATTTCTCTCTGTTGAAATTCATTTTGTTAGCTTTGGCCCAGCTCTCCAATTTGACAAGGTCATTTTGAACTTTGATCCTCTTCTCTGGCATATTAGCAACCCCACCCCAATTTTGGTATCATCTGCAAATTTGATCAGCATACCTTCTACTCTGTCATCCAATTCATTGATGAAGATGTTGAATAGCACTGGGTCCTGGACAGAACCCTACGGCACCCCAGTAGTCACTTCTCTCCAGAATGAAAAGCAGCCATTGTTGAGCACCTTTTGGGCTCAGTCAGTCAACTAATGCAAATACACCTAACAGTAGCCCTGTCCAACCCTTCGCAAGAATGTCATGGGGAACTTTGTCAAAGGCAGACAAACACCCATCTTGGCATTGAAAGACTACTAAGACTGTACAGTTGCACATTCCAAAATTCATGAAATAGATTTCTCCTTCTCTTGTAACTCATTCAGGCTCCTGCTGTGTGACACATTGATCCAACACTTACTACCTGAAACATGTGAAAATATTTTTTTGTACAAAGCTTCTGTCTCAGTCCATGAACATCTATGAACAGACTGTAATTTTCTAGACTACATTTGGATTTTTAAGTTTTTGTTGCTGTTGTTTAAAATGTTTGCATACTATTAATCTACTGCTTCTGTTTGATTATACATAGCATATGGTATTTACTTTGTCCCTTTTTAGAAGACTCCTTTTTATAAATGACAGAGCTATCTTAACACTTTTTGAGGGAAAATCTGATGACATTTTGTTATGTCTAAGAAGCTGCAACAGCTAAAATAGTTTTATTAAGTGTGCAATGCCCCATGTCTCTCTTCAGAACCAAGCCCCATCGCATTTTATGGGTTTATTTTCAAGGAAGTACAAAATTGCAGGTGTTCAGAATTTCCAGTGTGTATTTTATACATAAATATATAAAAATAGAGCTAGATAGGATGATCTATATCTTTCTTTTCTACTTTGTGTCTAGTTTCCTAAGTGAGATCAATCTAAAAAGTTGCCTCTGCAATATGAATCTATAATGTAATATGAATTTATAAGGTAAAAGTTAGATCATGAAGTTTGTTCTGATCTTCTGAGATCCCACCTTGTTATTACTTTGATGTGTGTTCTCCAAGTTCATTGCTGTATGTGCTCCATTTCACTGAGTGCTGAAAAGTCCATATCTAATGCTGGAGTGTTGGATCTCTGTTGGATGTGAAAGAGCACTGGAGGCTTATAAGGACTTTGCCACACTTGAAAACTAAATAAGCAATGCATATTAGAAGTAAGTAGACATACAGCTGGATCTGCTAACTCTGCTGCACTCAATAGAGACAGTCCTTTCACCCAATGGATCTGTCTTCATAGATCCATGTGTTTTCTCTGCCTCTACTTCATTCCCAGATTCAAAGCTTACACTGAAATATATCAGTTAGTCTTAAAGGATCTAGTAGAGCTCCCCCTCCTCATTTTCCTTCTTATATTCAAATTCAAGTGTTGTTGTTTTTTCTTACCAGATTAAGAGTGAGACTTTTCCAATTATCCACCACAGTCGGAAAGCATGATTTTCAGGGCCAGCTCTCCATTACATGGAATGAAGTCATCACCTCAAACAATAGACGTTGGGGAGGCAGGAAGTGGCATCAAGATAGGATGTTGGAGGACAAGTGCCACCCTGGTTACGTATGTGATGTGCAGTATATGTAGTAAGGTAAGTGTAATAAGGTGCTTTTCCCCAATACAAAAGGTTACCTAAGTCACATGATGATTGCAAAGAGATCTTGTAGCACCTTTGAGACTAACTGGGAGAAAGATATTGGTAGCATAAGCTACTAAGACTAAGGGCCTTTCTGCACTAACTGTTATAGTTCCATTATTCCACTTTCAACATCCTATGGAATCCTGGGGTTTGTGGTTTAGAGAAGGGCATGCAGAATTCTCAGTCAGAGAGCTCTTTGGCCTCAGTAAACTACAAACCCCAGGATTCCGCAGGATGTTGAAAGTGGAATAATAACATTATAATACTATAGTACTATTTTGAATTTTGAAGCACTATAACAGTATAGTGTGGAAATGACCCTAGTGTGATACACACTCATTCATAGCTTGGAACAATAGCACTATAACAGTGTAGTATGGAAAGATCCTTAGTTTACTTCATCAGATATATGGGCTATTTCTGCACTGTTATAGTGCTTTTATTCCACTTTCAACATCTAGTGGAATTCTGGAGTTTGCTGAGGCCAGAGAGCTCTCTGGCTGAAAATTCTAAGGGCCCCTACCTCAACAGCAATGCCCAGGATTCCATAAGATGTTGAAAGTGGAATAATAGCTCTGTAACAGTTAGTGCGGATAGTTAGTTGGATATATTCCAATTCTGCTATTTCTCTTTCCAATATTCTTTTGTAAGATTTTTCCCCTTGTTCATTCATTTTGTTCAAGGACTGCTGTTCTGAGGTCTGAGGTTTGAAGTCACATTATGATTGTAATGGAACAAAGGATAGTAGCATCACTTCTTTTGTAGTGTAACTGTAACTTTTCCTATTATTGTTTTGCTTAACAAGAACTGTGGCTGCAGTAAATGGTGGTAAAGAATATCTCATGGTTTGACAGCTCCTTGTGCTATACTTCTTGTTACATTTTTATACTCAGTTATAAGAATGAGGTGAATGGGAAGAGAGTCTGTTTTGTACCTCAGGTCAGTAGCTTATAGCACTACACTGTTCAAAAGTAGTAGCAATAATTATTGTTGCTATTTCCAAGAAAGACAAAAGTTAAAAGTTACTTTTAAACCTTGTAACTATCATGGAAACAACCTGCTTCAGGGGGCTCATGGTTCTAACTGTAACTAATTTTAAAGCCCTGATCTCAGTTACTATCTTCACCTTCAAGAAACAGTACATGTCCTCATTCCACACTCAATTGGTATTTTCACCTAAAAGTAATGAAGGATCTGGTAAAGCCATCATTATAAAGAGAAATGGGTAGATTAATGTTGATAAGATTTACAGCCAAGTGGTTCATTAAAATATACGTATTTAGACACTTTTTACTCAGATACTGAAAAGTGGTGTTCATCAGAATGAAGCCTCCTGGAAGTAACATCAATGAAAAAGCATCACTGGCTCAATGGAGCTAAGCTGGTATACAAATTGGCTTATAAAAAACATCATTAGGCATTCCTTCAACCCAAACAACATCTAATAGGAAAACAAAATGAAGAAAAGAAATTGCTTAACAACTGTTCTTTGTCAAGAATTAACACCTGTGCCAAAAATACTAGAGGAAAACATAAAACATTCTAGATAAGCAGAATATATTTTTGCATTGTGTGTAAGATGCAACATTCTCACATATCACCTTTGTTCTAATCAGGACAAGAGCTAAGTGAGAATTTAGTTTTAGTTCATTGCTATCAATTTGTCAAAATCCACAGATTTCTTCATAGTCAGACTAGAAACAACTAAAAACTGCTGAAAAACTGAATGGGGAAGAATCTAAGTATGAAAACTTCTCCCCACCAGACCCACTGCTTAATGCTGAAAAAGTCTGCCTTTGAATCCTTTTTTCCCCAACCATATTGCTATGGAAATAGTTGTCATCTTTTTCTTTTCCTGGCAGACTCTCCATTTTTAACACTTGTATTGGAAGTGTTAGAGCCAGCATCATGTAGTGGTTTGAGAACTGGACTGACTCTGGAGGCCAAGGCTCAAATCCCCACTTGGCTATGGAAACCCATTGGGCAACCTTGGACAAGTCAAACTCTCTCATCCACAGAGAAAGATAAAGGCAACCCCCTTTTCTGAATAAATCTTGCCAAGAGAACCCAATGGTAGGTTCACATTAGGGTTGCTGTAAGTCAGAAACAACGTGAAGGCACATAACAACACTAGACGTCTTACATCCTACTCAGGATGTTAAAAAACGGCAAATCGATAGACATCTAAAACAAACACGTTTCATACTAATGAGGGGTGGGGACTGTTTGACCCCCCAAATGTTTGGGCTTATACAGGTTCTATTAGCCCCACTGAGCATTGCAAGTGTAAAGGGTTTGTGGCAATTGTCATCTGAAATACATGAAAGAACAAAGTTTCCTATTCCTGATGTAAACCATTGAGAGGAGGTGGAGGAGTGCTGTATTCAGGGTTGTAAACAGACTGACGTTTCCTAGGACATCCCAGAGTAATTTTCATAGAGATCTCAGTGAAGGAAAGAACATATAAACATTTCTGCCCCCACCATCATAATAAATAAGAAGTCTGTTTCTTCCCAGTACTCACTTCCATATAGACATCACTAACAGAGATGCAAAAAAATATTTGTACGTATCCATTTCTGGGATAGAAAAAAAAATGGATCTCCTGACAGTTAGGAAACTCTTAGGAAAAGTAACAAACCAGAAAGAATGTTTTGCAATTTTCTCCTGGCATTCAGATGCTCCAAAGAGGAATTATTCAAGAGAACACAGGAAACAGCATTTCTTCACAGGACGCCCATTTTCTGTGCATAAAAAACAGGGGGTTTGCACAATAATCACATGTTTTTCTCCACAGGATAATTCCTCCACTACACTTTTGACAGTGGAGTACAGGAAGAATACCAGAGACAATAATCTCCTATACAAGGGAGAATACTGCCATAATTATTCATCCTCACCTGTGAAAATGAAATATTTGAGGATTTATGTCCCCTAATGGCTAAGAGGTGCCACCTTTTCCTCTAATCTTCATAGCTGTGAGGAGTGAACAGTCACTAGGATTGCAGCTGGACATGAAAGATTCAACCTCCCTTCCCATACACAAAGAACGTCTTGTTGCACTTGTAATTAAACTTTTAAAAAATAGACACCATCCCTAGTGATGAATTTTGTAACATGTAGTTTGGTCCTTTGGTTATTGAATTGACAGCTTTCTAAGCAGTCTCACTCTTTATCCTGCTTCAACATTATAAACCTATGGCCAGAACTTGGAAAAATACTTTTTAAACTTTACCTCCCAGAAGTCCCCAGCCAGCATGGCCATGTACCTTTTACAACATCTGCCTATGAGCTACTGCAATTTTCTCTCAAACACTGAATTGCTAAATTGCACTCTTTTTTTTCTGAATTAAAATAAGAGGCATTATTTCATCCTTTGCACAACACTCCCATTCAAGATGAAGGAAAGTTACTCTGATGCAGAGATGTGCCTGCCTGCCCTCAGAGAAGGTCTCCTGCCAGTGCATCTATGTGCATGCATTGCTGCACCACCCAGAGAAACATCAGTAACCTCCTCAAAGAATTAGCAATTCTGGTGCTTCCAAGCAGCGGCTGTAATTGGATCATTCGATCACGCCTGGTGCAAAGAAACAGCAAGGATGACATGCCCTCACAGGAGACCAGAGGGAGGCATGCTCAGAGCTTCCCGGAGTCCTTTAAAATTATTTAATTAATCTCTCTTGCACTGCACTACCAATTATTCCAAGTCACATTAGTGTATCCTGTACAGTGATGTACACTATACACTTGAGAGTAGCCATTCTATTCAGTTCGAAAGTATATTTCATGTCAGTTTCCAGAACACAGAACTTTTTTTTAGGAAGATATTTTTTATTTGTGTCTTTGTTCCTCCACCCTAAAATGTATATTCCACATTTCTGTTTGCCAAACAGTTTGATTGGGTAAGAAATGAAAAATAAAGCAACCACAAAGGGAAATCACTAGAGGTTTGGAAATTATATCCGGACTATACCTCCCTAAATCCTGAGGGGTAATGTTCCTAACCTCTGGAAATCAGAAGGGAGAACATAACAGATCTGCAGTAGATTAAAACCCACAAAACTGTCAGTTTTAAACAGGGTTAGTGGTGTGCTGTAAGGCCTGGGGAAACAGAAGGGTCTTTGTCTGATGCCAGAAAATCATCAGGTTTAAAGCCAGCAGCAATTTCTCAAAAGAGAAGAGCATTCCATATGTGGGGTGGGGAGGCGCATGTACAATATGAATGACTAAATAAAACAGTAGTCAGAGTAGCTGAACCATACACAAAAACAATACAAATATTTCAAACACTTTCAGGAGATAATGCTTTAGCTGCAAGATATATAGAATAAACAGAATAAATAAGCCATTTATTTATATAAACCATTCTATTCTCCCTATAAATCAAGATTTTTCAAGGCAGCCTTTGACAGAATGCAATTCAAAGCAACAACAAATACAAGCCTTACTGATCAAAATCTGCAACATGAAAAAGAGTACCATGAAACAATATCTTTAAAGTATTTTGATCAGTTACAAACCTGGACCATTATAACAGCCTTGGCTGGACCTTGAAACTAGATGCCAGATGACTAACCTTGGAGAAAGCTTCAGCTGATTCAGCAGCTCGGCCCCAATTTGGGGAAAGCTGCCTTTACCACAGGCATCCCATTGTCCAGATTGGACTACTCCAACATGCACTGCATGGGATTGGTTCTGAAGATAGTCCAAAAACTTCAGATGGTAAGGTATGCAGCTACCCAGTTGTTTGAAGGGCTGGAGCAAATAGCAAGACTACTGCTGCACCAGTTGCCATGGCTGTCAAACATGCTTCTGGGTTCAGTTCAAAGTATACCTTTAAATCCTAAATGGTTCATCCTGCTCCCATATAAACTTGTCCGGTAATTAAGATGGGTTCTGAGGCCCTGCTCATGAGACCACTAGTAAAATTCATCAGGCAAGTTAACATAAGAGATAGGGCATTAGCAGCCTGTGGTCTGGAACAGGGGCTCATCCTGCCACCACAGGATAAGGTACATGTCTCCTGGCTTGGACAATGGGCTGCCCATAGGAAAAGGCTTCTTTAGTGATGGTCCTTCTCTATGGAAGTTCCTGCCACGGGAAATGCCCATAATTCCTGTTTGATTTTTAATATCTGGATGTTTCCGTTTGCTTTTCCCTGATTAATTTGGAAGTTGGCCTAAGGTGCTAAATGATGTATTTTATTGCTGCTGCTTTTCACTGATTTATGGTTGAGTTTTTGATGGTATTAATTTATTTGTATTGCTTTTCTGCTTGCTCTTATTGCAATAGGATGCGGTACATGTGTATGGTAAAAACCTCCTTGAGAAGACCATATAGCTCTTAAGGCCAAAATCTCAGTATTTTATATAAATAAAGAAAACATTCTAAGTTTGGGTAGAACCATAGACAAAAAGGCTGGAGTATATATCACAATTCTATGCATGGAATGCATGAGATCACCGTCATTAAGCATAGTAATAATTATTTTGAGATACTGATATCTTTTTTTGAAGAATGTGTCCTCTTCTGTGGTTGCCACCTGTCTAATTTCTAGCAGCACAGGTATCCAGAAAAAGAATCTGGATGATGACCTTAACCAATGGACAAGCCCATGTGGAAATCCTCAGCAGTATACACCTTTAAAGAGTTAAGGCCAGCAAACTGAAGTGTACAATAAAATAAATAAGCAGAGCACCAAGGAAACTATTACAAAACCAGTTAAATGCAGGCCATTCCAAACTAACCTATTCCAGGCAGTACTCTTGGTACTGCATTTTATAACAGTTGTGAATTCTGAATAGCCTTCAGTGACACTTTTCAAAAACAGGACCCTTCAAAGAGACCGTACAAGTAGAGGAAACCCATTGAAGCAACTGGTGAATGGAAAGTTAACACTTATGTCAATCCAATTGATTCAATAACTGCAGTAGGTTGTAGTTGGATTTAGGCCATGAATTACAGTAGACATGATAGACATGGTCCAGAACCCAGAGGACTACACTGCCTTTTTGGGTTCCTCTGCTGCTCGTGAGGGCTGCAACTCTACTGTCATGGCCATCATTCTGCCAACTGAGAGTGATGTGGTCTCACTTCAGGTTGCATTTTCAGCTCGCGAGGGGCTCTCTGTTTCAGGATAGGGGACCTTTAATAACATATTCAAATGTATTAAATTGTTTTTGAGGGGGGGGTTGGTGGAAAAAAGACAGTTTTTTTCCCTGCCCCCTCCCCAAGAAATTGGGGAGTGGGGTTTTGGGGATGTTGGGGGGTTCCAAGAGCCACAACTGACTCTCAACAGCAACATGTTGGCCAGGGGATGCATGATTCCCAAGCATAGTTGCAGTGATGAAGCTATTGGTCTTTAATATATGCCAAGCCATTGTACTTAAATCTCTGGATGGCATACCCTCCAACGTATCACGGATTAAAATTGGGACACATGTGGCCAGACAACACCAGAGTCTGGTCAAGATGTCAGAAGCTGATAATGAGGAAGAATACCCAAGCTAGGAGAGGTTGCACTGGTTTGCTTTTTCCTGAGCCTACTGGCAAGATCCCCTGCCACCCCCAACTCCACTCAAGTTAATTGAGTGCAAGGTACTTTTGCACTTTGAACTCAGTTTGCAGCAGCTGAAGTAAACCAAGAATGAAGGGTGAAAGTGAGAGGAGAAGAGAGAAACTGGAATATTTTAAAAACAGCTGAAAAAAACTGGGAAAACAGAGGATTAATCTGGACTCTCCCTGTCAAATAGGGACAGTTGGAGAGGGTGATATGGGTTTAATTTTCAGCCATTGTTTTTGAAGATGCAATGCCCTCTTCTTAGAGTAGTCGCTACTGGAAGAAGTGCTGGCCTAACCAAAAGTTTCACATCAGTGCATCTTACCCTCAGTAACAAACATGGAAAGAATAGTGTGCCAGGAAGGATGCTGAATTGCTGACAAAGAACCAGCTAGCTGGATAAACAAAACAGAAGCTGCCTTGTAGAATTTTGTAAATCTTGTCTAAGATTTAAAAAGGCATGGTAATACTCAGCAGTTTTTAAGTCTTCTGGATTCTAAGGATTTGATCCATTGCATATATTTCCAGGGAAGGAAACAGAGATCTTAGACATGCCTGTTCTGAAATAAGCCCAGTAGTGTTTCATGGGGGCTTACTACTTAATGTATTTAGGACTGCATCCTTTGCCTTACAAGATTAAAGTGGCTGCAGAGTAGCCAGTTCAAAATCAGGCTTAATTAGCCTTTCACTTTCATCCAACTTTATCAGAATAGGCTAATCTGTTGGTCTTTGTGATATCCTTCCAACAACTGCAATTTGGATTCAGATTTTGGCAAAATCAACAAAACCCGGAGCAATCTGGCATCTGTGGGAAAGAGGCAGTGTGCCATCTGAACTGATTTGCCAGTCACTGCTCTCAGGCATCAGATATCCATAGAACTACCCACTTCAATCACACAGGGACTCAAATTTCAACAGTTCAGCATTCCCTTTTCTTGGCATTGATTCATTATTTTGATTTTCTGATGGACTTTCAAGCCGGACTTTAATAGCACAGTTATTCCACAACTGCTTTGGTTCACAAACACCCTTTAACTCATTTTATCAGTTGTTGTTCTCCCAGCCTTTCCTCTGCCTTTGCTTGCCATTTCCTTCCATTGTTGTACTTTATCAAAATCTTGCATATTAGGCTTGCCTGCATCTTCAGAGCAAGTTGGATTTAAAGTTTTTCCTAAATATAGGTTTACTTTTCTCCAAGTAAAGTAATGCTTCTGGGATAAAGAACACAGTTACAGGAATGAAAGCTTGTTCTGTTCTGTTTTTCTGTTCTGTTCTATTAGGGTTCTGTTGCATTTATTAACATTAAACTCAACACTTATCATCATACTCTATGTTAAATGGTGGAGACAATTTTATTGTATTCTTTACAAAGGGAAGTCGTGATTCTAAGATGCTGTTCCCTCAACTAAAGTTGCCAAGTTTCTTATAGAAAGTTTGTTGCCTTTGACAGCTGCACAGCAAGAAGAAAATCAAGAGATAAAGCTTTTCAAATCATGATTTGCTGGAAAAAGTTTAATGTTGCATTTCATTCTGCCACGGGTGGATTGAAGGACTCTATTTAAAAATGAGAGTATTAATGCAGTCTCTGCTGACCCACACCTGGGAATTTTAACCTCCTCATTGCTATTACTTTAGGCTGTGGCCCTACAGCAACTTAAGAAGGAGTCTTTTCAGCAGGGTCAACAGATGGATTTTGAATCAATAAGGTGGCTTTTTCCATAACCAGCTTTTGTTGTAAATCATATTTTTCCTAGTATTAGGCAGTTTTATTCCCCTAGGATCATGATAATAATATGGTTTTCCAAACATTTGTCAGATTAAGAAGTAATAATTCCATCCAATTCTTTTTCATTGCATTTGAACCCAGCTAGTGTCAGAGGTTTGAAGATTATAGTAGGCTCAGCAAAAATGAAGCATACTAATATAATCATACCAGTTTTTCTATACACTACGAGAAAATGCAGGGCTCCAGATACACACCTTTGTACTTAAAACAGCATCATCCACATACAAGTGGGAAGAATTAGAAGCTCTGAGGTCAAAAGCATGAAAAGAAATAATTGGCCTTGGGGGTAGGGGGAAATCTTAAGGGATTTAAAAACACAACAACAGTCCAACAAGGAAAACATATACAAAGGCCCTTTCCACACGGGGGTATTAAAATGGTGTAGCATGACCTCTGACGGAGGTCGTCTACACCGTAAAATGAATTGGGGTGGATTATTTTAGTGTAATTCCACACCCCAATCCACGCTAGGGCGACCGGAAATGGCGGCACCGCGTGCTTTTTGAAAACCACTTTTCATGTGGTCTTTAAAAAGAACGATCGTGCAGCCCCGTCACAGCGCCCAGTGTGGATTTGCAGGCGCGTGCAAGGGCGTGCCTGCAGATCTGCCAGGGGCGGGCTTTCTGGCTGGCGAGCTTCTCCGGTTGGTGGAGAGCCTCCGCCAGCCGTAAGCCGCCATTTTGGGCCCTGCAGGACACCACGGAGTGTGGAGCAGCAAAAACTCACTGCTCCACATGGAGACGGACTCAGGTAAGCTCCATTTCAGGACGTCTCAGGACGTTTTTTCCTTCACGTGTGGAAAGGGCCATAGTCAGTATGGGATATCAATTCTTGATTGCTAAGGAGTGGAGTAATGCACTCTACTGTTGCAGGGAAGGAAAATGAAACGGATGACTTGAGAGTAGAAAAACTCCTTTTTTGGACTACATCTCACACACCCTTCCCCATTTGGCATGTCCTAATATTATAAACATTACATTTAAATAACTGGAATACAATAACAAAAGCATGCCCTTTATAAAAAAAAAGATCAAGTATAAAATGACTCTACAAATGAGCTAGCTTATACTAAAAAGATTCTCTTTTTCAGAAAATAATACTAATACTATACTAGTTGATTTAAGACACAAATGCCAAAATCCAAAAATCAGTCAGAGGGTTATGTTTTGATCCAAGTTGAATGAATCCTACTAAATCAGTTTGGTCACAGTTTAAGATCAATGAGGCAAAGCCATATTAAATCAAGGTACTCCTGCATACATCTATATTTTCAGTTACTTTAATGTTTATATTTAAATTTACAACTCTTTCTGTCACAACACACTGAAAGTAGATGACAGTCAATAATTAAAACATATGAGCACATCCTTTATAGTTTTCAGATCAATACAGTCTATAAAAATAGCTTGCAGTAATATTTTCTTTCCACAGAAAGAACTGTAGACTTGTAAAGTCGCAACATCCAGTAAATAAAATATAAATGAAGACTTGTCTGGTTCTCTGAAAGACTTCTCTGGTTCAGTATAAAACTGAGTATGCTGGATGTCATTTGGAACACTATGTCTCAATTGAATCATGTCCAGTTTGTTTATATTCCCCTGCTCTATATGAATGTCCACTAAAGGTATGATACAGCTCCTAGTTTGCAAGAGTGCCATGGGGCAGGTTCCCAACCATCAGAAACACTACGCCACAGGAACAGCTCAGTTAAGAAAGCCCCTGAGAATGAAGCTTCTTTTACAATGAGTTTTTATGCCTGCCCAGTCTCCTTTCCTCCTCATCCTCCATCTAATGTGAAGTTTTCTAGCAGCATTGGCATTGTAAGTATGGTGAAGGAGGGATGGAGAATGTCAAGGTCAGAGACGTGGGCAGCGAGCCAACCCAGAGAAGAGAGTGGGAGAGCCAGCAAAGTCCAGCCGGGAAGAGACAAGCAAGCACTTTTACTCAAAGAAGTTCATTTACCAGAGTGCCAAGCAAAGCCATAGTCAGGGTTCCAAAGCGAAGAGTCAAGAGTCCAGAGATCAATTCAAGGTATCAGGAACCAGGTGCTGGGAGCAAGATACAGGCAAGAGGAAGACTTGTAATAAGTTTGCCACAAGCAAAGGGAAGCTTCCAGGCAGGCAGTTATATAGCCCAATGCACAGGTGTGTCCAGTCACCGCTTCTTGAATTTAGCCAAGGAAGCCTCCCTTTGCACAGCTCTCTTGAGTCTCTGCCTTGATTGGGGACTTATAGAACCAGGCTCCAGAGCCTTTTCAGAATCGGATCCCTGTTGCTCCAAAGGAGCAGGCACAGAATCAGATCCCTGTTGCTCTAAAGGAGCAGGCAGAGTAATATCCAAGCCTGCTTGGTCCATGGCAGCAGGGGGAGCTCTTGAGCTGCAGGACTCATCTCCAGCCAGAGCCACAGGGACCAACAGCTGCTGCTGCTGCTGCTGCTCATCATCTCCACCCTGAGCAACAGGGACCAATAGCTGCTACTTGTCATCAGCAGCTCTGACAGGGGCTTCAGTTATCACAGAGAAGCATAGACTTTCAATTTTGGGTTGCAACAGCATGTCCACAGTAAACAATGCAATAACACTTGAAGTGGGAGAGAGAGGGATTGTACTGTAGTTGATTCTATAGTAACTATGGGCTTTTTTGTACTTTGGGAAGAAAATGGGGCAGTCTGTTACTCACCGGACTGGCATGCTCCCTCCAACGATCCACACTGATCCAGAGCAGTGCGTGCCCGCGCTACACACTGCTCCGGGGATGAAAATGGAGGCTTCTGGTTGGTGGAGGCTCTCCACCAACCGGAGAAGCTCGCCAGCCAGAAGCCCGCCCCCGGAAGATCTGCAGCCTCATGCTGGTGTGAGCCTGCAGATCTACACAGAAGCACAGCAATGGACTGGGGCGCACCAGGCTATTGAAAGACCGGTCTTTCAATAGCATGGCGAACCACCAGTTCTGGTCGTTCCAGAGCAGGCTGAAGTCCGAAACTTCAGAAAGTAATCCGGACCCAGTTCGCCCCCAAGTGCAAACGTCCTCGCTGGAGGACGCGCTGCCCTGTTTTAAAAACAAAATGCGGAAAAGGCCTATGTGTGCCTGTATCCAACAGCCAAGATAAACAGCAGCTGCCTCCAGAATCCCTAACTGAATATGCTGAAGAGAGAAAAGGGGAAAACCAATACACCTGTCTCACCAGCTATACCCAGCACTTTAAAAAATGGTAGATCTATAAGTCTGACCATCAAAATGGACCACCACAGTGGAGGCTGGTGAAAGAAAAAGTCATACCTTTGGTAAGATTTACCTGATCTGATTGTTTTATGTTATAGCACCATATTGTTAGTTTTGAATAAAAAGCTTGCCAAAATATGTTGAACGTCTCTTCTTATTTTGTGATGTGGGAACCTACCCCTTTTCTTTCCATGTTATTTCTGCCTGTGGTCCCAAATTTCCTGTTAAAGAAGTAATGCCCAGGAACAATTCTACTTTCTTAACTGAGGTATACCAGTACATAGTTGGTGTATCACACTGAGGCTGCATGTCACAAGTAATGCAGACTTCCCTTGAAGACTTTTATTGCATTCAACAAGAGAAGCTGAATTATTTACTGAACTGTATAGTTTCCTTGTTGGATAGAAGCACACATGTGGCAATGGAAGTGCATGTATCATTCTTTAGTCCAGGCTGGCCCGGACATGAAATAGAATGAGGCAGGTACCTTGGGTGGCAGATGCAGAGGGATATGAAATACAGGGGGACTGCAATGTGATTTTCTGTCTTACTCACACACACACAGATATACACCTATTGTCCATGGCTGTACCTGAGCATATTGTCTTGACATCAGTATTGCACTAAGATTCAGCTGCCAGTCTGGTTTTTTTGTACACAGATTGAGTGAGGCACCGTCTCA
The DNA here is from genome assembly GCA_948474755.1 of Ctenosaura bakeri. NCBI lineage: Eukaryota > Metazoa > Chordata > Lepidosauria > Squamata > Iguanidae > Ctenosaura > Ctenosaura bakeri. The sequence continues at coordinate 203,320 of CAOLHI010000267.1, read as the reverse complement.
TCCTTTGCCTCAGGCCACAAAATGTTTGAAGGCATACCCCTTTCCTGGTATAGCACAACCAAGACATAGACTTTTGTGTGCACTTCCCATTAGTGGACCAGGACTCTGACATAGCACTGAGCAGAAAGGTGGTGCTGGCAAACCGTTTGGACAGTATAGTGACTACTTGTTTAAGAAGGAAAGGAAGTGTCAACACATCCTGCTCCTTTCCCTTTTCCAACAGCAGTGCCAAAGAGGACAGTGACAACTCTCTTGCCAAAGGCTGTGAAATATTTTTTGAAGAATACATTTCTTAGACTTCATCTAATCATTTGACTATATGCAAGAAGTGCAATAATCCACTAGCAAACTTACTCTGTATTCTGCAAAACTGGCCATTGATTGAAATGGAACATTTGAGAGGAAAATAATTATTTCTGTTCAATACCAAAGACTGGAGACAAAGTACTACTTTATCATTTTTCATAACCCACTCAAGATAAACATACTTTAAATGGACCCTTGGACATTATATATCTTCCTAAAATGAACAGCACTTTCCTTTTACTATGGTGCTCTCAGCTGTTTTCCAGACAAAATTTAAAACATTTATGGTCCTAGTAATTATGTCTAAAGGTATTCTGTCATAAGTAGTTTTAAAGTGTTTATAGATACCTAGTTATACATAAATAGTCACCTTAGGCTGAATATAAAGTATGTCAGGATACAATAAAGAGCTCTAGTGGTACTCATATAAAGGTGGGAAAACTTTTTTCAGAAAAATAATATAGCTTCATATATATTCACAATATAGAAATTGCCACTGAATTGTTTATATCCAAATACATCGAAGAAGGTTTTGTGTGTCCTTTACTAAGTTATCCTTCCACGAGGATGGGCGAGGGAGGGTTGGAGTATTGGAACACTGCAGATGCTAAGGCAATTCAGAGGGAGTTCACAAATGCCAGTTTGAGTGATAGCAAACACTATAGTGTTGCATTATCACCTCCCCATTTATGTTCTGATGTGAGGCAGTTACTTAACACATTTTACTCCACCATCCCATTCTGCTCTGACATATTCCTTTGTTAGTCTCTGAGGGTCCTCTGTCTCTCCTTTTCTTAATCTTCCCACTTTCTCAATATTTGCCCCAGGTCACATTGAAACATTATGTCTTGTAGAGGGACACCAGGCCTCTTTCCATATGAAACCTGAGGTATCTTTTTCTGCTCGGTGGGTGGGTGGGCTCTTTGTTACTCAGATAAGAATGTAAAAGCAATGTGATAATATAATCCCCCATTTCTCTCTTGTCTGTTTTATGGAGAGTTCCAAAGCTAGGACAATGGGTGAGTACAGTATATCTACAGCAGATTGTAACTTGTCAGCAACCCCACTTGTGTGCTCTGCAGGCTCCTGCCAAGTTCCAGCAGGAATCAGTAAATCATCATTCACAGGAGCCCAGCGAACCTTCCATCCATCTAACACTTCCTTGTTTTGTTTTATTTTATTAATCCCAAAGAGTGCTTTGTGAGTTTGTTTTGGTTGTCTTCCCAAATAAGAAGGCTGCCAAAAAGATCTCACCTTACATGGGCCTCTGGTGCCCAACACTTGGATGTCCCCATATGCCCAATTAATCAAAATCACAGGCTGAGAGTGTAGACATGTTGCAGTTGCTGAGGCTGCTGCTGTGCGTATGATGAAGGAACAAAAAATATGTGATATCGAAAACTGATTTTCCCTTGGGGTTCCCCCCTCCTCAGCCTTTTCATTTTCTTGCCTTCCCCAAAACTGAGAGGCTGTCTCCTCAAGACAAACAAGGGAAGAATGTAGTTCAACTCATCCCAAATGTTCCTGCCAGGGTGTTGACTGTGACTGGCAGAACAGAGAGCATCCATCTCCAGCACAGAACAGTCTGCAGTGTACTGAATATAGATTTTGCTACAAGCAGAAACATTTTCTGAGTGAGTTCTGCTCAGGGAATGCTCCTATAATAGAAGGAGAAACCACACCAACACAAAACTCTGATGGCACCTGCATAGAATTTAAGTTGAAAGTTGCTGCACAGCTAAAGATTTCTGTCTTTATTGGAGGGGGAATGTAAGAGTCTGGTCAAAACAAACACCCAAGGATCCATTCCTCCATATTTGATACAACACTAGGTTCCCCCATCGCACTAACAAGCCGGACACTTAAGAGGGAGACAAGCAAACCTGTATCTGATGAAATGTGCAGGCCTCAAATGGACTGCCCTGTCTTCTCTTTCTCCTTCTTCTCATTCTGCCAACATTAGTAGGACCCATCTTTGCTCTGCTAGATTTCACAGACTGGCAAAAATGACACAGCTTGACAGCAGCACAAAACTGATGATGGTGAAAGGAATTACCGTCAACAACAGATTCCCCACCCAACCCACATTATCTGTCTTGGGCTAAGTCTTGATCTTATTAGATGAAGTGCTTCATTGTTAATAGCCAAAGCAAAGAATGATGGTGCTCTTGCCATTCAGAAATACTTCATCAAATTTTATCTGCTACTCTTTCTCTTTTACTCCAGATGGGAACAAATGTGTTATGAGGTTGTGGTATTTGTAGTTGTAGTTCTTATGAGGATGGGGTAAAATATCCAAATGACATTTCTGTTGGCCTGGATTATTTTCTGGCTATTCCCAATACCAGCTGCAACATTTTATACCCACACTTGAATGGGTTTCTTTTTAATTGTGTGACATATTGGAACAGAAAAGTATACTTTGCTCCTTCCTTTTTATTATTGCTTTTGTTGCTGCTACTGCTGCTACTACTACTACTCTTATTATTAGTTTTAGTGCATTTGTGAAATGATCCTTTTGCAGTATAACATGATAACTCTTTTTTTAAAACTTAGAGAAGGAATACTGCCCTCAAACCATAGGACCCCCTCAGCAAATTATGCCCCAGTTTGTTTGTTTAAAAAAAAAAACTTTAGAGGAGCCCTAGTGTAGATCCAAGAAATCACTAAAAACATTCCCTAAAAGAATGAATTGAGTGGACCTGGAGGCAACATCCATCAAGACCTGACAAATCCCAAAGAGCTGTATCACAAAAAGTCACACTTCTTTTGGGCAATCTGGAAGAGCAACCTCCCCACTTGCTTGCTCATACAAACACACACATACAATGTCTTTTCCATCATCACAAGGACTAGATAGACCCTTTTCCTAACCAATTATCATTATTTCTCTTCCCAAGTTCTTTTACTTCTGACAGAAAATATTTACTGCATGCACAAAATGAGAGTGTTATTGTACGACTTTCTCAGCAGAGCTGCTCAGTTGTAAAGGTGTTAACTAACCTATCTTTCAAAAGGATGAAAACAAATCACACTATTTTACAGGAGAGTTTACAAATCTGAAATCTTCTAGAGTAATTTACCCCTACTGGCAAGCAACCTGTTTAACTTAATAAGATATGTTGTATGGGCAAAACAGGAACAGAAAAGCATGATACAATGAAACTTGCAAACATTCCCAGCAGTTGAAGGACAAGTAGAGGCAGAGTTGCCCCAACCAGCTCCAGACGGAGAGGGAACCAGCAGCGATTTGGAAGAATTACAGTCACCTGAGCCCCTTAGCCTCCAGTCACAAAGGAGGCTGAAACGGGCAGCTCAGAGGGAAGCTGTGTTGGCTAGATTAAGGAAGCAATGACAAGTAACACCTATCTCTGTGGCTATTTAGGTCTGTCAACGTGACTTGCTCTTTGCTTGTAGCAAATTGCAAGCCTCACAACCCTTGTGTTCTGGCTCCCTTGACCCCTCTGGATGGACTTCTGCTTTCTAGACTGTTGGACTGGACTTCAACCTGCCTTGGCTCTGTGGGTTCCTTAATAGTTGTTGTATCAGACATTCCTCCGCTACCTCCTCCTCCTCCTCACAGCAAGTATTCTCACCTCCTCCCCCTTGCTGGCAGTGAGGCACAGGCAGGGAGTTGGACTCTGACACTGGTGACCCACCGTCCAACCCTCGTCTGTAGTGTAAGCTTGCTGGTCACTTCAGGGCCAAGTAGGATTTTTTTTTCCTCCTAAAGGGTTTTTTTTCACCTAACCTACACTGCAGCAAGGGACTGGGCAATGGGCTTTCAGAGTGATGTCTTAAACAGGAGCTAAATAGCACTCCCAGCAGATGAAGGGAGGCATTAAAGCATTGGTGTATACCTTTGGCACAAGGTAGTGTGGGATATGCCTCTGGAGCTCACTCACCTGGGCCATTTCCGCACTAGCCTGTTATAGCGCTATGATTCTACTTTCAATATCCTATGGAATCCTGGGGTTTGCAGTTTTGGGAGGGTCCGGCCAGCCCCTCCTGAAACTGCAAACCCCAGGATTCCATAGGATGTTGAAAATGGAATCATAGCGCTATAACAGGCTAGTGTGGAAATGGCCCTGGTCATCAGGCAAGGGGCAAAGGGCAAAGAAGGAGGGCATCTTGGGGCAGGCCCACATACTTTATGCCCTCACTTCTGGGTTCTGTGGCAGGTGGTGGGCTTTCATGGGGCACGCCTTCCAGAGGGGGTCGCCGAGGTGGCAACCCAGGAGCAGGAGTTTGCCCTCGGGACCAGGTATTTTGCTATCATGCAGTCTCCCCATGAGGACAATGTCAAGTTCAATGTAATTGTCAAGGTCAAGGCCAAGTTCAAAGTCATGTCTAAATAGGCAATAAATAATAAAATTGTCCATTGTTCATCCCAAGTCCTGTCATGTGGTCTCTTTATTTCGAGGAGTAGGCAGCAATTAGTTTTGGTATTTTCTCTGGTTCACTTGATTTAAATATAGGAACATGTTATTGTCGGGATATCTTTTTTAAAATTCCTTTTTTATTAATGCAACATAAACGTACACTGTAAGGCTCTCAGCTACATATCATGGTGTTTTAACATTACAGCAATAAAGAATAAGAAGATTAAAAACAGAAATCATACATTTCATAAAAGCAGTCCAAATATCTGAATATAGATCCATTTGTAAATTGCATCAATAGATCAGTCTTTCAAATGTTGCACGCATTGTTAAATCTTCTATCTGTTCCTGTAGTATCAGTCTTTTGACAGCCAAAAGGGCATGAAACATTCATTTCCTCTGACCATGAGTTAAGTTCCAATAGATGGGTAAAGATATAACTATTACATGTTATATAATGTAGAAGCTTTTTCAACTGTTTTTTATAATAAAAATATACCAAAAAAAAAAAAATAACTATTGTAGCTACCAAATTTATTCTTGTGGTTACTTCACCTCAGAATGAGGGAACATTTGCAAAACATGTGGCCTTAAGAGTATTACAACTTCAACAATTAGTTGATTTACATAAACTTTTCCTTAAAAGGTGTTACGGTGACCAATATTCTTGAAACAGCACTTTTTCTTGTTCAAGACATGTTCAGAGATCTAGTGTCATACCTGTTATAGATCCCAGAACTGCTAGCCATTGATTGATCAAATTGGGTATTCTAATTCATTATTCCATTCCTGCTGTAAATATTGTGTATCATTTTTTGTGGATAATAAAATTTATAGATAGATATATCATTGCCTCAACAAATGTTTCTAAAATTAAAGGAGACTCAGAAGCACTCAAACCTGCAGGGCCAAATCTAGATTGTAATAAATGTTGCTAACTATAAATATTGCCATTTGACTATTGAAGTAAAATTAATTTGACCTTGCAAAATTGAAAAGGACAGGAACTCTTCATCAGCAACTAATAATTGATTTAAGGTAGAAATCCCGTTTTCTGCCATCTCCCAGAGGATTTTTTTCCAATCAGGATTTTCCCATGGGGTCAGGTTAGCATGGGTATATGGATCAAATTGTAATTGCCTGTGATAATATTGCCACACAGTTCTAACTATGGAGATTATAGGCAACACTCTTTCAGTTTTAATAAAGTGAGAACCTAATGCCATCCATTTAGATTAAGGTGAAAAAAGAGAGGATTCCAAAACTGACCACTCTATTCTGGGCAAAGAATTCAAAATTTAGTGAAAGATAGTAAATATACCTGATATGTCAGAAGATCTGAAAAACCAAAAACACCTTCTTTAATTGGAAGCTACATCCTATTCATTGATATTCTAAGAGGCAAAGAGCACCTCCCTCAAACATTCCTAAACTATGTATTACATTTTTGAAATTTCTTTTTTGAACATTTAAGTTAAGGAATTCCCTGAGTAACATAAACAATTCTAGGTGAGATGTTCATTTAACTGTATTAATCTTATTTGATAAAATCAACTTTAAAACTGATGATCTGTCTAGATCTTGCCTAATATCTTTTTTTAACTTGGTTACATTTCATTTAATAATCTGAAATCTGTAGAAACAATTATATCAAAGTTGGTGATAGAAATTGGACAGTATCAAAACTGTCATTTTTAAAAACTATTTGGATCTGTCTTATTTCCAATTGGCATTATATCTGATTTAGACCAGTCAATTGAATAGCTGGCTATTTCCCCAAAATTATTAGTTTCATCAAGACTGGTTTCAACTGTTGAGGCTGTTAGATAAATACCAAAAGGTCATCTGCATAAAAATCATTTTTAAATTCCAAGCCAGGATGCTGAGAACCATTGATACTACAATAACACACACAAAGAGTAATCATAAAGCATAGGTTAAATATCCATGGGAAAGGGGACACCGTTCTCTGGTATCTCACATTGATGTAAAAAAAGATGAAAGTAGACCATAAGTCTCACTCTCACCCTTAGGGGAGGATATAGCATTTTAATCCAGTTCAAAAATATTTTAGAAAACCCAATATTAGCCAATGAAAGAAAAATGAACATCCAATAAATTTTATCAGAGGCCTCATCATCATCTAAAGAAATAATGGTTGTCAGATAGTTCTGTCAGAATGGAAGGCTGCCAGATCCACAACCAACCTAACTATTTTTAATAAATCCCACCTGATCAGGTTTAGCCAAAGTTGAAATTACTTTTTGCAATCTATTGGCCAAGATGGATGCCAATATTTTAATAGCTACATTTATTTTAAAATATAGGTCAAGAGTTAGCACAGCAAGTATATTTTTTGTTGGGTTCAGGGTTCAAAGTTATATAATTGTCAGATTATTTTATAAATTGAGCAAGCTAAATCCAATCGCTACTCCAACTAGAAAAAGCCCACTCACTCTTTGGGGCTTACCTAAGTCCCCAAGGATTCAATGGGTATTCTCTTTCTTTCTTTCTCTCTCTCTCTCCCTCTCTCTCTCTCACACACACACTCCATTCACTCACATGGTACACTTGGAATATTTTCCTGATTTAAGGGCTTCCATACTTCTGTCCAATGAAGTCACTTCAGACAGATTTTCTTGTCCCCGCCTTCTCTCTCAGGTTTTATTTCGCATTGTGAACAAATAAGAATGTCCTATTTAGCAATTGTCAAGCAACTTTATTTCAGCATGATGCCAATTCCAGAAATGTAACAAAAGAGAAGAATTGAGTTGTCAATTGCTACTTAAAGCAAAACAGCAGGCTCTTGTTTTGTTTCCTAAAACAAGAGGTTAAGCAAAAAGGCCTGTCCCATCAGGTGAAATCTTTTTTACAAAATCTTGTAACAATCAGATTTAATACACATATCAGCATGTAGCTTTTGCACAAATAAATATTGTCTAAAGTATAAGAGAAGAAACTAGCTGGAAACTTTCCAATAACTTACACTGCTCCTTAACGTGTGGGTGGAAGAAAGGTAAATTAAATACCCTCTTTTTAACTAGTTATATTGTTATTGGTCCAATTTTGCTCTGTACATGTATTTCTTATTTCATACTAGTGGAGTTGTAAAGCAAACTTCTATAGTAGCTGCTTTATCTGCTGTGCACTAATCTAGCACAGCAAAGCAGCCAATAAATTCTTGTCAGAACAGAGGAGCTCATGTTATAGTAACAGACAAAGTGGGTTTATATCAGCTCAGAATCTTTTTTCCTCTAACTCGGTATTGTCTACCTCAACCAACTGTGGCTCCCCAAAGTCTCAGACAGAACACTTTCCCATTACTTGGTAGCTTAGAAAAATTACCTTTTGGGACTATAAGTCCCAAAATCCCCCAGCTGACATGGTTGTTTCAATCCTTTTTAGTTGTATATGCAAGAGAACCTTGAATGATCTGAATGCAAAGTGTGCACTCCGCCATTCAAGTAGAACTCCTCCTCGCCAGTGGCCAATTAAGAAAGCATATGGCTAATCTAGATGTCCAGAATAAAACTAAGTATCTAGAATATACCCATCCAAATGCAAAGACTCATGGGATTCACAAGAAAATGTTTCAGAATTATGCACAGTAATCACTATATCCATTTCTACAAGCACACACTATTTACAGTCTCTCAGCTACACAGGCATACAGCTTTTCCCATTTATTTACTATCCATATCTTGGGGGAACCTGTCTTCACTGATCACTGTCCTTAATTATTGTCATTTAAGGAGATGTGGGGGTGTCTTTTAACATGTTTCATTAGTGTTCCTAACCCTCTATCCAAACAGAAATTTTGCCGAGTATGTTTTGAGTTGCAACTTTCCTATAACAAATAGGAGCAGATCCATTTAGCACACTAGCAGGTCAAAGTAGGGAGGAATTTGGCCTCACCTAGCAGCCATGCACGAGTAAGAATTCCTCAGTAGAGAGATGCTTGCCTCACTTTTTTTAAAATTTTATTTTTTATTATAAAGACACAAAAATAAAATACTCAAAGTTAATCATATACATTTTTCAACAGTATAGGTTTCATTAAATCTTGTCTCGTTGAACTTAATTTACATTTATCCTATACAACAATAGACAAAACTGAGGAAGAATGGCCCCCAGTATTAAATTTCCTTAGAAAGAAATGGAATAATCTGATCATTGATTGATCTAAGAATAAATTTACTTTTAATGTAATTAATATGATTGACATATATCAAGAAACTTAAAGTGCACTGAAAAGGAAAGAATTTGAATAAAGTATTAACTAACCAAGTCATGATTAAAAAGGAAAACAACAGAAAGCGGCAGAAAGGACTGTGTTTGACATAAAATGACAAGTTAATGATGTAAGCCTGCCTCACTTTTTAGGAGTGAGAAGGACTGAGAGAATTTGTACTGAGTTTCCACTGCACTAGAATAAAAGGCAAACCTCTGTGGTTTGTCCTAGACTGCACTTGTGGTTATGTAAAATGATGGAACAATTTAGCTTGCTTTTAAAAAAGGAGCTGCAGTGCTGAGTTGTACAGGAGCCAAATGAAACAGCTTGAATTCTTGTAGCAAATTGTTGGTGGCCAGTGTCATCAGGCACACTTAATGTGTCATCTTTTGAGAGTAAACAACCAAGAGAGTTACTTAGTTAAAAAAAAAAAAAACCCCTCTGTTTCCACTTTTTTTCTAGTAAGCATAACTTATACCCCCACCTGATAATGAAGGTTGAGACATCAAGTGTGGGTAAAAGGCTATAACTATGCTAAAGGTAAAATAAGAAATGGACCAGGAAATAGATTTTGTCATATTTAAGCTGATTTTGTATGCCTTCAAGTTGTTTCTGAGTTATGGTGACCTTAACACAAAGCCATCATGGAGTTTTCTTGACAAAATGTGTTCGGAGTGGGTTTTCCATTGACTTCCTCATAGTCTGGGGTGCTTTGACTTGTCCAAGGTCACACAGTGGGTTTTCATAGCCAAACAGGGATTCAGACCCTTGTCTGCGGGGGTTTAGCCCAAAACTCAAACCATTTCACTATACTGGCTCTCCTTATTTAGACTACTTTCATTTAAACCATTTGGGACTAGTTCTTTCGGGTGTGTTCATAAATAATCTAGAAGAAAGGGGGAGTAGCCAGGTAACCAGATTTGCTGAAGACACCAAATTATTTGGAGTGCCTAGAACAAAACCGGACTGTGAACAGCTCCAAGTGAATCTCTACAAACTGGGGAATTAAAATGGCAGTTGAGATGTAATGTAGACATGTGTAGAGAGACACATATTATGCCCTCCTCCAAACAACTTTAGAGTTACAGGGGTGGAAACTGATCTGACAGAAATGACCAAGAAAAGGATCCTGATGTTGTAGTGGCTTACTTAATAAAAAATGTTAACCCAATGGTTGCCACACAAAAGGCAAATGCCACATTGGGCATAATTAAAAAAGAAACAGAAATTAAAACTGCCAATGGAACCATCTCATTATACATATCTATGGCATGGTGACTATGAGTCTGTCTGCTACACTGAAACAGGATAGTGCAGAGAAAGAAGCAGAAAAGAAGTACCAGTAAGTAAAATAATTAAAAGGCTGGAGCATTTCCCATAGGAGAAAAGGTTTAAATTGGTCTCTGGGTATCTTGGAACAAAAGCAGGTTGGAAAAGACTTCTAAAAGGTATATAAAGTCATGTATGGTGTTGAGAAATTGTATAGGGATAAACATTACTGCCTATCATAATAGTAGAATCTGACCTCATTTTCTTCCGGTTTGGGTTTTAAAGTGTTCCACCAAAAGTCTTGAAAAGCTTTGAGGGTATTTCTGAGAATTTTATTGGAGTAGCTGAAATGCCCAAGATAGCAACTGTTCCCTATTCCCATGTCCCCCTTTGTCTTCCCTTCCAAGGAGGAGAAAAGCTATCCTTGGAGAAGGGAGAGGAGATCGCAACTACTGAAAATCTCTTATGGACCAGGATGTATGACACTCTGTGGCCATTTCCACACTAGGCAGTTATAGCGCTATGATTCCACTTTCAACATCCTATGGAATCCTAGGGTTTGCTGTTTTGGGAGGGGCCAGTTGGCCCCTCCCAAAACTGAAAACTCTAGGATTCCATAGGATGTTGAAAGTGGAATCATAGCGCTATAACCGCCTAGTGCGGAAATGATCTGTATGTTCATTGTTTTCTGCCATTGAAAGCCTTTTCCCATCTTCTATCCATTCCCTTCTTATATAGCATATCCCCCCCCCCATTGGAGAAGAAAATGGATGAACTAGAAGCAGCAGTGTTGAACTGCAGACTCAGGTGAGCCCACCTTCAAAGTGGACCTGCCTGGGTGGGGCTGTACGTGCCCCAAATTCACAGTACTGGAAGGCTTCCATTTCCCCTTTCTTGAATACTTTCCTCATTCAATACATATTTAGTTTGCATATCCCAAACTCTTTTCTTGTTTTGCAGCAGCTGCAGATTGGACAAGGTTTTTTTCCCCCAATTGGATATAGTTCCAAGCCTCAAGGAGTGTGGTATTATAATTTCTTACAACATGCCATTCAAAATGTTTGTTCCAATTAATGACTTGTACTTAACTACAAATGTTGTAGTTGTTTTCCCAACACACTGCATGTGCAATCCAGTGTGCTAGTATTCTACAACATAGACATACTGCTTCACTGAACTTGCAAATCACATTCTCTTCTGCATAATAGATCTTGCCAGACATTCTGCTCTTGAAGGCGACAATTTCCATCAAATACTGGTAATACAGCAATTGAATCCAAAGTTACATGATTCAGAGTTGATGATAAATGATCTTAGGTCAGCTCTCAAGATTTTGATGGTGAAGAGAGTAACGAAACTTAGTGCTTTACAGCTGATTGTATCCAACCAGGAACCAGAACCTATTTGAAGAGCTGAACATGTCAGGACACCTATTCAGGAATTCAAAATTGCAGCCCAGAGTGGATGTGCACATCTTCTCCACCGCCTCCACCCTGACCTTTCCACACTAAACATGAAAGTCTGGAAGATGTTTGCTTTTAATTTCATCTGGTTTTGGGAACCTGGTTATAGTCCTTCTCCCAATCAGAAATTCCATGCATGCAAAATTTCTGATTTTAATGAGGATTATAAAGGTTTACGAATGAATGTGATTAGATTTCTTATCAGTACTTTCTAGCTCAATGTAGAAAGAGTGAAGTAAAAGGTACACAGGTGGCACACATCCTCCTCAGGATCAGATTAAGAATGGCTGAATAGGATACATACAAAGGAAAATATTAGGAAGAGTACTGCAGAACTTGAAACTCCCAGAATCCCAGAGCCAGCATGTTGAGCTTCAGCACAGAGAGATTAGCTTCAGCAGGTGCACTTAATAGAGTTATAGTTTAACTAGCAAATAAGAGCATTTCAGTGTCTTTCTTAGCTTCTTTGAAACAAGGCTTCATATTATCTTGTGCAACTGACTGAAAAAGTAGCCAAGTACATTTATCACGAAGTGGGAAGTAGACAGAGCAGTGCTGGATTTACTATCACAATAGGAAATGGTGAGATTATTGATTTTTAGGGGGATAATGTGTTCCCAAAGTTTTATTGAAGAACTTACAGAAGTGGTTACTTTCTGAGGTTTTCAAGAAATGTGAAGTCAAGAATGTCCAGTCTTTTTCCTGCTTTAAAATCCAGCATGCAGAGTAGTCTAGTCTGAGAAAATTTGCTGCCTGATTATCACATGTGGACCAGATACTCAACGACTACACAAAAGCTTGAAATTATTCACCCAGTCCGATACCTGGAAGCTAGCATGGTGTAGTCGTTTGAGCACTGGACTGGAGACCAGAGTTTGATTCCCCACTCGGCCATGAAACCCACTGGATGACCATGGGCATCTCACACAGTCTCAGTCCCAAAAAACTCCATGATAGGTTCTCCTTAGGGTTGCCGTGAGTCAGAAATAACCTGAAGGCACATAACAACAACAACAAAACCTAGGGTTATTAATTCACTAGCCTTGATCTTTTAAACCAAATAAAAAACTAAAATTCCTGAGAGAACATATGCTTTTAAAAAGAAGGGGGCTCTCAGACTTACCCAAGTGAGTTTTTGCAGGCTGTGGCAGTACTGCAGGTGTCTGGAGGCCACCATTTTCTCCTTGCTTGCTTGGCTTCTTCCCAGGTTCCCTTCTGTCATTCACACACCCAGGGGGAGGTAGCCAGTTGGTAGCATTTGCTTTCAGACTTGTTAATGCATGTGCAGTGATCTGCAATTCGATTTACTGTTATTTTGTCCCAACTTTGAGGGTGAAATGACATGAGGCCAGGTCCAGTTGTGGGAGAAGTTGGGTCTTGTAGCCCATTGGTCCATCACTTCATGGGACATTCCATTAAGGGACTTTGGTGGTAGAGGCTTACAAGTAATGTTCACCTGAGGGTAGACCTGCCTCACACTCAGATGGCAGAGAACCACACAGTGGCTGAGCACCTTAGTGGCTTTTTGGTTGCCATCTCCATTGCTGACTCCTACTTTGGGTCAGAAATCCAGTGCATGGAGAATGATTTGGGTCATTTGGCTATGGGACTCTGGATCTGTGCCTCATATCATGCCAACCAATATAACTATAACAATTAAAATTATGGCCATTTCCTGCCAAAGTCCTGTTGTGTGGCATGTGTTAGTTCTTGGACTTCTTTCAGCCTGTGCAAGCCCCTTGCCACTAGTCCTGCAATCTGGAGATTTAGAACACATATATGCCATCTTTCCTCCAACATGGAACTAGAGTCTGGCAAGTTATGTGCAAAAGCTAAATAAAAGCATTACTTTTATTTCTAAAAAACATACATGCGAGAACTCTAATAATGAGCTAACCATTAGCTGCGATGTATTATTTTACACATCATTTTTGATCCATTTTTATTAATTTTCAATTCTTTGTTAATCCTTTAAAAATAGAAAAAATGTTCAAAATTCCTGAAATAAGTACAAAGCTGTGTTTTGGAGTTACAAGTAAACATTCTTACTCCACAGAATATATCCCCTAGGAAGATTTTTCCTTTCTTCAAGAAATACTCTTTCTTCATGTAAATATGTAAGCATTGCACACAAGTTCTACAATTGTCAAGGAAAATGCAATAGTAACATATTTTCAACAAGCTCCAACATTGAAGAGGCAAAATTTCCATGCAGGCTGGGATGGGTCATCCAAGACTGAATTTCCTTCTTTCAAATGATGGATGTCTTATTCCACCTTTGCAAAGTGAGATCCACTTGGTCCTATAGCCCCTGGGGTGTTTTTCCAGGGACCACAAGACTACAGAACTTACCTTGCAAGTAAACTAACCACTACCCCGATCCAAACTGTGGTCTGAAATCCTACATCAAGGAGATGATGTATAACACACCTGTGGAGTTTTGTAATGACTGCACACTAATAAATTTCAATACTGTGCAACTGAAGGTAATATAACATGCACGGTTGGAATTCACAATGCACATCTTCCTGCGCAATGCACAGAGCAAACCTCTATGCACAATGCCTGTTGGCACTATATGTTCAATTCTGTTTTCACAGCCTTCAGCTGACTACTGATATTACACCATTGCCAAAAAAGTAAAATCACATGCATGGGGAAAATTATGCATAGGTAGGTCACTAACAGGATGCTAGCTGGTTTTATGTCCTGGTTTTATATCCGATTAGCAAGAAAATAGGTATTACAAAATTCTGGTAACAAATAAATAACACATGATAATAAATAGGATTATAAAAGATAAATTTTAAAAAACACTGCACAAATAAAACCTGGAACAGATTGTTGAATATATCAGGTTTGCCTACGAAGCTCAAGCCTGTCATTCCAAACACTCCTATAGGAGCTAATCCACCCTTTTCCTCATCAATGGAACCACACAGCTCTATTCAGAAGAATAATTTCACATCTCTGGTTATGTCAGTTAGTTCCATAAAATATTTCTTTCCTTTTCTATAATTCATAAGAACATTTGGAGTCAAACATTATAAATGAGCTTGGGACCGCATTCATTCAATGTACTGAAATGATGGAAATGATTCTTTATGCTGCTTTAATAGGAAAATCCTAACCCAACAGCAGTTTTCATAGAACATTAACTTTGCCTATGTATTCAATAATTCTGTCGTCTCTAAAGAAAATGGACATTGGTATCACAGGAAAACCTTCATCAGTGCTACATTAAATCCTTCACAGAGATATTTTCCTAACTTTCTGGATTTCTCAAGCTTGGCACTTTTTCCTAACCACACTTTTCCTCTTCTTCCTTTTTCTTGGCTCAGTAGAAACACCATTTAGGCTACAAAGCACAGCATTTTGTTTCCGTATCTACTCTGCCAGCCCCCATGCCACTTTCAAATTCCTTAAGTATAATTGGGGCTAAACTAGATGCTACATTAACTCTCATAGAGCCATAGTCATGTTCAGCCTGTTGACGAAAAGACTGAGGGTTGACTTGATTGCACTCTTTAAATACCCCAAAGCTGCCACAGAGAGGAGGGGGCAGGCCTGTTCTCTGCTGCCCCAGAGGGTAGGACTCGATCTAATAGTTTGAAGTTACAGAAGAGTGGATTTTGATTGAACATTGAAAGGAACTTTTTGACTGTGACTTTGGTTTAGCAACGTAATCAATTGCCTAGAGAGATGATACTATCTCCTTTTCTGGATGTCTTCAAAAAGAGGCTGGACAGCTGGGGATGCTTTATCTGGAGATCCTGCATTGAACAGGGGGTTGGATTCAATGGCCCATGAGGCCTGTTTTAACTCTATGATTCTTTGACTTTACAGCCCTTTCTGCACCCTACCTTCTTGCACATTCCTCTTATAGCAATCCTGGCAGTGGCTCTGCCAGAAAGGGAGCACAACAGGCACATTCCCCTCCACATCAGACCAACATCCTATGTAAAGAAGTGCGATGGATATGCCTCTTTCTTCCGCAGCACAGCTGAGTACTTTCCCAGGCTGTGCTGGGGCAGGAATTGCCACCATGAAGCTTCCTGCTTTTCCTCAAGACAGGTAAGTGCGGGATGGTGGCACAACCGCAGGTCATTGATGGGGTAAATGTGTCAATGATTTAATCCATGGTTGCACTGCCTGAAGACTGGAGAGGAGTGGGACAATGACAACATCATGCAGAAGCACTGTTGTGGTCTCACTCCTCTTCTGTCCCCATGCTGGGATGGGAGGCTACTGCAGAAAGGACCAAAGATTAAATGTAACTGGGGGCTACATTGTTTTCTGAGACTGAGCAGTTGACAGGATAAGCTCAGAGCTATTAAGTCAGGCTATCTTGGCTACCTTAATTCTTATGGCCTGGCCATGTTGAGGTCATCTGACCTGCTCCCAGTCAATGTCTTTCAGATGGCCTTTCGAGCCGTAGGTACACATAATTAACATTCTGTGTCAAATAAACATATCCGCCAATTAAACCATATCAAAGCATGGAGGTTTACGGCTTGGTAACAACATAAGCGGATTAAATGGAAGAAAATCATGTTACTATTGTTGTAACTGGGAATAAAAAAAAGTGAAATTCATTATAGATACACTTAGTTTTTGTAAAAATCACAATTCAGTAAACTGAATAAATTCTAATTATATCAGTAGATTATTGATATATGTTTCCTTTCATGGCCACAGCTCTTTTTTATTACAGTGTGATACAACAACAAGAGGAAATTGTACAGACTTGAATCAGCTAACATGGAAATCCAAGCAAAGACGTCTACCCACTTCATTAAAGGTCAGATCAGGACATAATTTCTTACTTGGCCTCAGTTTCTGAGCTCCACAGATTTCAAATTTAAAAAAAATGTTGTAGGCCACAGAATGACTGTACAAATGATAGTTTGAGAATGCTGTTAAAGCTACTGAAGCATGCCCAGGATAATCTCAACTATTCACACACTTTCTAGTTATTTACAGTGTTTCTAGATGAGTAGATTTTCCTACTCATGTTAGCAGGTAGCAGACAATGTATTGTTATTCTTTCTTTTTCTCCTGTAAAGAGAAAAGATGGAACAAGTGATGAAAAAACGAAGGGTTTCAGGGAAAGGTAGGGGAATAAAGGTGAGAGATGAGTGCAGGAAGGAACATCAGGAGCAGGAGAAGGCAAAAGAAGGTGAGATTTTGAGAGAAAGAAAAGAGAAGATGTTTAGCAGGAATTGTGGGGGTGGAGAGAAAGAGAATGAAAAACACAGAGGAGGAGAGAAAAGAGAAATGAAGAATGAAAAGGGAAAAAAATAAGTAAGTGATGAAGCTGAACAAGGGGAAACTGGACTCCAGCTTCAAGAAAGAATATTGGACAACAGCTTCAAGCATTTAGGATAGAGAGAGAAAGGTATGAACAAAACTGCGAAAGTTAACAAAAAGATAGGAAAAGTAGTAATGTTGTTGTGCTGTGTTCTGCAATGCCAAAAGGTAAAAAATACTGAAGTAGCTCAGTATTTTCCCCGTGCCATCTGTTCCATCCTATTGAATCCTGGCACTGGCTACGGTTTGATTAATTTTAAGAGGAAAGGGAAGATGTGTCCAGGTGCCCCTCCAAAAGTCTAGAGTAGTTCTTGGAATGCAGTCCAGGAGCCCTCCAGAGATTTCCTTTTGTCATTCAGAGAAGCAGGGAGGCCTCATGCTAAGAGAGAGGCCCAAACCTTGAGATCTGGGGATTCTATGCTGGTTGTAGCTAAAGACTCTAGGCCTCAGCTGTGATTTAAACTAAAAAACAGAAGGTGCTTCTTTTCATAGTTGAAGCTAAAGAATGCCACTGAATCTATACTACAACAAGAAGTACAAAAGCAACAGTTTCTCTCTTTCACTGATCAGCTATTAAACTTCAGATCATCAAAGGGCTGTACAAATTATGTCTTAACATTACGACGACTACTCACCTCTCACCAGAGAACTTTACTGTCTTTATAAAATAAAGGTCTCAATAAATTTACCTTGCCAAGTCCATATTCATAGTGATGTAGTTCAAGGATAATGTTCTCTCAAAGCCACTTGAATGCTATATGCAGGCTTTGGCTGAGTTTCTGTTGTTTATATATCTTTTACCTTGCCTTGTCTCCCAGTGGACTACAATCTGAATGTTTAAAAGCAAGAAGAATCTACAACAAAGTGTGGATTGCTTCTGTTAATGATTCTAGCCACTCCATTCCATTCCACCTCCATACATTTTTATTGTTTTCCTCTCATCTGCCAGCATTCCATGTCCAATGATCATGCTCAGCCCTCAGAGTGCTGTTAGAGGTGGGGGAGCAGTGATGCCGAATTTGAGCTACATTCAAGAAGGAAGGGAGAGGAAGGAGGGGAAGGAAGGAGTGTAGCAGCTCCTTTCAGACTCACTGGTTTTTGTTTTAACGTGAGCTGTCATGGATATAAACCCATTTCTTCAGATGCAGTCTATCTGAAGAAGTGGGTTTATATCCATGAAAGCTCATGCTAAAATAAAAGTCATTTCGTTTTAAAGATGCTGCTACATTCTTTCCTTCTTTCCCTCCCATCCCTTCCTCCTTTTTATGCTGCAAGAGACTTACACAGTATCTTAGATATTCATTTATATGTATCAGCAGCTTCCCACTCCATCCCTGCAGACATTTTAAAATGCCTTTTTATGGTGAACCAGCAAATGACCCATCTTAGCTAGTTAGTGAGGACTTTCCCACTATCCTTTTATGTCTGTGTGGATCTTCTTCCACCTTCCTTTTCCTTCACTAAAAATGTGCATAGCTGGTGCATATTCTTGTTGTTAACTGCCAATCAAGTTGACTATGAATAAGAGATCTCCAGTTCACCCTCTTATCAACAGCCCCGCTCAGGACTTGCAGACTCAGGGCTGAGACTTTCTTGATTGCATCTCCTAACCTGTAATACTGTCTTTCTTTTTTCCTATTGCCTTTTATCTTGCCAAACATCACTGTCACTCTAGCAAGTCATGCTTTCTCATGATATGTCCAAAGTATGACAGTCTCATCTTGACTTCTAAGGAGCGTTCAAACTTAATTTGCTCTAGAACCCATTATTGTTGGCAATCCATGGTATCTGAAAAGTCTTCCCCAGCACCACATATTCATGGGATGGTTCTCTTCCTATCAGGTTTCTTTGCTGTCCAGTTTCACAACCATACGTAGAAATGGGAAATACAATGGCAGGGACTGTCCTGACCTTGGTATTTAACCATATACCTTTACACTTCAGGATCTTGTCTAGTTTCTTCACAGCTGCCCTTCAAAGTCCTAATCTTCTGATTTCTTGACTGCATTATCCCTTTTGATTAATGACTGTGGCAAGGTATAGAAAATGTTTAACTTTCTCAGTGTCTTCATTGTCTACTTTAAAGTTATATAAATCGTGTGTAGTTTTTGTTTTCTTAATGTTCAGCTCTAAACCTGCTTTTGAACTTTCTTATTTGACTTTCTTCAGTAGTCATTCCAAGTCTTTGTTATTTTCTGCTAGTACTATGCTGTCATCTGCATATTTTACACTGTTGATGTTCCTTCCTCCAGTTTTCATGCTTGCTTCCTCATAGTCTAGCCCAGCTTTACATATGATACATTCAGCCTAAAAGTTAAACAGAGGGGATGATAACATGCAGCCTTGCCTGATTCTCTTGCCAATTGGAAGCCATTCTGTTTCTCTATATTCCATCCTAATAGTTCTCTCTTGTCCTGGTTACATATTAAGATAATCAAATGTTGGAGTATACCCATTTCTTTAAGAGCGATCCATGGCTTTTCATGATCCATACAATCCATGCAATCAAAGGCTTTGCTATAATTTACAAAGTATGAGCTGATTTTCTTCTGAAATTCCTTGTTGCACTTCATTTTTCAACATATGTTTGCAATATGATCCCTACTTCCCCTTTATTTTCTGAATCCAGCTTGAACATCTGGCATTTCTTGGTCCATATATGGCTAAAAAAACTGCAAATCCCAGGATTCTATAGGCTGAAACCACAGCATTTAAAGTAGAATCCTACATGTATAGTGTAAAGCACCCCTAGTTTTGAAAAAAGAACATATTTTGGCAGAGCAAGGGGCAACCTATTTAAAGCTTGGCTCACAGAAGAGGCAATTCACTTTTTTTTCCAGAAAACGGACAGTCGAAAGAGCCTGGCACAGTCCAAATGGACAGTCCAAAGAGCCTGGCAGGATGAAGAGTCTTAAAAGGAGCTTTGCAGTCTGCATTTGGCCCCACGGATTACTGTGCTCACTGCTACTCTAGGAGAAAGATGCAGAGAAAAAGCTAGGGGAAAAAAACATTAAATAAGAAAAAGAAACAACACCAAGAAGATGAAGATCACTGAAATGACTAGTAAGAAAATTAGTCTGAAATTTCATTGAACAGTTGGGATCTACTTTTGAATAAACACGTGTGTTACCTTCTCCTTACTCCTTTGTTATGCAGACATGTTCCTTGGTATGCGTTCTTGACACTTAAAGAGTGTTACAGACTTAATATAGCAGCTTTAAGACCATAGTCATAGGAAAGAGGTAGAGTGCTGAGCTAAGTAGAAGTGGTCTTGAATTCCTTTGTCCTGCTCATTTTAGTACTATTATAGTGCTAAATATGAGATTGTGTTCAAAGAATGGGAAAGAGATTAGCAACAAGAGAAATTATATATGGTCACTTAATTTACAGAGGAAGTCCCATTTTGGTAATATCCATTCGAAGGAACATCAGACAAACAATTATCGGATTAATTTAGTGGGGGAGACGTGGCTTTATGGTTAAAAAAAAAAGATAAGAAGCTGGACTGAAAATTACTCTCCAAATAAATGGAATTGCAAAAACTGTATTCTGAAAACATATCTAGAGGAGAGCAAGTTGCCATTTCTAAAACTGTTATTTCAGTGCACATATATTCTCCAGCTAACAAATACATATTTGAGAATGTTGGTGATTTTTTTTTTGTTCTTATCTTTCTTTAACGCCACAATTTCTTGCAATTTTCTGAATAATCATAACATTTTGGAGATATTCATATACCACTGGAATACTGTGGACAAAGTCTTTTGGAATCCATCATTCAGACTGCTGTGTCCTGACATACACCAAAACAAGAAGAATGAACTATAGCAGTAGTTCTTAATCTGGGGTCCACAGATCCCGAGGGGTCCATGATGTCCTCACAGGGGATCCACAAAGGTTTGATGAAATGTTATGAGCATTTACTGTTAAAATAGAAAGAATGAAAAAAAGACAGACAGACAGACAGACGGACAGACGGACAGATGGTCATACATTAATCACAAAGAGCAGGAGTCTTTTGTCAATGACAGATATTATTTATACAGAATCTCAATATTTCATTCACATACAATACAACATTACAATATTCTGTTACTCCACTGGAAAAACCCTATCCCAGGGTCTACAATTTTGATATTAAATATGATTCCATGTGCCTGAGAGGTCACCCGGATGGGCACGTAGGCAGCCATGGTTGAATGATCAAAAGCCAGGTCGGGCCAGTGAAATCCCCAGTCACATAGCCCCAGGAAACCTCAAGCTGGGCAAACCCACAATAAACAAGGGGTCCTCAGCCCCTGAGAAGCCAACTTGCGGAGATTAGCGTTTTTACCCCAAGTTGAGCAAATATCCTATTAAGTGAGGACCATTTACACGAAGTCACACCACAACCAAATGCAGCCAAAGATTCTGAGTCTTTGGCAACACCTTGTAATCCCATCACGCAAAGGAAGTTACCATTGTGCAGCTTCTTTCTTGCTGCATCACCCATTGTTCTCCCTGGAAAAGGATTAGCCCTCCAGGTACTTTTTCCCCTACAAATAGTCCCAGTTTTGAGCGTTCCTTTGGATCACTTCAGGTCATCCCAGCAGACTGTTGCTCTGTCCATTGAGTAATCCCCTCAGCCTTCTCTGTGCTGAGCCCCACTTCTCCGCTGTTTTTCCCAGACCAAGGACTTCAGGAAAAGGTGCAGTATTACCCCAGCTACAACCCCTTCAGTATTCCCCTATCCAGGTTCCTCTCTTTTTCTTCTTAATAGGTCTTGAGTGAGTGAGTGTGTGAGTGATTGCATTGGTGCGTGATACTTTCATTCAATAAAATCATTTATTAGACATTTTCGTTTGGTTTTTGGTTTGGCCTGACCCCATAAAAACTGAGTTAAAAGACCCCACTAGGTTACCCTGCCTCTCACATTGCTATTGCTCGTGCTCTGGCTAGTTTCCATTCCCCATCGCGTGGAGCACATTGAGGTGTCCCCCAAGGGACCCCAGAAATCAGGGCAACAATTCCATTCAAAAGCTATGGAACTGATAGGAAAAAAAATGTACTCAGCACTTGCTACTTTTGCACATAGTGAGAACATGTAAGTGAATTATGCTGAATGGCTGCCACACATACAACTAGAACCCACCTCAAGTTAAGTCTTGATGGTCTGTCGGGGGAAAATATATTTAAAGGGAGTTCATGGTAAAGAAAAGCTTAAGAGCCACTGAACTATAGCATTTCACAGTACAGACAGGATATGCCACTTTTGAATATTCACCACCATCTAGCAAAGTCTTCTTACAAACAAAAAAGTGCATTTGGGCAAAAAGTTCTAGTCCAACCCTTTGGTGCTATGCTAGATTTGTATTTGCAGAGAGTTTGTAAGATAGAGAAGCCATTTAAAAAGGATCACCTACCTACATTCCAAAGTGATATAATTCATTTTTAGTACCTTAGGAGTCTCATATGCCTGTGTGGATGAGGACTTGCAACATTTACTGTTGTCAGACTTATCACTTGCCATTCACTCTGTGTTTGAAAAGCAACCTTAAAATGAAAATGCAAGTGCATGGTGGAGAATTCATAAATAATAACAACCATACCCTATACATACATGTGTGGTCAAGCAACATCAGAGTGTTGTTACCCTGGCTTCGGGGGTCCCCTGGGGGATGCCTTGATTTGCTCCAAAAAGGCAAAAATTAGGGGAATTAGCAGATCACTGGCTATAGCAGAACAAGAGCAAGGGTAACCCAGCAAGACCTCAACCCAATTTTTACGGAGTCAGACCAAGAAAAAGCCAGCCAATCATATCAATGAATGAATTTTATTAACAAATATGTTCTCACGCACAAATGCAGTCACTCACTCACGCACACAAGGCCTATTGAGAAGGGAAAGAGGGGAAAACTTATAGGGGATAAAGCGGAGAGGGTGTAAATGCAGTAATACTGCACCTGTCCAGAAGTCTTTGGTCTGGGAAGCAACAAGAAAGAAGGAACTCAGTGAAGAGGCAGCTGAGGGGAGCACACGACTAACAGAGTGCCGGTCTGCTAGCATAGTAGGGAGTTCTCCGAAGAGGGTCTGGAAAAGGGGACTACTTATAGGGCTGAACGTACCTCGGAGGCAGACTCTTTCCCAGGAAGAACAATGGCCAAAATAGAAGGAAAATACTGCACAATAGTAACTTGATGGTTTGCATGATTGGTTCATGTAAATGGACCTCGCCCTTGTAGGATTCATTGAAGCAAGTGTTGCTCAACAGGGGGCAACACCTCAAGTTGGCTTTCTGGCTGAGGACTTTTTGTTGGTGTGGATGTGCCTTGCCTGAGGTCTCCTTGGGAAACGTGACTGGGGATTTGACTTGCCTTAACCTATGTCCAGTTTCTTGGCCTATTTGTCTATGCACCCACCCGGGCAACTTCTCTGCAATAGTAGATATATTTTTGATACTAATTTTATATCCCCCTGGGACGGGGTCTGCCAAGGGGGTAACGAAGTGGTCAAAATTACAGAAGTGATTAATGAGGAAGAATGCACAAGCTAGGAGAGGCTGCAGCACTTTGCTTTGGCCTGAGTCTACTTGGAAGGGCACGATTTTGCCTCGCTGCTGAGTTAATGCAGTGCAAACTCCTTTTGCACTTTGAATTCAATTTTCAGTAATCTGAAGGGACCATCATGATTAATCCCATTTTTTCAGCTGCATTTAAAATGTCTCAGTTTCTTTCTCTTCCTCCCACTTTTCCTCTTCCTTATCACCTTATTTCAATTGTTGCAGACTTCAAAGTACAAAAGTAGTTTGCATTCGATTAATTCAGCCCGGGAAAGAGGAGAGGAGGGTGCAAAATCTTTCCCTTCCCAGGAAACTCAGGCAAAAGCAAACAGTTGCAGTCTCTCCTAGCTTCATTCTTCTTCATTAGTAGCTTGTGCCCTGTTGATCAACTCTGATGTTGCTTGGCTAGACATGTTGTGGTTTTCATCTGTGAAACATCGGAGGGCATGCAGATCTGGCAAGTGAAGCATGCAGACCCTGGCGGGTTTTGGTCTCCTCAAACCAAAAAAGTTGTTGCTCCCTGCTTTAGTTTCTTAACAGTGCAGTTCCTAGAAGAATCTGTAAAGAAGAGGAAAGGAAGACAGGTCAAGAAAAGCGAGAAATTAGAGTAAAGACATTAATAAGACTCACTGCAAGAGATTACACATTAGACAATTTTCAGAAGATCTACCACAGGGTCAGGGTGCTGGGTAATTACTTTACCAAACTACAAAAGCAGTGGCAATGTAGCAACCCTAGGGCACTGTTGAATCACTAGGGAACCCTATGCTGGCTGAACCAATGTTTTTTTCAGCACTGTTCAATGTGCCTGCTGTTCAGTATTGTCAGAGGGTTGAGTTTTTAGACAACATTGCAGTAGCATTTCTTGGTTTTTGTTCCCTATCAACGTACGTGTGTATATATATATATATATATATATATGTATAGCCAGTATAGCCAGTCCATTTTTCACCTGTAATCTCTGCTAGAATTTTAATACACTGAAAAGTCCTAGCTTTGTTTTATAACACATGAACTGACATAATTAAGAAGTAATTTTGTACTTGGATGGCTATTCTGAAAATTATTGTGGGCAAATTTTTTCCTTACAGTGTATAAATCTCTTTTTGAAGCCTGATTAATTACTTAACTGGGACATCAGTGCTCTTATTCTGATGTCTCTGTATAAAGATTCACACCCCATTTATGTCATCAAATAAGAAATGTTGATGCTCATACAACTCTGTCAGCACAGATACCCCAGTGGGTCATTTAAAAGAACTAGATAACCAGTTATTCATGCCAAGGGGTGTGCTGTTTTCACAGAATTACAATGATATGTGTGATTCCACTAGGTTTCAACAGATAGAAAGAAGAGAAATAGGGCTATTCCATTAGCTTTCTTCAGAGACCAGCAACTTTTTGCTTGACATCACTTGTCGCCATTCCAGGTCACAATTAAGGCCATTTCCACACTAGACTGTTATAGTGCTATTATTCCACTTTCAGCATCCTATGGAATCCTGAGGTTTGCAGTTTAGGGAGGGGCCTCAAAGACCCCTCCCTAAACTGCAACCCCTGGATTCCATAGGATGTTGAAAGTGGAATTATAGCAATATAACAGTCTAGTGAGGAAATGGCCTAAGTAATGGCTTCTTGAACTGTTTCCATTCAAGATAGGTTTTGTGAAAATTCTAACTTTATGAACTTGTATCAGAGTTTGCTTTTTCTCTCCCAGCCAACTATAGTTCCTCTTATGTCTATTGGATTAGAAGCCTGAGGGAAGGGACTGTCTTCTATGTCAGTGCTTTTAAATTGATTTCTAAGGCGTTCTTCAAGTCCTTTGTACTGAAGAATGGAATAAAAATAATTTAAATAAAGAAATTGCACTCTTATTTTATGCATTATGTCCTTTTTAAAAAAAAATGCAGGGGTCACTATGTTGACAAAAAACAAAATCTAAAGTCCATATTGTAGTGATACTTTTAATATACCAACTAAAGTACAGAAATACATTATGCAAGTATTTTGTGTCTTTTGATGGCCCTTATAAAAAGTATGACCACAATATGGACTTCAGATTTTGTTTTATGGTCAACACAGCTGCCTTTTTATTTATTTTTTAAAAAAATAAAGAAATAATAAAAACAACATCCTGTTGACATATTGCAGATAATCAGGTACTCAGTGTCCTTAGCTGTCCTGCAGCAGCTTGAATTGATTTGTGCTGGAGTTTTGAAGAAAGTGAGAAAGCTGCAAAATGTTGGGAAACAGTGTAAGTAATATGAAAAATATGCGTCTATATATATATATATATATATATACTCTAAAAATAAATTATTGTTATTGTAACTTAAGGTCTTACACTGCCTTTTGAGAATCACAGTGGGATATCTTCACAGGGACTCCAGGGTACATTTGTAGAACAAAGTAGCTTGTTACACATTTTAAATGAAAATTCCACCTTCTCTGTCCCTAGTATTTCTTGTACCTAGAGTAACAATAGTGTTGAAAATGAACAAGAGTTTTGTTAAAGCTCATTGTGTTGCTCTGTCATGGCAAAAACTATAAAGAGCTTTGCAGCAGTTTAAAGACTAATGCCCTTTCCACACCCCACCTAACATCATCATCCTCCAGTGGCGATGAGGGAACATGACAGGAGCACTGCTCTCCTCTGCACCAGCTGGCTTCCTGTTGAAGGAAGCATGGTGGAAATCCCGCTTCCTTCTACAGTGCAGCCAGACACTTTCCCAGGCTGCACTGGGGCAGGAAGTGCCTCCATCACATTTCCAGTGCTTCCACAGTCCAGGTAAGTATGAGATGGTCATGCTATCGAAGACCATTGGTGGTGAAAATCCATCAATGATTTTATCCACGATTGCTCCGCCTGGCAATAGGAGAAGGACGGAACCATGAGGACGCCATGCAGAAGCATTGTTGCAGTCCTGCTCTTCTCCCATCCTCATGCCAGGATGGCAGGCTCCTGTGGAAAGGGCCTAAGATTTGTGTGACATTTTCCATGTGATGGTGAGATAGAATTGAAACAACTTCACATTGTTGCTTGCTAATAGGTGTCAGTTCATATGAACTTTAAACAGAATGTGATCTGAAGACAACAGATCAGATAACTATAACACAGTTATATGATTTCAGTTTAACTGCCATTGCTACATACAGTGAAATCATGGGTTTGTATTCAATGAAGGCACTAAAGCACTCTGACAGAAAATTCCAAATATCCCTCCCTAAACTGCAAATCCCAAGATTCCATAGGATGAACCCATTGCAGTTAACATAAAATCATAGTGCTACAATGTTATAGGCTGAAAAGGTCATGAATGAAAGAACAATGGCTACATCAAAAAGAGGATCATTAGCCATAGGATTCCAGAAGATCACTTAGATAAAACCACAGGTAAGTTATACAAACCAAGGTAAAGGAGAGTCAAAGCACTAGGACAGTCTCATTAACACTTATATGACCAGTTGAAACAGAAGAAAGCAATAGCACTCAGCACTAACTGACTGCAAATTTGTTCAGCATAATATGAAGGCCATATTTCTCCTATCATTTCATTCTATATGACATTTGTATAAAAGTTCTTTGGAACTGGAGACAAAACACAGAAGTTTGTTTTGGCCCCTGTAGCAACCACAGGCTTCTTCTCTTGGGGAAATTGTTGAAGGAATTATTTTAGAGCTTCAGCTCTGCACCTGAAAGGGCCCTGGGGCTCAACATGATCTCTAAAGACTGCCTGCACACTTGCTGTGGTGAATGTGATGAACAAAACTGCATACCTCTGCTCTATTGTCTTTTCTCCGTGAAACTGTCAACAATGGTTTAGACTCGTTTGCCTTCCCATCACATTTTCTGGCCCTTCCTCCATTACCTGACATTACAAAAGTAGGCATTATAATCACTAGAACTGTTGAATTCATTATGCTCTTTGTCATTAGAGGTGTATAGGTTAAAGGAAAAGATTAGAAAAATTCTATAAGCAAAAAAGCTAGATTGAGCTTTACAAAAAGGTAATATATGTACTGTGGAGCTCAGCATGTATGCTCTAGTAGCTATAGTTCTTGAGTATATATTGAAGTGCTGGAAATATTCAGATTGGAATGTGAGTCATGCTTATAATGATAGCCTTTCATGTTCAGCTGTTCTAATATGCATGTCAGGCCTCCATTCCAGACTAATAATTGTAGTCTTGTGCCAAGATATAAAGGAGTATAGTGACTTGTGTCTACACATCCAAACAGAGTAGTGTAGTCAGCATTTTATACAGATCTCTTTTATGCAGTCCCAATACTTCATGTGTATGTTATCATTTCACCGAGTTAAAATAACAGAGTCTTGTGATGCTTTATAGATTAGCAGATGTAACAGGCCAATCCTATATATATCTACAAAAGCTTAGAAACAGTACTTTTTTGATCTACAACTCCCCAAAAGCTACAGGTAGCATGGCCGCAAGCTGAAAGATTTGAGGCGTTGACCAAGATAGGAATGTTTCCTAGCCCTGATATTTACCCATAAGGAATCCCCACAGAAGCCCTTGTTGTATGTTAACTTGTACAAGTACAGCAAGTGGAACTGTGATACTCTCGCTGCCCCCAAACTTGTGTGATTAGGCTTTTCGAGCCTCCTGACAACTACACATTTAGCAAGGGTCTCAGAAAATATAGCCCTATCTGCAAGTATGCATAGAGATTTCTCTTTGAACTTCCACATTCAGTGCATGAGCACTGGAGTAAGGCCATTTCTGCACTACACTGTTATGGTGCTATTATTCCACTTTCAACATCCTATGGAATCCTGGGGTTTGCAGTTTAGGGAGGGGCATTTAGAATTCTCAGCCAGAGAGCTCTTTGGCCTCAGTATACAACAGACCCCAGAATTCCATAGGATGTTGAAAGTGGAATAATAGCACTATGACAAATGGCCTTTGTCTACTATTGAACTGTCCTGGGACCAGTGCTGTTCAATATTTTTATCAACGACTTGGATGAAGGAATAGAAGGCATGCTCATCAAATTTGCAGATGACACCAAATTGGGAGGGGTTGCTAATATGTCAGAGGACAGGATCAAAATTCAAAATGACCTGGATAGATTGGAGAGCTGGGCCAAGGCGAACAAAATGAAATTCAACAGAGAGAAGTGTAAGGTCCTACACTTAGGTAGAAAAAATGGAATACAGAAATATAGGATGGGGGACATGTGGCTGGATAGCAGAATGTGTGAAAGGGATCTAGGAGTCTTCATAGACCACAAGCTGAACATGAGTCAGCAGTGTGATGTGGCAGCCAAGAAAGCCAATGCAATTCTCGGCTGCATCAATAGGAGTATGGTGTCTAGATCATGGGAAGCACTGGTACCACTCTACTCTGCTTTGGTTAGACCTCATCTTGAATACTGTGTCCAGTTCTGGGCACCCCAATTCAAGAAGGATATTGGCAAGCTGGAGTAAGTCCAGAGGAGGGCGACCAAAATGGTGAGAGGCCTGGAAGCCATGCCCTATGAGAATAGACTCAGAGAACTGGGTATGTTTAGTCTCCAAAAGAGAAGGTTGAGAGGGGACATGATAGCCATGTTTAAATATTTGAAGGGATGCCATGTAGAGGAAGAAGAGGGCTTGTTTTCTGCTGCTCCAGAGACCAGGACAAGGAGCAATGGATTCATGCTGCAGGAAAAGAGATTCCACCTGAACCTCAGGAAGAACTTCCTGACAGTCAGGGCTGTCTGGCAGTGGGATAGGCTGCCTCGGAGTGTAGTGGAGTCTCTGTCTTTGGAGGTTTTTAAGCAGAGGTTTGATGGCCATCTGTCAGGAATGCTTTGAGGGTGTTCCTGCATGGCAGGGGGTTGGACTGGATGGCCAGTGTGGTCTCTTCCAACTCTACATTTCTATGATTCTATGATTCTGTAGTCTATGCAGCTCATAGATCACTGTTATTTTTGCCTGAGAAGAAGAACA
Source organism: Ctenosaura bakeri (assembly GCA_948474755.1). NCBI lineage: Eukaryota > Metazoa > Chordata > Lepidosauria > Squamata > Iguanidae > Ctenosaura > Ctenosaura bakeri. Next base: position 173,868 of record CAOLHI010000267.1, on the reverse strand, counting down.
TGAAGCAAGGAGTAAGAATGCCTCTGTAGTATGCATGTGTTGTAGCAGTCCACTAAAGAATCATTCTAAATGCTGGGTACACATAATCATTGGCTGGAAAGTCTTGCTTAATACACAGCAGCAAAAGAGAGGCAGATGGCAGCATACAATAACAGTGATGTGAAGAGTTTGACTGAATAGTGGCATTATTGTACCCAAGAGATAAACCTTGTATTATCTGGTATTCTTTGTTCTATTTAAGAACAATGCCAAGATGATAAAATCATCTTCTTGTTGAAGATGACACTGATGCATAATTTTCTGAATAATTTACCCAGGAAAGAAGTACAACTTCATTTATTAAGATCATTTCTGTAATATTGCCTGAGCCAAACCAGGTTAGTTTCTGCCAGAGAAAGAACAAATCTCATAAAGGACATAACTGAGAACTCTTGTGTATAATAAATTATGGCTCCTGATGAGGATAAGGCTCATCCAGAAAGGAAAAAAGTCTCTGGACGTACTAATGATAATTCCTGGTGGTGTCAGAGGGGGTGAAGCTTGGTGATGTCACTGAACGTGATAAATTAACTGTCAACAACAGTTGCTCAGAACATGTCATTCAAATTGAAAAAAACACAAGCCCAACAAATGAGACAAATAAAGGAGAAAATGAAGCAACAAAAGAGTTTATAGCAATCATTCCAAAGTAGGGTGAAACTACAGGAGCCTGCCACACATTTTTAAAAAAAAAAATCTCCAGGGTAGTGCTCTGCTCCTGTGATTCCTCCCCTCGCCCTAAGACCTAGAGAACAAGAGCCAGGTCTGGGGATTTGTGAACCTTAGGAGGAGTTGTTCAGATTTATTTTAAGATAAACAAAGGACTACCTGTACATTTTTGTTCATCTCTTACCAAAGCACGAGGAAGCAGTGAACTATGCATCTAAATGTCTCACAAGTTATGTTATTAGACCTATCACCTGTGATTCATCAAGAGGGATGTAGAGTTTATGATGGTTTTACATTAGAAACAACAGAATTTCATAGCAATTTAGAGCAACTTCTCTCAATCTTTTTACCCTGGAGGAACCTTTGAAATAATTTTCAGGTCTCTGGGATTCGTTGCATGAAAATGATTATATCTACATCTCAAAAAAAATTGTTTGTTTGTTTGTTTTTTCCAGACATGATCTCTCACAGAACCCCTAACAATCTGTCATGGAACCTGAGGGTTCTAGGGAACCCTGGTTGAAAAACTCTGGTTTAAAGTCATCCATGTCATTTCCTGTTTGAAAAAAAGCTGCCTTTCCTGGGCCTAAAATATGCTCCATATTTTTTGTGGGGGAAAAATATGGACGAGAATGGCAGGAAGGTACGGCCATCTAATCCCCAACAGTTACTATCCCCTGATTTACACCCTTAAATTCCTGAGTGAAGAATCAAGAATACATGAAGAACACACGAAAAGATGAAAGAGATGGGGTCTCACTGGAGGTCAAAGGAATCCAAAAAGAAGACTAACCAGCAGAATTTAATACTGGCTCATTCCTAAGTAACATGTGGGATGACAGACAATGACCAGGAATGGCCTTATAGAGATAAGATGACTTTTTGTAAGTGAAAAATGGGGACATTGATTAGCATTGGTGCCCTGTTTCATTAAGAGTTGGAATGATGTGGAAATGAGGTACTTGAAAAAATTATTTTGGACAGCAGCTCACAGCAACTCCTAGCCAGTATGGCCAAGTGCTCTCCCATAAATTAATAATCTGGGACATGATGAGTACAAGGGGTAGACAAAACACAGCTCTCCAGATGTTGTTGGAAAGCAGCTTCCATCAGCCTTAACCTGCATAGTCAATAGTGAGAAATACTGCTAGCTACAGCCCAACATCTAGAAGGCCACACTTGACCACCCTGGCCTATATTAGTGGCCTATATTAGTCAGAACATGGCTTTTGTTACTGATCCATGGCTCACAAGTAGAAAAATTCTCCTTTTGAATGAACTGTTTTCTCCTGTGATTCAACAATGCCTCAACCAGTCAGCATCAATTTAATTGCCCACTAGTGTGCAGCTCATTTTGATTAAAGGAGTCAACAGGACATGTTCTCAGCAGGGACCCAGTGCTTAAAATATGATTTCTTTCTCTGTGGCTTTTTTTTTGGGGGGGGGACAAATAGCAGTCAAATTTTTGACACTTTCTAAGGAAGTGTGTGTGGCTACAGTTTCCTCCACTTAGTAAACCCTAGTACTATTTTAATTGGTATATGATGATTTGAACCTATTAGACTAAACAACTTTTTCTCATTATTTGCTTCTTCTCCTCATAACCAGCCACGTTTCTACCCTGCCCTGCTGTCATGTCTGCTGGCCCCCATCTACTTCATTTGGACTGCAAGCAACTCTTGTCAGGTAATATCATTTTGACTCATTGACTAGAATCCTGTTGGTCAAATGAAGAATGTATTTTTTCTCTGATTTTGTTCTCTAAGAAAACAAGTGTGTTTAGCAATGCTCTTCCCACTGCACGAAAATCTTTGAAACTGTGCAGTTATCAAAGACTATTTTTTGCACAGAAATGTTGTTTTCCACTCCAAAAAAGTCATGCACAAATTTTGCACAAAGGAAGTCCCTAATGGCCTCATTGCAAAGATTCTTACCAGTGATAGCCTGCGTCGAGAGTACTATGAATCATCTGGCTCAGAGCCAGGGTTTAAAAATTCTCTTTCTGCCCTGAGAGGGAAGATGTTAATGGCTCTTTGGCAGAGCAAACAGTGGGGTCCAGCAAGGGCTAATGGCTTCAACATTAGGTGACAAGGGACTGATGGGAATCATGATAGCTCCTTAATGGCTGGGCTGGTAAGAAAACAAAGGAGACATTTGGCAGGAAGAGGGAGGCAGGATTACGACAATTGGTTGCATTGTGGAGACAGTTTTGGGTGCTATTATTTCTAAAGGTTGAATCGTTGAGGGGCATTTGCAAGCTTATTATCACCAGAGCTTCCCTGACTATGATCTGGCCATGCCTTGAGGTACCATCTGACCTACTTTTGCATTGTACATGTTTAGCCAGTCTTCTTCACAAGTATAGCTTTTCAGCCATAGCAGTGTATAGTTTATGTTTTGTGCCAATTAAATTATATTTAACAATTATACCATATCATGGAGTGGGGGTGTATGGCCTGGTAACCCCATGGAGTATTACCTACTCTCCAACTGTCATGATTTCACAGGGAATAAACCTAATTAATCCTCTGTCAAAAAGAAGGATGCCTCTTTTTACACTGCTTTTAAAATGTCCCCAAAAATTGGCTCGATCACCATTTGTTATGTTACTTTTGAAATCTGATGTCATTGTACCATCATTACTAAAGAGAACAATGCATCAGAGGTGTTAGTAACCTGTTACCTCTAGGCTCTGGCATCTCTGCATATAACCATAGTCCTCCAACTGAGTGAAGCAGGGGGCAGATGACTAGGAAGCACCGAGTTGCTTCTTGCTATTCTTACATTATGTTTTGAACCAGCAATGGGTTCATTTCTGCCAAGGCAATAACTCAGAAAAATATATTACTGCTATGTGTTATTGTGTGCCTTCAGGTCAAAGTCAAAGCTTTCATGGGGTTTTCTTGGCAAGGTTTGTTCATAGGGGTTTGCCTTTACCTCCCTCTGAGGCTGAGAGAGTGTTTCTTGCCTAATGTCACACAGTGGGTTTCTATGGCCAAGAGGGGATAACCCTGGTCTCCAAAGTCATAGTTTGACATGCAAACTACTACTTCACCATTACTGCTATTACTACTAAGCAATTTAATATTGGACATTTCTGCACTAGCCTGTTATAGCGCTAGTGTTATAGGCCTTTGAGGCCCCTCCCTAAACTGCAAACCCCAGGATTCCATAGGATGTTGAAAGTGGAATAATAGCGCTATAGCAGGCTAGTGTGAAAATGGCCATTATTTGCTGAAAACCACAACACACTCCTTAAAATGAAGAATAAAAATTTCTTTGAAGAGGGAAATCAGACAAAGACATTAATAAAGAGTGGAAGATTGTTACAGATTGTTGGGGGTAGACAGAAGGTAATACATTTTTCATGATATCAATTACTATACGGGTTAATAGTCAATGAAATATCATGTAACATGTAGAGACATATAGCAGGAACTAAGAAATTATAGATTATTAACATTTTATTGCAATACGTGGTATAATAAATAGAGGGAATATTAATAATTGTAATCCAGAAAGGAAAGGAAGAAGGAAAAACAATGCATGTAAACATTGCAGAGATAATTGTTTGTTTTATTTGTTGAAATTTGAATAAAATTATTATAAAAAAAATTTCTTTGCAACTAAAATAAAAAATGGAGAAAAAGAGACATCTTAAGGCTTCCTTAAAAAGAGAAATCCATAGGTATGGAGCTACCACCCCAAAGTCCTGGTCTCCAATGCCTGGCAAGCTAGCATTTCTCAACTCTGCCTCCACTGGGGAACATCAAGATGATCCACTTGGCCTTTCAAAAAGAGCACTGCCCAAAACTCTTGTCCACCTCCATCCAGATCAACAAGTTTGTCAATCTACTGAATTTCTGGATTACGTTTCAAATGTTGTCTTCATCCTCCCTAAAATTGCCACCACTTCCACTACTTCTCTGGGAGTCACTGAATGGAAAGAGCAATAGTGCTGTGTATCATATACTTACTCATAACATGGAAGTCCAGATCTCTTGATGCTTTCTCTCAGTTAAAAATTCAAAATGGCAAGTCAGTGGTGAAATCAGGCATATAACATATACCGCAGAACCTCACTGCTCCCCATTAATGTTTGAAAGATAGATTGAAAATTACTGCAGTCCACAGATTACCTAATACACTCTTAAGAAACAAACAAGTGCAATGTAGCACATAATGTACTTGTCCTTTTGTTGTGACAGCCATCATTAAGCTATTCTAAGAAGCCTGGGGTAGCAGGTTTTAATTTTTAAACATTAAAGATGAGAACTCGGTTTGCTGACGGGTGTCGTCTGTGGGACACAGTAGCCCTGGGGCCTCCTTGAGTGGCACTGCAGGGGATGATAGTGGCATGAGAATATGTACCCTCCAGACAAATGATTGTAATCCATCTGTTTCACCTCTACTTTGAAATGGCACATCTAAGATTCAAGTTGAAACTGAATCTTGCACTATAAATTTAATAAATTTAACTCCATCAGAATCAATAAAATGTACTGTGTTTGGGAGAGATGCATGAAAGTGAGGCATGCCATTTGTGTGAATAACACAGAATAACCTCTTAGGGATTCATAATGTCTATGGCAAACAGAGATGAGTGAAATAAAAGATATTTTCTCATCCTGTTTCCCCATTCATCCCCTAATGAACACAAGCCCCTAATTGTTCCCACAGCTTGAAGAAATAGGAAGAAAACCTATTGCCACCACTAGAAAGTACCAGCACTAGAAAATGGAACCTGCTAGGCATGGATCTTCATTTGCATTGTGCTGTGTGCCCCCAGTTCTTTGTGGGGCATCACACTCGTATACCTTTCTGGTTGGACACCAATAGAGTCCAACCACATTCATACAGCACATTCATGGTTATTTCTAAAGGAATCCAAAAGCTGTTGCTTTGTGAGGCCACTACCAGTACAGTACAAGTGAAGAACAATATGTATGTTGGTACAACTGCCATTGGAAACAGGCCCTGAAGCTATTTTGTAAAGAACATCTGCTCTTTTATAGTTGGTTTCTATGAGTTGAAACTTCCCCTTTCTTAGCCTTCATCACAAGCTCACACTGCAGCTCTGAGGCATCATCACAACCCTTTGAAGAGGGAGTAAAATGATGGTGAGCCAAGCCACAATCTGAGCCTATGTGGGAAGCCTCGTCTGATTCATCATGGACAAATGAAACAAACTACTACACAGGCTGAACAAATAGTCAAAGCAGCAGTAAGATTCAGGATGGGCTCTCATTGCACATTTAGGTGGGTAGCGTTAAAACAGTGTTTCCAGAATCTTGAATTTAAAGCCAATTCATGCAAGTTGGACCTATGCCATTGAAAGACATGACTAAATCAGCTCCCATTGTTTTCAATCCTATGCATAATTACCTGGGTGGAATCCTCACTGAACATCATAGGACTTATATCTGAGTAACCAAGTCACACAATCCTATTCTTATTTACTCAGAAGTAACCCCCACTACATGAAATGGGAATAATCAAGAGCTTGGAAAAGTTAGATTTTGGACCACAACTCCCAAAATCCCTCAGCTCACTGAGTATTCTCTCAATTATAGTTCAAAAGGAATTTTTTCCCAAGCTTTGCATTATACTTAGATAAGGGCTGCATAGAACTGTGACCTTAAATGACACAAATTTTAACTGAATTGGGACCATCCAGTTTACTGGCTCTGACAATTTTCAGTCCTCCACCACAAGTGCTCTGTGCAGTTAATCTTACACTTAACATCAGAGCCATAAACACAAAGGTATTTAGCTACCATTTCACTCATTTACCAGACAGCTTTCATTGTCACACATTGTTTAAAGTGTTACAAATTGCTGTAATATTCCTTTCCTCCCACACAGCAAACTGAGACATTTTGATTACTTTGTTTTTCCTGTTTCCACAGTCACATGTTGACCCCAATAAGTTAGCATAGCTGAATTAAAGTTGGTACATCACCACTGAAAAGGAGACTTTTACAAAATTAATAATTTTCAATTTACAAAGAAGTATGTTGGGTCACACTCTGTCCACTTGCTTAGATTGACACTTGAGACTTTATTTTGTATACCATCTCCATCTGAGATCATTTGGGATTATTACTGGATCACATTCGATGGGGATGTATGTCTCTGTGTGTAACTGCACTAGAAATGGGAGCATGGAAAACAAGCCGTGAAAGCCAAGATCTCAAAGTCAGTCTGGTTATGTTTATTCTGACAAGACTTCATGTAGTATCCCATTAAAGTTCAGGGATTCAGACGTGCAAGAACAACTCAGGCCAGCCAGGAATTCAACAAACTAGTGGGACACAGTGTCTAACAGTAAGGCAAACCAAGGAGCAATCACATGGATTTCCAGCATCTGAACCAAGTATTAGTTTTAGAAATCAAATACATTCAGCCCTCCACATACATGAGTTTGACTTTCATGGATTTGATTATTTGCGAGTTTCTACAATCCCTGCCCATCCACTCCCAATGCTTCAGGTACTTCTTTTCCAGGGGAACCTTCCTTCACTGTGCAGCCCTTTAAAAAACCACCTTTGGTCCTCCTCCACCAGCCACTGCCTGGCCAACTAAAGATGGCTCACAGTCCAATTTCTCAGCACCACAAACTCTCTCCCAGTGCCTTCCACATACACCTAAGGAAGGAGATGGGCAAGAGATAAGAAGTATAGAGCTACTATGCTGACCCACCTGTCTTTCTCTGGCTTGGTTTGAATCCTGGGTGCCTGTTCTCCCTACCATGCCTCAGCCCCCTTTTCAGAGACACAGACAGATTTTTTTTATATTTGTAATCATCCACTTTTCTGAGGGTCCTGTATCCCAAACCCTTGTGAATGTGGAGGGCTAACTGTAATGCACACCAGTAGAGTGATCCTGGCATGGTGATTTTCAGGTCAATTACAGAAAGATGATAGGCTTTTCCTGCTGAACAAAAGAAAAAGTACCAAAGAGTATTTCTTGTAAGGACACTCAATATCTCTGCGGTCTCCAAAGCTAATGAAAAACGAAACAGTTTTGCCTTAGCTGAATTGAGAAATCGAAGGAGATTATTATTCCATAAAATCTCCAGATATTTTGAACTACAGCTCCTATAATCCTTGTCATTGACTATGCTGGATAGGGGTGGTGTGAGTTGTAGTACTATAGAACAGAGGCTGGAGTAATGGGCAAGAGTAGAAACATTACCTTGTTCATTTTGACAAGTTTTCAGGAGATAACAACAAGTTCTCCTCACTCGTTAGCTAAATTGTCCAAATAAAACAGAGAATTTTGAGCCAAGGTGCTGGTGTAGGCACACAAAATGGAAGTATCTGCTACTGTCTGACACCAGGGTAGTCAAAGATAGGGACTTTTCTTTGGTGGTTTCTGTTTCTGGACTGGAATTCTCTAGCCAGTAGCGTCCAGTTAAATCACACACTTTCTGCTTTCTTAGAAGAGAAATTAAAACTATCCAGCTATGTAAAACTAGGAGGGAGAGGTCTCTTAAATTTCTTCCTGGTCTTTTCAGAAACTTCCATAAGTTATCTAATGATCCAAATCATTATCAATTGTAGCTTAGAAATAAAAAGAACTATTTTCATTCTTGTGTCACTTCTAAGTTCTTGAACTCCCGTTGAGTCATAGTTATGCTAAATTACTTAAAAACTGATACAATATTTATAATAAGGTAAATTAGAGAGTGTTGTTAGGCTTCCAAAATTTGAAGGTGTTCAGAAGTCATAGAAAATTGAATTAAGCACGTCAAGTTAAATTGTGCAAAGTTATATCTTGATTATGTTCCTTCTTAGTTTGGTTACAATCTGATCCATCTTGTGAGCAAGTTCCATGAAGAGTGCCTGTATTCAAATGGAATGATGAGGCATTGCTTAGAAGTGTAACTACATTTTTTAAAAACTAAAGGACCTCCTGTCATTTGTGATGGGCCACAGGAGAGTCTGTTGCAATGAAGACCATTTCTGCACTAGACTGTTATGGTGGCACCTGTTATGGTGCCATTATTCCACTTTAAACAGCCTAAGAGGCCCCTCCCTAAACTGCAAACCCCAGGATTCCATTGGATATTGAAAGTGGAATAATGGCATTGTAACAGTCTAGTACAGAAATGGCCAAAGAAAAAGAGAGAGGGAGAGAAAGAGAGAGAGAAAGAGAGAAGATCTGGCCACTGTGATGTAATCATGCTCGGTCCATCTCTTCTTTTTCTTTTCTGGTGAAGAGCTCTAAGGAAGAGGCTGTGATTTTCTGATAATGTGCAATTCCTTTTCACTATTGATCAATTAGAGTTCACTGGCTCGTAAATGCTCATTGGTTTTCTAGGTCCCATTCAGAATGAGCTATCCTAAACTAAGATAATCTGTGCTCAATATGGACTGGATTTAAATTGGTTCATTGCAAACTTGGATCTATTTGGAACTTCAGGTTTTGTCATATCTGTAACAGCTGGTGATTTCTGTGACAGTACATCTGGTCCAGGTTTTAGTCTGAATTTTAAAAGAGCAGTCTAAAACATGATTTCTCAAACAGAGTTACCTGAAAACTTAGAGTCACTAAAGGTTCTGTAAGAGATCATGATTTTTTAAGAAAAAAAATCTTAGATGTAGATGTATTATTTATTTATTTATTTATTTATTTATTTATTTATTTATTAATGTAGGAATTCCCTGAGACCTAAAAATTATTTCAGAAGTTCCTCCTGGGTAAAAAGATTAAGAAAGGCTGGTCTAAACTCTGCCATCCAAATTAGGTTCAGTACCTTGGATAGCTCCTTCAAAATTCAAATGAATAGCTGGATCAGATTCTCTCTCACATGCACACAAAACAGGGAAGCCACCAGGTGCTTCTACAATATATTGTTAGTATGAGCAGAAGTAAGATGTGACCTTTCAAGTCTTCCCCGATCCCCATTTCCCTTGCTGGCTGCCATGTTCTTTGCCACTCTTTTCCATTTCCCTCAAAATAAATCTAGTTTTGGCACCAGAGAATTGGCATCAACTGGTGTATCAATTAACTACATCATGCCTCCCAAATACTAATATTCCTGGGAATTAAAGTTCTCCAGGGCTCTTCATACCCACAGCGGTCTTATAGGCAGAGCTTGGAAATGTTACTTTTTAGAGTATGAGTCCCAGAATCTCCCAGGCAGCATGGCCACTAGGCATAGTGCATGGGGGACTAGTAACTGAAGGGTTGTTTTTTTTAAAGTGTCCCTGTAGAACATAAAAGAGTCAATATTAATAGCAACTCTTTTTTACTTTTGCAGCTACTGTTGCTGCTGCTAGATACCTTTCAGCTAGAAAGAGAAGAAACAGGCTGCAGCAACAGGGAGAACTGGTTTCTCTAGCACCAGAAAGGTTACTGTAAATGATTCCAGACTTATATGATGCATAGGATCATTTCATAAGTATCTCAGATGTTCTGACTGAGATACCAAACTCCAAACTTTTCACAGACCACAGAAATAACAGCAAGACTGTGTCCACCTGTTAAAAACCATAACAGGGCCTGGTGTATTTCCTTACTGACTTTTCAGTATCTGGCTGAGCGAGGGGGGGGCGGCATTTTCTGTTTCATATTCTAACATAAACTTGCCAGATTCACACCTCTCAAAGTAATATGCATATCAGAACACAGCCATTCTTCAATCAAGATAGGTATCCAAAAATGTATGCATCAGAGAAAATGCTAACAATAAGACATATCATAGGGAAAGTTGCTTGCAAAAAAATATCTGTACTAGAAGAAATAGTATAAAATGCTTGTATTAAAATAAATGCATATGAAAATGCATATAAATTTTCATACCAGTCTTTTGTCAATGCACTGGCAAAGTGATGGCAACATGGGGCAGAACAATTTTGTACTTCCAAAAATTTCTAATGTGTCCCTTCCAGTGACACAGAATTGTGCAGCTGAATGGGTTAATATAGGGTCTTATCCTTGGATGCTAGCCTACACCAAAAGAAACATCATCTTTCTTCCTTCGTCTTGAATTGCATTGATCCTCAGACTGACTGTTTCCAGAGTCCAAACCTGATGCAGAGGGAGGTAGAAGCATGTCATGGGTCACCTTTGGTTGAAAGCAATGTATGTCCAGTGAAGGCTCTTGTATCAGTAGGGCAGTGAATTTGTTCTGGTTCTTAGTGCGAAGTGGTCCAATGTGCTGAATCCTATTCCCCAAAATAGGGTCAGCACCTAGGAGAGCTCCTTTAACACCACACTGATATTATCTCAGGCAGTCTGAACACTTTCAAACCTCCACCTCCTGATCTGCTGTCCCTGTCACCATGGCACCAGTGTCTCTCCTTTGCTCCTCATGTTGCTGCCTCTTCTCAAATCTCATCCATGCATATGCTGCAGCACTTAAAGGCATGGCAGGCAGATAGAATGGTAAAGCCAGAAGAAATGCAAAGAACAGAGGATGGGATGAGAGGGAAATTATCGTGAATATATTTCCCAGTGAAAGCAGGAAAAACTCTGTTTAATCTAGTTTTAACCTTGTTTTCTGGCATTAGCAAATGACAGAAAAAAGAATAAACACTGAACACTGAGTCACACAGCTGGGAGCAGCCAGTTTCTGCAGCTGCTGTTCTTGCTGCCTACACAAACATTTGGATTTCAGACGTGTGAAACTTTCTCATTTTAATAGTCCGCATAAATAACAATACCCTGTAAGTTATCAAAAAAGACTATTCTGATTTTTAAAAATATCTTCCTAACACAAACCAATATTTCTAATTCTGAACACCACTTACCTTTTTTTTCAGTCTGGGCTATTGGTTTGTTGTTATTGTTCTCATTAGCTGACTGAATCATAATGTGGATGGCCATTTCTTCTGCTGTGTTGTATGCATAAGATTCGTCAATGCTTACTAGAGAACATGTAACAGTATCGATACTATTCTGGATCCCGTTGGAGCCATATAAAGGGTATGTTTCCAAACTAACGGATTTTGACTCCTGCTACAAGATGTGCCATTATTTTTCTCTTCCAACACATTTGGAACTCTGTGGTTTATTGCAATGTGAAAATCTCCAGCACTGGAAATCTAATTCATAAAACATTTGATTTTTCGGTACTTTGTAAAATGTTCGTGGTACGAGCTGAACGAATATAAAGATGCCATCTTTTGCAAGGTGGGGGAAGCAGTTTTTTCAGTGTTAGGGAAGAAAATAATGTTCATGGTTCTCCTCTAGCAGGAAAATCTTACCTAGCAGATGTCCTTCAGATGTTTTGTTCTACAACTCCCCTGATACACAGTCTGCAAAGATAGTGACTATTGTTGTCTGGGGATGATGAGAATTGCACTCCCAAACATCTGGAGACCTCAGGTTGGGGAGGGCCATTGTAGCATCTTCAGCCTTTGTGGTGCTTCAGTCAGAAGGAGCTTATGCAAATCTATAGGAATGTCAACATAGGTGAAAATGAAAGCCATAAAGTGATAGTTCCTCAAACCTATTTCTTCTTGATGTTTCTTCCTAACTTGAGCACAACCAGCTCAATCATCTTCCACAATAAAGTTGCACTTGGGCAGATGCTACCACCTAACCCACAAGTGCTCCTTTCTCTTTACAGTGATGGCAGTGTGCATTGATGAGAATGCTTAATTAGGAATATTTTGATTGTCTCACAGTTTCCTATCTTAAAAAAACAAATTTTGCATACCAAGAGATCAAATCATATTTTGGTTTTCATTCTTGCTGCAATCTACATACTTCCCATAGACCAAGGGTGGACAGCTGGGGGCCAGTTTTCTGTTCCTGCAGACCCTCTATAAAGATTTGCCAAAATCCCAACCTCAAGTGACTGGAAGTCCATTTCTGTATTTGAAAAGAAATGCATTTTTAAAAGTTAAACCATGCAAAGGAACTATGCAGCTTATTTCAAAGGTTAATTGCCATTCCTAGAGGCTTCCAGGAAAGGCAATTCCCTTTTTATATTCGGGGGGGGGAGAGAGAGAATGGAATCTGGATGATGGGACACCACAAAAACAGGCAGGAGCTACCTGTAGTCCCCAGGTCGTGCTTTGGCTATCAATTGCAGGGTACAATCCAACCTGTCCTCACCATAGTGTAGATATCTGCATGCAAGAGATTGGCCACACCAGCACTGCACAACCTCCACTCAGAATAGTAACATTGTGCAACACATGTTAATGTTGTTGTTGTGTGCCTTCAAATCAAAATTTCTGACTTATAGCAATCCTAAGGTGAACCTATCACGGGGTTTTCTTGGCAAGACTTCAGAGGCAATTTTGCCTTTGCTTTCCTCTGAGGCTGAGAGAATATGACTTGCCCAAAGTTACCCGGTGAATTTCCATCACTGAGTAAGGATTCATCCCTTGTCTCCAGATTTGTAGTCCAATGCTCAAATCACTATACCATGCTGGCTCTCACATGTCAATGACTGGGTGCCATTGTGCGAAGTGAAATGCACAAAGACAATGTGCAACAACCCTGTCTGTGCAACTCTGCTTCCGCTGCTGTCAGCAAAATATGTCTGTTGTGCTACAGTGAATAATTCATCCCACAGGTGTAGCATGACACATGCATGTGTATGTCACGAACAGGATGCCAGTCATTTTCTGTCTTATGTACTTTTTTTGTGGAAAAATGTGTATTCATGTATTTATTCAATCATTCTCCACTCAAGCAGTTTTTAAAAGGGAAACATTTTAAAAGTTTACAACCGCTCTGGAGTATAAAGGAGTCTTGATGACATCAACAGGATCAGTCAATCAGCACTGTGTGTAGTCAACATTGGCTATAAACCTGCAAAACTGATTGTTGAGAAAGCCTGAGTTCTTCTGTTAACCTGATGGTAGGGGTTACATTTTGCAGGCCACTTATCTGGACAGCTTAGCAGGCAAGCAAGGTTCCTTCATACATAGCTATGGGATGGGGAAAGGACTGCCTCCACCTGACCACTGTTGAGAACCTGTGGCACTACTGCTTACCTATGAAGCTGTTTTTCTGTGATACAGGTTACTGAGTCTTTATTCTGTTGAGTTCTGTTATATTGCACATGGACACACAATCTAAACAGAAAAGATAACATTTGAAATATTGACTGAAGAATAAAAATTACATGCCTAATCCTGTGTGTCCTCAGTTTTGGTACTATTGGCCAAGATCCTGTATCACAGACATAGTTATGAGTGCATACTTACATACTGTCTCTTGATCCAACTCCCCAAACCAACTTTAAGAACCAGCAGCCATATGGAGCAATGGAGGTCTGTTCTACTGGCAATCAAAGTGCAGGAAGATGACAGTTCCAGCCCCTTCCCCCCAGCAATTTGTGGTGGGAGAATCAGAATCAGGACCCTTGTAACAACTCCTCATCCCACCACCTATCACTGGTAGGAAGGGGCTGGAAGTACCATCATGCAGTCCCTTTATCTCCAGCAGAACAAACCTCCATCATATGGTTCAGCTCCTAGAGGTTAAAGTTAGGTTTGGGGCACCACTTGTTATCATGGCAATAGTGTCACATCATAAACATATGACTCTGGAAACCAGGGTTCAAATCCCTGCTCAGCCATGGAAACTCATTAGGTAACCTTTGACAAGTCATACTCTCTCAGCCTCAGAGGAAGGCAAAGGCAAAGCTCCTCTGAACAGATCTTCCCAAGAAAACTTCATGAAAGGTTCAACTTTGGGTCGCCATAAGTTAGAAACAACTTGAAAGTGCACAACAACAACAAAGTCTGACTTATACATTCATAACTGCTCAACAGGATGCCAGCCATATTTTTTCTGCAGTTTTTTTCCTTTCCTTTATCTTGAAATCAGTAAATCAATTGATATTTTCCATTCAAGCATTTATGTTATTCAAGTGCAAATTTAGTGTCTTTCCAAAATGAGAACCCTTAGTGCAGACTTGGAGACTCACTGATGACAGCTATAGACTGATATCCTGGGGTAGATGGAGAAGAGACCAAATATCCCACAGGGAAGGGGTGAAAATAAAAGCTGAAGAAGGGAGCAAAAGAATTCCTTTCTACTATTGTGGAGTTAACCTGAAATTGCCTGTATCTCCAAATCCTTACCTGTGAAGAAACAAAAATTAGAAAAGAGCTTTTGAAGAATGGAATTGCAAATAGCCTTCCACATTTCACATGATATTTCTAAAGCCAAAGAGCAAATCATGTTGCTGAAATGATCCATAAAATTTTTTTACACAAAAGCAGAGCCAATAAAACCTCTATTTTTATATATTCCCCCTTTCCTGTGTTGCTCCTGTCAATAACAGAGGAAACTTTCAGTACAAGAGGAGACTGGGGACCACCACAAATCTTTGCTTGCATGATAACAAGAATAAAGGATTAATAAAAGGGGCGGATGGTGGCAGGGGGGATAAGCAGCCTAATAGCATTGTGTAATCTAATTGCTAGAGCTCTATTTACATGAAACACAGCCCTGGAAGCAATCAGATTTAATCAACTCGAATCATGAGTGGCTCTCATTTTATATGCCAAAGGTAATTAACAGGGAAAATGATGTATAGATTCATGCTTTCAGGGAATTCAGAACGTTCAAATACCAAGCTGAGCATTTAGCAGTTTAAATAGGTTTTCTAATCTTCTATTTCAGAACGGCAAACTACCTTTTTTCCCCCCTCATCCCAATTCTGTCGGAAATTTACATTCATGCAATGCAGTTAACTAGTTGTACAATATTAAGAACTGCTCTGTATTCTCTGAACACATTTAACCCTATACACACACAAAAAAACCTCTAAAGGAGCTATCCAAGGTTCTGATAGCTGATTGTTACCCTCCTCACCTCATATTTCATTTCGTTTCATTTTATTTTTAGGTTTGGCATCTTGGAATGGATCCTTTGAAGTTCAGACTAAAATCCACAATAGATTGTTGTTGTGGTGGTGGTGGTGGTGGTTGGGTGCCTTCAAGTCATTTCTGACTTATGGTGACCCGAAGGCAAACTTATCATAGGGCTTTCTGGGGCTGAGCTTGTGTGACACACCCAAGATCAACCAATGGGTTTCCATGAAACCCAAGCTTCCATGAACTTGGAAAACCCATTTCTCAAGTGGGGAATCAAATTCTGGACTCATAGCTCAGTGCTCAAACCACAACACAACACAACACTGGCTCAGTATATATACCACTCCAATGATACACCACTCCAATGCTGTACCAGCTGCTACTGCAGGGGAGGGGGACTTGATCTTTGTTCTAAATGCTTTGTGAATCCTTTTTGCATACATTTGTTGTTTCTTTAACACAGTAAAAAAGAAACAAACCAAAAATACTAATCTCAGTGTCTTGTTCTGGTTCTGTAGTCTAATTAGAATGAACCTTAGGAACAGCAGAGCCACTCTGTCATAAATGCAAGGCTCCTATGGAGATCATTAGGGTAAAATGAGGCAGTGTCTCTCACCGTTGGTCTCAGAAATTCCAAACTTGTATTTCTCTCCAATAGGGTGTAAAATGTCTCATACATAAATACCACAAAATAAAGATGTTGACGAAGGGGCAATTTATGTATAATAGGCTGTGTCATTTGGGGTAATTGGAACTGGCAAGAAAATTCCCTTGGTATATTCAGTGAATGGAAGAAAAAATAATTCAGTTTTCATTGGCTGTGTGCATATGACAGTAAATCCACAACTATTGCATTTTAACTTTTATTTCAAACTGTTGTTTCAGGAAATGAAAGAATAACCTGCACGCATGGAGCAAAACAATTCAATTTGTGACAGTAATAGGCTTTCTGTTAACTCACAGTTTTCTGTCTTCCATTTTAATGGAAGCCCATAGCAGCAAGGATGAAACAATGTTTTGCTCCCGCATGTATCTCAAAATTAAATGGTTGATGAGGTTCTGAGCCAGGGAGACTCCTGCTTTGATCACTGATGTCAACCAATCTTCGCAATTATGTAAGATGCAATCACCTGGGGCTTGTGGCCAAAGACTTTGCTACTTATTTTCAGATCAATAAGTGAACTTCTGCTCATGTCTGGCAAATACCTTGTTCTCATTCTTGCTCTGGGACCTGCTTTCTTCAACTTTCCATTGACTCCCCTAAAGTAATAAAGCTCCTAGTTTCCACAGTCTATCTTCAGTCTATCAGTGTGGCTCCAGCCATACTGGCTGGGGAGTATCTGGAATCTGAAGTCCAGAAAAGTAACTTTCCTAGGCTCTGAACCTCCCTTTGTAGACCTCAAGAAACGAGGATAGGATGCCCTCCCCCAGTTTTCCTCCTCTCTGGGTCTTTGCTTCCATGCATTCCTCTGGTTCACACTTTTTTGCAGTCCTATAACCCACTGGCCTACAGTTTCCTCCTTTCGTATGTCCTCAGCTTCCTTGCTATCTAGTTTCCTGGGTCCCCCTACCTGTGTCTAGTCCATGACATGAGAACATTTCAGCCTAAAGCAGCCAGAGGAGCCTTGTGGTTGCTGTGCCATAGAAATGCTTGATCCTGACTCCATCTTTTTATCAGTGTAGCAAAACAGCATTCAGAATTCATGAGATCCATGCTTTTAATGAGGATGAATATACATTGCTAGATCCAGGTTAGAATTAAAAGTATTTAAATGTTCACTATCTATCTATCTATCTATCTATCTATCTATCTATCTATCTATTTATTTAAATATTTATTGCTCATTTTTGTTAGTACTATTTACTGATGCTCATGTTAACTAGTTCAATCCATCTCATTTAAAGTAAGCACACCCTCTCAGTTTGTAACTCTTTACTACAAGTAGGCTAGGAATGGAGGAAGGAAGCCAATTGCCACAATTTGATGAATTTACACTTACCATTCCCTTCTCCTGTGCTAAATCCATTGAGGTTAAAAGTAATTTTCACTGAAATAATCAACAGCTTCCTCTACTTATCTCCCAATTTCAGTATGTATTAGTATGTAAACTATCAACAACTTCTACTTCCAGTTTTAACATTTTGAAACCAGTAATGAATTACAAAGTGAATGTTGACTACTGGGTGTCAAAATATACCTCTTCTCATTGCAAGACAGAATTTGAATGTGAAATTTATGGCATCTTCATACAACTCCATCTTCATACCTGGAAATTTAGTATATAAAACATGGTTGAGAAATTGGGACCAGCGTGGGAATATCATGTTTGCCTTCTATGCCATTCATCTTGTTTGTCTTCTTTGTCTATTTCCACAAACTATAACCATTGCTGTTCGTTCAAAATTTTACTCAGTATTTTGGTTCAAATTGAAACATGAAAGAGAGGAAAAGCAGGCACAGACACTACCAATGAAAGAGCTTTTATTTTATTTTATTTTTTTGTCTGTTTGCCAGAAACGATGTTACATTTTCTCTCAGAACAAATGTACCACATTAAAATGTTAATAATTCCCGTATCCAGCACAGATAAGTAGAACCATTCATTTATGGGTGTTTTAATTATACCTACTACAGTTACAGACTTAATATTTCTGGGACTGTAATGTGTGTGGTGCTGCCACATTCCACACTTTGGTTTGCATTAAAGCTATTAGCAGTTCCATTTTATATGCAGAAGCACAGGAATACATCCAAACCATCACTTTCTTAATGGACTCCCTACTTTTGAATGAGCTGCTTGAACATTGGTATCTGGGTTGAAATAATGGGTGGATGCAGTTGAGGAGACGTTTTATTTAGAAATGTTCACACCACACTGTAGACATGGAGGACCAAATGTATTTGATGTCTGGGAAAGAAGCAGAAACCACAGCTGAAAAGACATAGCCTCACCTTAGGAGATAACTTAAAGCCAAACCAAACAAGGAAAATTAAGGAAATTGGTGAGCACTGATAGGAAACCATTAAAGAGAGCAAGAACCTGATCTGACACAGAAAGTTGCTTCTCATATTACAGCCTAGCAGAAGTACTGGTGCATTTTGAGTTTTCCTCTGTGCCTGAAAACCATGACAACCTCCACAGCCTTGTAATAGGTTTGTCAGTTCCTTCTGTAAGGTAAAACTCCAGGATTAGACAGTGTTGGACATGAACGGCCTCTCAGAACCTGTTATCCTATTTGTGGGCACTGTGGCAGGGGGCTGCTTAGCCCAGTTTCTGCAATTTGGTGAGGAATGTTCCAGTGTTTCTCAGGAATGGAGTCAACCATGAGCAATACCAGTAGCACAGCCTTATCCTTTCCTTTTGAGGTTTTTCTTTTTGCTTTGTATGACAGGACCAACAACTTTGTGGGCTGCCTAATTACCCCTTTATATCATCTCTGGTCCTTCCAGAGCACTGGGGCTAGGTAGCAGCTGGTCTCTTCCCCAAATTATAGAGAATATCTGGGGATAATTCTGGAAAGTAGAATTATATTTTTTCTGAGAAAAGTTGGGGGGAAAAAACATTCTCAGATATCAAATATCCATTTTTTTTCTCTCAGAAAAAAATACCATCTGAGAAATTTCATCTTTGCACTAGGAAACCTCATCTAAAGAGATTTGGAAAGTATATTTACATTTTCCCACAGCCGCCACTGTTAAACATCACAGGTGTGTTTAATGCAGTTTTGCCTGTCCATTTCAATAAAGGAAGCACTGCATCTGCATGTCTTTACACTGCATAGACCTGTCATCTCCATTGAAATGAACGGGAGGGAGAGAGAGCTTTATGTTGTATGCCCACTTGTAAAATAAGAGTTCAGAGAACTACTTTTACAAGTAGTTGCTCTTATATAGTTATATTTTCAAGTCCCTTCTCACCAAGAAAATACCATTACATTTAATTTTTGAAAAGCAACCATTTTGTTCTGTTTTATTCAAAAGTAACTAAATCTGTTACTTTCAGCTACTTAAAAAATAACCTATGAAGGCTTCAAGTCACTGGTACAAAACAAACTATCCCCCAATCTACCCCCATTGGTTCAACATTCACAAGGCACCAACATGAGGCACAACACAGACTGTAACTTGAGCCATATGATATTCCTCCTCTATGTTTAATTATGCCACAACCTAACCAAAGAGAGCCAGCATGGTTTAATGGTTTGAATGTTTGACTATGACCCTGAAAACCAGGGTTAGATTCCCACTCTGGAAATGACCTTGGGCAAGTCACACTCTCAGCCCCAGAAAATCCCTTAGGGTCTCCATATGTCAACAGCAGCAACAGCAACAAACAAAGAAAGTAGGAAAGTAACGTGATAAGAGATTGTTAAATCCCAACAGGACTGATGCTATCTCTCATTAAGCTATAACTGAACTTTAATGGAGTCTTAAGTTTGTTCGGTAAAAATGCATTAATTATAAATAACCAGTTATTTGTAAGTAGATAATTGCAAGCAGGGATAAAATTGCCATTCCTGTGAAATGAGAGGAATTGCTGCTTTTTTCTTAGTGCTGCAAGACCTCAAACTGCCTGTGAAAAAATTGCAGACAAAAAAGCAAACAAACATAGCTAACTACACACATTCTTCTCAGCTGAATTGTGCAGTTTAAGAATCAATATACTGATTTTTAATTTTTTTTTAGGTCTTCTTCATGGTGTCTTAGAGGGCCACTCAAGGGCTTTCTTTAGTCAATCACAAATGAATCAAGCATACAGAAAACACAAAGCTGAAGAAGTTGAAAGCTGGCAAATGGATTTTGAGAGAGATTACATTCCCTACCAGCCTGTAACAGGCAGACTGCAGCAATGTGTGGGCGTCTGGCAGGCTGCCCACCTGCCTGCCTCTTTGCTTTCCTGCCATCCCTCGCACATGAGCTGTACAACAGAAAGTCCCTAATAGAACATACTCACGCTGAGTGACAGAGATTGCTACAGGCTCCAAGGAACCCATGTAGCTTTGCCGGGCTGTTATATACAATGTATGTGCATCTAGGCTGCTGATTTGACCTGTCTTTTCCATAACGCCATCAACGAGTCTTCTGCCTTAAAATAAATAAACAAACAAATAAAGGCTTTGCTGAAAGAAAGTGCAAATGGTTCTTAACATCCTGGAATAAAAGCAACATTCCAAGAAAAAAAATATTATTTTTGCAACAATTTGAGAGCTGAAAGATGAATATTTCCTTGTCATTAGCCCTTTCCACATTACTTAATTTGCACAGACACACAGGGGTCATTTCTGCACTAGACTGTTATAGTGCTGTTATTCCACTTTCAACATCCTATGGAACTCTGGGGTTTGCAGTTAAGAGAGGGGCCTAAACCCCAGGATTCCATAGGATGTTGAAAGTAGAATAATAGATCTATAACAGTCTAGTGTGGAAATGGCCAAAAATCAAAGCTAAATAAAAAACTTAGAGAACTCAAGGAATGTCCCATTGGATCAAATCAAGGTCCACCCACAGCTTGGAAAAGTTATTTTGGTTTAAAGTTTTTGCAATCCTCAAGCAGCATGGCCAAAAGGATAACTTTTACAAACTCATTAATCAGCTAGTTTACCATTCTGGTGCTGATAGTGGTTAACTCGGAAACTTTAAATGCTATACATAAGAAGTGAACACATGGAATGGCCACCTCTTTTAGTCTGTCCTCAAAAGTGGTGTAATAGACCCAGGCCTGACAGGATCAAACAGTGGGCCTTTTTCACTAGCTGGAATGATGATGTCATCCATGACCACTTGGGCTTCTCTGTTTCCTATGAGCACAAGTGCAAAGTAGCTAGGAATGTTGGTGGTGGATGAATTTCTCCACAAACAATATTTTGTGATGTATTGTGGTGTACTGGATAATGACTTGCTCTTCAATGTGTTGGAAATGCAATAACACTCAGCACTTGAAGATGTTTTAGAGAAGCTTAAGTAGTCTTCAGTGACCCAAAGGCCATTTCTGCACTACACTATAGTGCTGTTATTCCACTTTCAACATCCTGTGAAATTCTGGGGTTTGTAGTTTACTGAGGCCAAACAGCTCTCTGGTTGCAAATTCTAAATACCCGGCCCTAAACTGCAAACCCCAGAATTCCATAGAATGTTGAAAGTGGAATAATAGCAATATAACAGTGTAATGCAGAAATGGCCAAAGTCTCTTTATCTCATATCCAGCTTACCTTACCTTTCTGAGGCCATTTCTGCACTAGACTGTTATGGCGCAATTATTCCACTTGCAACATCCTATGGAATCCTGGCGTTTGCAGCTTCGGGAGGGGCCGGCCCCTCCCGAAGCTGTAAACGCCAGGATTCCATAGGATGTTGCAAGTGGAATAATAGCGCTATAACAGTCTAGTGCGGAAATGGCCTGAGATGTAAACAGATACTCTTCATAGAGATCTTCACCTTTTTTTTTTCTTGGCCTTGCCATTATTCTCTCACTTCTACCAGAAACTTAGCTTGGCAGCATTAGAGAGTTTTCCTATCTTTGATGGAGTTTTTGCAAAAACAAAACAAAAACCTTTATTTCTTTAGCCATTGGTATTTTCACTCTTTAATCAAACTGCCAGCAATGTGTACATGTGTTCTCCATTAGGGGTATAGCTATGGGTGGGAGGCAAAATGAGGACACTGGTCCTCCAAATCAGAATTCTGCCTCTGCATGAAATGTTCCTCCGGTCCCCAAGTTTCCAGCATTGCAGAGAGTGAGACACTGAAAATTATTCAAACCTAGAATGGTTATATTTATTCTATTTTCAGGCCCTTTCCGCACCTTACCTTTTTCTAGCGCTGGGATGCAAGGATCACACGAGCAGCCTCTGGCAAGAGGCTCTCGCATCCGGGGTCCTTCGGCTCCACACGAGCTGCCTGCTTGTGCAAGAACCCCGCCTCTTCCTTCCGCAGTGCAGCCTGAGACCTTCCCAGGCTGCGCTGAGGGAGGATGTGTGACCGGTGTGGCTCTGGAGGCTCTGCATGCCAGGTAAGTGCATGCAGGACCTGGGAGCAATGCGTGATCACGCACCATTTTTGACTTCTAGCCGAAAATGAAAAGGTGCATGATCGGTTCCTGCCGGCCCCTGGAGCATCACACGATTGTGAGTGCATCATGCAGATCGCTCCTCACAATCGCACGATGCTCCAGGCGCCCTTTCACATGGAAAATGCCATCAGGAAAAAGGGCCTGATTCCCTTGGCAACTTTGCCTGTTCCTTTTTTTTTGGATGCCTAAACTGCATTTCTAAATGGTCAACTGAAGTTTTCAGTTACTGCAATGTTAAAAGATTTGGGGAATGAAGGAAAATTTCAATTGGGGGACAGAATTCCTCTTGCAGACAATACCCCCAAAAGTACGCACCTCCCACCCATCCATGCATACCTATATCCCTGCTTTCCATCAGAACAGACAGTTAAGAGATATTACATTTAGCTTTACAAAAGACCCACTCTTGATGGAGATTAATACTGCTAGAATTGCTTTATTGATATGGGTCAACACAGCTGCCTTCTTTTCTTGGGTTCTCTTTGGGGTTATAGTTGTGTGAGGAGGTCATGATGGGTACCTGCACTTCAGCATTCAGGTTTCACAGATAGATTGTTTTTCAACACAAGATCATGCTCATGAAGGGAACAATTTTTTAAAGTAAACAAATACTGTGTTCTCCAAATGCTGAGAAATGGATGAGAGAAAAGCTTCTTTCCCATGTTTATTTCAGTCTTGAAAAAGCAGCTTGCCAACATTTTTGCTTTGTAAAGCTATCTTCTGATGCATTCTGCTTGCAAAGACATATCCTGTAAAACATCTCCCCTCTGCCCATTACACTGTGCAATGGCAGCCCCCAGGATACTCTGTATGGACTCTCGCATCCCAGAAAGAAGGCCGCAGGAGGGGGACAGGCAGCCCCTCCACAGGCAGCCACATTGTTTTTATCATTTCCCATATTAATACAGATATTACTATAAGTGAAGGTGGGCACTGAGAAGAAAGCTTAAGCACAAAGGGGAGGGGGCAACTTCATTTTCCCCTATCCGCCTTCTCATCTAGACCCTTATGTTTAATCAAAGGAAAGAAACTTTTCATATCGTTTTTGTTATATACCTTCATGTCAATGTCAGCTTGCGGTGACATTATCATAGAGTTTTCTTAATAAATTTTATTCAAAGGAATTTTGTCCTTGCCTTCCTTTGAGACTGAGAGAGTGTGACTTGGCCAAAATTACCCAGCAGGTTCCCATGGCTGAGCATGGATCTGAACTCTGGTATCCCAGAACCATAGTCCAACATTCAAACCACTATACCACATGCCACTTC
Organism: Ctenosaura bakeri; assembly: GCA_948474755.1. Taxonomy (NCBI): domain Eukaryota; kingdom Metazoa; phylum Chordata; class Lepidosauria; order Squamata; family Iguanidae; genus Ctenosaura; species Ctenosaura bakeri. The sequence goes on along the minus strand of CAOLHI010000267.1, from coordinate 150,027 downwards.
CTATATACATGTTTTTAAATAATGAGGAAGCAAAACAGTTGTATTTCTAGGCATCCTATCTTGAAAGTTAACCTCCATGTGCATAGACAGATTGTATCTGTATCTAGAGCTAGTGCTAGATAGGCACATTTCAGTCAGCAAAGCCTTGAATAAAGAAGCTCCTTCTTACAAAGTCACTTAGCCTCCCCTTTCCTCCTCATCTTCTATCTAGCTGGAAGTATTAGCAGCATTGACACTTGGAGGATGGTAAAGGAGGGCTAGAGAAACAGAAACTTCCAAATTGCAGCAGCATCTCTGCAGTAAAAAATGCAATAAGACTTGAGCTGGAAAAGAATGAAATTCTATTCTAACTTACCTTACTTTAGCTGTGTGTGCCTGCCTACAACAGGCAAAGTAAACAGAAACTGTCTCCAGAATCCCATACTCAGCATGTATGACCAGCAAAATGGAAAGCGAGAGAACAGGTGACATGCACCACCAGCTACTCCCACCATGTTACAAAAGCATAGATCTATATATTTGGCCACCAAAGCAGAAATCATAAGAAAAAGGGAGGCTGCTAAAAGAAAATGTCATTTTGGAAGAAGCCTTCAGGTGATCTCTAAATGGTTCAAAATGTTTTAATTTACTTATGCAAGGCTTGCTTGACCAGGTTGTTTTGTTTCACACATGTATATCATTAGTTTTGAATAAAAAGTTTGTTGAAATATATTGAACTGCTCTTTTTGTGTTGGAAAAATGTATTACTATTCTCTTTCCACACTATTTTCTGCTTCTGGTACAATTTTCTGTTAAAGGAGTAATGCCCAGGAGCACATCTACATCATTCAGTGAGGTAAACCTGTATCAAAGCATCAAAGATGAAATCTCTCATATTCCTCTTGCCCACACTCCCTCAGAAATGGACTTTGCTTCATTCCCATGATTCACTCTTGTATTTTTTGCACAAGAAGAAAGATGATGGTGGATCCTTGTGGAAACAGTGGCTGGGTCATCTGAGCCACAAAAGTCAAAATAGAACCAAATACACCCTTGAGCCATACTTAGTGCTCATTCTTGATGCTAAGGACTGACACATGCTTAATGAGCGAGGAATAGTAAAAACAATAGTCCGCACATTTTCAATAGTTTCATTGCTCATTGTGTTGGCTTCATTGCCTGTTGTGTAATGAGCAATGAAGCTAACACAATAAGTAATGAAATGTTAAATGTGAGGACTATAGTATTAGGGTTTAGTATTTGAAATGTAAAGACTATAGTATTGGGGTTTTTTAATGATGATGATGATGATGATACTAGAACTCATTTTTACAACAAAGAAGCCTGCTGGAAAGTCTCTGTTTTCTATGGTCATGGTAGTGCAGTGTGTTCATACTAACTGTGAGAGAGGAACTCAGGAAATCCTATACCCCTTTCCATGTACACACACACTTTGGCCCTTTCCGCACCTTACCTTCTTTCGGGGCTGAGGTGCAGGGATCGCTTGAGCAGCCTCCGGTGAGAGGCTCTTGCATCCCTCCTGCTTCAGCTCCTCACAAGCTGTCTGCTTGCACGAGAGCCCTGCCTCTTCCTTCTGCAGTGCAGCCTGGGACCTTCCCAGGCTGCGTTGGGGCAGGAAGCGCAACTAGCACGGCTCCAGAGGCTCTGCACGCCACGTAAGTGCACGCAGGGCCCAGCAGCAATGCACAGTCATGCACCATTTTTGGCTTCTAGTTGAAAATGAAAAGGTGCGTGATCAGCGCCCGCTGGCCCCTGGAGCATCGTGCGATTGTGAGTGCATCATGCAGATCGCTCCTCACAGTCACGCGATGCTCCAGGAGCCCTTTCACATGGAAAATGCTGGCAGAAAGAGCCTCAGAGATGCTGAGGGACTGCTGTTTGTTTCACCTTCACTTTTGAATTAACCTTTGGCCAAGTTGTCCAGCTGTGATTATCTCCATTGCCACATGTGTGGCAAAGTACAGAAAAAACCGCTTGCAGCAATCATGTAGCAGTGTGTGTGTGTGTGTGTGTTGCATTATAGGCAGTGTAAGAAGGAAGGAAGAAAAATGGCAACTTCAGCTTTTTTCCTGTGGATTCAGAACCCCAGAAGCTCAAAGGCTAATCTTATTCTCAAATTTTTCTGGGTTGGATTTCCTTTGTTCAAGATTTACAAAAGGAAAAAAATCAAAAGGAAATCATGACAAACTGCAGGAAAAGGACAAGAAATGTACAGATCACAATTTAATGTTACCCGAGGCTCATAGCTATGTAGGCTGCAACATATTACCCTCCCATTAACAAATTAGGGTTTTTTCACTTAAAAAAATGGTAAGGTAGTTCACATTTTATTGGAGCTATTTGGTTTTACTGAAATGCCTTTTCAAAATGAAAAGGAAACAGCCTCAGATTTGTGGAGGATTCCTTATTCAGCATACTTATTGAGCTAGTCTAGGTTATCACAGAGAAAAGTGTCAGATGCTTTCTCACAATTTCTGATTATATTCAGCCATGACTTTTTGCCAACCAACCCACAAAATGAAGAGACTACACACAGGGCTTGGGTTGAACTAGGGCAATTTATTATATGCCTATTTAACATGAACTTGAACTTGAACTTGGGCCTTGAACTTTGTGACGTGAGAGAAGAGGGGTCAACGCAACAGGAGCTGTTAAGGCAAGGGGTCACCACCTGACCTCTCCCCCAACCTCCCTTGGGCAAGATAACGGGTCCTGAAGCAAACTTCAGCCAACCCCTTTTTCGGGAAGGCAAGCCCTCTTGCCTCATGAGCCCTGAAGTAAGGGCCAACCATGGGCTCACCCCAAGGACAAATCGATCATCGTCCTCCCCTCTTGTCTAGGGACGAGATGGGAGGGCTCCTGAGGCTTGTCCTACAACATTGGGTCCCATAGATACTCACCAAAGCCTTTAGACTCTCCCCCTTCCTGCCAATGTACCTGTTTAAGTGACCTATTTAAGACATCACCCTGAGAAGCCAATTATCCGCTTCCCTTGGCACAGTATAGGGTAGGTGAAAAAAAATGCTGGTGGGGGGGAATTCCTACCCAGCTCCAAAGCAACCAGCAAGCTTATACTGAAACCAAACGGAGGGAGGGTGGGTCACCACAAGTCCAAAGAGGCTGAGGAAGGGGTGGCACAGCCTTAAAAGGAGGCCTGCTGGTTCCACCCCTCTCAACCTACTGCATGACCCTTGTCATGCAGTAATTGTGCGGTCTCCTCTCGTGGGAGGCCAGCAAAGGCATCTCCCCCCACCAGATGCGGTGTGGTGCAGTCGGAGGGGGAAAACGAATTCTTTTAACAAGTTGTACTCCAGCACCTGTATTGACACTGTCTATTGCACAGCTTATTCCAGAGCTTGCCAAAGATACCATCTGGATTAGAATTCACACAACCACCCCCGGTCAGCATGATTGTTCTTCCCTTATAAATAGGATGGACAAAAATTACTTTGGGGGCTGGAACACCCAGAATTCCCCAGCTAACATGGCCTTTATTCTATGTGGTGGGAACGGGCAACTTGAAATGGATTGAATGCCAATTTTTTGAACCCAACAAGCAGTGCAGCACAGACCACCCCTGCCACAGAAATATTGGGGGGGGGGATAATAAAAGGGAATCCAGACTGGAAGTGGCTAGAGATCCACAGCTGATTCTATTTTAAAACTTTCAGAAGGGTTAGAACAAATCTGGTACTCTTGGAAGCCTCCAAGAGCAGAAAAATCAATTTTCAGCCATTTACCTCACTCAGGAGATTATGAGCCTGTGGGCCACAAAAAAAAAATCTTACAGAAGGCCATCTGCAGTGTGCAGACTGTACTTTGCCATCTCTTCCCTTACAAAATGTTGGTTATCAATTGAATAACAGGGTTGCTTGAGGAATTTGTTGTTCTTGTTGATAAATGTTGCTTTTACTTTCAGTTATGTGTAACTTTACTATCTTACTAGTTAGCTAGACCACATGCTTGCATCATCTTGAACTATTTGCTCTGCAGTTGGCACATCTCTCTGTGTTTCATGTGATTCATGTTGATCAGGGCAGGAATCCTGGACAGGAAACTGGATCCACATGGCAACATTCTTCCCAATTCATAGCCACCATTATGGATGGTGACAGATAAGGGAAAGGAGCGGACAACCAATAGTACAGAGTCTGAAGCTACCAGAAATCAGCTACAGAGAAATGGCTCAATGTGATGAGATTTTAAGCAGCTGCAACACTTGAACTCCTGGCCCTTAAAACCTAATATAACTTGTACACGTGCCTGTTGATTTATTGACACCTTGTGAATTTTATAGGGTTTTCCTAGGCAAGGAGTATTCAGAAGTGGTGTGTCATTGCCTTTCTCTAAAGATTGCTTATAGCACCTGGTATTCCCTGGCAGTCTCCCTCCCAAGTATTAACTAGATTTGACCCTGCTTAGTTTCTGAGATCAGATGGGATCTGGGGCCTTCAGAATATTTAGGCAGATCATTTAAGCCTACCCTTTAACTATTGCTTATTTATTTTGTACACATTTCTATCCTGCCATTCCTTCAATGAGATTAATGTAGCATATCTGACCCTCCTTCTCTCTCCTTTATCTTCACAACCATCCTGTGAAGTAGGGCAAGACAAAAGAGAGAGACTTACCCAGGTAGATTGTACCTGGAGTTCTCCACAGCAGAAACTGATGCAATTGTTACTCTACCCTCCAGCTGGAACGTATTGATGTGGCTGAAGCTCGGCTTTCAATCATTCTTGCTTACTGAGGGTCAAGAACTACATGGCTCTGACAAACATCAGTAGCAGGTGTAGACCCAGAGTTAGGGTAGACTTCTTATTATATGACAGTGACTCCTAAATTTGGATCCTATGGTATGACCACTTCCCAGAAGCCACAGCTATTATGGCTAGTGGTCAAGGATTCTGGGCACTGAAATCCAGTAACATCTAAGGACTTAAGTTTGGGAAGCTCTGTTGTATGGGAATCATTGTTGTTACACACATCCCAAAACCTATGCTTTCAACTCATGTTCTTCCAATAACTGTAGAATCAAGGAGATAATATTTAATGATATTTAAAGTCCTAAATGGCTTGGGAGGTCCATACTTGAAGGAGGAGCATCTCTCTCTCTCTACATATTTGCCTGAGATCTGTAGGCAAATTGTGTCCCACTAGTGTTGGGCAATATGTGGGAAGCATGGGAGAGGGACTCCTCAGCACCCCAGTTGTGGGACAGCTTTTCTTGGCAGTCTGATTGGCACCATCTTTGGTTTCTTTCCAGTGCTGAGTTAAGACATGGCTTTATATTAAAGCCTTTGAGGCTTTATTTATTTCAAATGTACAGGTATGTGGGGTTTTTTTTTACTTCCTGTAGTCTTTTCAGCTGTTTGTTGTCCTGTTTAATATATTTTTATTCTGTTTAACCTATTTTACTATTTTAATCTGGAATTGTTTTAAATCATCTATTGTTCTATCTGTACACCCCCTGAGATCCTACAAAAAAAAGGGGGGGGATGAAGAGAGAGACAGAGAAAGAGGTACTAAATTAATGAACTAATGACTTCCCATAACAACATTCCTTACTCCATTAAAGGAAATTTGAGGAAACCATAGTGTGAACCCCTCTCACATTCATCTCACTGGTGGGCTGATGCATGGGAAACAGTCTGAAGAGATCCAGGAATCAGGGCCAATTTAAAACCTGTAGCCAGGCCTGCTGGAGAACTCAGGAGAACTTGTGCTTGAGCAGGGCTTAACTGCAACAGAAACCTCTCTTACATAATTTCCTGTCCAGGAGGACTGGTTAGTCAATGTTTGCATCTATGGAGCCCAGAGCATAAGCACACTTCTTGAAGCTATCTGAAGGGCCAGCTATCCACAGATTTCAGTTGCTCCTGCTGTCCCCTCAATTTTACTTCACATAATTGTGTGGTGTGATGAAACTGTAGAAGCATATCTGAGACCTATAACATAACAACTGTCCTAGAGTGACCATTATGAACACTAAGAAGTTTCTCCTTGCAACAGGCAGCCTAAAACGGGACACAAGTCACAAAGATTTCAATTGGTAGATAAGACATTTGCTTACCTTATATGAGTTTTGCATGTGTCTGCACATATACATCTATATCTGAGCACATATATTTATAATAGTTCTTTTCAAACATTTTTTAAATAGAGCCAACTTTTTTTTTACATTAGCTATTATATACTTGGAGAATTACCAAGAAAAGGAAATAACTTTCCAAGTTTTATACTGTAACAGATTAGTGGAGGGGTGAAAGGCAGCCCTTTGGAAGTGTAATTATCTATTTTGGCTGGTTTCTAATTGCTCCATTTGGGGCTCTGTTTATAATTCTTTTTATGATTTATATCAACCCTCCTGGTAGTTAGCAAAATGACTCTTCAATAATGCGTGTACACTATCTCTAGATTAAAACACAGTTTTTAAAAATTAAAAATAGCAGGGCAATCCATAAAATAGAGTATTTGTTTGGAAGCAAGTGCCACTGAACATGATAGTGATTAGAAGGGGAGAAAGCCTCCACTCAAGTTTTATTTACCTGGTTTGAATCAACAAGGAAAGAGGGGATTGTCTAGGCACACCCCAATTACTATTGTTTTCCTCATGCAAAGAGTAAAATTCTGAATTGATGTTCCAGGCTCTTGCTCTCACACAGAGAATCTCCTCACAAACAGGAATTTCTCTTCACAGTTATCATTTCCTATCTGAGGAAAATGACAATGGATGGGTGGAGCTAGGCACTCTCGTCCTCACATTTTGGTCCATACCAAATAAGTAATGCCTAAACAGGGCTTAAATTTGACATCATCAGTCTGTTTGTAGAAGGACACAAGTTCCTGTCTAGAGACAGAGTCACAACTCCAGGTTCTCAGGCACCAGTGTCAGTGTACCAGTGCATTGCTCGATGGAGCAATAAAAAAGGTTCACAAAACTTGCCATGACTGCTCCTAGAAGTTACTTACATAAGAATAATAACTAATTACTTGTAATTAATTCATTTTTCCAATAAAGTAAATACAGGCATACAAGTCAGTTAACAAAGCTCCTTTTTATGAAATCTCTTTTGATGCCTACTCAGCTCTTTTTTCCTTCTCAGCCTCTGTCTAAGTGGAAGGTTTACTAGCAACATCAGCATTGGAGGATTGTCAGGAACCGAGATCACACACACAAATGTACCAATGCTAATACATGATTTATTTAGAGCGTGATGCGTGTACAAGACTTCAGTGATCGAACTGGAAGCAATTTTCAAAGACCAAACATTATAAGCAATGCAATCTGTTCCCACAGTAAGCAGGCAGCAAATGACATTGGGGAACTCACTCAGGCTGATTTTGCTTATCAGTGCTGAATTCCAGGTGTTGTTGACTTAACGGTCTCTGATGCATTCTTGGTTACAAGCAAGCAGCTTCATACTACTACTACATATCCCATACTAAATACTATCACATACTAAATATGGAAGGACCACTCGACAGGGATAGTGAAGGAGGGGTGGAGAAAGATAGATTTTCAGCATCAGATTGCAGTACAGGGGATCTTCCATATATGCAGGAGTTCAGTTTAAGGACTCCTCACAAATAGCAAAAAACAAAAATAATGTGCATAGACACTTCAGTGCATCCACATTCATGTTGCCACCATTTTATATGTAAGATACAGTGCTCAGCAGTTGCTCAAAATCACAGATCCAGAGATCACATATATGGAGGGTCCACTGTAGTGTGTTTGCAGTAAACAATACAAAAAAAGGTTGAGCTGGTAAAGAAAGAGATTCTTTTCTAGCTAGTCCTACTGTAGGTGTGTACCTGCCCTCCATGTTTTCTTTGCAGAAGTCTAGCCTCTTTAGCCTTGAGAAAATGGTGAATAGGAAGATCAAGCATATTAACTGAAAGAATAAAAAAGACTGGGAATTATTTTTTCCTTTTTTTAAAAAACAAGGATAAAATTTATGTTTTGAGGTGAAATATTTGAGATTTGGATTTGGGGTGATCTGGAGAGAAATTAATTTTCAGATCTGTATGTGTGAGATTTAAATGTCTGGAAGTAAATCAATTGAAGAGGAATGGATTGTAGGGAGGATCTAAATGGGAAATTAAATTGCTAGGATCTGGGTGGAATTTCAATGCTGCAGGAGTTAAATTAATTGAAGGGGAATAGACATGATTCCCAAGAAGAGTATCAGAGCAAGAGGAGACCCACCTAGTTTTATCCATCAGCCAAGGAAGGAGCAGATCATAGAATCATAGGATCAAAAAGTAAGAATGGGTCCTACGGGCCATCAGCTCCAGTCCCCTGCTCAATGCAGGAATTCCAGCTAGGGCATCCCCAGCAGGCAGCTGTCCAGCCTCTTTTTAAAGATGTCCAGAAAAGAAGACCACACCAGCTCTCGAGGCAATTGGTTCTATTGCTCAACCATTCTGATTGTCAATAAGTTCTAGTCCTACCTTCTGAGGCAGCAGAGAACAAGTCTGCACCCTCCTCTTTGTGGCACCCCTTGAGGTAGTTAAAGAATGTGATCACCAGAAGAGAAGGTTAAGAGGGGACATGACAGCCATGTTTAACTATTTGAAGGGATGTCATGTTGAGGAGGGAGTAGGCTTGTTTTCCGCTGCTCCAGAGACTAAGACAAGGAGCAATGGATTCAAGCTGCAGGAAAGGAGATTCCACCTGAACCTCAGGAAGAACTCCCTGACGGTCAGAGTGTCTGGCAGTGGAATAGGCTGCCTCGGAGTGTGGTGGACCCTCCTTTTTTGGAGGTTTTTAAGCAGAAGCTGGATGGCCATCTGTTGGGAGTGCTTTGATGTGTGTTCCTGAATGGCAGGCAGTTGGACTCGACGGCCTCTGTGATCTCTTGCAACTTTATGATTCTATGATTCCATGATCATATTATTCCTCAGTCTTCTTTACACCAAGCAGAACATGCCCAGCTCCTTCAGCCTCTAGATGCAGAGAGCTCGCTTCATATTCTCCTGTAAAACGTGTACAAGTGAGTCTGGTGTAACAATTAGATTGGGATTTGGGAAGCACTGTGTTCTGTTGGGCTGAGCTGGCACTTGGGAGAGCCATTTTCTAGTCCATACTGAACCATGTAACTCACTTGGTGATCCGAGGACAGTCACTTCATCTCAGCTTGATTTACCTCACAGGGCTGTAGGGGGGATGAAACAGGAAGGAAAAGCAAGACCACTACCTCGGGTTCACTGGGGGAGTGGGATAAAATTAAATAAATACATACATAGATAGATAGATGATATAGATATAGGTATAGATATAGACAGATATAGATACACACACACACACACACACATACAGTGGGCCCTTCCTACCTACAACCTCTACTTGCTTATGCAAAGCATCATGTCCCTATAGCAAAAATGGCAGCAATGTGCATGCGGATATGCTGAAGCATCCATGCACATATCACTGCCATGGAGTATATTGGGATGTGAACATTTGCAAATTCTGGTATTCAAAGGATTCCTGGAATAGAACCATCACATATACCGAGCGTGCACTGTACACACATGCCTACAACCTGAGTTTGCTTTTTTCTTCATTTCTTCCAATCCTTTTTCCTTTTTATTTTTTTGCCTTGCCTTTTAGGCTGCAAGTTTATCATGGGTTTTTCTGGGACTGAGAGTGTGTGACCTCCTGCCCAAGGTCACCCAATGGGTTTCCATGACCAAGAGGGGAACTGAATCCTGTTCTCCAGGGTTGTAGTCCAACACTTAAACCACTCGACCATGCTGGCTCTCTCCCACTTACTTAGGGAGTACAATAAGTCCCACTGAACTCAGTAAGGTTTACTTTCCTGTAGGCATGCATAGGAGTGTGTTATCATTGCAAGACTGGGGAAAGTGTGGCCCGCCATTGGCTGCTGCTTTGCTGCTCCCATCATCCCATACCATTGTCTATGCTGGCTAAGATTTATGGGGCTTGTAATGTATCATCAGCTGGAGGACTGTACCTTCCTTAGCCCTGTCACACTGTATCACATATGTTACAATCAGAGCTTGGAAATGTTCCCTTTCTTGGACTATTAATTTCTCTGCCATGCTGGCAGGGGATACTGAGAGCTGTCATCCAAAACAGCACCTTTTCCAAGCTCTGGTTATAATCCATAATCCATAATATAATATGTAATATAAAAGCTCATTGCTTTCATGGCTACAGGTTCTGATTGGTTAGTGGAATTTTTTCCCTGTCTATCTCTCATATAGGTTAATGAAGTTGTAAATTAGGCAGAATAGAAAGAACCTCATAATCTGATTATGAAATATCATACTGTAGTCATACAACACAACAAAGCAAAATGGCAACATTTACAGCTGCCTTTCATGGGGGAATGAGCCAAGCATCCAGAAAATGGTAGATGAATACAGAGGCAGTAAAATCAAAGCAATTTGGCATTTTTATGTAGCAGGACAGCCAGATGTCAAACAGTGAACACTTCAGCCCACAACAAAATCTCCTTGCAGTTTTATCAATTAAAATTCATTATTAAATATTAAATCTAGTCCAAACACCTGCCTTGTAAAATGAGATGATATCATTCAAGAAAAAGTAATATCGAAAGTCAAAATAAAAGGAGTGTTTTATGCTGAAATTCATATGTAAAAATATATTGCCATGCATGTAAGCTATACATTGGACTTTTAGAAAATGAAGAAATAGCACAGGAAAGCAGGGGGAAGCCATCCTTCCAAATAACAAACAAGGTCTCTGTGCAGCCAGCCAGATTTTTGTAACAGAGTTACAGGAATAATTGGCCAACTTTCTTATATTTATGAGTAACCTTTAATGAACCAGTGTGGGTTTTTCTGGTTATCTCATACATTGAACTTCAGCAATCCTGCAGGGAGATCTTGGAAGCAACAGGGGGAAAATGAGTATTTGTGATCATTACAATTAATGTCTGGAAGAATAAAAGCTAGAAAGCAATTTATTGTTTGCTTCATAAGCCATTCTGAACACCATCTCTATGGGAAACCTGACTTAAAACCCTACTGCCTTGGAACGGTAGCTGCCAAACGCCGAAGGAGCTGGAAAAGAAATACCAAGGAAAATGGCAAGGGGGGTTTCCCTCTAGTATGACTCAAATAACAAGGCTTACTTGGCTAGTTCCCACCCACTGCTGTCTTTGTTCCCCTCCCTCTTCTTAGTGTACAGCTTGCTCTGAAATTTTCCCAAACAGATGGTATCATCTCCATGAGACACCAGAGTTGCCTCTACACAATAGCAGAGTTTGGCTGCTTTTTTAAAAAATAGACCTAATGGAAAAGTTGTGCATCATTTCAATACTTTGTCAAATCTGAAATAAAACTAAAATTGGGATTACCAGAGGTAAATATTTCATGGAAATGCATCAGTGTCAATGACATCCAACCCTGGCTGGGGTGAGGCAACTTCTCCAGGTGAGACATCCTGGACACCAACATGAGCAGTCCTCCAGACAGGGATTTCTACAACAGCCGCTTGCTGAACGCACTCTGGATTTATCCCTAAATTTTAAAAAAGCTATCCAGAGTACTAAATCTATCTGAGGGATTGGTTTCAGCACCTTGGAGAGCTTCTCTATTAATAAACTTCACAGATGCATTTGGTGGGAACATAGGAGAGGCCCTTCTCAGTGGCTACTCCCAGGCTCTGGAACTCCCTTCCCAAAGAGGTCAGACTGGCACCCTCTCTGCCTACCTTCCAGAGACGTCTAAAGACATTCCTATTCTGGCAGGCATTTAACACGTAATTAGAATGTTGAACTGTGCTGGTTATTTTAATTGTCATTTGTAAGCTGTTTTTAATATATATTTTAATATTTAATATTTTAATCACTATCATTGTGTGTTTTAACTGTATACTACAGTTTTAACTATGTTCTCTTTTAAGCTTTGTAAGCTGCTTTGAGTTCTCTTGAGAAGAAAAGTGGGGTAGAATCTGATCCCCAGATCAGATTCTACATGCCCCTGACATGAAAAGCTCTGGGCACCATTGCAACCTGGCCAAATCTTCTGAGTTCCCTGGTCAGTTCCACCTATCAGAAGACAGAGCTATGTGAGCCAGTAGCCTTCTGCTCTCAAGTGTGCCACTGAAAAAAATTCTGCTATCAATTTACTTTGCTTTGTGCATGGAATGGATCTTGTACCCTTTTCTGTCTGAAAAATGGACCTGCTATGGGTGTTGTTGGGGTTTTTTTGCTCAGTGGAAGATGACTCAGCAGAAGATGAATATCTTTTTGTAAGCTGCCTTGAGTCCCACTCTGTAAGAAACGCTGGATATAAATGAAGTGATGGATATTATTTCTATATGAGAAGATTTAACTTAAATGCATGCTTTTTATTTGAACAGAAATCAAAATCTTGTTGGTAAAATCCCAGTGCAGCCGCTAATGCAATGTTGTAAGATAATTAAAGAAGTGATCACTCCTCGCTGATCATGAAAAGAGCAATTCAACATGTAATTGATAATGTCAGCTAGTCTCTTTGATGCATAGGTAAAAGATTAATCTTTTGGTAGAAAAGGACAGTGTTTATTTATTAAGACATTCAGATTCACTGTTGAAAAGCTCAGCTTTAAGTAGGTGAATCCCAAGAGCTCATTCACTTAACCAACCTTAATAAATGATGAGAATGTAAGCAGGAGAATCAGTGCAAAGCTCAGGTCAGTGTCATCTGGTGGCTTCCTTGTCAGTGAGGTGCTAAATCTGCTCTGAGTTTAGGATGAAAGGAGCTATCCAATGTGCTGAAAGCTAGCCCCCAATTTTTTTTCCAGCACCTTGCATAGTTCTTTTAAAGCTCAGTCCAAAACCTTGAGTGGATTCACTTCCTCACTGACATGGAAGCCACCAGCCACAACTGGTTCAAGTTGGTTTAAGCAAAACAAACATATTCTCAGTGTCTGTGTTCAGCACACTTCAGTGGTACAATAAATGGGAGTGGAATGGCAGGCCCAAGACATCTTGCTCTCAAAGGCAAAAGATGAAATGGTGTTCCTTCTGTCCCAGCTACAGGATCCAACTAGAGTGATAGCTGCATCTTGATTAAACATTGCCAATGGGACACTACCCTCTGCACCCGACAACATGCTAACTGAAGGGGAATAAAGCAAGCTGCATGACACTACAGCAATTCTCTCCAACCACTCATTGCCATACACCCCTGCCCTGCAGTTTCTGCTGCCTTGGATGCCTGCCTCACTCTGCCTGATGACAGATCAGTTCTGAGGAATGGCAAGCAGGAGAGAAAAATAGCTCAGTCACTTGTGCCAAGTTATATACAAATTCACTGCACTCACATTTAGTGCTTTCCATGCCACTTAGGTCACATGAATTGTCCTTTCATACAAGGGAGATCCAAATAGGTTTTCATTTTCAAACCTGCCTTGAACCATTCTTTCAGTGCAAAAATATTGTAGCTAAACTCAGAGGTAGATACAGAAAGCCAGTACAAAATCCTTTTGAGCATTTTCATCTTTTCACTCATTATTGTTTAATAATTGCAAATGTGCTGCCCGTAAGCTACATAAATCAGTGGGTAGTTCAGATCACAGGAGCTTCCCACAATGTTCACAGACAATATAGCCTACAGAGGTAGCTACATTAGTCTGTCATAGGAAAACAGGAAAAGAATCCTGTGTGGAGCCTTAAAGGGTGACACATTTATTCTGGCATGAACTTTCAAGGAGCAAAGTCCACTTTATCAGATGCTTCAGATTACAAAGTAGATCTAACTTAGAACTCACATTACAGACTTGTTCCCGTTAGATGTATGATGAGTTATTTCAATCTGCTGCTATCTTCCCCATTTTTCTGTTGGCAAACACTATCTAAGCAATGCCCATTTTTGTTTATTTACTAAAATTATCTTGCACCCTTCCTTCAGGAAGCCCACATCTGATCACCTGGAATTCTTTGGGGAAAATCCCATCTAGCACTAGTCAACTTCAGAACAGTTTAACATCAAAACCACATTTAATCTATGTTTTCCCATTCTTCCAAAGAATTCAAAAGCAAAATACAGGCTCTCCCTTCCCACCACACAATAGCTCTGTGAGGTAGGTGAGGCTGAGGAAGAATGACTGGCCCAGAGTCACCCAAGGGCCAGGGTCAGCCAGTGAGTTTCTTGGCTGACTAGGATCTTCAACCTGGATTTCTCAGCTCCCAACTCAGCCTTCTTAACACTATACCACCTGCCTCTCCTGGACTCTCAGACCTTTTTGTAGCTTTTGAAAGTCTCTGTTCAATATAAAGAAATATAGCATGGAACCAAGGACAGAGAAAGACTGACAGAAAACATGATATTTTTATTTTCCATGGTAAGAAACCAGCCACAAAGACTGTTCTGCCTGTAATGATCACCAGCTGGCCCCTGTCAAGTCAAAGTTTGGGCTGAACCATTCAGCACCTCATCACTAATCACTGTCTCGCTTAATGAGCCCAAAGAACAGGGCCAGTTCTACCATTAGGCAGAATGAAGAGGCCACCTCAGGAAGCAAATGGTGAGGAATGGGAGCGACCACAATTAGAGGGCACTGGTGACCCTAGGTGTATGGAAAATACTGTTCAACTAAAGCAGCATTCAGCTGATAGTCCAGTTACTTTCTGTATATGGAAGCAGAAGGCAAGTATTTCTCCCTTCACTTTAGGCAGCAAAATATCCCGGACAGTTCCTACAAATAACCCTACAAAGAATTCCTGTTTTTTTCAAGAGTGATCAAGAGAGTGATATTGTGGACCTGACTACTGCTTTTTGTTGCTTGTCCTCAACAGTAGTAATCTAAGATACACTGCCAGATAACATGAGGGTTCTACAGTCATTCAGATTGTAAGGGTTGTAAGTGCTACTGAAACAGCGCACCCAGTTGCTCAAGATAGAGTCCCACAAACAGGGACAACAGGAGGAGAGAGCTGTTCCAGGCTGGGATCTGACACACTTCCATATTTTTAAAAAGCTGCATGGCTTTGCCTTGCATATACTCCTTTGCTGTCTCTCCTTATCCTGCTTAGCAGAGACCTGGGATTTAAATAAGATTTTTGTACAGAACAGGCCTTCTCTAATTAAGCCCCCCCCAAAAAAAATCACATCTATTTCCTTACAGATTACCTGCTTCGAAGCTGCTTATGCCCCTCCATTTCTATATTCTTTCCCAACGTGTTGCAATTTTCCTTGTCCAAAATTAACTCTCAACCCCCTGCCCACCGATTTTGAAAATCTGTCAATTACAAACAGAGAGAGAGAGACACACTTCTAGCGCTCCGATGCAGGTTTGCCCAGCTTTGCCAGGGGGAAAAAACAGTTCCTAGGACATGGAGCGGGCTGGTTCTACAGACAGTAAAGTTTCCACGTAGGACATTTCCGCACTAGCCTGTTCTAGCGCGATGATTCCACTTGCAACATCCTCTGGAATCCTGGGGTTTGCAGTTTCGGGAGGGGCCGGACGGCCCCTCCCGAAACTGCAAACCCCAGGTTCCAGAGGATGTTGCAAGTGGAATCATCGCGCTAGAACAGGCTAGTGCGGAAATGGGTAGCCTCTTATGAGCTGAAAAGGAAACAAGCTTCCCTTCCAAACAGACGACCCCCCCCACGCCATCTCTCGCCATCTTGTATTGCAGCCTCGAGCCACTAGATGGCGCCGTGTGAAGTTTATTCCCCTCTCGCCTTGTTTTTGCGCGGACAGCTCTTGCCTGGATATCCAGGCAGTCCCTCGCCTGAAACTGAGTACAGTTCATGGCAAAACTGCGGGCTGCCGTGACGTGTCCCCGAGTGGTCCATCACTTTCCTCCCTGCCAGCGCCGATCTTTCTCCTTTTGCCCGGCGCCGCCTGATGCTGCCTCCTCCCTCCGAGTTGAACTCTGCCTAGTCCAAGGGGGCACCAGTGCCAACTCCAGCCGCGCGCCAAGGCTGTGCCTTTGCTTCCCGTGCAGGGGGGAAAAAAGCCCCCCAAACTGGATCCAGAGGTCGGTGGATTCGCGTGAAGGATGGGAGCCCCAGACAGTAGCGCTGGATCGATGTGAAAGCTGGACATCGTCTCTTTGGAAACAAGAACAACACATCCCCAAGTGGCTTTTATATTATTATTATTATTATTATTATTATTATTATTATTATTATTATTATTATTATTATTACTATTATTATTATTATCATCATCATCATCATCATCATCATCATCATCATTATTTGAACTACCCACCACCTCTTCTTTGAGTAAGCGACCCTCCGGCAGAAATCCTGCTCGGTTCCGAAGGAAGGACATCATGATCGAGTGAGTCGGGGGAAAACGTGCCGCGAACAGGTAGGGCACTGCAGCCTTCTTACGGTCGTGTGGATGCTCGCGAAAGGAATTGCTCGTGTGCCTCCTCCCCCCCCCCGCGTGCGCCTTCTCGGATCCCGTGTTGAACTCTGTCCCCTCTCAAAGTTCTGGTGTTTGATTTTTCCTCCCTGACAAAGGAACGCCAGTTACATAACGAAAGAGGGGATCCATTCCAGATCTTCTTCATTAACGGGTAAAAAAACTAAAGCAAAGCAAGGAAAGAGGGGAGCGGGGGCCGTGTGGAAGGAAACCAGCCAATTGGGTTGGGGGTTTTTTTTTCTCCCCCCCCCCCGAATAGGTTTGTCCTTTTGTTTGGAAAGCTGGATGGGTTGGCTGAAAAAGCTTGTCGTACGATGTATATGTGTGCGAGAGAGAGAGAGAGCGAAGGAGCGCGTCTTTCTTCTTTCGCTGCTTCCGAAATCCAGCGTTTTCATCATTCAACTCTGAATTGGTGGAGCTCCTGTTTACCAGAAGGAAAAGAGGAATCGCATCATTGGGGATTTCGGCCCCCACAGCCAGATGTGCGTGGGGAGGGGAAGGGGAGGGGGAGGAATAATTAGGTAGTCAATTGCTACCTCGCCCCGGGCTCCGTGAAAGTTATGATTTCTTTCTCCCTTTCCCCGAACAAAACCGTGCTTGACTAAAATTAGACTTGCGTGCCACAGAAGTTACAAGGTTGTCATTGTGGTTGACTTATTATTGAATTGGATCTGTTGTTTTTTTTTTAAATATATTTTACCAAGAACACACAATTATGGCCATTTCCGCACTAGCCTGTTCTAGCGCGATGATTCCACTTTCAACATCCTCTGGAATCCTGGGGTTTGCAGTTTCGGGAGGGGCCGGCCGGCCCCTCCCGAAACTGCAAACCCCAGGATTCCGGAGGAGGTTGAAAGTGGAATCATCGCGCTAGAACAGGCTAGCGCGGAAAAATGGCCTATGTTTCTTTCATGGTAGTTGGGAAGAGCAGCACAATCTGGTTATGAAACGGATCAGGGTACTAATTCCAGAATTAAAGCACTTGGAGAAAACAAGGCAATGCTTCAAAGAAGACTTAGTTTGGCAGCGTCCGTTGGGCAGGGAAAATATTCACGTGAAGCTTGAACTGGGAAATGGCAAGGCTGGTAGTGCCATCCTCATCCCAGCTGAACCTGGTAGCATAATTGTGCCGGATTTCAATGGCCCTGGATAGCACCCTGACTTTGTATCACAGCAGGGCAATGGTTTTGCTGGAGGGGGGGACATGAAAGGAACAAGAAATGTGTGGCATTGTGACGCAATGTCATACAATCACACAGAGCAATCCGGTGCCTTCTTGAATCTTTCCAGGAGGAATAGTTCTGTGATGGCAGAGCAGCAAGCTAGAAAAGTCTTCCAGCTAATGAGGTGGTGCCTAATTTGTCTTGCTCTGAGGAACAGAGCTCGCTATCACCATGGCGACCCAGGGAATATTCACTCCTGTTCCGTAGAACATATAGAGAGGGGGAAATCTATCCCAACTGCAAGCACAGTATATGGGATAATGAAAGGTCTGCTGTACCTGATTTATGAGATGAAGTTCAAGGCTTTGGGACTAGGTGTCCAGACTAGAGCGTGTCAGCCAAAGGATGCCCTGCATGGAACTCTTGCAGACTCAAGATCAGCACCATGGACAGCATCAAAAGGCCAATGAACTGATGGAGTGCTAGGAAACCCATGCGGCTTTCTGAAACTTTCCTCTCTGTAGTCAACATGTTAATTTAAAAGTTGACATTCCCAAATAATGCGTTCAGCTTATAGAAAGGAGGCTTATGACATATATACACTATGCAGGTACACTTTAAACAAAGGAATCCATTCTGTGCAACGTAGTGGTGCAAAGTCAGATTAGTTACTCGAAATAAAGACAACAAAGACTCCCACCTTGAAAACTAACACATTTGTCATAGTGTTGTTATAGAACATAGCCCTCGGTCCACAAAAAGCCATAGTGTAATAAATGTGTTAGTTTCTAAGGAACTGAATGGAGCTTTTAAGGTGCCACAAAACTCTTTCTTGATTTTCATTCACAAGAGACTAACACAGTTAGCTGTTTTGGAAAATGAAATACACAACAGCTTCAATAGGTGCAAAAAGGAAACACCATAGATCAGGCAGTTTTGGAAAAGGTTTGAGAAGAAGATTGGAGAGACCTGTAAAACAGCCCTTCATTTGTTCTTAGCTGGATCATTGCTTCAACTTTTGAATGCACTAGATAATAGCTAAGCAACTGTTTCATTCAATGCACTATGTAGACAAAGTGCAGTCTGTATGAAAAGAATAGCTCTTCCCCAGTTATGAAGATTGAAAGAAAGGTTCAGATACTGCTCAGTTCAGTCCATTTCCACATAAGCATGTAAAATTCACTTTTTGCCTTTATTTATAAATGATGGTTATGCAGTGATGCTACTAACACACTGATGTTAGAATTAAGGAACTGAAGGCCAGGGTTGAGGAGAGAGAGAAAACTGATTTGGTTCTGCTGGTAAATCTCTGGAAGATTTGCTGTAGATCAGCGAGGATTTCTGATTCCCAGTTATTTAACTGTACAGTAATAAAATGATCCCCATAAATGCATACACAAGCACACACATCAAATTGTACTGTTGAAATTGTTAATTATTAATCCTTGTGACAGCCAGGAATTTGTGAAGAACTGTGTGAGCTCCAGGACAAAACCCTGGGTTCAGAATTCATGAATATTATGTGGGCATCTTTTGCACCAGGCTCTGGCTGGTGGATCTTGAGATTCTAGTAAAAAGCATTGCATCATGTTTGCCACTTCTCTTGCTTAGCTGTACAGGGTGCCCTCTTCTGTCGCTCCCTGTTGTTGGAATGGAGTTTGGTGTTGGAGTTTGGAGGTCCAAAGGTATCTATCTCAGGTACCTGTTAGGTTTCTAAACAGAGTACTCAAGTTGTTAGGCGAATTGTGATGCCAGGCTGTTTTGCCCTTGTTCCTTTGGTGTTCAAAGTGCCTCTTCTTCATAGTTTCCATTATCAGAGATCTCCTTTGTACACTCTAAATGGGCATAACATTGGTCCACAGAGAAATTGCTCTGAGCAAAGTCAACATCCATGAAATTTGCATATTAGTGGTAGTTCTCCATGTGACTTTGTGCTAAACTACACCATAGTCTATGCTGTCTCATAGCAACATGAATGGAGGAAATCAAGTAAGTTGAGGGTGCTATTTCTTAGTTCATTTCTCCTTCCCAAGTTAAGGACAGGAAATGATTTGCACCAGGTCTGGAGTTGATATATTGTGTTATCAGCAGGAACATGACAATGGATTGTTGGAGCATAGGATACAACATAAATATGCTCCTCCCTTCTGCCACCCATGCCCTGCCAACAACTCTTAAAATTGTTTTAAAGATCCTCTGCCTGTTTTAGCCCTTCTGCTTTTTGTGATACAAATATATCTGGCATTCTATCAGCATTCTCTCAAATCTTATATCCCAGATGTGGGCTATCTCCCCCTCCCCCTCTGCTCCTGCCAAGTTTGAGGAGCAAACTGTGCTGCCAAATTGAGGCAATACCTCAGAAAAATTCAGTTTTAAAACACTCGACACAAAATACTTGCTTTAAATTGGGCTTACTCAGTTGGCATCTAAATTCAGTGGCACATTTTGCTAACAAAAATCAATGGCAATTTGTGGGGCCTTGGTAGGGCACAAAAACTGATTTGGAGGTGCATAGAGCCCATATGTCATATGTTGCCCATCTCTGCTATGCTCCCTCAGCTGGTACACTATCAGTGCAGAATTGTACCCTGCAAGTAGTTGCAATGAAACTTTGTCATTTCAATTAAACTTGGAATAAACAGGGTTGGCACAGCAGCAGTACTCAGTGGACTGCACCATATATACACAATTTTCTTTTCACTTGGGAAATTCGAAGTGGGTATACCTGCCAATGTAATTTTCTTTTTATAAAGTTCATGGGTTTTATTTCAGTTTTGTGTTCACACGCATACTAAGAGAACATTGTTAGAGCTAACTTTCATGGAAAAGTGAGGAAAAACAGACTGTGAACATAATCCAGACAAAGCTATGAGTTTTTTTAAGTCTCATAATTTCCATCAGTTCCTATGCTGACACTCCACAAACCATTTCTTCCACAGAAGTCTCTCTTCAACACTGCAGAAATTTTAAAAAGCCCACAGCTTTTCTGGATCTAGGAGTTTGTCAATAGAAGATTATTGTTTTTTTTTTCAGTTTTAAATAGTAAATGTCAAACTGTTGTCAAGATCCATATGTAAATAAGTCAGAGACCATGACCACATCCCTTTTTATCATGAATTGAGGGGGAAATCCCACTGTGTTCACGGTTACTTCAAGGTAGATATATGTAGGCTCATTTCAGACAGCCATTTGGTTGGTGGCTACTCTCATGAACATATCAAAGCCATAGGATAAAACTAATCTAGTCAAGTGGAGGGGAAAGCAAATGTAACAAATATATTCACATTTTTAAATCCAGTAGAGTGTTTTACATGTTATTTGAGAACTTCCCTAAATATAGTCACATATATAAATGTTGCTGTACGTTGACATTGCTAGTTCTGTATTTCTATTTCTTGCTACTATTGTTCTATCTATTGTTAGAAATACAAGACAATTAAGAGCAGAAAAGAAAACAGGAAAATAATAGTGTTCATTTAGCAAAGAAATCTTTGCATGAGTCATTTTGATACTGTTCCCTATGTCAATGTATTTTCTTTCTCTTTTTTTTCTCCCTTTTGAATTTTGCAAACACTTTTCTTTTTTGTTATTTCTGTGGTCTCACAAGATAGTTTTATGCATGAAGACAAATATTTGAAAATATACCCTTGGAATTAAATGTCAGATGTCTATGGTTCACTGTTTTTTTAAGTTACATTACCATATATCTCAGTGTAAATAATCTGAATCTAAGGAAGGAAGGCGAGATCATAGATGTTAGATAGATAGATAGATAGATAGATAGATAGATAGATAGAAGCAAAAAATTAGGAACTATATCCATTTCAAACTCTGTGAAACCTCTAGAAATTAATAACATGACAAATTCTGGAAAATGTTGCAAACAAAACCTCTAGGTTCTATGACCAGAATATATTGTGCATTTTCCTTATGCATTATTCCAATTGTAAACTTTATTTGCTCATATTATGGAATCTAGAGGAAATGGCATAAGCTCAACCTACCCTAATCTGGAGCCCTTCAGGTGTGATGGATTACAACTCCCACCATCCCCATCTTAGCTTGTGATGTTGGAAGTCACAGATATCTGGAATGTATCAAGTTGTGGTTGACTGTGTTAAGGTGACTGGGGGAATTTTAAAAAAGGATTCAGGCAGTCAAAAGTACTAAGGAAGAACATCTGTTCCCTCACATTTGTGGTTTGCGTCTGCCTTCATGAGGCTGCTGACAAGCTCCTGTATGACATGGGGTAAATTTACATTCAGTGACAGCTTCTGCAATATCAGAATGGTGAAACTCAATAGGGTGTTGTTTGTGCGCGTTATCACATCTTCAACTCAACGGTATACAGGAGACTAAGAAAAGCAAGTCAACAACATTGGCTTTTCTAAATGGCACAAAGATTGCTTTTAGCTTACACCAGATATTCACATGCTGCACATCACAACTGTGTAAATCCAAGATTCAGTGCCCTACAGAACTATACTTTTCTTCTTCAGCCTTGCATGTACAGTAAGGCAATGAGTAGAGACCAAAATGGGTACTCACAGCACTCAGTCTTCTGACTAGTTTTCCCCTTAGAAAAAAGGCATATGATTTGTATCACAGTAATGAGTACTAAATCTTTGCTGTCCTTCTGCAAGTTCTATCCTGCTTCCTGAAAAACTTTCAAAAACAATTCATGTTTAACTTCAAGTAGATCCCACTGAGTTCAAGGGGGCTTATTCCCAGATAAGTGGATATAGGATTGCAGCCTAAAAGAGATAGGATGAGTACTGATAACAAAATTATTCACCATCCAGAAGTGTGTTTATTGTATATCAGCCAATATTCTTATATGCCTAACAAAATTATTTAAATCCATTTAACATTCTGTTGCACTGGATTTCAGATGGAAGAGAAAAAGAAATAAAGTCTGTTACCATCATCTTGGCTCCAGACTAGATCATGGAAAGCATTCACTGATATTTTTTTCCAGAAGTTCAGTATTTAATTTACCATGTTGTGAATGATTTTATGCCTCCTACTAATATATGAACATCTTGTCAAATGCATTATTCTTGCATTATTCATTCAGTGGGAATTTTGTAATCATTTTTAAGGACTCTAATGCCAAAGACAAAATAATTAAAACTGTAATAAGAGAAATAGGTTTCTTTTCATCTACATCTTTTACAAACAATGCCTTTGTATCTGAAAACTGGTCAGATGAAAACATGATGAAAGTGATGCACCATTATTTGTTTCAGCTAAAAAGATTAAATATACCTGTGGAAAGTTTGTTAGGGGACAAATGATGCAGCATGATATTAACATGGCCCTATAATCAATATGTTACTTCCACATTCTGATTTCCAAGTATATTCGGTGAGCTAGAAATGCTGAGGTTCTACTCAGTAAAAGTAAAAACAGTGAGAGGAAGTTCTGCTTTAAACCATTTTATTTACCTAAGCTTTTAAAAGATGATTCTTTAATTCTGTCTTGATGGTTGCTATTGTACAGCTTTTTGGGGTCTTTATTGTTTGGCTCTGTGTTTATGTTTATTTGTCTTTTTCACTTTTTTGTTACTAGCCATATTGGAAGTTTCATACTGAGAAGTGGAATAAAAATAATACAAGGAATAAAATCAATAATCCAGTTGTTTATCAGTGATGATGAGCAACTTCATGTTGCTGGGATCCACATGAGAAGAAGAGGTACATGTAGCATCATGTTTAAAGTTTCTAGAGAAACATATTTTGTTATATATGTTGTTTCTCTAACTATGTATTACCCACAAAATGTATCTGATAAACAGTGAACTTTAGACAAGCTTATGTGAGCTCTTGTGACGTTACAAAGCATCAATGTTACTGACTGTATGGCTTGAGTGAGTTTGCATTTGATGGTGGTCACTTGATGGTGGTCACAGCAGTTTTTGAGGGAGCGACCTTTGTCTCCTATATATGAATTTGTATTGGTAGCTGTTAGAATTTGCTGTAGTGTTCATACAAGTTTTGTCAGAAGCAGTATATAATTTGGAGTTTATTTTCAACACAGTTTTGATCCTTTTAAAAACAGACCTCAGTGACGTGCTTGCAGACTTTGAGGGCAAAATATTCAGAGTTGTGGACGGATCTGAATTATAGTGATCTCTCACTTGATGAAAAAGAATAATTAACCACAGAAAGCCATGATTCTTAAAAACGGATTTTTAGTCATTTACTTATTATATTCATATCCCATCATTCCTTCACTGAGCTCCAGGCAAGAAATACATTTTCCTCCAAAAACATATTCTCCCCAGAACAGCCCTGTTAAGTAGGTTTGACTGAGAAATAGGGACTGTCTCAAGATCACACAGTAAGCATCCTAGGGGATCGAATGTGGGATTATGAGAGTTGCACTCCAATATATTTTGGAGGTAGAGTTTAGCACCTTGGATAGCTCCTTTGAAGTTTAGACTAAAACCCAGAATGGATTCACCTAACCACCAGCATGGAAGCCACCAGCTATCACTAGTTTAACTGACTGTTAGACAAGACAAAGCAAATTCTTACAAGAATTGTTATTCCTCAAGAACACAGTCAGATTGGCACACAAAGCTGAGGTCATCCAGGGACAGATTTTCTATAGAAAGAAAATATATATAATTCTTTTAGATTTTTAAGTCAGAATGGAGACTCTTTTGATGTTGTCTATCAGTAATGCAATCTGCATACAGGCAGGGTCAGCCTTACCAGCATGAGGCAGTGAGACAGCCACCTAAGTAGTTTCTAGTGTCATGAAACGGTAGTAAATTGCTAGCTCTTAATTTAATATTGTTGTGTTTTATTCACGTACAGAGGTAAAGACATGTGAGTGATTTTTTGCCTCAGATATCCTTGGGCATTGTGCACCTTGACTTGGCAGAGTGGGATTTGATGCTTTGCTTCAGGCAGCAACGTGCTTGGGCCCGTCTGTTACTACAAGTTCGATAATATATGAGGTAAAGAGATTAGATGAAAGAGCTAAATTGTGTGGGAAGTCTGAAATTTTCTTCTGTTTGAAAGAAAACTGTACAGTACAGCTTTCTCTAGAACAGCATGTCAGAGATATGGCGGGAGAAGATTTAGAAAATATCAGTAATAACAAATTCCAGCAGAGGAGATTTGGAAGGAGATGGCTAAGGACATCCAAATGAGGAAGGGTCTAGGAGAATAATGATGTATGCAGATTATGGGTATTCTGGAGAACTGCTGCCTTTTTCCCTTTCATAGACTCCATTGCATTTCTGCTGAATTTTCCATAAGTTTCTTCCTAAGGAAACAATGATGTATAGATTGAAAAGTAAGAAGAAATAAGCTGGAAGCAAAACAAAGTGGCAAGAGAATGAGCTGTTAATTCAATGGTGTAATCAACTGTGTTCTGCAGTATTTAATCAGAGGATCCCTCCATTCATTTATCCATCTTAGACTTGTGCTGCAGCATTGCAGGACATTCTCTGCTTCTCTTTCTCTCTGATCAGAACAACATATTTTTTTCAGTTGCATAACCAAAAGGGAAACAATGTGAGTCTTTTCAGACATGACAGGGTCAGACTCAGGTTTGCCACTGCAAATACACCATACCTGGAACCACATCCAGGTTCAGCTAGCTCATCATAGCTGTTTGTCAGACACATTTGCAAATACCCAGCTGTTACACTTATAGGTGCTCTCTGAAAACCTCTGGTGAAGCATCTGAAATGTGTGGTGCATCCTTCTGCATATCACTGCTTCTACTTTGAACCTGCCAGGAGTCCCTTCATCTCACTGAAAATTAAGGGACAAAACAGAGATGTCTTGGATCTCATCTGTATTTTCTTTTGTTAAATAGCAGCCACATCCACTGGGAGATGGTTTGAAGATTAGGTCTCCCACCCAAGTATTAACCAAGACTGGCCCAGTTTAGTTTCCAAGATCAGACAGGATCTGATGCCTTTAGGGTATTTAGGCTCCTCTTCCCCACCTTGACATCCCTGAAAACTAAAAGGAGCTCTGCAGGACATTTTTGTTGGGTACTTTTCTTCAGTCTCTAATTTCACTTCCTTGCTCTTTCTAAGAAAGCTGATTTGGATGGAGAAGGCAGGCTTCCTGTTGACTTTTATTACCATCTTGGTGAATTTACCTTAATGCTGCTCTTTCCATTTCCTTGGTAGAAGCCAGATTTATTTTCCTGCTAGGGAAAAGGCCAAAGAATCTACTTCCATCCCAGTCTTAGAAACCTGCACCTATCCTTTCTACTCGTGTTCTGGAAGCTGCCTGAAGGAACTCACAAGATGAGAATGAACGAACTCACCTGTCACCACATATATCAAAGAATATCAGTTCCTTAGTAAGGAATGAAGTCCCCAGCTTAATCCCTAAAAATGGATATCCTGTAGAGGTAAATGGCTTCACATATTTTTACATACGGAGTTGCCTTGGCCTGTTTTCATGAAGGCATACACTAAAGGAGCTTACCTGACAGGCAGTCTATGGTCCTCAGAATACTGTACTATCTGTTGAAACATCTGACTAAAGCAAGGTAGGTTTTGATTCCCTTCTAAGAAGGATCTTCAGTGCCATTTCTGTACCCAATGCATCTCTGTGGCACTGCTCTGTACCCTACTAGCTACTTCTTCTCGTGGTCAGGACCCCTCTCACCACATACCTTTCTCTCTGAGAAATGTCAGTTTGCCCTTAAGGTGTCCAGAACAACCTCCTATTTCCTACTGGGCATGGCACCTGCCAGATATGAAGTCAGTACTTGAAGATCCAGACAGAGCTGGGAATAGTTCCTTTTAAGGACTACAGCTCCCAGAATTTTCTAGCCAGCAGATACACTGGCCATGCTAGTTAGGGGATTCTGGGAACTGTCATCTCAAAAATGATTTTTTTTCAGGCTCTCATTCAGAAGAACCAGAAGAAGGACAAGCTGGATTCATCTAGCATACAACTAGAGCTTGGGTAGGTTACTTTTTTAGACGACAGTTTCATTGAGAAAAGTGGCCCAGTTCCCAGTTTCATTGGAGGGAATGAAATTGGCCACTGGTCATGCTGGATCTCTGTATCGTGGTTCAAAAAAGGAACCTTCCAAGTTCTGGTCCAAGGATACTATTTCCAAGTGAGTGACCAATAGCTCGGAGATGCCTCCAAGGCTACCCTTCTGCTTGTGGAGAACTCTTGTATGGGTGGACAATTCCTTCTGGGAGCAAACAGACACTGTGTAGATTTGCATTTCTTCATTATTTCAGCTATGATGATGATCTCTGGCTTTCAATCCACCTCTAGAAAGCAATCATATTCCTCATTCTCTTTGCATCATTCTATTGGTGTGTTTCACAGGTGTGTTTCACAGGCTTGTTTTTTTGCTGAGCTTGTTTTTGCTGTGCTTGGGGGCCTTGCTTGTTTTTGCTGTTAATTGCTTGCTATTGTTTGCTGGCTACTGCCTGGCCGTGGGCTCTGCCTGATCACACGGTCTGACTAACGAGGGGGAGGAGGCAGCTAGCGGGGAGGAGCTTTTTAGGAGCTACCAACGGGCCTCTAGCTCTTTTCCCAGAGGAAAGAGCAGAGGAGAGCTGGGCCTGTGAAGACGTCCTAGACCAGGTGTGTTTCACAGGCTTGTTTTTTTTTTTTTTGCTGAGCTTGTTTTTGCTGTGCTTGGGGGCCTTGCTTGTTTTTGCTGTTAATTGCTTGCTATTGTTTGCTGGCTACTGCCTGGCCGTGGGCTCTGCCTGATCACACGGTCTGACTACGAGAGGGAGGAGGCAGCTAGCGGGGAGGAGCTTTTTAGGAGCTACCAACTCCTTCGGCGCGCGCACTTGCACTCCTTTACTTTCTCGAGCTTCTCCTGTACTACTCTCTGTAGTTTCAAGGATGGAAGGTGAGGGAGCTGCTGCAGTCACCTGTAACGCTTGTGGCATGTTCCTTTTCTTGCCACAAGAGGTTCTGGGGTACACCTGCACCAAGTGCAAGCTGGTCACCTTCTTGGAGGAGAAGGTTCGCCAGCTGGAGGCACGAATTTCTGATCTCCATCTTATTAGGGAAGGGGAGGAGTTTTGGATAGGGCAGAGAAGACCTACCAGAAGACCGAATGCACGGAGGAGCTCCCAGATCAGGAAGTCACCACACTTTGCCGGGAAACGGAGGTTTGGGCGAATGTCACACGGAGGAGTAAAAGGACCAGGAAGGTAACAGAGACTCTTAGCATACACAATCGTTTCGAACTACTTGGCCTTATGAACAATGAGGAGCACCACGCGGAGGGAACAGAATGTCAACAAGAAGGAATCAAACTTCACCAACAGGGACTAGATCAACACTCCCAGCCTAAACAGAATGCCCAGGCAGTCCGAGTAGAACAGGTTCGCCGAGGAGCCCAGGACAAGTCTCAGAGGAGGCGAGTTCTGGTTGTTGGGGACTCTTTGCTAAGAGGAACTGAAACAGCAATCTGCAAAACGGACAAGCTCAATCGAGAAGTCTGTTGTCTTCCTGGGGCCAGGATCAACCACATAACGGAGAGGCTAACCAGGCTAGTCAAACCCACTGACTATAAGCCCCTCATTTTGGTTCATGTGGGAACCAATGACACTGCGAGGAGCAGCTTAAACCACATTGCAAAGGACTACGAGCGTATGGGGACCAAGCTTAAGGACCTTGGTGTGCAGGTGGTCATTTCGTCTCTCCTCCCTGTTCAAGGATACGGCCCTGTAGGGAAAGGGCAATAGTAGAGGTCAACAACTGGCTCCGCACATGGTGCCGCCAACAACGGTTTGGGTTTTTGGAACATGGCCTGAATTTCCATGAACATGGGCTTCTGGCGAGGGATGGACTGCACCTCACAAAACTGGGCAGGAATGTTTTTGCAAACAGTCTTGCAAGGAAGATTAAGAGGTCTTTAAACTAAGATCCACTGGGGAGGGGGAAAAATATTATTCAGGGCAAGGGTCAAAAACACAGGGGGAAAAGGCCCAAATGATACTGGACAAGTAGTACAAGCGGCCAATGGCGGGAGGAGTAGAAACAATAGTACAGGACTTGCAGGAAGGGCCTGGGGGTTAAGTGTCTCTACACTAATGCAAGGAGTATGGGAAACAAGCAGGATGAGCTTGTACTCCTAGTACAAGAAAATAAATACGATTTGATAGGCATCACTGAGACCTGGTGGGATGAGTCTCATGATTGGAATATAGGAATAGAGGGGTATAGCCTATTTTGTTTAAAAAAAGACCAAACAAGAAAAGGAGGAGGAGTAGCCTTGTATGTCAAGGATGTTTTCACCTGTGAAGAGATCCTGGGCTTAAACCCAGAAAGCCAGGTAGAGAGCATTTGGGTAAGAATTAAGGCAGCGAGAAACAACAGGGATATTCTGGTGGGGGTTTCTACAGACCTCCAACCCAGGCTGAGGACTTGGATGACGCCTTCCTCAACCAAATGACTGAACATTCAAAGAGGAGAGATACAGTAATAATAGGAGATTTCAATTACCCGGATATATGCTGGCAGTCAAACTCTGCCAAGACAGCAAGGTCCAGCAAGTTTCTTGCTTGTCTTGCAGACAACTTCATGGTCCAGAAGGTGGAAGAGGCCACAAGGGGATCAAATATTCTAGATCTGGTCTTGACCAACAGGGATGACCTTGTGAATGAGGTAGAAGTGGTTGGATCTTGGGGGGAGTGACCATGCCCTGTTGGAATTTAGCATTCAGTGGGAAGGAGAAAAATAAGGTACCAGACACTCGTCTTAGATTTTAAAAAAGCGGATTTCTGTAAACTTGGGAGCTGCTGGCTGGAATTCCGTGGTCAGGAATAGTGAAAGGGAAAGGAGTTCAGGAGGCATGGGAGTTCCTTAAAAAGGAGATACTGACGGCACAGTCTAAAACTGTGCCAATAAGGAGGAAAAATGGAAGGCATCTGAAGAAACCAGAATGGTTGACTAAAGAACTCTAGCTGAGCTAAGAGTTAAGAGAAACACGTATAGGAAATGGAAGAAGGGGGAAAAAAAGAATTTAAGCAAGTAGCCAGGAGATGTGGGAGGAGGTCAGAAAGGCTAAAGCACAGAACGAAACTTAGGCTGGCCAGAGACATTAAAAACAATAAAAAGGGTTTTTTTAAATATGTCCGCAGCAAAAGGAAAAAGAAGGAGACAGTAGGGTCGCTACGCAGAGAAGATGGCGAATTACTCACGGGGGGGAGAGAAAAGGCAGAGCTACTTAACACCTTCTTTGCCTCCGTATTTTCCCAGAAGGATACAAGCACTCAACCTGGCGGTAGGGGAGCAGGGGAGGAAGCAGAGGAAATGAGGCACTTAATAAGTAGAGAGGTGGTACAGGAATACCTGGCCGCATTGGATGAATTCAAGTCTCCAGGGCCAGATGAATTGCATCCTAGGATATTAAAAGAGCTGGCAGAGGTCATTTCGGAACCGCTTGCTAAAATTTTTTAAAAATTTGGAGGACAGGAGAAGTTCCAGCAGATTGGAAGAGAGCAAATGTTATCCCCATCTTCAAGAAGGGAAAAAAAGAGGACCCAAATAATTATCGCCCAGTCAGCCTGACATCGGTACCCGGAAAGATCCTGGAGCAGATCATTAAGCGTTCAGTTTCTAATCATTTAGAAAACAACGCAATAATCACGAGAAGTCAACATGGATTTCTCAAAAATAAGTATGCCAGACTAATCTGATTCTTTTTATGATAGAGTTACTAGCTTGATAGATGAAGGGAATGCTGTGGATGTAGCATATCTCGATTTCAGTAAGGCCTTTGACAAAGTTCCCCATGACATTCTTCATCGAAGCTAGTAAAATGTGGGCTAGACAGGGCTACTGTTAATTGGATATGTAATTGGTTGACCGACCGAACCCAACGGGTGATCACGGATGGCTGCTTTCATCCTGGAGAGAAGTGACTAGTGGGGTGCCACAAGGTTCTGTCCTGGGCCCAGTGCTGTTCAATATTTTTATCAATGACTTAGATAAGGAATAGAGGGCATGCTCATCAAATTTGCAGATGACACCAAATTGGGAGGGGTTCTTATGCCAGAGGACAGGAAACAAAATTCAAAATGACCTGGATAGATTGGAGAGCTGGGCCAAGGCGAACAAAATGAAATTCAACAGAGAGAAATGTAAGGTCCTACACTTAGGCAGAAATAATGGAATACAGAAATATAGGATGGGGGACACTGCGGGTAGCAGTACGTGTGAAAGGGATCTAGGAGTCTTCATAGACCACAAGCTGAACATGAGTCAGCAGTGTGATGCGGCAGCCAAGAAAGCCAATGCAATTCTCGGCTGCATCAACAGGAGTATGGTGTCTAGATCGAGGGAGGTACTGGTACCACTCTACTCTGCTTTGGTTAGACCCCATCTTGAATACTGTGTCCAGTTCTGGGCACCCCAATTAAAAAGGATATTGACAAGCTGGAGCAAGTCCAGAGGAGGGTGACCAAAAATGGTGAGAGGGCCCGGAAAACATCCCTATGAGGGTAGACTGAGAGAGCTGGGTATGTTTAGTCTGCAGAAAAGGAGGTTAAGAGGGGACATGATAGCCATGTTTAAATATTTGAAGGGATGCCACGTAGAGGAAGGAGGGGGCTTGTTTTCTGCTGCTCCAGAAACCAGGACAAGGAGCAATGGATTCAAGCTGCAGGAAAGGAGATTCCACCTGAACCTCAGGAAGAACTTCCTGACAGTCAGGGCTGTCCGGCAGTGGAATCTGCTGCCTGGAGAGTAGTGGAGTCTCCTACCTTGGAGGTTTTTAAGCAGAGGCTTGATGGCCATCTGTCGGGAGTGCTTTGAGGGTGTTCCTGCATGACAGGGAGTTGGACTGGATGGCCCGTGTGGTCTCTTCCAACTCTACATTTCTATGATTCTATGATTCTATTGGGGAAAGTGGTAGTCAACATTAAAGAAAAGGTGGGGAGCAGCAATGTATTGAAACTGAAATGTCTTTTCGAATCTTGCTGAATTTCTGTAGCTGAACATCAGTCATAGTTGATTGAGTATCTTCTCCCCGGACACAAATTTGAAAAAGAGGAGGGTATGGATTTGTATGTTTTTAATATGCTTTGCAAAAAGTTCTCCTTCTTTGCATTTATTGTAGGACAGAGCCAAGGTATAATCTCTGGGCTATCCAATTTTACTGTCTAAAGAGAAGCAAGTCCTTTTTTAAAAAAATATTTTTAGTTGGCATGATAGTCAGATTGCCATTAAGATGCAAGGAGTCTTGCTTAGTTGCTATGAAATAGCACAACTGAATTGTTGCAGAAACAATCTCTTAATAAAAGGATGTGGTCTCTGCCGAATTTGACTTTATGGTGGTCATTGCTAGTGGTTTTTTAAGGAATGGAAATCCATAGCATCAGCTCCAATCCAGTTTAGTTTGCTGACATAATACTCAAGTTTTCACTTACTTACCATGATGTTGTAATAGCTCTTGGGTTGGGGGGAAGATTTCTATGTCCGTCTAATAATCAAAGAGAAATAAGTATACTTCTTAGAAATCAGTAGTTTGGGTACCTTTGCACCATTTTTGTTTGATGCATTTATATCTCTTTTCTGTTTCCTTGCTACAGTAGTCTCTCTCAGTGTCACCATAGAGAGTATACAAAGGACAGCTTCATATTTGCCTGCTTGCTTATGTTTGTCTCCATTCTGGATGTCCCCAGATAGAATATTGTTTGATTTAAAATGCTGCATAGATCAACAGTGAGCCATTTTTGCATCATGTCCATAATACCAGCTCCAAAAAGAGTAGTAGTATAGAGTATTCATATAGTGAGAGTATCTATCTGAAAGTGATCTCAGGAGACACTACATGGAGCCAAAAAGCAGGCACGTCAGTTTTGGAGTTTTTAGCATCTTCATCATATAGTTTCCATCAGAAATGCTGGTGGGTTGTTTTTTTTAGCATTTATTTTTGTTGTGTGTTATGTTTTACAACTTCATAAGCAATCAAACCAGCAAACAGAGTTTTTGCTAAAGGATAACATATTAGAAATTCATGAACTAGAACTTAAACAAGTTACACTGTGCAAGTAGTTCAAGCTAAAACATGCAGTTGATAATCTTCATTGTTTTGTTTAGAGGACTCATATCTTGGTGGAGTGGCCAGAGGTTTCATAATTGAAGACATCTGTGTCTAGATTTATAAGATCAGCATGAATATCACCAGGATTTGTGTGCTGCATTTTAAACAAAATTAAGAAATCAGTTGTTGAATATACATTGTTGTGTATTGAGTCAGGCCACTGACTTGCCTTGCCAAGTGCTGTCTGCTCTGATTATGGCCCTTTCCACATGTGGGTGGGGGACAGGCGAAAACACCCAATAATGGAGCTTACCAGCAGCCAGGCAAGTCCATTGCCATGCGGAGCAGCGCGAGCTCGCTGCTCCACAGTCCTCCAGCATCCCAAATGGCGGCTTCCAGTTGGTGGAGGCTCTCACCAACCGGAGAAGCTTGCCAGCTGGAAACCCACCCCCAGCAGATCTGCAGGCATGCACTTGCACGCGTCTGCAAATCTGCTTCTGAGCCGGGCGACAGAGAGGCACGGGGTTGCGCGGTCCCTGGTTTTAAAAAACCTCTGAAAAGAGGTTTTTAAAAACCACACTGCGCGACCAGCTCCGGTCGCTCCTGCGTGGACTGAAGTGTGGAACTACAAAAAGTAGTCCACGCCAGTCCACGCTATGGTGCAGAAGACCTCCGTTGGAGGTTGCTCTGCACCATTTTAAAATGCTAATGTGGAAATGGCCTATGTCAGCCAAAGTTTTCCAGGTTCTTCAAACAAGGATCTTTAACAGCCTTCCTACCTGAGATTCTTTTTAGGTAGGCAAACCAAGAAGAGCCCAGGATATGAGAACTTCTGTATGCAAAGCATGTGCTCTACCATTCATTTATGTCCCACAAACATTTTCTAACCTCTCCTCTTCCTTAGACAGGGATAACAAATGAATAGCAATTATCCTCCAAAAATTCACCAGATATCTCTCCTAAAGTACTCTTACCCAGTGACCATAGCCCTCATACTTTGCACTATCAAATTCTCTAAATTAAATATGCATTGTATTAAGAAATTATTTCTTTTGTCTTCCCTGAATCCACTGCCATCATTTTAATTCAGTAATCCAGAATGAAAGAGGAAGAACATTTGGTTTCTCTATTCATTTTCTCCATTATCACATCATCTGTAATTTTATCACCACTATCATGATCCTTCAATCATATTACCTTTTGTTCCTCCTGAAAGAGGGAGCTGTCAATTTGAGGTACAGGGAATGTGCGTCCCTCCACTGTTGGAGCACAAATCCAAGCACCCCTTTCTATTGGCTATACCAGCTTGTACTAACAGGGGTTGCAGTCTAACATGTGACCTAATCATTTTGGTTTCCTTTTTGTGCATCTTTCCTGGTTCCACAGAATACTTTCTGATATTATAGCAGAGGCTCAGGTCTGTATGCCACATTGCAAATGGAGCTCTATAACAGATTGATGAAAAGCATTATAATTTTATTTCCCATTCCTTTCTTAATAATCTCTAACATAAATTTTGTCTTTATCATATCCACCACACATAGAGGTGACATTTTCATGACCTCAGAAATGCTTTTCTGATTAACCACAGGCCTAATTTGCCAATTTAGTGCCGAATCATTCAGGTTTGATTAGTGTATTGTCCACTCACAGGGTCATTTCGCTCTCTAATTCATTCTGCCTCCAAAACTAGGAAAGGAATTCAGTCTTCTTGCTCCACCTTGCTGCAGGAGCAACAAACCAAAGAGAAAGGTAAACCCAGTACACATTTGGACAACACACCAAACAAATCACAAATGAAAGCACAAGAGTGGAGCATCCCTTTCAGTCCAAGGCCAAATTCAGAGAAATTCTCAAAGGATGGGTGGAGATATTCCAGTAGCAGGCTTTGTGTTTCAAGGTCTGAGTTCTTTGTAGTAAAACTATAGGCTCCTCACATACTTAAAAGATGCAGGCTTTATTGTTCAGTACTTCCTATCTACACCCATTCAGGACATTCCAACAAGCCTGACCCCGATCAAGGAATGGCTTTGCTTCAAACCGTTATAGCAGGCAGAGCCAAAGGCAAGGGGGAGAATAAAAAATATCACACATTTCAGCTTAAAGCTCTTAATGCCAGCAAGTAAACTTAGGAGAGGCATTCCAAACTTTCAGAATCAGGGAAAGACCTATACAAAAGATAGGAAGCCACCAAATGATGATAACATGGGGAAGAAGGAATGGTACTTTTGGAGTAACTCAGAGCGCCAGACTGGAATCTCAAGAAGACCTGTTTCAGCCATAGGGTATCATGTTTCCCATTTCTGCTGCAGCTGCTCCTGCTGCAAGAAACCAGGAAGTTACTTATTAAATCTTCCAAAGTGAGCCACTGCCATAGGGAACCCTACTGCCCTTTGCTAAAATGGCAAATATACTCCTGTACTCTGGTTTATGGTGGCAACAATGAGACAACTCTCCTTCTAAACCTATGACTGTAGTATTTATTCAAGAGCCCTTGATGAAGAACGTCTCCCAAAGCTTTTTAAAATCCCAGCGTTATAACATTCTTGGGATGAGAACATGATTATTTTACATATTACTATCTCTCCACATATTTTTGAATTTAGTTCAAACCTGTCTTAGAACAACACAATTGGGACAACCTTACAGGCCATCAAGTGTTCTCAGTGCAGGAAACTCTGAACTAGTGTATGCCTTTTAGATGTCTAACCAGCCTCTGCTTGTGGGCCTCCAAGGAGAAAGAGCCCACAGGGTAATAGCTCCATTACCTTACTATTTCAGTTCCATTACCAGACTGTTTCTCCTAATGTCCAACCAACATTTGCTCTCCTTTTCCCTTAAGCCCATTAGTACTCATCCTGCCCTC
This sequence comes from Ctenosaura bakeri, assembly GCA_948474755.1. Taxonomy (NCBI): domain Eukaryota; kingdom Metazoa; phylum Chordata; class Lepidosauria; order Squamata; family Iguanidae; genus Ctenosaura; species Ctenosaura bakeri. The sequence goes on along the minus strand of CAOLHI010000267.1, from coordinate 114,626 downwards.
TGAGGTAGCAGAGAATACACTACATGAAGCCTAGGTAGTCTTTGGCTCAGGATTCTTCCATTTCAGTTGCTTATGCTCCTAACCTGAAAGGACTTTTTTAAAAAATGGTTGTGAACTACTTGGTTCTGTTGCTGCCTTCCTCCTTGTTCTTCCCTCCACATGCTGTGCTGCTGCACCGTTATATAACTAACCAACCATGTGTGGAAACTGCATGCATAGGCTTAAGAGCCAAGATTAAGTTTGCCAGTTCAGTGCAATAGAAACAGAGCAGGAAGCTTTCTTTAAATTATAAGAAAGTCAAGCCACCCACTGACCTTCACTCATTGTAAAGTAATGATGCTGGCATTCTGTAGGATTGCTATCCTGCTGTCTGGCAATGTGTGCCAGTATTTGCTAGAACAAAAATGTTCTCAGATCAGAAGGGCCTGCTATGCATAGAAAGAGGATAAGACCATGGGCTGAGAGCATACACCCCCGCACAAATTTTGATGGACCTACACAAGTATGAATGGTTTGTGAATCATTCATAGTATTAAATTAATGTTCTGGTCTTCTTAATTCATTTAGTTCTTCAAATCTTTATATCAGCAATGCCAAGGATGGTATCTTTGATAAAGAAAGATTCTTAAGAAAAGAGAGAGGTCATTCTAAAGAAGAAATGGCAAACTAAGTCCTTAAGATTTAAAGAAGAAATATTTTGTTTGTCTAGTGTCTGGACACTGATTATATGAAAAAGAAGTGTTCTCTGATTTAGCAAACACTGATTTAATCTATGCACTTTCAAAGTTCATGGGAGATGCAAACCCTTTCTGAGATCAATCTCTTTCTGAAAAGATATGTGAATGATGGAGCTAGATTATTATACAAACATAATAGCTGTACACTATTATTTATATACTCAGTATTTTTTTTCCTAGACTTTAGCTGTTTGGAACAAAATCATTAACTTATCCATCCCCTTCCCCTACCTTTTAGTTTTTTTATCTTTAGTGTATCAGCATTTGTAAAATAAGTGATGTACTTATATGTTGATTCAGAAAGAAGCCCATTGTGAAGACACCAGGGCCTGCCTAGCCTGACACCTCTTTATGTCCAGGTCTGAACAGCCAGGGGTATCTCTGGATCAAGCCAGGGCTATGACACTCACGTCTGCTCCTATTCTCCTCCTCTAGAGAATGCAGCCTCTTCTCACCCTGTGTCCTCCACTGGCTTCTTCTTCCAGTTTATCTCCCTCTATTGCTTTCCCAAAATCCGCGCTCTTCTCAGATACATAGACAAGCAGTGATTTATCTCTCCAATGACTGTGGTACTGATGGCAGCGTGTGTAACCCAGGACAGAGTATATAGGCACTCTCTTGAGGCAGCTCTTTATAAAAATATAAACAAATCTTTATAAACACACTGTCAAGGTAAAAGTATTTGATAATTAAGTTTTCTCAAACCAGCACAACACTTCTCTCTCTCTCTCAACTCCAAACACACACTACTCTCAATATCAACATTCAGCTCTCTTCATCAGCTCTCAACTCTCTTCTCCTCAGTTCCAAACCTCAATGACTATCTGTTTCAGTTAAATTTCAGCTACTCACTTCCCCATCTAGCCCCTCCCTCTGGCTAGCCTGGGTTCCATTTGCACCAACCAAGCATTTTTAAATATTTTCAGTTGCTAGGGTGGCTCTGTTGCTAAGCCCCCCCCCCATTCATCACACCCACTGACTTCAGTGAGACTTGTTCACAAGTGCTGGTATATAGGGTTGCAGTTTTATTGTAGACTCCTATGCAAATCTTGTAAAGCAGAGGTGGGAACTGTACCTCCTTCCAGATGCAGCTGAACTGCAGCTCTTAACTTTTTTCACCATTGGTTATTCTAGTTAGAGCTGCTGGGCAACAGTTGGAGAGCTGCATGCCTGCAGTAAAATGACTTTTAAGAAGAAGGAATATATCCCAAAACTTCAACCTACCACTGTTCAGTTATGGATGGCTTCAGGATCTCATTAATAGTCTTTCTACTTAAATGTAATTTTACAAGTTCTGATCTTTGCTATGCATATTACTCAGAAATATATCCCAGTATGTCCAACTGGTCTTACATCCTATATTCAGGATTGCAGCTATAGTAAATAAAAAAAATAATATTTTGCAGGACATATATTCTGTTTGATGTTCTCAGAACCTGGTATCCTTCAGTGCTATAGGGCTATAATTTAAGCCTAAAGTTTAAACTGAAACATGCAACCACATCCTCAGACCTGGCTGTGCAGATAGACCTGGCAGGCACATGATTATTTGGGCAAGAATGTCTTCATTTATTCATCATGCTGCCTCTCTACAAAGTTTTCCAACAGTCCATGCTGTGCTAGGACCATACTTAAGAATCAACAAAAAAAATGGGAAGAAATTATCAACACATTTAACATGAGATAGATCAAAGAAGGATATTAGACATTTCAGACAACACAGACAATTTATCTTAAGAAGTAGGTTGGGTGAACTGAAACTAGTTCTGTAAAAATATAAATGGGGAACATTCTTTATACGTCTTCTGATTATTCCCATACTGCGCCATGATGCTTATTGCTTTAAAACCAATTCCTGAAGACTGTAGTGTGAAGGCCTTGCTTACAGAACAACTCCTAGAGGACTTTAACAAGACCACCCAGAGATGGATCTCAGCTTCCAGTCATCTGATTAGTTTCCTGCTGGGTCATCTGGGTACGCTATCATATGCTACACTTATTCATCACTAGAATCAGAAAGAAGAGGAAAAGGAAAGACTGTGGTTCTTTCCTGACTTGAACCACCAGAGCTTTGCAGTGAAGAAGGTATAAATGCATATCCCAAAGCATTAAATGAATAACATTTTGCCTTACTACTACTACTACTTCTCCTCCTCCTCCTCCTTCTTCTTCTTCATTTTTCTTTGATGATGATGATGACGACGACGATGATGATGATTGAGCATGATTGGAGCCATTTCCTCACTAGATTGTTATAGCGCTAATATTCCACTTTCAACATCCTATGGAATCCTAGGGTTTGCAGTTTTTTGGGGGGGGCACCAGCCCCTCCCGAAACTGCAAACCCCAGGATTCCATAGGATGTTGAAAGTGGAATCATAGCGCTATAACAGTCTAGTGCGGAAATGGCAAGAGTGTTAATCTAAGTAGTTAGACAGAGCCAGTGTGCATGGTAATTAAGACTGGGATTTTTGAAAGCCCAGTTCAATTCCCCACTCAGTTGTGAAATTTACTGGCTGCCCCTGGACCACTCACTCTCTTTCAGCCTGGCCTATTACACAAGACTGTTGTACGCTGGAACTGGGAGGTGGATAGCTGTGTATGTTATCTTAAGCCCATTGTAGAAAATGTGGAACATAAAATTAACTAGCAAATTACATTCTCGTTGGGTTTTTTTAAAAAATAAACCTGTAAACATATATAAAAGTCAGATGTTACTAATTAATCTGTTAGAACTGTGCTTCTCAGGTTGTCTGATATGGGGGACCAGCAGTTATTTTTTCCAGTGTGCCCAGGACCTACACCACATTTGTGTTCATTGGCTACAATTGCTTTTTTCTTTCCTGGAAACTCACCAGGAACCAGTAGCCAGGAGTGACAGCCAGCGATCACCCCCTTGAGTTGCACTACTTTAAAAGATGGTTGGCTGTACAAGCTTATATGGAATTACTCAAAACTGATTTAGGAACATGTACTTTCCACTGAGTCAAGACTGCTGGTGCATCCCACCCAGTACTGTCACGTATGAAGAACAGTGACTTTTTTAATGTTTCAGGCAGGACTCTTTTCTTCTAGCCTACCTGGAAATGCCAGGAATTAAACCTGGAATTTTTGACATGCATGGTATGTATTCTACCCCTGAGCTATGGCCTCTTGGGTAAGAAAGCAATAGGCATTTATTTCTGGATTTGATTCATTCATTTTAGTTGGGCTTACACAGAAGCATCATAACTGGTAGTCAACCAAGGATCCACTCTCTTTATAAAGGGAGAATCCATTTTTAGTGGTTTCCGCAATTTACATTCCACCACCACCCTTGAGATGCTCAAGCATTGATTCCTTCAGTGAGAATACAGTGTGTTTCAGGAAGGATGGTTCCCCGCCTAGCAAAAAACAATTCCCTTTTGGTGTTCTTTCCCATCTTTTTCATTCACTTCCTCTCATATCAGCTCAATTTCTACTGATGTATTTATGAGAGAGTACAAAGTATAGTTTAGGAATGCACTGAAAGTTATTAATGGTAACTCAGCAAGGCAAAAAGAAATGCAATGTGTTTGACTGAAAACTAAAACAGTGATTCACAAGTTACAGTAGCAAGCAGTGCTATCTCCATCAAAAAGCAATATAAAAATCAGCATCCAGTGCAATTTCTTGATTGCAGTTCAAGTTTGCAATGCCTCACTGTTGTCACTGGTAATTGCTAGATCCTTACATTGCCCTTTAAGGCAAATGGAAAGCATGAAGTTTCTTCTTGGGTTTAGTTTAGGACGCAGCTTTATTGGGGGAAGGATCTGAACTGTCTAAACTTTAGTTTCTAAAGCTTCCCCTACCTGGAACATAGTGGGAGTAGGAGTCCAAGAGGTTTGGAGCATGTCAGTTCAGAGAAGAGCGGTCTAAAGCAGTGCTACTCAAAGAAGTAGCACATAGACTGGAACCAATCCCCAAGACATTGGCTGCCAGTCCCTGGCAAGTTTCTAGGATAAAAAGAAACAATGGTAGACAGCAGGCATAAATGAAGGTATCGCTCCCTGGTACAGGGGGAGAGGGGAACTGCTGGCCCACATAACAGATACCTTGATATACACCAGTCTAAAGAATCCTTGCCTAAGCAATAACCTTCTGCCTCAGGTTGCAGGTTTACACTATCATAGCAATGAAGCATCTAAAAGTAGCTTTACCTATGGATGGTTTTATCTAGGGATGTGAAAATCTGTCAGCCACATTTTTCATTGTGTTTCTCAGACTCCCACCAGTATTCTCACCATGCCAGTTCTGTATCAGGCTATGAGAATTCCACCACCACACCACCACCACATAGAAACGTGTGCATATTTTTGTGTGTATTTGTTCAATCTGTATGCCTGTTTTGTGCACTTGTCAAAGACAGACATGGTTGTGTGCATTCTTCAAGTTTACGCATGGTTTTGTGCTCATATTTTCCTCTCCAAAAGCACAACAAAACCTTGAATATGAGAGTATTTCTGAGGCACAAAGTGTTTGGTCTCTTTGCCATTCTCAGGAGGTTCATGGTGGATATGTTCATAGGCAAAGGCATACGAATGTGTTCCTAGGGCCTCAAAAATGTATATGTTCATTGGTTTCACAATTCTTTTCCATCTCTACTCTTGTTGTAGTGTGCCTTCAAGTCATTTCCCACAAATGGCGACCCTAAGGCAAACCTATCATGCAGATTTCTGGGGCTGAGAGTGTGTGATGTGCCCAAGGTCACCCAGTGGGTTTCCATGGCTGAACAGGGAATCAAACCCTGGTCTCTCATTTCACCTCACTCCTTTTTAATAGTTAGCTGTCAGAATGGCACTTCTAAGTTATACAAACCTTGTGGATATCTCAAAGTATAGTGTATTCCTAAATTCTTTACAAGAAATCTTTTTACAAAGAGCTGTTCCAATTGTATAACAAAGGTTATCAACTCCTAATCAGTTTTTTTAGCATGACAATCATTATATGCTTCACAAAAATCTATCACGAACTCACCTCTAAATGCTGCTCCCAGTGGGGCTGTGACTCTGGCAAGACTCCAGAATTAGACAGGCATAGTCATCCTCCAAGAATATTTAAAACAGGAGAGGAGAAATTCCTGAGCAATCGTCATAAAATAAGATTCGCTTCATGGATGCCTGATGCAGGACTATTACAACCTGTTTGCTAACAGGATCATTATAAAGAAAAAAAATCAGGCATGCAATGCCCACTGGTTAGATTTAGGAGAACTTCTACTTTTCAAAAAACAAACAAACCAACTATGTAAGGCAATAATGGAGGCAATGTTAGTTACAGACCCTATCAAGAGCTTGTTGGCAGCAATGGTAAAAATATCCCATTGAAATCAATAGGATCAGCCACATACATTTAAAATGTTTTGCATACAGAAGGGTGAATTGCCTCAGTAAATTAAGCAGTGCCAGGAAACAAAGCTTGACATCCCAGGCTTTAATAAAGAAGTTGTTGGACTGGAAAACAAGCATTAAAAAGAACAGGCTGAAATAAAATAGATTGGACTCTAGTGGGTAAAAGGCAGGAATTAGAGATGTTAGAATTTTTATTCCCAAGTTCACAGTATTACTGGCCCAAATAGGTCAGGGCTATGTGATTTTATTGATTTCTAAGTTAGAAAGCCAATGCTATAAAATAAAAGCTTAATAAAAGAAAAATAATAGGTTGGCTCTCAATTAGGAGTTGAAATCTCCAGGTGCTGTTGAACTGCATATCCTAGCATTCTTCACCATTGGCTAGGTAGCTGCAATTTGACAACATCTACAGGCCTGTGCAATTCTCATCCCTGGTCTACACTTATATAGAGTAGACCCACTGAAATAAATGAAATAATAATTAACAAGGCCTTTGATTTCAGTGGGTCTACTCAAGCATGAAGAAGTCTAGTTCCAACACAAATGGAACAATGAGTTTGCATTTCCTGATATCCATTCCCAGTACGTAAAATCCTCTCCCCACTTGTATCCTTTGAGTGTAACAATTGACAAGGATATCCAAGCTTATTTGGACAAGATGTGCAAGAACTCTTTTAAGATCTGAGCCCTGTTCTTTCTTGAATAATTAAAAAAAGCACACAAAGAAATGGAATCAATAATTTCAAAACTTACCTCATAAATCATTGTAGGATGAGAACTTTCCCAGAAATTTTCATTTTTAAATGTTGCTGATACATTGATGTCATGCATGGATTCTCTTTTCAGTAAAATCCTGGAATACGGGTGAATCATGGAAATGTGATGGTGGTTGGTACCAAAACCTGGGTAAGAGCCAGAAAATATGGAAAGTGACAGGAACTATAGCAGTAAAACATCAGGAGGGATTTCTTTTTGTCTCACCCATCTTTGCAATTGAACAAAGCAGCTTCATCTCAGATTGCATGCAAGATGATCAAACAAGATTTATACTAAATTGGCAGGGGGCAGGGAGTGTAGATTTTGGTATTAGGTGATTGTTGAATATGGTGCATGCTGGTAAATTAGAAAAGGAGAAAAAATGGGTTGGATCCAGATTTAGCAGAGAGAACCAGCATGGTCTAGTAGTTTGACCAGTGGACTACAGCTCTGGAGATGAGGATTTGAATCCCTTCTCAGCCATGGAAACCTACTAGATGACCTTGGACAAGTCATATCCTCTCAGCCTCAGAGGAAGGCAAAAGTAAACTGCCCTCTGAAAAATCTTGCCCAAAAAATCCATGATAGGTTTGCCTTAGGGTCACCATAAGTCAGAAATGACTTTAAGGCACACAACAACAATCCAGATTTAGGCATGTGCAACTGAGCTACAAAAGTGGACATCTTTTCTACCACTTCTTTGGGGCAGTTCCTCTGTTAACGACTTTATTTATTTTCTACCTTCCCCCTCTCCAAGTGAAACTCAAGGTAGCTTACAGAATAAAAAAGTGATAGAAGTAAAACCACATATAGTTAAAAACATACAAAATAGTTAAAATTAAACTGCCTGTAAAATTAAAAACCATATAAAACATTAATTTTAAAGCAGAGATTAAAAACAGCACAGCACTGAAACAGAAAGCCCATTATTTTAAAAAAAAATCAGTTTCCGAATGTGTACTACAAGAGAAAAGTCTTCACTTGACAGCAAAAGGGCAGCAAAGAAAGAAGCCAGCCCAACCTTCTCAGGAAGGCTGTTTCAGAGTGCAGGAGCATCCATGGAGAAGGCTATCTCCCACATTCCCACTAAACATGTCTGTGGGTTTGGGGAATGAGAACTGCCTCCTACAAAGATCTTAGGGTTTGGACAGGATTATATGGGAAAATATAGTCCTTCAGATACCCTCAGCCCAGTCAAGTCAACCAGCCCACCCCACTTCCATATGATGCCACAGGTTCAGGGAACTATGGTGAAGGGATGAGTTGTAGCATGAGTAGAGAAGAATCCCCCAAATCACTCTCTGCGAGCTGAACCGTTCTATGAAAGACAGACCACGGATCCAGCCAAGTATTTTTAACTTTAGACGTCCACAAATCATCTGTTCTTCTGAAACAAAATCTTTTTTTCAAAGCTGTCCATTATTGCTGCATCCCATGTATCTGGCCATCCAACTTGCCAGTATTGAAGTATGATTCATCTGCAACACCGGTCTGTACATGAAATAAGGAAAAGGGGAACACTATCTTGTCTTTTATATAAAGGTAGCAAGATTCAGAGCTGCTGTTTTCAGTGAGATACTTAGAATACTTTAATATTAGCGCCTTTATTAGTTCTGTTACTTATATTCAATGAGAGGAAGAGCCTGTGGTTCAGAGAGTGAATGGATCGTCTATCGTATTCATGGCAGCCAAACTACAATGAAACAACATTACACTAGGGCACTTTCCTCACCTTACCTTCTTCCGGCACTGGGGTGCGGGGATTGCGCAAGCAGCCTCTGGCGAGAGGCTCTCGTGTCCGGGGTCCTTCAGCTCTGCACGAGCTGCCTGCTCGCACAAGAGCCCCACCTCTTCCTTCCACAGTGCAGCTTGGGAGTTTCCCAGGCTGTGCTGGGGCAGGAAGCGCGACTGGCATGGCTCCGGAGGCTAGGCACGCCAGGTAAGTGCACACGGGGCCTGGGAGCAATGCGCGATCATGCACCATTTTCAGCTTCTAGACGAAAATTAAAAGGTGTGCGATCGGCGCCTGCCAGCCCCTGGAGCATCGCACGATTGTGAGTGCGTGATGCAGATAGCTCCTCACAATCGCACGACGCTCCAGGCGCCCTTTCGCATGGAAAATGCCATGTGAAAAGGGCCACTGGGAAATGGTTTCGAAATGTATTGTAAATGTCCAGTATGATAAAGCAGGATGAACAGTACTGGATAAGAAGCTCATCCAGCAAAGCTTGCTGGCTCAAAAAATAATGATTTTTCTCCATTTATTTCCATGGTTAATGAGGACATGGGCTTTATTCACCCTCCTAGCAACTGAGGATCCATATAGAAAGATACACTCAGATGACTTTGACTTGTTTTCCTTACAATTTTTGCTTAAACCCTTTCTCTTCCCTGCAAAGGATTATAAATCTCTCTGCAGTTATGTTTGATAAGTTCTTCTCTGGTTTGGCTGCATTTATACTCAGAGCTGAAAATGTAATCTAAAATGACAAGGATTTGTTTGTTTTTGCTGTGCTGTGCTATACAATAAAAGGTTTTTTTGAAAAAAAAATTGCATAAAATATCACACTTACATATTATAAGCTCAAACAGATACAGCAATATTGTTTAATTCAAGCTATTCACAGTTGCAATGTACTTGCCAGCTAAAATCCAAATTCCTTTATTAAAAAAGAAGCTATTTTCAATAACTGTAAAAATTATGCAAATTGTGATATTTGCAAACATGTGCTTAATTGGTTCTGCTGGTCATGAAGCAGCCAAGCAGGCCCAAGACATTCTTCTGACTTAGAAAATGCAGTAAATGCCCTCCCCCCCGCCGCCAGATTGTCAAGCTGCAGAATACCCAAGCTAACCCAGATACTTTAGTAGACAAGACACCCCTTCCCATCCTATTATCATTAAAAAAAACATAATAATAATAAATGAAATAGCTAAGAATTTGCTGCTGTTTAATTAAACACCCAAACTTTTTTGCCTGAGAAATTCTGTCTCACTGTGCCTAGTGGTAGGTCTGGCCCTGTGAGGCAGAACAAAACATCATACACCAAATTTCCTCAGGATGACTAACAGAAATCCTTATTACCACTAGACCCCTACACATATGCATGTGCGCACACACACACACACACACACACAAATATCTCATACCCAAGTAGCTGCTGTAAAGCTGTTTTTCTCCCGCACAGACTTGCATCTCAACATGGCATTGCACCAGGAGAAAAACAGGTTTAAAAAACTGTTGCAGGGGAGCATTTAAATTGTTGCACTGTAACTGATACACATAATGCCACTGCTTCATAAGAATTTTGTATCACATTTCATTCTGCCTCCACCTCTAATGCCATCCAGTGATAGCTGAGGCCTACTGGAGGCTGCGGGGCATCAGGCAGGGTCGTCTGATACAAAGCCAAGGATTCATCAGGAATGGAGTCAACCAGTTCTCCAGTTTGCTATACAATATCCTCCTTTGCAAGGTCTACCCCTTGTGATTCCCTTTGCTAGCAGGAGAGGTGTTAAGCATTATGTGGGCATTGCTCCACCTGTCCAAAAAGTACGACCACCCTTGCTGCCATCACATTTCAAGTCTTTGACCTAAGCCAAGCAATTTGGTAGCCCTACTCAGCTACAAACTTGTTGGTTGACCTTGACCAACTCAATCAGCCTCAGTTCTCTCTCTCTCCAAGGCCATTTCCAGACTACACTGTTATAGTGCTATTATTCTACTTTCAACACCCTATGGAATTCTGGGATTTGTAGTTTACTGAGGCCAAAGAGCTCTCTGGCTCAGAATTCTAAATGCCCCCCTGAACTACAAATCCCAGAATTCCACAGGATGTTGGAAGTGGAATAATAGCACTACAACAGTGTAGTGCAAATATGGCCAAAGACAGAGGTTAGATTAGTCTACCTTTAGTAGCTTTTTTGGAAATGTTAAACAATACGGGTTCTTAAATGCTGTGTCTTTAAATATATTGAGTTACTATATATCTGTAAGGCTATAAATAATGGCACGGCTTCAAAAAGAGGCAGGCTAGCATTTCATTTAGAATTGTGACAGGAATGTTTTCATGCTATCATGGTCTACTGTATCACCCCTCTGAGAAAACCTGGTGCCTTATAGCCAGTAACCATGTTTACTAGAGATGATGGGAGTTGTGGTCCAACATATCTGGAAGGCATCATTTAGGGAAGACTGCACCAAGGTTATTAAGTGGCTATGGCTCATGAAAGCCTGTGCTAGAATACATTCATTTGTTATCTTATGGTACTCTGAGTCCCATTTTTATAGTCCCCTTCTGAAGTTTACAGCTTTCTTGTTTCTTTTCCCCTGACCAGCAATTTTTCACTACCATCCCATCATTGTGTTGCTCCCCCCCGCCCATCTGTTCTCAAACATCTTGGAAACAACAAGCTCACTATGGCATTCTGGCAGGAAAATGAATTTTCTTCCTCCAGTCCAGCCATGTCTTTCCATACTGAAACTAAAGTAAAAAAATAATGGCAAATATATGAAACATCGTAAATAAGGAAGTGGAAGTACTTGAACAAATAACACACATTATCCTTCTCAGACATTATTAAAGTAGCTGTTTCCAGGAGTCAATCTCTAACTGGAAAGACAGACAAAGAAACAAAGGACTGGAAAACAATTTGAAATATGCAGATTGCTATGTTCTTGGCAAGAGAAACAACTGTTCACTTGAGCAAGCCTTTTTTTAGAAAAAAGCCAAGGTGTTATGCCCTGCTTGTCATATTTGGATTCAATATAGGCTTTTGTGATTATACATCTGTTACTAACAAAGCAAATGCAAGCAAGTGTAGGCTGGCTCCTCCCTGATGCCCAAACATGGAAAATATGAGTTTATTTATGATGGAGCATAGCGGGGGGGGGGGAGAGAAAGGCAAAAAAAAAAAAACCTCCCTCCTTTAAACCTATCCAATTATTATCACCAAAAAAGGAGAGGTTACTAAATAAGGCATCCATATATAGGTTGCAGCAGCAGGGAAAAGGATATGTTTGTTTTATTTATGTTTAGTTGTTCACTCCTAATTTTTAATGAGCCTATCTATATTTAGCCACAAATGAGCCCATAGTGGCACTGATTGAAAAGCTCTATTGATTGATATGTGTGTTCGCCAATCTAGAGCCCAGGAATAGAGCCAGAGGAGATTGGGAGATTTCCAACTCCCAAATAAAAGCCTTTAATACAATGTACTGTGTGAATTTCATTTTATGACTATTTATTATTGATAACATTTTCAAAATATACTGGCCACTATGCAGTATGTGAATGAAATGCATAACTTCCTGTTTGCAACTCATATTCTCAAAAAGGCTGACATAGATGTTTTTTCCCCCCTATGGAAAGAATTAGATTATTTACAATACCTCAGCTACATTTTCTCATGTACATACCAATGCTAGACACATGTCATGTACATCAGTCATCTCAAAATGGTGTTCTACAAACTGGTGCTGCTTCTTAAGCCATCAGCTGCTGACATACTGCAAGTTTCCAACAAAGGATGCAAATACAATTATAATATGGCACAAATAGAATACCAGTCCCCAGAACACTGGAAGGGAATACTCCTGGTATGCCATGCAAGGTACCACTGATGTACACCATATTGGGATGAAGGCAGGTTTATACATTTAAAACATAAATGACTAAATTACAAACTAATACATTTTCTGAAGATTCTGTGGATCACTGTTGATATGCTTTCACACATTTTTACTGATCAGATGGTTTTAGTGTTACTGGTGACCATTTTTGGTCTTGGAAAGCTCATCATTCAGAACCCTATCAAAACTGAGTTTGAGTAGAATTGCCTCCCATATAGGCTTCATTAAAGACTGTACAAAATTTTGGAAGATACAGAATTGTCTGAGCAGACATTAGCTTGAAAGTGTAGAGACCACTTGGATCAAGAATGAAATCCATGTTTGAAGGGTTATTGCTTACTTGGAACAAAATCATCACTTAGGATGTTTTCTATAGTATCCTAAATGATTTAAGAGAATCGCTCCTATTAAAAGGCACTTTGTTCTGTATGTCACTTACTGTTTTATTTCTGTCCCTTTTCTAAGCAGAAAGTAGTCTCTGTAGGTGCAAAATCCCATATTACATTCTGTCTTTCATGCGCATATGCAGAAAAGATCCCTCTTTTTTGGATCCAAACTACTTAAAAATGAATACTGCAAAGGAGTTCTTCAGTAGATTCCATTGTGTTTGAAATTCAGCACTGGGAGATCTGTTGAAAGTTGCATCCCAATTGAGTGGGTGCCTCACCCAGAACACTGCTAAAATTAATATTTTAAGATGATTTGGTAATAATTAAGAGCCAGTTTACATAGCGATTTCAGCATATGATGCTTCAGGAAAAGCTTTCGTTAAAAAAAAACCTGATTTTAAAACTATATTCCTATAAGTATTGAATCTTATGTATATTGTTTTCAAATCAGTTTTTTTATAAGTTTTGAATATAAGTATTGAATCCTATAGACAGCCAGCGTGTCATAGTGGTTTGAGTGGTGGACTATGACCCTGGAGACCAGAGTTCAAATCCCTGCTTGGCCATGGAAACCCACTGGGTGATCTTGGGCATGTCACACACTCTCAGGCCACAGAAAACCCCATGATAGGTTCACCTTAGGGCCACCAGAAACCAGAAACAACTTGAAGACACAACAACAACAACAACAACCATTGAATCCTTTAAGCCCTCTTGCTTTTACCCTGCTATATTATAGGTTTGCAACTGGCAAGCTTTGATCATGCTTATTTTCCAAAATCAGCCCAAGAAAAGAAAAGTATGTGGAGCTACGATTTGGGACTTTTGACATATCAGTATAAAGATATATTTAGAGGGGGCTGAAGTTGCTGAAAGCCAAATCCTATTGCACTGGCAGTACAAATGTACATTATCATATCAGCACATCACAGGCCGAAATTACCATTGGCAGTTCCTTTCTTATGTGTGAATAAATGGACATTCTGTCCAAGGGATAAAATAGGATTAAAACCGAACATATAGATATAATAGTGAGAAGGATTATAAGGTTTTACAATAATCATGCCTTGAGCCCAAAGCACACCTATCAGGAAAGAATTTAGCCCATGATGAACCATTGAATTGTGTACAGGGGAGAAAATTAAAGGGAAAAAAGCCAGGTTACACTCAAATCTCTCAACAACATTGTGTGGGGTCCACATAAAAGTGTCCATGTCAGATTTGTTCAAAGCAACAAAGAGTTTCTGCTATTGTCTTTCCCTGTGGGTGACCACCCACACCTCCACCTCCCTTGGTTTGCCAGGAAATGAGTCTGACAGAAGGAACCTACAAAACAAACTAATCTGATTATGTTCAGCCCTCTTCTCTGACTCCAGATTCATCTGCCAATTCCATTTCTTCCTACACACCTTTTTGCTTGAACGTAGTCTTAGTGGAGTGACTTCCAAAGAAGTTCAAAATGTTGCAAAAATTGACAATTCGGGATAGCAAATTGACATCAGGGGATTAAACTAAAGGCATAGTAGAGTCTGCAATACTGTGACTTGTCAATCAGGGATATCAAACAGTTACAATCAATATCACCTTTTACAGTTAACATCATTATTATCTGGTGCAGGGAAATATATCAGTCTTGGCATTTGAACAGAGATATTCACAGTGATTTTCTCCAGACTGTAGCATTATGGCAAAACTATTATTTTCCCTTGCCAAATCCAAGGATTGTTCTTACATTTAAGAATACATCCCTTTAAGGCAGCTTTCTTCCCAAATTGGTGTTTGGAGTAATTGGCTCTCTCAGCATAGATCACCTGTGCAGAAGAGAGAATCATCTGCTCTCCCACTTAAAAGCAAAGAGCTTGCGGCAGAAGGTGAGTAGAGAGTTTTGTAAACAGTTGTTTCTTTTTAGTTTTTTTCATGAGTTGCTTTCTTGTTTTGGCTTCCAGATTTGTTAACTGTGTTTTATTTATTTCCTTACTTTTATAAGTTTTATATAAAAAGAATACACATACACACCCCATATACACAAATACAGAAAAAACATTAGCCCAAGTATTTCACTTGGTGGAAATACTGTTGGTGAGTTATATCAATGTGTCACTAAAACTTTTTGACCTGGGTGTAGTGATGTTGAGGAAAAGGACAGCCAAAGCCATCCCCATCAGGAGATAAAGCTGTCATATTGGTTCATAAGCTACTTGGGAAATGACAGAGTAGCTTTATCTCTTGATGGGGACCACTTTTGGTGACATCCCACTATTGCCATGGCACTTTCTCTTTGCTACTCCTTCCATTTCCTCTTCTGTCAGTATAATTATGGCATCAAATGGGTTCTCAGTCAGGGGAAGACATAATCACATCCTTTACCAAGTATTAAGGCAGTGTGCTGTTTATGATATCTTCCCAATACAGGAAGAAAAATGATACCATCTATGATATGAGTAGAAAACCTCAAGCCCTGAGGCCAAATCAGATCTTCCAATGGGCCCAGTCTAGTCCTCTGGAATTCCCCAGTTTGCATGACCTCTCTCTCATTACAGTATTTGGTGGTTTTTCCTGCTTTTGTATGTGTTTTACACCATTCTAGAACATTGAAATACTTCTCCTAAAGGTTTACTGACATAACAAGCCTTGAAATAAAAGGCACTAGTATTTGTGGTCCTACTCTTTGCCCCACACACCACTGGAATGTGCTGTATCCCTAAGAACATTTCTGAAATAGAATCCAGCTCTCAGACTAAGCAAGATTCTCCACCTGTAACACTGTTGGAAATGCATCAATGTCAAGCATTTAAAGAGTTAAATGTGTCTTACAGAGAACAGCAAGTGGCACTGTAAAACAGTATTTCAGTGACCTAAAATCTCCTTATGTCTTATCAACCTAATCTGATCTCTCTGAGATATAGACTGATACTTTTAGGGATCACTCTGCCTCTTTTCTCGACCTCAGTTTATTATCTCATTGCTCTAGAAGTAAAACTAACTCAGTCCTGCTCTTTCTGTTCCAGTTTAGCTTAGCCTAGCAGGCTTAGAAAGTTTTCCTATCTCTAAAAGAGTTCCTATGATAAAACTTTAGTTTGTTTTCTATATCCTTTCATGTGAATGCTCCTTAATCATGATGGTAGCCACTGCATGCATGTACTCTCTATCATGTTATGGGCCCAGGTAGCTTTGTTTTAAGAGACTTTCAAGAAAAATTAAGGTAGATCAAAGAAGCAGGTCATTCGTGGGGGGAAAAAGTAATGGCAACTTTGCTTTGTTTTCTATAGCCATTTGTGTCAATGCTTCTTAATTGTAATAGCTAGCCACTGCATGCATGCACTCTCTATTTAGAGATATGGCTGCAGAGACTTTCATTCAGAATTGCATTTCTGCCAGAGTTTAGCTCTGACATCTGTTTTCTATGCCGTGGATCAGTCACAGAGCATATGACACAGGAACAGCAAATCTGTCCCTGAGGGGCATTTTAATGGGGGACAAACAAGGACCAGATACTTATTTTCATACAGTACATATCAAGCTTATGGAATCTGTTTCTGCAAGATACAGTGGTGACTACTGAGCAAAGTTTGGAAGTAACATGCTATTTGTAAAGAGTAACTGATTATTATTTACTTTTTGCAGTGACAGTTGGAATGGTGTTACTTTTTTTACCTGTAACAGCCTGGGCTCTGATTCATTACTTTCTCATGTAATATAACATGATTTCTCTCTCTTTTTTTTAAACCTATAACTCTGTTATGTTCCCAATGGAACAATAGAAAGAGAAGGAAGAAGAGTCACAAGAGTGGCTGCCAATGTGTTCCTTCTTTGTGGGATGTTGTGTTGCTAGTGAGGGACAGTCCATTTCTGCATTAGACTGTTAGGCTGGCCCCTCCCTAAACTGCAAACCCTAGGATTCCATAGGATGTTGAAAGTGGAATGATAGTGCTATAACAGTCTAGTGCGGAAATGGCTACAGAGGGGCCAGCAACAAGGGAGGGGGGAGGAGGAGGAGAAGGAAGAAGAGGAAGAGACAGATTGAAAAGATGGGTTGTCCCACAGTAGTCAATTTTTTAAAAAAAATGTTTTAAAAGTTTACCTCCCTTCTTCCATCCTTTCCAAATAAAAGAAGAGGTAGTGGCAACATGCAGGGGGTGGGAACTGCCATGCCATGCCAAGCTGGCGGCTCCAAATAACAGCACAGAGTCCACCCTTGGAATGGCTGGGTTTACATGAGCTATAAAAGATCATTTACAAGAGGACCAGGTGTTTTTCTGCATTCCTGGGGCTGGGTCAAACATGAAGGAAGGACATGGAGTTGAATGAGTGCTGTTTCTTCACGCTTGCCCAAGTATTGATGTAAAGTGGACATGGCAGCTTTATGATATGCTCAGCTATGCCCATGTTGCCAAAATGCTAGAGAGAGGGAGATACAGTCTAGGCAGGTTAGTTCATTTAAAATCTTGATGATCAGAGATGAGGGGAACTAGACAGTGCCTTCCTACCTTTTTCAGTGACACAATAATAGCAGTAACATTATTAGTAGAGAATAATCCAGCAAGCTATTTTCTGGATGGCGGTAACAGTTACAATAGGGTCTGCTGAATGAACAGAATAATGAGTAACTTGTTCCCTTTGTTTCATGTTCCGCCACTGTATTAGACAGTTGTAAAGACAAATTCAATAAACTCATGGAAAGATAAGAAATCATAGCCAGGCATACCAGTAGGCAGTGAAGCTGCTGCTGCTGCTGCAGGAAGATCTGGGGTATCATAATAGAGTGGAAAGTTGGCAATTAGAAAAAAAAAATACACTGTACTTTAAAGCTTGGGGGGTGCAGGAGTGCTTGTCAAATTTTTTGTCTTAGTTGCCAAAATAACCTGGTTGGCCCTAGGAGCTAAACATGACGATGCATTGATGATGTAGTGCTAATTGCTGCTCCATCTTAGGCAGCAAAATGTCTCTCACACCATCTCCCATAAAAATAACTCTATTGTACTGGACCAAAAGCCTATCTGATCCGGCATTCTGCTCCTACAGTAGTCAGCTTGCTGTTCTGAGACAGCAGTTTCTGCCTACTGCATAACTACAGTGAACCATCCACGGCTCAGGGATTGGAAAAAAGAGGTTCTAGATGAGAGTGTTGATGTTTTCCTTAGACAGAAGGGACCTAGTATCTTTTCCCTCTAGAATTAAAACAGATCGTACACATTCTACAAATGGTTGCCACATTTATTCACAGAAATTCAAGGGCATACTGTTTTTAAAGGATAGTAATATATTGTATGGACCAAAGAGTTTGTCTTGTAATTTTTTTATGAAGTAATGTTTCAACATGATACCTCCATTAGTTCACAACTCTACTAATTGTAGATCCTAGCAGGCTGAAGAGGTTTTGAGAGCCAGTTTAATAACACGTTCCCCTTTTATGCATAATAAGCAATTTTAGAAGACATTTCTATTTTATGAATAAAGTGAAATGAAGCTTATAATTTGAGAGAGAGAGAGAGAGAGAGAGACATTTGGCAAGCAAGGGACTAAAAATATTTCCTAGATTGGGGAAGGATGTCACAAAAGATTGGCCATCAAATAGAAAGCCACCTTTATAGAATCTGGGCAGCTGTCTAAAAAGCAATTACAGTCAAGAGAGTATTCTATGTACATAATGAATTGGCCATTTCTAACAGGCAGGTGTCAGCATTAGAAAAACTGTCCATTCAGCACTAATTGGTATTCGTACTGGCAATATCAGCAGAAAGATATGAGAACATGAACACAGAGAGCAGGATGCTGGCAGTGGTGATAACTTCACACACATTTATTTTAACTTACAGATTGAATTTTCTGTTAGCTCCTCTAACAGTGAGTAGGTAATACATCCACTGTTTTAAAAAAGCATAGATCATTTCCCAATGAACGAAAGCATATTGGTATCTTAAGCTGCTGTTGTAAAAGTCTGAAAAGGAATGACAAGGCTGACATAGACAGCATAGGGAAAAACTAATCCCTAACAAAGAGAATTATAAAGTGCACTGGAACATGTTAACATAACAAGCTGCTTTCTACCAGGTCAGGCCATGAGGAGCGGTGCTTGTGTGCCTTCAAGGTGTTTCTGAGTTATGGTGATCCTAAGGCAACCCTATCACAATCTTTTTGTAGCAAGATTTATCCAAAGCAGCTTTGCCATTGTCTTCTGCTGAGGTTGAGAGAGTGCAACTTGCCCAAGGTCACCCAATGGGTTTCCATGACTGATCAGGGAATTGAATCCTGGTCTCCCAGAGACTTGGTCCAACCCTCAAACTACTACACCAAGCTGGCTCTCAGGCCATTGGTCTACCTAGCTAAGGAATGAATAGTCTCATAAGGTAATGGCTCTTCAAAGTCTTAGACAGAGAATCCTTCACAGTGGCCATGCCAGCTGGGGGTTTCTAGGAGTTGTGTTTCAAAAAAGTAACTTTCCTGAGCTCAGACTCTTCATATCATCTGTTACATGATTTGTGGAAGTAAGAGCTGTTAGAGACTTAATGTTAAACTTTGAACAGTAGGGAGGGGGTTAACTTATTAAGAAGGTAGATCACTACTTCTGGAATTTTCAAGGAGAAGCAATTTGTTGTTATTGTTGTTGTGCGCCTTCAAGTAGTTTCCAGCTTATGGCAACCTCCAGGTGACCCTGTGAGTCACATAGCAAGGATGTGATGTAAGAAGATGGAGCAAGCTTGTTTTCTGCCACTTCATAGCCTACAGCACAGAGAAATGAATTCAAATGATAAGAAAAGGAATTCCGCCTGTACAATAGGAAGAAATTCCTGACTGTAATAGCCATTTGGCAGTCCAGTATACTGCTTTAGGGGGTGACAGACTCCAGTTTTTTAGAGGTCTTTAAATAGAGTTTGGATGGTCATCTTTTCATGAGTGTAATATCTGGGTATTTATGCATGACAGGGTGAAGACTAAATAGCCCTTGTATTCCCTTTCAGCTCTACAAGTCCATGCAACCTTACAGCTATGCTTTGTCCATTCTGAAGTAAAATGCAGAAGCACCCAGACAGACTAAAATACTGTGCCATTTCCACACTAGCCTGTTCTAGTGCTATTATTCCACTTTCAACATCCTATGGAATCCTGGGGTTTGCAGTTTAGGGAGGCACCTTAGAGCTCCCCTGCTAAACTGCAAACCCCAAGATTCCATAAGATGTTGAAAGTGGAATAATAGCACTAGAACAGGCTACTGTGGAAATGGCTTGAGAAAGGGACCTGCACACCTCTTCTGATTCAAATGGCTCCTCTATATATAGAAGCCTGTATGACAATGAAAAAGTTGTTGTATACTCCAGCCCCACTCAGGGTTTCTTTTTTTCCTCTTCTGTTGCTCCACCCCCTCTCAAGGAAGGGTATGAGTGAAGGGTGGCAGAAACAAGAGATTGAAGATACCTCTAAGATTGCTGGCTCTGACTCTTGAGCTGTGAATCACCAAACACAATCCTCACATAATGTTCCAAACAGATATGAATCTCATGTTTTTCTGTAAGTGTGATGTCACTCTCCATCAAACAAAACCACAGCCCTGTCTTAAACTAGTCCAAACAAAAATCCAAATGACTAAGTAAATAAATAGTGTGGTTTTTCACATCAAAGTGAGGTGATTCAAACTGATAATAACGGCCCATGATACACTCATTAGATGGCAAATTATTGCTGCAAGTAAAAGTCTGTTATAATATTTAGCATTTGTATTATTAACACATAGTATAAATATTTACAAATATTGAGCAGACTCCCCCAAGAAGCAAGAAAAGAAAAAAAGAAAAAGAAAAAGAAATAAACTGAAACACATTTCCAGCCTGATATGCAGAGTTCTATATACCAACCATCCAACTAACAGCCCCTAATCTCCACTCTATTAGCCAAAATGACAACAGAAGTGTTGTAAAGTGTTGTAAAGTGTTTTCTTGCACTTAATCCATACAATAAGCTTTCTAGAAGAGTTCACTCTGATTGATACATGAGGCTGTTACCCAGGTTAAGTGCTCCCAGATCTTGACTGTGCTGTCTTAGGTTGAAGCCCTTAGGTTGAACAAATAAATTGTTTGCAGAGTGCTTGGAGCAAAATGGCAGTCAAAGGCCCTTTTCGCACGGGCTTTCTCTCGCGAAATAGCCCCGTGAGCCTTGCGGGAGTGGGAGCGTCGCTCTGCGTGACGCACTCCCACTTCCGCGGCACTCACGGGGCTGAAGCTGCGCTCACGTGTATTTTTTTATTTTCGGCTTGCAGCCGAAAATAAACGGCACTGGCGCAAGGCTCCCGGCGGCGTCATGCACTTATCGGAGTGCGGAGCGCCGTCGCAGGCGGGCCTCTCGCGCCTCCTCCCCACTTCCGCCCCCAGCACTGCCTACAGCTCCCAGGGGGCGCTGCGGAAGCTGGGGGCGTGGCTGAAGAGCGCCCGTTGCGCAAGAAGACTCCATGTGCGGTAAGGAGGTGGGGGAAGCGGCAGCGTTTCGGGAGAGGGTTCTCACGTGAGCCGCCCTCCTCCGTCGCCCAAGCGCTGGCGCTGCGAAAAGGGCCAAAGAGATGTTGGATAGAAGATTAAATTTGCTCTAGTATTTGGTGCAGAGTTTTGCTCTGCCATGAGTTTGCCAGGACCAGAGGCTATGGGAACCCGTAGCTGCAGAAGTGGTTGCAGTTTCTCAGAGGTTGTGTAACTGTGGTTCATACTGCAGTCAAAAACACATCCACACACAGCTCCATCTCTGACTCTTGACTTGGTGGTTGAGAGCTAATTGATGGGTGTTCTCAGTGCCATGAACATGCATTGTGCAAAATGTTACACAATCTGTTGTGCAACTGTGGGATCCATTGCAATTATGTGAGCATGTATTTATGTCACACAAAAAAGTACAAGATCTTGGTTGAAACATGTATATTTTGAAACCAGCCATTCATGACCTTTCTGAGGGATGCAAACTTGCTGACCATGTCAATTACATTTGATGAGCTGCATTTTAAATTCTAATGCATCTTTCACTTTCAGTTCCCTTCAAGCATAAATTGAGTGCTCTCTATATAAACAAATAACAAATAGCTATTAATATTGTACTGCTTTGACACTTAATTGGATTACAAGTGACAGAGGAAACCAGCTTTATGTACTGACCATTCACCTCTAACCTCTGCAGGTAGTATTTCAGAGACTAACTTAAAATTGTCAGTCTAATTACTTAGAAGCTGCATGGCACACTTGTGAATATCTTAGGCCCTCCCTATCAGAGGGCTCTCAGCACTAAGGCCAGAGTGCTCCCTAGAAAATGAAACATTTCAGCTGGAATCTTATCCCTACTTATCTAGGAGTTAGACCCATTGAATTTATCTGAACTGACCTTTGTATAGACATTTATACAATTGATCCATCAGTTCATAAAAGGAGCACCACACAAACCTGCTGTTTTGATTCATGCTGATTGCCACTCTCTTGAGTTCTCTTTTAAAATTCCACTTTATACATGCCATAAATATACTCCATATGTAGTACAACCTATTTATTATTGCAGAATGAAATAGTCTTGCCACACCATGAAATGTCAATTTCTTCTAAGTTCAAACTGAAGCTATAAATCCACAGCCAATATTATAAGATTGGGCTAGGTTTCTTTTATCTTTGCTAAAGACTGTCCTGTATTGGTCCTCAAGTTGTCAATGATATACATGATTTCCAAGAAGCTGTAATGACAGTGGGAATCTTTGAAAGCAGTGCAAGCTTTAAATGGATTTATTGCTTCTGAGTTATGTCAACATAGTTCTGTATTTCAGTGGGGGAGAAGTTCAGTCATTTTGGATTTTAATGCAAACTTACCTGATTTTACACTTTTGAAACAAAAATGTTGCAATGGAGTTGTCCAATCAAAAACATATATGAAAATGCATGTGTGAAAGGAAGTGCAAAAATTGTTTGCAAAAAATGTATGTATTATGCAAAACTGTATACAAAAATGCATGTATTTAGAGAAGAGTACCCAAAAAAAAAACATATAAATTTTCAGCCAAACTTTTTTAAAAAGCAATTCTTAATAGTAGAGCCCAACAAGAAACAAAAAATTAAATCATAGAATTTTCAACCATAACAAATAGATGAAATTGAAATGGTAATTTATATTGTGACGATAAAATTTTAGAACGCTAAGAATGTTAAGATCCAGCATTGAAATTAAATACTCAAACCAATAATAAAAATAAAGAATAAAGGAATGACTGCCTGCCAGTTGGAGGACAAAAAGCTTAGCCTAGAGTTTAAAAGTTATCAATGAGGGTGCTAGGTAGATGTCTCTTCAGAGGAAACTCTACAGACATGGGGCCACTGTTTAGAAGTCTCTTCCTTGGGTAGCTGCTTGTCACACTGTTAAAATGCACTATTATTATTTCATGCAATTTGGAGACTGCATGTATTTGACAGCTGATAAATTCAACTAGAATTTTTAGAAACAGAGAGACAGTGTGGTGTTGTGGTGTGAGTACTGGATGAGGATTCTGGAGACCAGAGTTTGAATCCCTGTTCAGTCATGAAATCCTTCTGGGTGACTTTGGGCAAGTCAAATTCTCTCAGCCTCAGAGGAAGACAAAGGCAAACCCCCACTGAACAGATCTTGCCAAGAAACAACTTAGTGTCGCCATAAGCTGGAAATTATTTTAAGGCATATAACTATAACAAGGCAAACAACAGCAACAACAGCAACAGTGAATGTTTGTTGAAATAGTTTAAACAGTGTTTTTCTTACAAAAAATGGTAACAAAACATGGCAAAATATCAGTTGTGGTCAGAAGCCATGGTATGAGAGTATATGCAGATTTGGACTCCCAACCAAGTTGACAAACTTCAAGTTGCTCCATTCTGTCCTTTGCCAGAAGCCTCTTAACTAGCCATCCTTGTTCCTAGCTAGCTCACCTCCATTCTTCCACTGTTCAGAAGTGAATATTTCGTTATCAAAGCAGCTTGGGTTGGGTAATTGTACTCTCAGGGCCTTTCTGCCCTACACTGTTACAGTGGCATTATTCCACTTTCAACATCCTGTAGAATTCTGGCTGAGAATTCTAAATGCCCCTCCCTAAAATACAAACCCCAGAATTCCACAGGATGTTGAAAGCGGAATAATAGCCCTGTAACAGTGAAGTGCGGAAAGGCTGTCAGATTCAATCTCTGGTGTTGCAAGTTCAGTAGCAGAAAATGCATATGTTCCAAGGCATATTGCAGTGAAGAGAATCCATATAATTGCTTGGAAAATCATGGATTACTAGCTTGTGATGGCTAGTAGATACTCTGGGTTACCAGAATTTATACCTTATCTTCCTGCCCAGGTAGGGTTTGGAGGAAACAAGTTTGTGTTTTGACTATTTTTTAGAAGAATATGTAGGATTTTGATGCTGGAGTGCAAAAATAATAGTAATAAGGTCTCGTGCTATTGCTGTGTTCTAGGATTACCATGCCTGCTTATTTTACAAAAGGCACCATAAATCTGCAGTGCTCTCCATTCTCAGAAAAATCTGTCCCTGAAAAAACCTACTTCTAACATTCAGTTTTTATATCTGGATGTAGCTTCTCTTCCTGCCTCTGCTCTTGCTATAGCCACTTTCAGTTTTGAAATCAAATGCCTAAAGTAGGACACTGCAGGCTTGGCAGGGCCTGTCTTGAGAATGGGTTATCCTTTGTCCCATCTTTCCCTAACACTCTTTGCTTCCCCATTTATCCTTGCCTTGTTCTCAGCCTCAGCCTCTCATTCTTCTGAGGGGGGCCATGTTCCAGGTGACCCAGACTTGGCTGGAAGTGTAACTAATCTGTGCTGCAACATGCAGAATTCTTTTTATTATGCAATTCTTCAAGGTCTGTGCATCCTGATACTAAGGTGAGAGGATAGCCCCTTAGCCACCAAATGTAAAAGAAGAAATGCGTCACATACCCAAAAAGAGGGTAACAATTTGCATAATGTTTGCATATGTCAATGTCCATTTATTAATACATATCTGAAAATAATTAGTGCACTTAAAATACAAATATAACATATCTCACTGTAGTAGGGGAAGAGAGTAGTCCATGGAACCAACTGCTTATTCAGTCTCCTGTTCAAGTACGAATTGTGAATGGGCTGCTTCAAGGACCTGGCTCTCCCTCCTTACGGTTTTTTACAATATCTTTGAACCATACTTGGTTTAAACAGAGTATGATTTCAAGTAATTGATTGTCCTCTGATAGCCCTTGAGATGGAGGAAAGTCCACTTTAAAAAAAAGTCCACTTTCCCTTCCTTCCTTCCTTAGATTTGTCCTCAACCTTTCCTCTCCCTCCTCCACACAAAGTGCAACTTCAGGCAGCTAATGCCAAAATAAACAACAAGAATACTCAAAAACATTTTAAAAGATAA
Organism: Ctenosaura bakeri; assembly: GCA_948474755.1. Taxonomy (NCBI): domain Eukaryota; kingdom Metazoa; phylum Chordata; class Lepidosauria; order Squamata; family Iguanidae; genus Ctenosaura; species Ctenosaura bakeri. The sequence continues at coordinate 89,361 of CAOLHI010000267.1, read as the reverse complement.
ATTAAAACGTATGACAACTCAAAAGGCAATTAAAATTTATTAATCCATGTGGGTTGGACCAGGACCCACTCAGACTAAAAGTCCATTTTACTGCAAAAAGTTACCTGAATAAAACAGGATTTGTATGCTGGCAGGAGGACACCAAGGAGGGGAGCAGGGAATTCCACAGCCATATTCTCAGGGCTTCAGCATTTCAAGCATGTTTGCTTATCTCTACCCACATTGGATCAAATGTTGCCTCCTTTCCATCTACAGCATCCTAGACCCTAAAATTTAAAAAAAAAAAACTGGAGGATGAGGTGCAAAATTCCAACTCCCAAGTTGTCCTCCAAGAGTCCTACACTGGTGACTGTAGCCTTCAGTGCTACTATTGGCCAACCTTCTTTAAATACAGAGGAAAACTGACAGTAAATGTTAAGGACTGAAGAAATTGGTGTGAGCTCCATATCAATTGACTTACAGGGCGATTGGACAAGTGTTTGTCTCGTTTCTCTCATCTCCTTTCAAATAACAGCAAAACAGCTGACAACTCCTACCCTCAAAACTTGTGTTTAAGAAGAAGAGATGTGAACAAGGAATAAGAGAAACCATAGAAAATAGGAAAGGACCAACAGATCTCTGCTCACCTTATCATTTCCTTCCAATCAACCATACTCCCATTCTCACAGTTTGGCTATAGAGAAAAGTACCTGGGGTGCCGGATTGCAGGAAGGGCCAGCCCTACCATTAGGCAACTGACACAGGTGGCAGATGCTGAGGGTTAGCACTATCAGTCTTCAAGGCTTTCTTTCTTAGTCCCCTGTCCTTCTCTTGAAGGACGGTGCTACATATGCCACACATCACACAGCTAATCCAATCAGCTTCTGTACATGGAATGAATGACAGCACCATTTTATTCTTTGCCTTGAGTAATGAAATGTCTTGGGCCATTTCCGCACTACACTGTTATAGCGCTATTATTGCACTTTCAACATCCTATGGAATCCTGGGATTTCCAGTTATGGAGGGGCCAGAGATGTTGAAAGTGGAATAATAGCACTATAACAGTGTAGTGTGCAAAGGCCCTTGGACTAGTCCTGGGAGGGTAAGTCAAGGACAGATAAGAGGTGGGGTGAAGGATTCCTTACTCTTTGCTTGGATATACCTTTCACAATTAAAAATGTTTCCTCTCTATGTGACTATACTAGACACACAGATCTGATACAGTCACATCTTTTGTGGTCTTCCCTTTGCAGTATGTTCTGAGGACTATACGGAATTGGCTTTACGTTAATCATCCATGCCATTTGGTCATTCAATTGTTTTATTCACATCCACATTAAAATGTGATGTCCTATAGCCTTTCATTGACTTTTGAAGCAGAAAGGAGCTAGTTTATGGTACTATATATAAAACATAAAAATGTGACAGAAAAAAAAAAACATCTGGGCAGGTATTTAGAGCAAAGACGGGGGCTCCACTCATCACAGTGGGCAGGAGATGCCCTGGCTTACTTCATTTTGATTCAGGTGAAATGCAAGTGAACACACATTGCCATCTAAAGAAAGGAGACCATAAGGCCATTAAGTCCGGAATCTAAAATTACCTCAGAGTGCCACTACTACCAGCCTAGTCAAAATCTTCTCCTACTCAAGAAGAGTTGTTTTGTACAACTGTTTGTGTAGGCTGTTGTTGAGTAAGACATAATGATGAATGTTGCCTTTCCTGCACATAATCCCTGAACAACCTCTACCTAATTTGTTATAGTAAAGTATTTAAGGATATCTTGAGCATGAAAGGCACTATATAAAGTGAAACTCTATTATTCTCCCCTGATAGCATATCAAGCATAACATTATTTCCATGCAGTTTGCAAAGCAATTTAAAAATCCCAAGACAGAGTTCTGTGAGCTAACATTTCAGAGGAAGCTGTCTTCACTGTACATCCATATCAAATGGGCAGCTAGTGGTTGAATTCTTATTGCCAAAAGAGAACATCAAGGAATTTACAAGAAATTCACCTTCATATTGCTGTAGAAAATAACTACACATAATTCAGATCAGAAATGAAAGAGTCCCCAGACCTTAGCATTTCTGAAAGTAATACAGATTAAAGGGAATATCATTCAGCATCTTTTTAAAAAAGATTTAGCATTTATTAGTTTTAACAGAAGATACAAACAAATGAATCCATAGCCGTAGTGGATAAAAGAGAAAGGAGAGAAGAAAAGAAGCAAACCACACACAAACATACATTAAACATGTATAACTAAGACTAAAACTAAACTAAACTGAATAAGACTAGACCAAAACAAAAACATTCGTAATGACACAAGCCATTACTAAGTGTAAGACCCATCTCTTACATTTAACACACCCTAATTACACTATACTACACTATATTTCCGCCAGGTGGCCCCTCCCGAAATTGCAAACCCCAGGATTCCATAGGATATTGAAAGTGGAATCATAGTGCTATAACAGTCTCATGCGGAAATGGCCTATGTTCCACTACACTAACACACAAAACAACTCTGACCACCCCATAGCAATTGTAATGTAAAATGAAAATTGGTTAATATCCCATGTCTTATTCTACATTACAGATCTACATATGTTCAATTTACTAGAATTACTAATAATCATAACCACAGATTATTACATAGTTAGATTTCTGATTCCTCAAAAAATCCATAAAGGGTCACTGGTCTTTCAAAAAAAATCTTCCACTGATCCATCTCTTAAAATCCACATCAATTTTGCAACTTAGGCCTGATCCACAACTTTAACCACTCATTCTTCTCTCAGTGCATTTGTCCACTTCCAAGTTTGGACAAAACATTCTTGCAGCTGTTACCATGTATCAAGTAGTCTTTGTATTTCATATAAATTCTTTGTCAATAATTCCCCACAAAAACATTTCTGATGGCACTGCAAAATCTACCTTTAATTTTTTTTTAATTAGCATGTAAACCTTAGACCAATAACGCTTTGCTTTCTTGCATGTTCACCACATTTGGGGGTGGGGGGAGATCCTTCCTTATTCTAACAGCCCCAACATCAATTTGAAACCTTCTTAAATACTTTTGACAATTTTTCTGGAGTTAAGTACCATCTATACATCATCTTATACATATTTTCTTTCAAATTACTGCACAAAATAAATGTTATATCTTTAGTCCCCATTTGCCCCCATACATCTATTTGTGCATTATGCCCAAAATATTGGACCTGCCTTATCATAAACTCATTTCAGGCTCATCTTCCCTCTCTGATTTCAAAAGACATTTGTCCATTTTTTAAATTATATGATTATCATCCTCACATAGCTCTACGTAAAAGTAATTTTCTCCAGCCTCTTTTACTAGATCCCTCTTATCTTGTTTAAATCTCTAAGTAGTAAATAAGCAGACCAGCTAAGGCAGTAGTTCTTAACCTTTTTCTTTACAAAGACCCTCTTTACATACCTTTTGTTGCAGCGGACCATGAAGAGAGAACTAAAGGCTGTTTCTGGCTGTATGTGTGGTATGTGCAAGAAATGTCACGTGCTTCCTGTCAGCCACTCAGTGTCATTCATTTGCATGTCGTCACCACATGTAGAAGTAATAGGTGCTGAGTACATATCAGTTTCATAACTTTTGAATGATTTGAGATATGTTAATAAAAATTTGTACAAATGATAGCTGTTGCAAACAAAAGACTCCTGCTCCTTGAGATCAATGCATGACTGTCCATCTGTCTGTCTTTTTTCCTTACTTTAACTCATTTATTTCATTTCATTTTGACTGGGAAAGCTCATAACACTTCCTCAAGCCTTCACAGACCCACTGTGAGGACATCAGGGGTCCCCAGGAGTCAATGGACCCCAGATTAAGAACCAATGAAGTAAGATCTATACCCCTGCTTAGAGAGCATCTCCTTTGATTAAACTCCCAGCCTTCTTTCTCTATATCCATTTTCAATTTTTGACCAATTCTTTCTTAACAAAAGGTTCTTCCAGCAAGGTAACAAATGATATCTTAGGTAAAACCTTTGCTCATATCTGGACCAAACTCACAGGAGAGCTTTTTTGATATAATGATTTCTAAAACCAGGATGTGGTTTGACTTTATCATACCAAAGTGAACCATGCCAACCAAATCTCAAATCATGACCCTCCAATAGTGATTCCAATGGTTTCCAACAGTGTTTCATCTCTAAGCAAAATCCATTCTTTCAACCACATAAAACAGCAAGTCTCATAATACAATTTAACGTTAGGAAATCCCAGACCACTCCTTTTTTCAGCATCATATAATGTTTTAAGGTTTATTTTCAGTTTCTTTGCCTGCCAAACAAATCTGGAAATATGTTTCTGCCAGTCAACAAAAAGCACTACATTTCTTAACAAGGGGCTGGTTTGAAAACAGAGTAAAAGCCTCGGGAAAATATTTTCTTTTAGTACTGCAGTTCTCCTCATAAAAGATAAATTTAACTTTCCCCAGTTCTCTAAATCTTTTTTAAAATCTCTTTCCAAATTCTCTCATAATTGTTTTGAAACAATGCATTATTGTCCTTCATAATTGTAGCTCCCAAATGCTTAACTCCCTTTTTTCCCCTGGCTTTAAAATTAGAAAGAGTCAACAGTTCTTTCTTCTCTTCCATAGCCATATTTTTAGTCAACAGTGTTGCTTAGTCACAATTCATTCTGAACTCAGAACAAGCCTCCAACACCTTCAATTTTTCCAAAAGAATTTCCATTCAATCTAGATCATTGGCATAAGCCCTCAGCTTGGACTCTCCTTTTTTAAACCTCTCCCAATTTGTCTAGTATCTTTCAATAAAGTCTCCAAGGCCAGTAGAAAAAGCAATAGGAGGCATCCTTCTCTGAATCCTTTTTGTATCTCAATCAATGATGAAACATTACCATTTACTAAAATCTATGCTTTCTGCATTAAATGTACATCATTCAGCAGCATTAATGCCAGGGCAGCCCCAGAGATTTTGCTTACAGAGACAAAGGACAATATGGCATGCCCTTCCCACTTAATGGCTACTGTTGATGGGATGGCATCCTCCACTGCTAAACTCCATATCTAGCAGTGATCACATTACGCCTATATTAAAAACACTCTACTGGCTGCCAATTAGTTTCTTGATAACGGAGAAGGTATTGTTGTCTTTATAGCTCTACATGGTTTGGATCTAGGTTACCTACAGGATCACCTTCTCCCATATAGTTTGCCCCATACACTTAGGTCTTCTAGAAGACATGTACTTCTGTCAGCTAGAACCACACTGACAACTCTTAACCAGAGGACCTTTTCATCGTATGCCCACAAATTCTGGAATGACCTGCCAGAAGAGATGCAACAGCTGGATGTGTTTAAAACAGCATAAAAGAACAATATCTTCTGGCAAGCTTATCCAGATGGTTTTTAAATTATGAGTTTTTAAACTGTGAATTGATTGTTTTTAATATGTAGGTTTTTTAAACTAATGTTATGCCCTTTTAACTGATCATGTATTATTAATTGGTGGTCATGTTTTTAATTGTGTCTTGTGTCTATCTGTTGCTGTATTTTAAACTGTTATTTCCACCCCGATTCATATGGAGAAGCAAGTAAGAAATACATATTATTGTTATCAATAATAGTAGTAGTAGTAGCAGTAGTAATAATCTAGCTGAAGCAATTTAGTTTAGGGAGCTTAGAGCCACATGGCATACGCTGCCCTGCCCTCCAACAGAGAAAGAAACAATCCAGGAGCTGCTATCATTTCCTCCCAGTATCTGCCATTTGAAGCAGTTACCGTATATCCTCATGTACAAGACGACTTTTTAACCCCCAAAAAACTTTTTAAAAGTGGGGAGTCGTCTTATTCGCCGGGTGTGAGGCCCGCAGAACTTCCCTCCCCCGCCGCCCAGGCAGAGGCGCTGCCGTTGTTGTTCCCCGGGCCCACAGAGCTTTCCACCACCCCCCGCTGCCCTGGCAGAGGCGCCGCCGCCGCCGCCGCCCAGCTTCCTGCTGGCCCACACCGCTTCCCACGTGGCCGGGGAGAGCCCCCATCGCCGCCCAGCTTCCTGCCGGCCTGCGCCGCTTCCCGCGTGGCCGGGGAGAGCCCCTGTCGCCACCCAGCTTCTGAAAGGGATTAGAGCCTCCTTGGCCTGCTTCCCCCCACTGCGCTCCCCACTACCCTTCTTTCGCGCGTGGACTCACCCCGTAGCGGGAGCAGCAGTCGGTCTCTGCTGCGCGGGCGGGCGGGTGGGCTGGCTGGAGCACCAAGTCACGCTCTTTCTCCACCGAAGCTGTGCCGTGGCCACAGACATAGGCGGCGCTGGGAACGGGCTACTCGGAAATCAGGGCCATTTCCACCCTACACTTGTTATTGTGCTATGATTCCACTTTCAACATCCTATGGGATTTTGGGGTTTGCAGTTTAGGGAGGGGCCGAGGAGCCCCGCCTGAAACTGCAAGCCCCAGGATTCCATTGGATGTTGAAAGTGGGATAATCGCGCTATAACAGTCTAGTGCGGATGTGTCTCATGTATGACTGGACTTTTACAAAATCCTCTCCTTTTTTTACTTTTAAATGCTAAATCGATCAGGAACATGCAGTACCTGAGTGGTGCTGGCCTGGGGGGGGCGCATGTTGGTTAACTGTTTCTCCTCATTCTTGAGGGCAGAAATAGGCCAGGGCCAGCACAAATCATTTTGCTGCCTGAGGAGGAGTTCAGTCATCCTGCTTATAAAGTCAATGAGACAGAAAACCTCACAATTACCGTATCTTTCTCCCTTGCTGGTAGCAAAAAGGCAGGAGGAAGGCCTGCCAAGAGCCACAACAATAAAGGAGACTAACCACACTGCACTGTTCCAGGGCTATATTCCACGTTAACTGACATGGCAATATTCTGTGGAATTCTGGGGTTTGTAGTTTACTAAGACCCAAGAGCTCCCTGGCTAAGAGTTCTAAAAGCCCTTCCCTAAACTGGAAATCCTGGGATTTCATGGGATGTTGCCATGGCATTTAAAGTGGCATAACAACACTGTCACAGTGTAGTTAGATAAGGCTCAAAGTTGCTACATGATTCCTTTATATGGAACAAACATTGCTATGCCTTCCAATACAACAACTATAAAGCTCTGCCTATTTCCTGAGGCAGATTTGGCTCTTACAACAAATAAGTATTGTGGGAAAATCAGGAATGGATTCTTCATAAGGAAAGACTACAAGCTAAGATTTGGTAATTGGAAGCAAACTCCTGGGTGAGGACAACATCAAAGATATTCTTGTTCTTTGTTTCCTAAAATGCAATCTGAGACTGCTTTTCTCAGGACTTCCTTTTAAATAAACATCTGTAAGATGGTATTCCTACAAATACATGGCCTCTTCCCTCCCAGCCACTATTTCAGACCTGGCTGCTCTGGTGAGTAAATGGGAAAGCTTGTGGAAAAAGGGAAAGTTAATTTTAATATCATAAGCATTTGAGTTAAAATTACCATATTGAAATCAAATCTGATGTTTTTTTAATTTTTATTTGGTGTGTGTTGGAAGAGGGGTGGTCTTATACGGCGAGTATATCCTAAACTCTATATTTTTACTGGAAAAGTTGGGGGTCGTCTTATACGCCCAGTCGTCCTATACATGGGAATATACGGGTACTTCATTCTACCTAATGGTAGGTGGGCTTTGTTTAATGCTGCATCTACGCCAGTCAGCCTCTAGCTGTATAACACATCCCAAAATGCTGGGGAAAGCCTATTATTTCAGAATACTCTGCTATTCATTATATAGCCAAATGCACACTGCTGTCCGCCACCCAACCAGCACAAGAACAAATGTTGCAAAAACCTGAGTGGTGAATCAAGTCACAGTGTTTTAAATTGCTCACTCAGAAATCAGGGGAATGCTTTTATTCTCACAATGAAGGGATGATTCTACATGCTCCTGCTTTACATTGCCATCATGATGGCTAAGGAGGCCTATGTCGGTTTTGCAAGTATAAACAGTGTAGTAGCAAGTAGGTGTTAAGGAGGAAAAAAGATTTTATCTCTGCATGGCACTGGTGAAATTTGTTGCTGGAGTAATGTATTCTATTTCAGTGAGTGCAGCTGGAAAAAGAAGGGTGAATTGAGAAACAGAAAAGGGTTTCAAAAACAAAATATAAGAGTGGGAAGAAAGCTTTGTACTGAAAGAATGAAAGAGCCTGGTATTTTTGGTTTCTCAGAAATACTGCTATGTGCTTGGATTATGTGGTAGAACAGGTGTGGGCAGCTCTACAGGATGAGACACTTCTCCTGAATGGATTATAGGCCACTAGCGCATGTCACATTGAAGGTGGGGGATAAACTTGCCATTCACTATGTGGCCTTCTATAAACTACCTTTTCCCAGTCTCAGCCAGTATGCAATATAACAATGATATTGATCTACTTTACAGAGTTGCCATAAGGCTTACTTTGCAAGGGTAATTCTGTTGACCATAAGATAAATTTCAAAGTCCAAAGTGTGGTAATGCTGGCTAAAATTTACTTGTGTAGTTATGAATGTGTAACCATGATAATTACATAGCTACACAGTGACTCCCAGCTCAATCTGGCCCTATCCCTGCTTATCCGGAATTGCAGCAACCAGGCAGCAGTTGCTGCAATCAAGAGTGGTCTGTTCCCCTGGCAAGTAGGAAGCAGCTGGCTGATGCTCCCACCACCTCCCCTGAGTAATCTCTGGTGCAACAGGCAGAAGCAGGGTCCCCTGTTGCAATTCCTCTCAGAAATTGTTCATGCAAAGGGGTGGGTAGGGCCATCAGCCAGCTGCTTCCTGATCAACAGGAGAACAGACCCTCATCAGTCACAGCAGCTGATGCCCAGTAAGTGAGAACTGGGAATTTCCACAGTCCCTACATATCCCCTAAACTAGAGCATATGTAGGGATCATGAACACAAAACAGTCATGGATGCGTAACTCTAGGTTATATATTCATAACTTACTTAGTGAATTCTGGCCAGTTTCTGTACTAAGCCAACCAGTCTGCACCCTCGAAATAACTATTTAGAGCTTTGAGTCTTCTAAATAACTATGTTGTGTTGCTCTACACTGCTATACTATAGCATAGCATACCATACCATACCATACTATTATCAGGAGCAATTTCCAGGGACAGGGCAACCTGCCATTTAGAATGGAAGTCATCCCTATCATACAGTTCCTAAATGACTCCTTGCAGCATTTTTGAAATATTACTTGGTAGTACCTTAAACGTCCCTCTCTACCCTTCCTTTTGCTTAGCTGAAACTGAACATTAGAAATCTGTTAGACAATATGAACAATGAAACAGATTGATCATCAGCACAACCTCCCCCATTCCTCTCTTACAGGTCTCAGATCAGAACAGATTCCATGTGGCTATGTCATCCTCTAAAGGCCTAATGTGACAGAATGTGAAATACTCATTTGACAGGGCAGGAATCAGCTGGGTATGGAAAAAGCATCATAACTAAAATCCGCAATGTTAAGCAGCCATTTTCAAATGCATGTTTCACCTCATGTTTAGTTATGCCCTTAACATGTGTAGATGAGCTGGCAGTAATAAGTGAAATAGTTGCAGCCTTCTGTGGCTAAATAAAGCAAAATCCAAAATCCACAACAGAGCAGTACTTTTACTGGCCAACCAAAATGCACAAAACATATCATGCAAGATTTTGAAGCGCTACTAATTTGGATGGATCTCACTGCAGCTAGAGGCCACTCCTTTCTTGGCCATATGAGGACCAAGAGAAATGACACGAAAATTTAAACTTCATTAGCAGCACTAAGATAACCCCTCTTGGGATCCAGAGTGTCTGTGTCTTTTGTGGAGTCATAGGCCCCTTTCTTAGGCAGAGAACAGAGAACCAATTGAGTAACAACAGACAAAACAGCTGATGCACAATGTAGGCCTGCGACTCCAACACTGTCACTTTTCTTTTCTTCTACTATATGATACTTCAACATTTTTTGACTAATGAAGAAGCCAGTAGAGCTTTGAAAGCTTGCATGATGTGTTTTGTGCATTTTGGTTGGCCAATGAAAGTATCACTTTTTTTGAGAATTTTGGGCTTTGCTTTCTTTTGTTGTATGCCCAACACAGCTATTCCTGAATATGTTTCCTTCTATGGCTGAAATCCTTCAGGAGATGTAGTGTGAAGTTCTGCCAGGCAGACCTACACATGTCTCTAACTCCCCCATCCCCAAGAACTCAGTGTTTTCCTGCAAGCCCATATCCCAAAATGACCATGTATTGGCTTGGAGAGAGCTAGAGCTGGCCACTATATGGCCATGTTTTTTGCGGGGGGGAGGGGTGAAGGAAAATGCTAAGTCTTGGGGATAGGTTTGGCTTTCACACAAGGGAAGTACAGTAATCTCTCCACATTCGCTAGGGTTAGGGGCACAGGACCTCCGGGAATGTGAAAAAACCATGAATAAGTCTAGGCCCTCTCAAACCATATTTAACACACACAAAAGTATGATCACCATATTCAACCCACTGTGGATTCCTTTGAGGCATCAGGGTTCCTTCATGAGGCAGAGGTGGCTGGCTGGTGGGGGCTTACTGCCACCTCCACTGCTGCCCCACACCATTTTTGATAGGGACTTACAAGATTAATTCACAGTTTCTCAGTCTCACCACGCTTGTAGTCCCTATTAAAAATGGCATAGGGAGGCAGCAGAGGTGACAGCAAATAATCTGTGAATAATCAAATCTACAAAAATGAAACCTACAAATGTGGAGGACTGATTGTAGTTAATTTCTCCTTCCACAGTAACCAGAAAGTCATACCACAGGCATAAATTGAACTTACGCCTGCGTATTCATTGACTGGATGCCAGCCCATATTTCAGAGGTAGAAGATTAAACAAATCCATGCTAATTAGGTCTTTAGAACAGGAAATGCATGGAGTTACATTCCAGCAAATGTCTTTCACTGATAATTTCTCTAACTGCTTTGAAAACTAAAAAAAAAATCCAAATGTTTGCATTAAGAATGTAGGTGAATATTTAATCCCTCCACGCTAGTATGGCTTACTTACTGTAATGGATGGTGCTGAGAGTGGAACAATTTCCCATCATTGTAGTTTTAACTATTAAAAAAAAGCCTTGGTTAACTCTGTCCCTTTCCGCATGCGGCGAGGGAAACGCTCCCTGCCGCTACTCACCGGCTTTTTGGTGGGTCCGGGTGAGTCTGTCGGGACGAGGAACAGTGTGAGCTCGTCGCTCCGCACTGCTCTGGCATCCAAAATGGCGGCTTCCGGTTGGGGGAGGCTCTCCACCAACCAGAGAAGCTCGCCAGCCAAAAGCCCGCCCCCGGTAGATCTGCAGGCACGCACTAGTGCGCACCTGCAAATCTGCACCGGAGCGCAGGGATGGAGCGACACGGGGTCACGCGCTCCGTACTTTAAAAAAAACCTCTTAAAAGAGGTTTTTAAAAAGCACACTGCGTGACCAGTTCCGGTCACTCCGGAGCGGACTGAGGTGCGGAACTACGAAAAGTAGTCCGCCCCAGTCCACTCCGCAGTGTAGAAAACCTCCGTTGGAGGTCACTCTGCACCGTTTTAATAGGCCGGTGCGGAAAAGGCCTCTTTTCCTACTATGTGAATCAACTGGAAAACCAGGACTAAAAATTAACTACTATAACCTATATGCAGGTACCAGAATAGCATATATTATACTGCTCTGCTTATGAATATTTAAGCAAAGACGAAACAATAAATTGTGGATACAAATCTCAACAATATGCTTTAAAAATCTAGTCCAGAGATGGATAACCAGAATCCTCCAGATTATTGTTTGACTGGATCTCAAACTAACCCTCCATAGGATTACAAGTAGAGATGTTGAAAATGGCAATGTCCAAAGGGTTACCAGTTGCCCACCCTGAACTGGTTTTAAATTCACCATGAAGTGTATATATTTGCTGTAAGAAAATATAAAGAGAAGTAATGTGTACTTTCAGAACAGAACTGTAAAGGCAATAAGAAGTCCAAACAATATGATGAAACACTGAAAAGAGCTTAGTATGTTTAACTTAGAAAAGTGTGACTTTAGGACCAAAGAGCCTGTTGACAGTTTTCAAACGTTTATAAGAAGGAGATGGGAGCAGCTGTTCTCCGTACCATGGCAAAGTGGTAAAAAAAAAAAAAAGTTGTTTGAACTGTACAAGCACACATGGCTTGGCTTCCTACACAGTTTGTTACCATCTACTTCTTTTTGTTACCCCGTAGTGTTTTTCAGAATTCTCAATGTCATTTTGATCAATGTAGATCAGTTTTATTATCCTTCCTTTCTCCTCCAATACCACTGTCAAAAAAAAAAGAATAGGTGTATTTCACTGAAAAATACGGACTGATTCTCAGGCAGGGCCAACTGTACCATTAGGCAGAACAAGGCAGGTGTTCTCAAACAGCAGATTCTGAGGCCATTTCCGCACTAGCCTGTTATAGCGCTATGATTCCACTTTCAACATCCTATGGAATCCTGGGGTTTGCAGTTTCGGGAGGGCTCCACCCTTCCTTCATGCTGCCTCTCTTCCTCACCTCATGCCCTCACAGTCCAGCCCCAGCATCTTATACTCTACCACTCACACACCTCACTCCCTTGCTCCCCTTCTTGCTGCACCTGCAGCCTCAAAATGTGCTTCTCCCTTGGTACTTACACTTTGCTGTTCATACAGTTCACTCACTTTCCCTCCAACTGCCTCTTTCCCTCACCTTGTACCCTTCGAATGCCTTTCTACCATTCTTCATACATGCCACCACTTGCACCACTGACTTCCCTTCCTTCCTACTCTCTTCCTCACTCCACATTCTTTCTGCCTTTCTTCTTACACGCTGCCATTCACACTTCTCACTCTCTCTTTCATCCTACCTGTAGGGCAAGGGCAGATTTGATTCCCACAGAACAATTTCAGAGTGCCTCATATTTTGCTTCATATCCTACAAGGGCTAAATACTTATTTTAAAAAATAAATGCAAGCTTAGAATCCAAGCCAGATGATGGTCAAAACAGGCAGCAGGTGGCATATCTAAAATCCAGGTAAAATCCAATCAAACCAGAACTATGGCAACCCTGACCGAAAACTTCAAATCCTTATAAGCCTGTTAGATTTCCCATCACACAAACTAATAATTCCTTGAGGGAATTCCAGGCATTACAGTTGAGAAACTGGCATCAGGACTAAAGCAACATCTCTGTCCTTTCACTTTCACCATGGGTCCCTTCTAGATTCAGAGACAGAAACAGAGACAGAGAGATGGGGAAATAGAAAAATACAGAGATGAAACTCCTGTGTCATACTGACCCAAATAAGCCAAAATTTATGTGGAAGATAGGACCAACCAAAAACATTTTGCTACCGAGGGCAAACAATCCCCCCATGCAGAAGACAATGAAACAGACAAATTACTCTTACTTCAATACTGATAATGGGACAGCATCCTCCACCACATCTGAAGGCAAGAGGATAGTGCAGGGATCTAAAGGCAGGCCTGGTACAACACACAGCAATTTCTTCCAACAGACAGGAATGATCAGTGGTTCAAGGACATTTCAAGGGGAATGGCAGGGCAGTGGAGGCAGCCTCAGAGTATGGCCAGTCCTTGTGCAAGATCCTTCTATTCCAATAGCATCTTCATTTAGTGCAGTGATAGGAACCCCAACAATTCAGTAAGTGAGAAGGCCCAAACTTGGAATCATTACTTTTTAGAATACAGCTGGCAGAATTTCCCAATCAGCTCTTCAGTGACCAATTCAACTGGGGAATTCTGGGTGTTGCAGTTCAAAAAATGACTTATCCAAGCTCTAGGAATGTTGGTATGTCTGCATTAATGGCTGCCTGGCTGAAAGCCCTTTCTATATTTTATCTTTCCTGGAACTGATGAGTTGCAGAAATGAAAATATTGAATATCAGGACATCAGCTGCTACATAACAGATTATGCAGTTGTGATTTCTGCAATTAAATGAAATGAAAGATCTGATATCCAATCAACTTTTATATGCCATCCACTCAACATGACAGAAAGTTTAATCATTGCTGTATTCAGTGATGTATGAACTAAATCACATTTATTGTCTATAAATGTAAGAAACAAATTAGCCATAAAAAGATCATCCAGGTTCATTGAAATGGAAGAAAGTTGTGCAGTACTCTCCAAGGCTAGTGGTGACATCCAGGACATGTAACTTCTAATGAGGGCAACTCTTTGTTGTGCAATAATCCAAGTGTCTGTGATTCAAGCTTCTTGTAGCCAACCATAAACTTTTGTGGTCCTATAGATTATTTACACAGTCCACCAGCTAAACATGTCTATACATAATCAGGACCAATGCTAGAGATCCGCCCCTTTGGACAATTGCAGTTAGCTCGAGCTCTTTAGAAAGCCTATTGCCACTCAAGCTGCCAGCCCCAAAATGCTAGCTTTGGCCATCTCAGCCCAACACTGAGCTAGGGTAAATCAGTAGCTGATCTATACTAGAGCTCATCCAACTATGTCCGGTGATAACGTTAATTTTCTTCAGAACTTCTGACATACCATAATTCCACAGCATCACTGTATCAGGGCCATAGATGCATTGTGGTAGAATTGAAATGCTAGATGTTAGTGGCAACCTTTGTCAACTAGACTATCCCCTTTTGTGCTACTTCATTTGCTACCGCTAAGATGATGGGAAAGAAGAGACCCACCACCCCATGGTTGGGAAGGATGGAGCCTCTAGGGGACCAAGGCTCTTTTGAAACTTTGCACCAACCCTGAATAAGATCAAGGCTTTAGTAAGAAATATCCCCACAGCAATTTATTATGCTAGATACTTTATATGGACAAGGATTACTATATGATTTTGTCTTTTTGCATTTTTGAGTTCATCATTGTTAAATACACCAGATATTAGATAATTCACTTTGTTCTGGGCTTCATCTTGTCTTTAGTTAAAGGAAGGAAAGGTTATTTCACTATATTAATGTTCAATATGAGAACAATAAAAATCAGTCCCCTCTTTTTCTTCCTCCATGGAAAAGGTTTCACATCAAAATACATACATTATACCAGTGCAAGCAGGCATTTTCCTAGATTACTAGGGAAAACATTTTAAAATATCTCAAGAAGGTCAAGAATTTCTTTTTCCTGCTACCCGCCACAGGTCAGGCAACCAATATTCACAGCAGTTGTTTGCTGCTGTGAATTTGACCAGAAAAACTACTTGCATTATATTTCATGCATCACAGAGTACCTGCTTCTTCCTACGCTGATATTATTCTCTCTGTAGCTAAAGTAAGAGGTTCTACATGTTGGTCTAGCTGAACTCACAGGTCTTTCTCAAATCCCTGTGTTATTTTCATTCTGATGCATTTTTCATGCACACTTTTCCATAGGTATTTCTCCATGTCAGGAAAAAACTGCCTCAGAAACTAGCTTCTGTTTGCTTACAGACTAAAGATGTTTAGAAAATGGTTGTTAATAATGTAAAATCATGACTAGCAGAATTCTGACAGAAATATTTGTTTTATTTTATGGAAAATAATATAAAAGACTCTGAAATGTTTCACCATGAACGCCTTTGAATGACATGACTGAGTTGGTTTTGGTTTTATTCTTCCCTTTTTTTTTTTATTCTTCCATTGTTTCATATCAGTACACAGTGGAACTTTATCAATGTAATTCTTACTTCTAAATAGAGTCAAGTTCAATATACTTATTTATTATGTATTCATATTGTTCTGTGTTTATTGTTATGTATTTGTTGTTGTTGTTGTTGTGTGCCTTCAAGTTATTTACAATTTATGGTGACCTTAAGGAGAACCTATCACAGGGCTTTCTGGGGTTAAGAATCTGTTATGTGCACAAGGTCGTGCAGTGGGTTTCCATGGCTGAGCAGGGAATCAAGGCGGGTTGTAGTTCAGTGCTGAAACCGTTAAACTTTCCTGGCTCTTGAGAATTCTAAATACCTT
Organism: Ctenosaura bakeri; assembly: GCA_948474755.1. NCBI lineage: Eukaryota > Metazoa > Chordata > Lepidosauria > Squamata > Iguanidae > Ctenosaura > Ctenosaura bakeri. The sequence goes on along the minus strand of CAOLHI010000267.1, from coordinate 73,423 downwards.
CCCTAAACTGCCAATCCCAACAAGATGTTTAGAATTCACAGCCAGAGTATTCTTCTAGTGCTCACCAAGCTCAAATGCAATTAAAGTTATATCAAAGTGCTGTAATTATATAGTTTGAAAAGGACCTCAGGTACATAGCCAAAACCACAAAGTAGTATGTGAAATGGCTCTTGCAATCCAAAGAAATGCCAACTCTACACTCATCTTCACAATCAAGTTTCTTCCACTGCTCATAACAGGTTGGCAGCTTTGTTTTGTGGAAGCCGAAATGGAGAATGGTTTTTTTTGTGTGCGGTGTGTCTTGCTCTCTGTGGAAAAGGGGCTCTATTTTCGCAATTGTTCGAAGAAGCATGTAAGACAGAATGAAATCTGGCCTCCTTTAGAGTGGGAGCTTCCTGTTTTGCAGGTCACAGTCCAGATAGCAGCCTAGACACTCCAGCATGATCCCACCTTGATAGATTGACCTACCTTGATTGACTCACCTTGATCTTAATAAGTACTTAGGCAACATGGGAGAAAAATAGTCTAACGGCATTCCCTCCTCCCCATTCATGCACCTATTTTGAGTACTGCTGTTTGTGGGAAACATTGTGCCCTCTCCTTAATGTCACTTCTCACAATGAAGAGGAACCTCCCCCAGATTCAGAACAGTCTGTAGTAGTTCATTTCTCTCTTCTCTCTGTTCTGTGATTTTTGGAACAATCTTTCCGGCAGGGAGAGAAGGCAATATCCGTGCATAGCAAGTACACATTGTGTCAAAAACACTGGCAGCAAAGCTGTTCAATGCTCTTTCCCATTGACAAGGACATATATGAAAACCATTAGGATTTGGAGGGGAAAGGAATAACCCCAACTCCTGGGTGTGCATACTTGTTTTTCCAGATGAACAGTATTTTGATATGGTACTAATCGAAAATAGAGAGAAGGAGGGAGGGACGTTAGTTCCTACACACACACACACGCACACACAATTGTTTACCACAGGGTTTGCCTTCTTGTTATGAAGGTTGTTGAAGTACTTTCAAGTACTTCAACTTTGTGTTTTCAGATAATAAGCCACCCACTCAAGCAGCCATGTTAATTGAATTGCCATTATAAACAAAGACCTGTCATGGGGAGTATGTTTCCAAAAGAGAAAGACTTCCTCCCCCACTCTGAATTTGACAGAACAGTACAATTGCTGTAGCTAAACTAATATCCATATCTGCAAGATTTCTGCTTTAAAGACGGTAGCAAACAAACCAGGAGCAGAGAATAAGATTGCAAGGAAGGACTGTTTCATAGAAAAGAACACTCTAGATACTTCTGGAAGCCATTTTTTTTTTATTTTTGAAAAAGATGTGGGTAGAACCATTTGTTCTTTGGGGCCAAGAAAATGATCTGGAAACATATGCTATAGCTGGACCATAGAAGCTAAGCAGTCTGTTCCTATATTCTGCCTTCCCTCAAGACTACCAGGGAACCATACACAATGAGCTCCTTCAAGAAAGATGGGAATGTATAAGTATAATAAATGTAGAAAGCTAGAGGAAAGAGAAATAAAACTAATCTCTTAGGTTCACCAAGTATGTTGCAGATAGCATAGTGCAGGGGACATAGTTAAGTGGTTGGGTTTGTTTGTTGTTTTTGGTATCATATCGTTGCATGTAAAACGTCACAGGTTCAATCCCTGACAACAACAACTACTATGGCCATTTCCACACTATACTCTTATAGCGCAATTATTCCACTTTCAACATCCTATGGAATCCTGGGGTTTGAGGTTTAGGGAGGGGCCAGCCACACTATAAGATTGTAGTGCGGAAATGGCCTTCTTCTTCTTCATTTATATTCACCCTTTCCCTCAAAACTGGTACAGCTCCAGGCGAGGGAAAGACTTCTATCTGAAACCTTAGACAACTGACTCCAGTTGATATACAATGACAGTGGGAACTATTCATTCAGCAAGCTGCATATCATCCTGGGGGAGGGGGGAATTCTCTGTGGCCCTTGAAACTCCCCAGGTATCCTCCAACAATCCCTGACACCTGTCCAAAAAGCTTTTTTTTTTTTTTTGCCCAAAAAACACTTGTTGGAACCAGTTTAGGTCCTTTCAAGTTGCACCCCTCAAAGCAGCCTTAGTTTTACTTTAAAACTGCTCCCAGGCTGTGGACCTCCTTTCCACAGAAGGTTCAGTTGGCCTCCTCCCTGTTTTCTTTTCCACCTGCAGGTGAAAACATTTTTATTTAGGCAGGTTTTGGATCTTGAATTTTAACTATGGAGCAGTAGGCTGTATGTAAAGTGGCAAGCTGTTTTTTTTTAATCTATATTTTAAAATCTTTTTTGAAATAATGACTTTTTCCACACTTTGATTTAGCAATGGGGTAGAGCGTCCTCCGGTGAGGACGTTTGCACTTAGGGGCGGACTGGGTCCAGACTACTTTATGTATGTCTGGACTTCAGCCCGCTCCAGAACGACCAGAACTGGTGGTTTGCCATGCTATTGAAAGACCGCTTAAAAGAGGTCTTTCAATAGCACAGTACGCCCCAGTCTGTCGCTGCGCTAATGTGTAGATATACAATATACATATATACAAATCTTCTTTGATTCCATTTCACAAATAACATTCTACATTCATTCTTGACTTCCCCCCAAGTAAGAAGTAATAATAAATCAAATAGCTAAAGTTATAGATGCCTGTCCATCATATCTCAAAATACCATGTTCCTGTGTATTAGAACCACATATTCAAAAATCAATATTCACCATCTTTATGTCCCCCCTTAGATTTCTGAAATATAATATCACTGATTCCCAATCTTTGGGAAATTTTTCAAAATTATCTCCTCTGAATGTATATGTAAACCTATCCATTTGTAATATATCAAACAATTTCGTCTCCCATTCATCTGTTGAGGGGAGAATTTTTTGTTTCCATTTTTGGGCTATCAACATTCTAGCAGCCACTGTCATATAAAATATTAACTTTCCCGCCTTTTTTTCTAAGTCTTCAGTCATTATTGAAAGAAGATAAAGCTCGGGAGACATTTCATAATGAAACCCTAAAAATTTTTCCATCTGGGTCTGAATTATATTCCAATTTTTTTTACCTTTTTACAAGACCACCACTGGTAAAAGAAAGTGCTGGTTTCAGATTCACATTTCCAACGTTTGTTTGAATAATTTACATGCATTTTTTATAATCGTTCAGGTGTAATATACCATCTAAAATACATCTTATAGACATTTTCTCTTACATCTTGGCTAGCTGGAACTTTTTAGATTATTGTAAGCCACCTTGGATCCCATTTGGGAGAGAGGCAGGAAATAAATTCAATAAACAAACAAACATCACTTTTGGTCTGCCACTTTTGGTCTTGATGGGATACTTCAGCCCCCTGAGCTCCAGGGAAACCCAAAATGGCAGCATGTAAGTCTCCGGGTTCTGGAACATGACCACCAGCATATAGACAATACTAAACTAGATGGACCAATCAATAAAATGCAGATTCATATATAGATATATTTGGATATTTTAAAAACTTTGTTTCTTCTTCTCGGAGAACCTCAAGAGAGAGGCCATTTCCGCACTACAGTGTTAAGGTGCTGCTATTCCACTTTCAACGCCCTGTGGAATTCTGGGGTTTGTAGTTTACTGAGGCCAAAGAGCTCTTTGGCTGAGAATTCAAAGTGCCCTTCCCTAAACTACAAACCCCAGAATTCCATAGGAGGTTGATAGTGGAATAGCAGCACTTTAACACTGTAGTGTGGAAATGGTAAGAGAGAGGGGGAGATGGCCAAATTGACAGAAACAGTGAATAACTTCCCATCCGGCTCCCACAGTTTTATTTAGAAAAGATTATCTCCTACAGTCTTCACCCAAGTGCTACATCTCTCTCATTACCATCAAATGAATCATGTCCCTCCTTACAGAGACTCCTGCTCCTCCTTACATGTGTGCAGTGACCAATCACTAAAATAATTGGTTCTGAAATCAATATGATGGGGGAGCTACAACTCCTAATCATATGTGGAAGCAGGCTTTCTGTAGGTACACAATATCCTTGACCTAACTTGCTCTGATGAATTAAAAGAAATTGGAAGGATGGCTAGACATAGGCAGCTCACATTGTTTGAAGCATTGATGCATAGAGGCAAGTGTGGCCACCACAGTCCATTGATGGGAAAGAGAGGCAGTCAGAGAGGCCAAACTTGAATTATACAGATATAACTTGCCTTAGATTCTTTTTTCCACAGACTTGTGCAGCTAATTTCTCAAGATCCTCAGAAGAATCACAGGAGTATACTCTGTTTTTCTTAAAGCATAAATGTTATTATTTCATACTTCCAAATGTTTCACATGTTCTAGCTAGGACTTTCTTGTCTATATCTCTGTTCCAGATTCAGCAAAATGTAAACAATTCACCATCACTTTCTTAACAAAGCAGTCCTAAATATATGTACTTAGAAATAAGTGCCACTGAGTTCAATGGACTCCAAGCTAACCAGACATCAAATTATAGCCTAAACAATTCTTGTTTTATAATAATTTTATATTACTCTTGTAGTAGATTTTTTATTTTCAATTTAAAAAAAAAAACACTTTAAAATGGGTAAATGTCCCCAAATCCCCCAAAATGTTCCCCACATCAACATTTTGGAAGAAATGAGTAAAGTACTACTATTCTAAAAACATGAATGTTTCAAACCATTCTGTTGTTTCAGAACAGGCACAGCTTTATACACTAATTTCCCTTCAAATATAATACCTTATGGATTATAACATTACCTTTAAGGTATAACTTCCAGGCCCTGCTTCAGCCCTGTATCTATTCTAGGCTTCTTCTTTTTTTTTAATTATGGTCATATAACTGATTGAGATGTAGCTCTTATGAACCAAAAAGCGGAAACTCCAACTGATAAGCAGACTGAGTATTTCAAAAATTTACCTTGATTAAATTAAGGATAATTTGCAACCATAGGGGAATGTTGCTAGAGCATTGCCATGATGGTAGCTAGGCTGACAACTGTATCAGCAAGGCTCTGCTTTAAAGATAACAACAAATAAGAAAGTAGAGAGATCCCAAAGGTAGGATTTAGCCTTTTTTTTTCTTTGTAAAAGAAGAAGAGCCAATGAAGCTGCACACACGTTAATGCAGCTCCACTGATGCAAGCAGTCTCAGAACCACTTTCTAAACTATGGCATTTAGAAGATAATTCAGTTGAAACATTAGCTTTTGCCTGAATAAATTTCATTCTCAGTTTTCCTTTCAGCATATTATATTTAAGCTCTTTCTCTCTTTTTACAACTGATCTAGGACACAGGGATTTACAAACATTTTTCACTCTTTACAAAAAGCACCCCCACTTTAAAGATTTTTCAGAGGAGCTGCAGAAAAATGTTTTCCAATACCCATCCATTGTGGAAGCAATTCATTAATTTGTTTAATTTATATGCCAGTTTCACACACACACACACACACACACACACACACACACAATGTGTTTAAACCAGCTAATTTTGATGAGATGCCTACAAAAAAAAGTAGATTAAAATATACAACGAATGTTCAAAAACACAATTAAAAACATAACAATAAAAGGCATAGGCTAGATTCAATTAAATCCAGTCCACAACCAGTTTCTGAGAGTTTGCCAGCTCCAGAGTGTTTGCTAGCCCCCAGAGGGTATTTGGGGTGAACCAAGGGGGCTGCACTGGGAAAGTGGATACCACTTCTCCCATTCCTGCTAGAGGAAGTAATTCTATCACTAAATATCCCTGAAGCATTTAGATTAAATCTGTACCCACCTATTGTCTACTATAAGGCTCAGAACAGTCTACCTGTCAAAGACATGCCTAAATAAAAATGTCTTTGTCTGCTCCTGGAGGAACAAAGGTTTCCTGGACTTCTCAGCTAATTGAGTGCAAATTTTAGACTTCTTTTAAACATTGTTGTGGTAATATGCTTTCAGCCAAACAAGGATCTCTCTGCCAGCATGCTGCAGTCCTCATGCCATGATACCAAATAGTGAGCTTCTCCAGAAAGAGGAGATGTGTCTGGAGATTATATCTCTTTTCCGCACTAGCCTGTTATAGCGCGACGATTCTACTTTCAATCTCCTCTGGAATCCTGGGGTTTGCAGTTTCGGGAGGGGCCGTCCGGCCCCTCCCGAAACTGCAAACCCCAGGATTCCAGAGGAGGTTGAAAGTGGAATCGTTGCGCTATAACAGGCTAGTGCGGAAATGGCCATAGTATTTATAGCAGTAATTATTTCCTTTCCTTTCCTTTCCTTTCCTTTCCTTTCCTTTCCTTTTTTTTTTTTTGGTGTGTGTGTGGAGGGGGGGAGTTAAATATCCAAATGACATATTTATTGTCCTTAACTATTTTCTGGCAATTCAAGGGAGCTATAACATTTTTTCCTCACTGTTGAGTAGGTGTTTTTTTTTTAAATTTCGAAGTATATAAGAACCATGTGTTCCTTTCTTTTCTCCTCCCTGGTTGGCCTTTTTAAAGAACAATCATATGATGTTTCCATTTTCCCAGATATTTCAGTGGCAATTCCCAGCATCAGAAGCAACATTTTATTCCTACCCAAGTTCTTTTTTAAAAAAAAAAAAATCTAGGATATACCATAACAAAAAAATCCCAGGGGAATGTACAGTTCTGTACCTGTGGTTCCCTGGCCGTTCCTACTCTTTGCTGCCTGGGGCTGGGGCAGGGAAACAGACATTCCTTACAGTTTACATTAAGATTTTTAGAACACTTTCCTTTTCAAAAGAAGACACATCTGTATTGGGGCTCAACATCCACAGCAAAAACACTTCATGATAATTGATCAAGTTGCCTGTGGTGTCATGAGGTCCGAGTGATGATTGGCTAAGTTGCCTATAATATCATATAGCTTTCCTTATCCTCTCCTTCTTGCCCCAATCACCTTTTAGAGCAGTTAAAGAACAGTTAGAGAGGCCATGTAAATCTAGAGGTGAAACAAAGAGGTGTCAACCAGCAATAAGGGAGGTGATGGTACCACTCTATTCTGCATTGGTTAGGCCTCATTTGGAATACTCTGTCCAGTTCTGGACACCTCAATTCAAGAAGGATGTCGACAAGCTGGAATGTGTCCAGAGGAGGGTGACCAAAATGGTGACGGGTCTGGAAGCCATGCCCTATGAAGAACTTAGGGAACTGGGTATGTTTAGTCTGCAGAAGAGAAGGTTAAGAGGGGACATGATAGCCATGTTTATATATTTGAAGGGATGTCATGTTAAAGAGGGAGCAGGCTTGTTTTCTGCTGTTCCAGAGACTAGGACAAGGAGCAATGGATTCAAGCTGCAGGAAAGGAGATTCCACTTGAACCTCAGGAAGAACTTCCTGATGGTCAGGGCTGTCCGGCAGTGGAATGTGCTGCCTCAGAGTGTGGTGGAGTCTCCTTCTTTGGAGTTTTTTAAGCCGAGGCTGGATGGCCATCTGTTCAGAATGCTTTGATGTGTGTTCCTGCATAGCAGGAGTTGAACTCAATGGCCCATGGGGTCTCTTCCAACTCTATGATTCTATGATTCAATTACAAAAATAAGCAAAGATCTCTGTGAGAGCTCTTGCTTTTTCTGCAGTAGACTGGAGGAGTTCCTACAAAGGTACTGAAGGAGAATCCTAACATAGCTCCACATGTGCTAACTGCAAAAATGTTTGAATCTCTGTTTTATATGTATCCTGGTATTAGGGAATTTTTTTCAAAAGAACAAGCTGATGCTGTGAAGGTTATATGGTATATTTTTTTTTTTGTGACGCCAAGACTAGGGAATGGGTTATAGGAGATCGTATATGACCATCTAATGTCAAAAAGTCAAAACTTCTTCTGAATTCATTAGCTTCATGGAATTTTCCCAGTGCATACACTTTGCAGTAGTGCCTTAGCAACCTTGGCAAATCATATTAAGGGGTAAGAGCTAAGGGCTTCCGTTCTTTTCAGATTATGATATGACAGGATAGGGAGCAGAAATGCATTTCTTTCACTAGATAAAGTTGGATCACTGAATCCCCAACAAGGCCTACCAATCTTGTAGGTATGGCTAGGCAAAGCAAATCCACTTTTCAGTACCCTTAAGTGTAGTATCTGCCTTTTTTAACATTAAAATGTTCCACATTCAAAATGCATTTGCAAAACATATTCGTGGCCATCTTTCTGTGGTTCATTACCATTGAAAATATGGTTGAAATATTCAGGTTCCCTTTCAAATTTGCTATCATCTGAATGTGTAGGTTTGAAAGTTTCACTTCAATTTTTTGTTGATCAGAACACATTGGCTTGCACTTGACCCCTTCAGTTCAGGCTTTCAAACCAGCCTTTTCTTCAGTGCTGGCTTCTCATAAGAGTATGATTGGGTTTTGTGACTTAAAACAGCTTTCAAATAATTGTGACTGCAAATTTGGCGTGACTAATGTTTCTATGTTTATAATCTTGTCTGTGCCACTTCATGAGGATATGGTCCTGAAAAGAGCCCTAGAAACTTCAGTTCAAGAGTACCTAGCATTTGCATTTGTGCACTGAAGGGAAAAAAAGAAAGAAAGAAAGAAAGAAAGAAAGAAAGAAAGAAAGAAAGACAGACAGACAGACAGACAGACACACCACATATCAGCATAAAATGCTAACCCTAAAGCATTAGAGAGTATTACTTTATGCCAAAGGAAACCTTTCAAACACCTATTGATGGAACACAGTAGTTCCATCCAAACAACTAACTCCTGTGACTTAAAAAAGAGTGAAGAAAAGGCCACATTTTGGGTGCCTAAAGCCATCACTTTGAAAACCATCTGTGCAAAGGACAAATCAGTCTAAAATAGAAGATTGTGAAGCTAATACAAACTGACATCCAAGGTGGAACAGGAAAAGGAGAACAAGTACAGAACAGCATGGAGGTCTACTCTACATTATGGTGAGAAAGTATATATCTTGGTGTTTACTCAGTCATTGTATATAATCCTGTGAAAACCAGGGTGCTCATGCGATGTAGTGGTGTAGTGGCAAACCACCTCACAGAAAAAGTGATAGATTCACTTTAAGGTTGTCATAAGTTGGAAACAATTTGGAGGCACACAACAACAAATATAATTCTACATGAATTTCTGGAATCATAGAATCAGAGAGGGGCCATCTAGTCCAACTGCCTGCCATGCAGGAACACACATCAAAGCATTCTGAACAGATGGCCATCCAGCCTCTGCTTAAAAAACTCCAAAGAAGGAGACTCCACCACACTCTGAGGCAGCACATTCCACTGCCGGACAGCTCTGACCATCAGGAAGTTCTTCCTGAGGTTCAAGTGGAATCTCCTTTCCTGCAGCTTGAATCCATTGCTCCTTGTCCTAGTCTCTGGAACAGCAGAAAACAAGCCCGCTCCCTCCTTAACATGACATCCCTTCAAATATTTAAACATGGCTATCATGTCCCCTCTTAACCTTCCCTTCTGAAGAATAAACATATCCAGTTCCCTAAGCCATTCCTCATAGGGCATGGTTTCCAGACCCTTCACCATTTTGGTCACCCTCCTCTGGACACGTTCCAGCTTGTCGACATCCTTCTTGAATTGAGGTGTCCAGAACTGGACAGAGTATTCCAAATGAGGCCTAACCAATGCAGAATAGAGTGGTACCATCACCTCCCTCGATCTAGACACCATACTCCTATACTATGAATCAATAAGGCTATGAGGAATACAGATAAGGAAAACAAATCCACTCAGCTCCTCGTGTTTATTTACCATCTTTAGAAAACTACAATAAACCTACAAATCAAACATTGCATAATACTCAAGTATTATTCTGTATTTTCATATTGTGTTTACCTACTACCTACTGTTATCTGAAGTAATGTTTATATGGTGCTTTGGACTATATATTTCTGAACTATGTGAAGTAGCCCAGACTTCGGCCAGTTGTCTACTTTAGGCAGGAAAAAAGGGGAGGAGTTCTGAGAAAAGATACAAAGATATTGATTTAAATAGCTTGATAACCTTAAGAGTGAGCCACTAAGAGTAATAAAAAGGTGGAACAGTGATAAAGTATTTTCAGTGTGTTACAAAAGTGTGTGACTTGCATAGGAATTATTAGAAGATAAAAATATTGAATTTTGGATCCAGGAGGTAAACATGGCAAGACAAATTATATAGACACTTGGACAATTTTTCAGGGAAGAATGATTTTGAAATAAACGTGTTTGACATGCAAGCAAACAGCTGCTCACTGTGTATTAGTCCAGCAGTATAATCATCTTGCAAACTCCTACTTGGAGATAAAATGAATGAAAAGCACTCGTGAATCGATGGAAGCAAAATCTCTCTCATAAAAAGTGATGACTAAAGACCCATTCTCCCACTGCACAGGGAAAGGGACTTGCCTGCATAATTTAGTACTTTTGGCAAGGCAAAATGGGCATTGCTACAGGGCATCATCACAGTAATACATTACAGACTGTGTAAAAACAATAAACCACATCCACTTTTATAATATGAGGTGAAATAATGCATTCTCCCACTGTAAGCATCTGCCTGGCTATGTTGTTTTTCTTGTGCCAGTTCAAAAGGGGAAATGTTAGGAGCCTATTTAGGGAGGCACTAGCCATTTTGGTTCCACAACTTGGAAAAATTCCTTTTGGGATAACTCCCAGAATTCAGCAGACAGCACAGTGGCCATGATGCCTAGGGGATTCTCAGAAACAACAACAACAATTTTTCCAAGCTCTATCCCTCTTTTCCAGCCCTGAGAGTCATATTGGGAGTCTGTTAAAAGCATGATGAGATCAACTAATAAATGCATCTAATTCTATTTTTTATAGTTTGCACGGAATTGTTATGAAGAAAATGAAAAGTTGGTGGCATATGGAAGGGTGAGGGAGACCTCACACAGAGAGAGAAGAAGCCTGAATATCTAGGCTACCATGTTTTTTGGTGGCCTATTCCCTTTTCTTTCCTCTGTACTGTGGATTCACTTCTCCTTTTGATATCTGTAGATGAGTTCAAACTTAATTTACTGCCTCTGCTTCTGTCCACAGCTATCCACCCCAGGGCAAAATGGTTACTGGGGAGCTTTTCTAGCGGCAGTTGCTGAGTGATAGCAATTCCTCAAAATTGTTTGTTTTTCTTCTCCTCTCTGTCCTCAGAGCAGGGTGGTTGCTCAGAAAAGCTGGGATATAAATATAATTAGCTTTAGAAACTCATTCTGGGATATAAGTAGGTCTCAGGGGTCGCATGAGAACCAAGCAGATTGCAGGTTATCATTTCTTTCTTTCTAAGAGAGGTAATACCACAAATCTGATATGTCTACCATTCTGAACATTTTGCCCTCCAGCTCAGCATGAGCAAAAATGCCAGCTTTGAATGTCACTAAGATCCATTATTTTCAAAGTGTGGAGTCAAATTTATGCTGAAAATTAGCTCCACATTTCATATGACTTCCAACAAATCGCATTTTGTAATGAACTCTGGGGAGAATCTCTGTTCTAAAGACACTGTGTGAGAGCTTTCATTCTTTTTACAAAAGAAAACCCACTTTTCCTTTGCTTGTTAATGGAATTTCATCCTCACCCTCCTCTATGGTTAGACAAGAAGAATCTCCTTAAAAAATCACCTTCATCACTTTCCCCCTTCACTTGCCCCACCTTTCTCTCCCTACCCCATCTCCATCATACACACAATAATTCCTGCATGTGAACTCCCTCAGTAACTGCTTTTCGCTCTGTCATGATGTCACAGAGAGTACACACTCATTCAGCCATATCAATTGTGTCACAGGAGCTTTGTGACATCACAAGAGCTCTCATAGTTTTGGCTACAGCTCATATTTTTAGAGGCATTACAAGGTAGTGGGAGATGGCAGGAATATCAAATCCATTCTTCAGAAATGTTTATGATAGTGCTACATATACCTGTTTTTCTGACATGGTTTCCACCAACCATTATCATTCACCAATGGTAAGCAAATAGTTTATTTATTTTTTTATTTCATCCTTTAACATGAAACTTCCAAGGCAGTGAACAGCCAAAAATTTTACTCCTCTAAATCAGTCAGCTAATACAACAGTGACAATAACATTAAAAACAAATTAATAAAGACAGACTTAAAGCATCCTCTGTCAAAAGACTGAAAGAATAATATTGCTTTCACCTGGTGTCTAAAATATAATACACAAGATTCCAGCTCCATGTCTCTGCAGAATTTGTATTACTAGTAAGAACCACCATTAAGAAGATCTTATCCTCAGCTGTTGCCCAACCTACAACAGGACATGATTAGGGTTTTGAAGAACAGACAAGTTCATAGAAAACAAATGATCCTGCAGATGGTGATGGCTCATACAGAGGCTAAGAAAGCTTCCCTGGGTCTGTTGGAAATTATCTCCACCACATTCCTGTCCTCACATTTCTTTAAAAAGTCTTAGGGGACTGATTCTATGCATAACCAGAGGCCTCTCAAAAACCCACCTACAGTACAGGAGTGCAGCTTCACTGATATGTTCCCAAGCAACTGATATACTATGGTGTAGTGCTTCTGATACTAGAGATAACATATAGTTGTTGTGACTATTAACCATTGAAAGCAAAAGGGCTCAGAACCGAAAAGTGAATTTCTCTTCCCTTTCCTGCCTGCCACGTATTTCCATTTATGAAGTCCCACCTCCAAGAGCTTTTCTCCTTGTCAGGCTCACTTCCTGTATCACAAGGGTGTGAATTATGCAGCCTTTAAAAGCTGTTGGTTTGCAAATCCCAGAGGCTGTAGTCAAGGATAGCTGATCATGAGGATAATTAAGAGTTGCTGTCTGACAGAAGCTAGAGATCTGTATTGGAATCTGGTTTTAAAAAAAAGTCAGATCTAACGGAGTGGAGAGGTAAACAGAAGCCAGCAGGGCCAGGGGGCCAGGGGGCAGTTCACCCCAGAAAGCAATGTTTTAGGGGCATCCCAGCCTGTAGCCATGCCCCTGCACAGCCTGGCCATGCCCCCACGCACCACGGCCATGCCCCCACGCACCACAGCCCTGCCCCCACGGACAGTAGCACACCTCTCATGCCATAGCCCTGCCCCCTCCCACCCCCCTCCCCACACTCCAAGCTCCGTCACTGCTAGCAGAAGGATTTAAGACTCCTCACCCACAATCTAAAATTCAAATGACACTTTTGTTTGGATATGTGAGAAATAATAGTAGATCTCTCAAGCAGAGTAATCAAATTGGCAAGGCAGAAGCTGCCAGTCCCACAGGCACCCACTTTACCTCCACAATCACAGAGAAAGAAATAAGCTCAGTCTTCTTTGTAAAAATTGAATTGAGGAAAAGAATTGAGAAAAATCAAATTGATGCTCCAGATACTGTTGGGCTGCATCTCTTAGTATTCCTCAGTAATACCTATGTAGGTGAGGGCTGCTGGGATCTGCATCCAACACTGTTTGAAGTGGCATATGATTGCCATCCTGAAATACACAGAACCAAAGATAATAGCTGCTAGAGTGGAAAACAAGTGCTTCTTACTTATATCTGCATATCAAAGTAATGTCCCCGGGGCCAGCTCCCTCCCATTCCACTTTAAGAACCAGCTGCTGGATTGGGCAAAAATGTCCATTCATCTTCCAATCAGGGTGCAAGAAGGATGATGTTTCTACCTGTCTTCTACCAGGCTATGACAATGACATGTGGCAGGGTCCTACTTCTGGTTGCTGTTGCCTTGATCACTGGTGGGAGGAGCATGGAAATGTCATCAACTGAATGCATCAGCAACTGAATGGACCTCCTTCATCCAATCTGGCAACTGGATCTTAAGGTGGGCTGGGACAATATTTACATAAGTTTATAATTAAGATTACACAGTCTTGATTAATACAGATCACTTATAGATCCGTAATTCTAGGTTATGAATCCATAACTGCAATACTGAATACCAGCCAGAGGAGTATCTAGGATGGGGCAAGGAGAGCACATACCCTGGGCACCAATGCTGGGGTGAAAAAACAGTAACATAAATGACAGAGGAGGAGGAAGTGGCCTCAAAGGTAGGGGCACAACTTCCACACTTGCCCTAGGTGCTATTTATGATAGCCTATATTTTAAAAAACTTTATATGAATGCTATTATAAGCATATACACACACACCACAAAAAACTACTTTTAATAGAGATGGGACAAATCCAGAATTTTCCAAATTCTGATCTGGATCTGAATTCCTAGAAGGTTCTGGGAATCCTCAAATCTCACAAATCTTGAATCTTTCGAATCTTTTTTTTTTTTAAGGGGGGTTTAAAAAGCAAGGGAAAGAAAGATAATCTTAGGCAAGACACGCTCTCTCAGCCTTAGGAAAAGCCTAGGCAAAGGCAAACCTCCCTCTGAAGAAATCTGGCCAGGACAATTGACCTAGTTTTGCCTCAGGATCTACCCAGACTGAAAATGTCATGAAGGCCCTTTGAACACAGGCAGGAAAATGTGAATTAATCCCACATTTTCCTGCCTGTGTAAACAGGACTACTACAGTACAAAGATAATCCAGGTCAAAACTGGCTTTTCTTTGCATAGCTCCTTCTGACATCATGGGGTTTGTAGTTTGATGATGCACCAGCACACTTTGGCAGAGAAGGCTGTGACACCTTGTAAAACTAGAAACCCCAGAATTGTGTCTGAAAGAGGTTTGCAAGTGAGCTATACAGAGGAATGTTTCAGCTGTCCTTGAAATCTCAAGCCTGTAGCTTCCAGTCAAGTACTGAACTTCAATATGAAATGTTCAATTTAAATATCTTAGAATACAACCCTAGATGTGATTTCTGAAATTGTTAGCAAAGGCCACTATTACTCCAAGGGAAAAATTCACCTACTTGCCATCTCCCCTTGTGCGCCTAGTCTCCCAAGTTTTCAGGTGTCCTGGTCTCCCAGGTTTTCAGGCATACCCTTCTCCAACAAACTGTTTGGGTGATAGATTCGAAAGATTCGGTTTGCCTATTTTGGCACAGAGATTTGGATTCCTGAATCTCGCATCCCTGCCAAGGATTCAAGGATTCTAGGATTCGGTTGGCCCATCCCTAACTTAAGTTAATTATCTCTATATAATCCTTTATATTATTGCTTGGATAGATAGTTCTATTACATACCACTTTTTAGTATCAGAACTGATTGCACAAAATTTTAAAGCAATCACAATTTCAGTTATCTGCTCCCTTCAGATTATGAAATGCAAGTGCAATGCTTTGTTGATTTTAAACAAAAAAATGCCTACTCCAGCAGGTGATATATGCTCAATTTATGAAATTCAAGTACAAAATGAAAAATAAGTAGTGTTTAAAAGAATTGATGTGATGAAAGCACAGGTCTTAATTCTGTTTAATTCTGTCCTTTTAAAAAAATATTGAAGAACTCTTTTTGAATTATAGTATTATTTACTAGATTTTTAGATGGTCAGCATGTCACTGTAATAGGGGAAAGTTTAACAACATGGTCAAATCACTTGTCTTTTATTTTCTTTTTTTTAAGTCAATTTTAATAGATAAAAATCTTCATTTATGTGTAAAGATTACAATTTCAAATTAAGCCAGTATCCTGTGTTACTATAGAAACCCCCATTTGTGACATGTTTGCAGGCAAAAAATCAAACGATGCATTTTAATGAGGGATAGAAAGAATATTAGCTTCTCTAGAGTTGTTCTTTTTTAAAAAAAAATACAGCATTTCTTAATGATCTAGATACAGCAAGTTAATTAAAGAGTCCTACAAAATGGACATTAAATCCTGAAATGACACACGTCATGTTAATTTTAAACAGTAGTGTCCACATTACAGATTATGCATTAGGTACTGCAGGAGGTTGACAGATTGAGAAACATGTTTCCATGGAGATATATGCTGCTTTGCTGGTATTCCCTACAGAAAGTAAAGGGTTTCTTTGCCCTCTTCTCAGTTAGACAAATTAGCTATATATAGCAAAAGATGTTAGAAAGCTGAAAACAGCAGTCTGGTTGGGGGTTGGGGGAGGCAGAGCAAAAGACATTTATGAGTTGAAAGCAGCTCCACATAACAGAACTGCTTGCAATGATGAAGAAGGGAAAGAAGCGTATATCATTTATTTATAAGCATTTCTTTCTTCGTGAATGAAAGACAACGCTGAAGAAAAGGCAGTGTTGTCTAAAAGAGTGCTGTAGCTGCCATGGGTTTATTCTGCATGAACTGGTTTATAGCTGGGAGGGAAGCTGAGAGCTAAGAACCTCTCCGATGGCTAAAGAAACAATTGAATTGCCTATGACCAAAAATTATTTGTGGGAAACACTATTTGAGCTCCCAAGGCAAGCTTTCCCCAACCTTGAATTCTCTTTTTTAGTGGCATTCTGAATCAAGGGTTTGGAGCCAGGCCCAAGCTGCGATCATGCTTCTTAGGGAGTAATACCTATTCCTGCACAGTAAAACATTCACGGAAGGAGTTTGTTGTTTTCCATTGAAATTAATGGACCATAACATTATAACTGAGGTATCCCAACTAACCTCATCTGGATCCAGCTCTGTGGTTTTGATACTGCCACTTAGCTTTTGCTTGAATGGATGCAAACAGAGACTAGTCAGATGGTAGAAGCTATTGTCATACACCTCCAGTACTCAGACGTACTAAACGTAAAAGGTCTGGTTTTCATTATTAGTCACCCATATGAAGCAAACACCTAATAGTCAGTATATCAGGACGGACACAGGTATTTTGGTATTTCATATAGTTATTCATATTTTTAAAACAATTTATATGTCAAGCTTGCCATTCTACAGCTTTGGATGTTATTGGTGTCTTCTTTCCTGCCTCTTTTGTATCTTCTCTTCTACCTGAATCTGGTTGTGCCACAATGCTTTCATCTAAAATGCTACCAGGTGTATTATCTCTTGTTGATGTTCTTCTGGGCTGTTGCAAAAAAAAGAAGAAGAAGAAGAAGAAGAAGAAGAAGAAGAAGAAGAAGAAGAAGAAGAAGAAGAAGAAGAAGAAGAAGAAGAAGCAGCAGCAGCAGCAGCAGCAGCAGCAGCAGCAGCAGCAGCAGCAGCAGCAGCAGCCTAGCCCTGTTAGAGTTATTAATTTCTTTGTCCATCCTAAAGGCATCTTAGAAGTCTAAAAAGTCATATTTGAGGTAAAAATGTTTACTTGCCAGCTTGCAAATGGATATGAAATAAATGCTTGTCTCCCACTGACAGTGGCTTATCTACTTTCCTAGTTAATAAAACTGTTGGAATGTCACAGAGACCAGAGAGTGTCAGGGAGAAGGGGGACTCCTTGCTGGAAAGCTTACTTTTGAAAATGTGGCATTGTCACACACATACACACACGAAGATGGTCATCTAGACAGCTTCTCTTCTTGGCATTGCTACAGTCTTAGGGCTTATATGGGCTGGCATCATGTTGGTTAGCCTCAACTAACCTAGACATGTTTAATCAGTGGCTGAATAGTAAGTTAACGCATAGGTAAATCCTACTGATTTAATAGATATACTTTAGTCAGGACAAACAATAGGATTTAGGCCATTGATTGATAGCAGGGGAGCAAATCCTATAGCCTTTGAGGTTTTTTTGTAGTCCCTGTGACCCTCTCAGATACCTCTAAGCCTGCCATTTTTAAAAAAGAAAATTACAAGAATATGTTATGTTTGCTCACAGTAGCCTCCAGGAATAGTAGTTTTTGCCATAAAACAAGGTGAAGGTGGTGGTAGTGTTCCTTCAAGTTGTTTCCAACTTATGGCAATCCTAAGGTGAACCTATCACAGGATTTTCTTGGCAAGATTTGTTCAGAGGTGATTTGCCTTTACCTTCCTCTGAGGATGAGAGAATGAGAGTTGTCCAAAGTCACTAAGTAGGTTTCCATGGTTGAGGGGAGATTCAAACTCTGGTCTCTCAGTGTCTTAATCCAACACTCAAACCACTACACCACAAACAAGGTAGGATTGCCCCTCCTTGTTTTATCCAGAACCCTCCAAGCCAAAAAGGTTTCTTTCTCCAAAATTGGAAATGGAATTCAATTAGTTTTGTTTTGGGGGTTGGGGGGTCCATTGTTATAGTTATTCCATTTTTCTGGGTTGGTGTGTTCCGTGATAGATGCTGGTGGCAGAAAAATGGCTCCCCAGACCCTTTTGAGCTTGCTCACTGTCAATCTATAGCAAATGACTGACTGTTGAACCACATCTCCTCCTAATCTTCACCATTGACTGTGCTAGAAGTTGCCATCCAATGACACCTACAGGGCCACATGTTCCTCACCCTTCTGTACAGTGTGGTATTGTGTTTCATCAACAGGTTTATTTTTAGCACATGGCTGCCTTTGATCCAAGCATTCATCTTGTCTTCAGTTGGCTTTGTGTGCCTGTGAAGATTATTGGCCTGCTACTGAACCGTGGCTTGGCACTGAAAGGAAGAATGCACCATAATACATTCATCATAAAAACACTAAGCCTGCAGTCCTTAACACATTTAGTTGGGAAAGAAGCCCTATTTAGGCATTAAAACACATGTTTTTCCAGTGTGCCAGAGACTGGGCTTATGTTTATGCCCATTGGATATATTTGTTTCTTTCTTTCCTGGAAACTTGCCAGGGATGTGCATTGGTCCATGCCACTTTGAGTAGCGTTGTTCTAAATGACATGGGCAGTTTGCATTCTTTAAAAAGGCCTTCCCTTCACTTGCATGTGGAGAGCAGTGAAGATGTAACAGAGATAGGGGTGGTGAGAAAGAGTGCATGGCCAGCAGTGGTTTCTGCTCTCCTCTGTCATGTAAGAGTGAATTGTCTTCATCATCTTCATCTTCCTCATCATCAGATCCTTGTTTTATACCCTTTCCTCATAATTGCACAGGACTGCTAACAAATGACATAGAAACAACAGGTAAAATTACATATTACAAATATCTGAAATCACAAATTAAAATGTTTATTAAACTACAATAAAAACAACACAATCCCACTGGAAGTGGTATTTCAAATAAGTGTAACAACAGATTTTGTTTTACATGTCCCGTGAGTAAACCTTTGACACTCATTCCCAGTATCCCAAGATGGATGCGTCCTTTTGCTACTTGAGACATTGCAAAATATTTCCAGACTTTCACATAGAACTTAATGTTCTGTCTAAGGGTAGATTGCATGTGATAATTGTAAACACATATATTTCATGGCAACATGTCTTTGAAGCAGCCCTCAAATTTGGCTGTTTCCGGAGAGGTAGACAAAGCAGTGTTCTAAATGTGCACAGTAAGGAGAAAAGCCTAGATCTGCATAAAAATAGCCACAGTTTGCATAATGTGACATGTTGGCATCATCTTGGCACAGAATGTAAGTGTTCTGAAGGCAAATAGCTACCAGCCCTCTTGTCAGGTTGTTCTAGAAACAGCGATTATCAGCCATGCCAGCTGAACAAAAATTTGATCAAGGAAGGAAGGGTATCCATGTGCCATACTTTCCAGGGAGCAATTCTCTTATTTGACAGTTAATACTTTTAAATTTCACATGCACACAAGCATTTGCAAATCTGTATTCCATTTTCTCCTCTTAATTTTTAGTGATTCCTTGGCTCTTTGAGGGAGAGGTGTAAGCTGCCACCCTACACGGAAGTCATGATCTGCTGCTTGATTAAGATATATTTCAGAGAAATAAAACAACATTTTACAGCAACCCAGACTGGAGAAGAAATCAAGAGATTTGAAATCTCACTTTTCCTCCCCAAATAAAATATTTGAATATTTACCTCTGCTATGAAAAGTGTAAGACCCCCCTGAGCAAATCACAGTATTTTCATTTCTGGAGTCACCTGGTAGCAACAACATGCATTGTGTCAGTAAAATTTATGAGTACTGCTATGGTTTCAACTAAGAAAGGAAGACTATCAGCATTTTCTCAAATTGTTACTTTCCAGGCAAGACTCAGCAATGGGTGGCAGGAATACCAGCATCAGTCCCAATGCAATATGTTTCTTTCCATTCAAATTGAATTTAAGCCACGAACAATGAGCATCTCCCATGAAGCATCAGAAGCACAGCAGGGGCAGCATGTTATAGGATTGTGGAGCTGATACAGTATACCCTCCAACTGTTCTAATTTGGCTGTGACAATCCAAATTATTTCTTTGTCATCCTACTTTTTCAGCTACTTTGAAAATGTCTCTCGTCCTCTCACTTCCCCCTTTGTCCTCAACTTGCTTCATTTGCTGCAGACTGGGTTCAAAATGCAGAAGTCTTTGTACTCCATTCATTCAGCAATAGGGAAATGAGATGAAGGGGCAAAATCTTGCCCTTCCCAGTAGGCTCGGGCCAAGGGGAGCTGTTGCAGCCTCTTCTAGTTTATGTTCTTCCTCATTAACAACTTTTGCCATCCTGACCACACTCTGATGTTGCTCGGTCACACACTTTTCTAATTTCATCTGTGGTATGTTGGAGGGTATGATACAGCCCTCGCTATGACCTGTGTATCTTTGACCTAGAGAAGAAAATTAGCTCCATGAAGAGAAGAGATTGTTGTTGCCATTGTTGTTGTGTGCCTTGTGCCTTCAAGTTGTTTCTGATTTATGGTAACCCTAAGGGAAAGCTATCACAGGGTTTTCTGAAGCTGAGAATGTGTGATGTGTCCGACATCACCCAGTGAGTTTCCATGGCTGAGCAAGGAATCAAACCCTGGTCTCCACAGCAATAGCCCAGTGCTCGAACAACTACATCACACTGGCTCTCTAGAAGAGACAGGCTGAGTCAAACTAGATGTTGAAGAGAATGTCTGTTCCCTACAATTAATTTAGGTTTTTGCACAATGAGAGTTTCTCAGAGATATGTTCCTCAGCAAGTAGGGTTATATACCTTCTAATGACCAGAACAAAACAAAATAAATACAAGATGCATAGAAGAGTAAAATCATGTACTATGACAGACACGGAAGATAGTCTGGGGGGAAATGACACCTGTATTGTCTAGTTTGACCATGAGAAAGGATTATAGCCTGTGACCATATCTCCCGAGAGAAGGAAAAGGGCTCAGAGGTAGAGTGGAATATCCTTATTAGTTGTTTAGCATAAATAGCTCTACTGGAGTATAAGCTACTATTGCATATACGGACAAAGTGGGGAAAATCCTGCAAAAGGAGGGCCTACTGTACTACTGAAGCTGTGCAGGCCTACTGTTGAACCAGCAAATGCAGATGCCTAAACCCAGCTGAGCCCAGTTATTTTGCACCACACCCTTAATGGCTGCAAACTTCCGTTTACCATTTAATCAAAGTGCCTGGGAATTCTTAGGTACCAGTCAGTGTGACTGCTGGAACCCACAAGGGTTAGTGCAGAATTTGGTTGCTAACATTGAAATCCCTTCAGTACTTTTCTTCAGTTCTGGTTAATCTGACATTGTTTACGATTTTCAAACTCCTCCCAACTGATTTGTTTTATGTTCTCCAAGAGTTCTGAAGAGTCTCATAATGTTTTGGCACATACATGTTTTTACAATGCTGCTTAGAAACTGTCATGTGGGGGTGAGTGAGCAGGCAGCAACACGCTGTCGAAACAGCTGTTGAATGCTTCTGTTTGCTGTGTGTCATGGATCCCAGCAACCTAGCCCTCAATTTTCTGCTGAGATGTGGAGGAAGAAGCAAGGGCAGCTCCAGCAGTCTTGGCTGTAACAGCGATTTCATCTTCCATGCACTCTCCAATGGCTCTTGACCCCACCTCCAAAGCAAGCACCTGTGCCATTAGTGTACAGGTTCCACCTATTATTAAGGGTAAAGTAAGACTTTCAGGGAAAAGGTGTCCAAATCATAATAAGAAAAAGATAACTACAAACAGGAGAATAGAATATTGCAACTTTACCATCTGATAAGTACATCAGCATCTCTGATTAATTCTTGGATTCTACAGAAATAGTCCTACAGTATTTAGCATGTAGAAACGGCATAATACCAGCCACCCCATAGCTTTTTCTTCCCTCATTACCCAATCAAAGGGCAAACTATTATAAGAAGGGTGACCTTTATTGAATTCTCTCAATTTGGAATCAATTTGGAGTGCTTGTCTATTTGGGAACATTACAATTTACAATCTGTCATGTAGATTTTTCTTTGGTTGTGAAGTATTGACTAGCTTGTTGAACAGAATGGTTAGAACATGGGCAGTTCCAACAGAAAAACCTTTGTGTGCATGCAGAAGTGTGCAATGGTCACCTTCTCTGTTGTTTCATGTTTTATTTTCTTCATAATATTCAGAAAACTTGTTTTCTCTCATTCATTTGTTATCTGATTGCCAGTTAGTTTCCCAGCAAGGTACAAAGTGTTGGTTGTTACTTTTAAAGCCCTACATGGTTTTGGTCTAGGTTACCTACATGATCACCTTTTCCCATATAATCCCCCCTCTCTCCACTGTACACTCAACTCTTCTGGGGGACCTTTATTTCAGTCAGCCAGGAGCAGGTTTGCAACTAAACAGAGGACAGTTTCATCAGCCTCCCTCAGATTGTGGATGATCTAACACAGGTATTTCTCTGGATGATTTTTTTTATCTCAGTTGTATAACTTAACTGGCTTTCATAGTGGGAGTGCAGATAAAGTCATGTCTCTTTAAATTTATTTTTGTGTATCTTCCATAGAGCTATTTATAATGTTACCAGCATTGTAGACAAAGAGTGCTGTCTTGGAAAATGCTAACTTACTAGGTTGATACAACTATGTGGTGAGCTTATGCAATAAGTTGTATAGTAGACATGTTTTGTATCAGATTTTCAGTTGTATTATTACTGCAGGCACTGTATGCATGGTTCATATTTTTTCATATTTGTAGCTACATTAAACTGACATACTGAACACTGAAAATAACTGCACTGAAAAAGACCAGTGAAACAACCACACAAGTTCCTCTGTGTGTTCATCTTGCCATAGACTATGATAGATATATATAGACCTTTTTTTTTTTTCTTAAGATGGATGTAGTTGTTTTCTATGAGTGTTTGTAATCTATGTCAGGAGTTGTTGGAATTCTATCCAGGCCTGCATTTTTTATGATTATTTGCCTCAATATACTAGTTGCCTGCACAGGTTAGAAGTATTAATATTGTCTGAAATGTTATACACTGTTTCTGTCATTTGTTTGAGACATGTTTATTGATGTTCAGTATAAGTTCTTCAGTTTGAGCTACCTCCTTCTTATATTAGTCAATATTCCTAAGACTTGCTATGTATATATTGAGTTTGATCCAGCCTTAGTTAACACAAGTAGGCATGTAATTCCCTCTCTATTCTGCATTCAGACCCCTAAAAATGTGATATCAATGGCCAGGCAACACTCCTGAAAGGAACAATGACAAAATGAGATCAAAAAGGGAAAGGTGCGCTGCTGAAAAACTGGGCAGATGCACTCTGCGTGATTTTGGAAGAGAGGACTGCTTTTTCCGGGTACAGGAGCTATCTTAGATTCTTGAGCTTCTTCTAAGAGTATAAATTTCAGAAGCTGACAAGGAATATTATTCAAGGGACACTTTTCGTTCCCTGGAGCTTTGACAAAAAATGGCAACACACATATCAGAGTTTATGTAAACACCATGGCTGAAATGAAGAAGAGCACCCAACCCTGCCATGTTTAATGCTTTGCCACCACACTAGCATTACAGTTTCCTAAGCACTGGTTTAAAGCACCATCAGAAACCAAAGTCCAAAAATAGCAACTTTTCCTCTTCTGGGAAGATGTCTTGTTAACAGCCTGATGGCTGGTTGTTACCTTGATCCCAGCTGACTGTTAGGAGATGGCCTCTAGATACCTAGAGATGTCACTTGAATGCCAGCTGCCAATGCTTGGAGGGGTGATAGAAGAGGGAGGAGGAGTGTGAAGAGATAGCAGATTGGTTATTTTAGGAACATACATACCAAGCAAGCTGAGAGTTAGATAAAAAAGAAAGTTTGTGTTGTCCGATCTCACTTATAATGTATTTACATATTTGTAAATCAAGCAAAGATCACAAAATAGACCATATACCTCCAAGGCTCTCTCAAAGAAAAAGAAGCCTGAGTTGCCCTATCCCTGGGGCTTCTTACTGCTTGAGGAAGTGAGGCAATTGTCACACTGATGTCAGGTCCAGCATTGCCTTTCCTTGGAGATAGGACCAGCTCAAGACATTTCTTGCCTGAGGCACAGCAGCAAACAGCACCCTCTCCCAAGGAAAGTGAAAATGCATAGCACCTAAGGCCAGCCAAGTTATTTTGAAACCTAAGGCAGAAAAAACCACATGCACCTCTTCTGCTCCCTGTCAGTAGAAACAAAAGAGGACGAACTTATATAAATAGCCGTTTACAGCCCTTTCATTACTTGCAACTCAGTTGCCTAAGATATCCATCTCATGGTAGAGTCAGTTCTAAGTGGAGATGAACTGCAAACTGGGTACATTAAATCACAACAGAGGAAGAAGAAGCAACATGCATGGGCCTAAAACGATTCAAGTAATTCTAGGGTGTACCTCAGACAGGGCCTTTTCAATGGTTACACCACCATCAATGCATTACATTTAGCATGAAGCTCCTCTCTGCCAGTTTTTCTATATGCTATTATTATTCTTTTTTTGAAAAAAATGAAAGTCCTTTTAGATTGTTGTTATGAAGCATTATAATTATGTTATTATAGTGAGGCACCTTGAAAAGCCAGTGTGATATAGTGGTTTGAGCAGCTCTAGAGACCAGAGTTCAAATCCCTGCTCAGCCATGGAAACCTAATGGCAAGTCAGTCATTCTCAGCCTCAGAGAAAGACAAAGGCAAACCCCTCTGAACAAATATTGCCAAGAAAACCCCATAACAGGGTTGCCTTAGGGTCACAATAAGTTGGAAATGACCTGAGGCACACACAACAACAACAACAACAGCAACCACCACCACCACCACCACCTTGGAGAATCATTATTGTTAAAGGAGATAGACAGACAAGGCAGAGGCTACAGCAAATGGAAATCTTGCAGTGACAAAACCAACAGAAAAGGGAAGATTTGCAGCAGGTTAGAGAGGATCTAAAAGCAAGCCAAGCCTAACAGCCTGCCATTTTCATGTAAGGTATTGTTAAGCCTTGTTTGATAAACCACTGGAAGAGTCCCATCTGATAACAATCAAGACGTTCTGTCAACCAAGAAACTAAAGGGTGGGATGAGAATGAAAAGCTATAGGAAAACATCTTGAAATAGCAAGAGTACAGCAGAATGACCTTGTGAGAGATGAAGCTGAAGGAAATTTAAACCATGTTGGAGTTAAGGACCATGAGGAAAGACAAACCACAGTCGCATGCATCCATGGCAGAGAAAATCCAGGCTTACTTAAGATATGGAGTTATCAAATTCGTATCTCTGAGTACATTAATACATCTGTATCTTCTTCATGAGTTCATGCACCTTTACCCCCATCCACAGCTGATATTGCGTACTTCCCATATATTTTAATATGACTTATGGTAGAATTTTATACATACCTCTTCAGAAATAAGTCGTGCTGCTGAGTTCATTTGTATTTATTCCCAGGTAAGTATGTATAGAAGTGCTGCTTTAGTCCTAGCTAGTAGGTAAATGATTGCAGCCTAAAATAGGTAAATTACTGTCAGATGCATTTTTGCGATCTAGAAATACATGATCGCAAGTCTCTAGCCCCTTCCACATTCATTTTTTCTCGCGTGAGCACCCCTTGAGCGCTGCGCAAATGGGAGCGTCGCACCGCACGACGCACCCCCACTTGCGTGGCGCTCACGAGGCTGATGCGGCGCCCGGGTGTATTTTTTGATTTTCGGCTTGAAGCCGAAAATCACCCGCGCTCGTGCAACGCTCGTGGCGCCCACGCACACTTACCTGCTGTGTGGAGCGTCACGAGGCGGCCGGGTCGCGCTTCCTTCCCCCCAAGGAGCCTACAGCTCCCATGGTGCCCTGCGGAAGGAAGGAAGGGGCGCTAGTGCGACAGACGCACCAGCAGGAAGCACCTGCGGAAGGAACGAGGGGGAAGCGGCGGCGTCCCAGAGGAGGCTTCTCGTGCGAGACGCCCTCCCCCCTCGTGCAAAAAGGTACAGTGCGAAAAGGGCCTCTGTATTACAAAACAAACCACTTTATCCCCTGCAGATGTAAAGCTGTAGATATAACATGAAAGACTGAAGGGCTATGAACTCTGAAAGCAATAGATATTTAGACAATATCGGGTTTCAGTGGTCCTAATTTATACAGTCTCTGTTACGTAAAAGGTGTAAAATTCCTGAAAAATTTATTTTGTTGAGTCTCTAAGGAAAAAAGGTAGATTGCTCATATGGTCCCATCTGTCAACTCTCTCACATTGTGAAGCTTACATCACAGGTGGGGAAAGTCCAGGCCGTGGGTTACCTGCAGGTCACTATTGATTTGGGGGGACCCAAGGCCCACTGACACCCCAAAGTCCCTGGATCTTGGGAAAAAAATGGGATCAAAAATGTACCAAAACAATAAGAAGTCACTCCTCATAGGGCAATTTACTCTTCAAAACTACTCTGACCCCCACAAAAATCCAGTTTCCACAAACAAGTCAAAAATGATATTAAAACAGTGAAGTAAGATACTGGTCATATACTTTCAGTCACTTCTAGGTCATATCTTCAGCAGAGATTTGAGCAAAATGCAATATGTGGCAAAGTTGTGGCTCATCATCAGTATGTCGCTCATACCCAAGCAGTATGTGGCTCATCATCAGGCCAAACATTGGGCCTTAAATAGCTGCGCACCCCAGATCTATGCCCCAGTAGCTTCCAGATGTTTCAGATCATGGGTCCCAGAATCCACAGCATGGCTATTAGGTGTTATAGTCCTACATATTGAAGACACCAGCTTAGAAAGGGTGGCCTACATGATCAGGTTGCCACCCAGATAATATTCACTAAGCTATTTGTAAAAAAACATAGCCAGAGTCCAAGGTGCTACAACTTGCTGCTGCCAGTTGGTCTTAGGTCTGTTGTATTGGCCCTCCTCTTGAGAAACATTGAATTCTGTATGTTCCTATTTTTCCATCTGTTATTGTTCCAATAGGGATAATCTGCCCTATACATCGCCCAGTCTCTTTTGTGACTCTTACAACATGAACTGCATTTTGCATGACTGGCACATCCTTCATGTATCGCAGCTCAATTACAGTCAGTGCTCTGGCCTTTCAACCTAGTGCCTGAGTGACCCATTCATTATTGCACTGAATTATTCTGCTTTCTGGGCATAGAAAACACTAAGCAATGGACTCGTTCCAATGAGTAACAGAAACCAGCCACATGACATACTGTTTCTGTCCATTAACAAAGGAAAGAAAATCAAAGCAAACATCTGATCAGATGAGTATACCCTACTAAAGTAAAAATAATAAAAAAGAATTCTCATCCTAGGAAAAATTATTAGGTAATTCAGAAATATTTTAAATCATTATTTTGTAGATTTAGTGTACTAACTTTAGTACAATTTATCCTTGCTAAGTTTTGATATTTGTCACCTCTCTTTGAAGACCAGCTATTTTGCAGTATGATTAAAGACTGGTTATACCTACTGCTTCTGAGAGAAAGTGAGGCAGAAGTGGATGGAGAGGAAACATTTGGCCCTCCAACTGTTTTGACCTACAGGTTTGCCTCTGCCCCCATATGGCCAATAGCAAGGGGTTATCCAGAATATTCAGCAGACCAAAATTTCTGCAACCCAACAGGGGAAATCTGTTCCTTCTTCTGACACTGTCTTGCATTTTGTTCACTGATCCTCACTGCACAGTCACTATTACGTGCAGCCCAGAAGCCAGATCATGGGGGGAAATGCAATCTTCAGAAGCTGTTATTTTGTGCAATTCCTGATCCAACAAATTCTCATAATTCAAAAAACTGCTTCTGCCATGAAGCTGGCTAACAGGGTGCATGATGTTTTTTTAAATATATATCAAAAATTAAGTATCCATTTATTATGGAGCATGTGAGGAGGAGGGTAAAGCCATTAACATAGGCTTCACTTCTTAACTATGTGAATCATTACCACCCTTGCATAGACAAGTCATCCATATGAAACATAGACAATTCACACTCAGTAGTGCTGGAGCCATCCTTCAATAGACAGAACACAGAGATAGGGCAGAGTTCCTCTCCATCCAGTTTCCTATTTTGTGCCAGATAAATGTAGAATACTTCCGTGAATAAGAAAAGATAACAAAGGAAAAATGCAAATAGATTGCAGATTATTTCCATTCATCCTATTCTCTTTGAAAAGATAAAGCAAATACAGTAGTCCTTGAAAGCATGACCAACATACATCATTTCAGTTACCCATGCTATGATGTAGTCGTGTTGCTTTTTCCTCTTTGCCCCTCACAGCCCTCCTTTCCTTCTCTTTCTTTCCTTGACAGGTCTCCTCACAATTCCTGTCCTTCTGTCTCCAGCTAGTTTCCTCTCTTGTTTCCCTTTCCTCTGTTTCTGTCCATCTCCCAACCCTCCTGCATTTACTCCCTTTCTGGCTGTCCTCCTCTCTGTCTTTCTTTCCTCTGGCCCAGTCTTTTGGCAGTGCATGGCTGACTGGCCCTCCTTCCCTTCTGCTTCCTTGCCCCCTCAGTTTACTACTGTCTGCCCGTGTACTTTGTTGCTGCCTCTTTTTCTTCTCTATCTTCCTCAGCCTTGCCCCTCCCCACCCACACAGCAGACCAGAGGCTACATGCTCACTCTCCCCTCACTCTGTTTCTTCACTCCTTTTCATTCTGTTCAGAAGACAGGCAGCCACAGACAGCCAACTGCTTACTACTGATTCTGCCACCACTGCTCTCGTTAGCCATCTGGACAACCTTTCCCCTCCTGCACTCACATACCGCAAACTCTCCAGCAGTGCCATCTCAGCCTCGTAGGTGGCCTGCTGGCCCAGGTTGACCAACTCGGCCATGCTTTGGCCTAGAAGACCTTGGACAGCCGTTCTACTTCCTCACTCCTCAGCTCCATCTCCTCAAGGCTCAAGCAGACTGCCATCATGACTGCTTGCTGAGGCAGCCACACAGAAACCTTGGTACACATGCCTGGGCCTGAGAGAGGAAGTAAAGCAGTTGCCAAAGAGATGGAGGCAAACAAACCAATGATGTTCACTATTATTCGCATTATTCACCATCCACAGTTAGTTCAGGAGCATATCCCTCACAGATACTGTACCTACTGTAATTAAATCTCCCACTGAACAAGCATTCATTAACTGCAGATAATGGAGGAATAAGCAAAGGGTTGAATTAGCTACAACAGACCATTCAGATGTTGTTAGACTCTAGTTCCCATTGGCTCCATACAGCATGGCTAATGATCGAAGGTGATAGGAGTTTTTGCACAACATTTGTGAAGCAGTTCATCCACAGCTTTAGCTTTGGGTTGTTATCAAACTTTTCATCTTGATTTGCTTTGCTTCCCATGATGTATCTTCAGAGGCTAGAAAGCACAAAAAATACTGCTAAAAGATTTGTCAGAAACAACAAATGGAATGTTTTGGTAGTAGTATTTCATATCAGGAACCACATTCCCCTGGAAATTTACCCAAAACAAACATCGAAATGGAAACTGATTACAGGATAGAAGCTTATATGATATTTCCACCAGTAGAAAAACTCTCCACAGACTTTTATGTTTGATTGATTGATTGATTGATTGATTGATTTCTCATCTTTTGTCCATGAATTCAAGACACCATACATGTTCTCATTTCTATCCTTGGAACAACCCTATGAGGTAGAGTAGGCTGAGAGATAGTAATTGGCTCAAAGTCCTCATGGAGCTTCAGGGGTGGAGTAGAGATTTCAGCATAGGTTTCTCCAGTCCTTGACCAATTCTTTAATCACTACACCATACTATATAGTCTGTATCAAGACTATAATTTTATCAACAAAGTTTGGAATAGATCTGTTCTTATCCCTCTTTGATACTCTGTCAAGTAACTAAATTTGCAGACTACTCTGAACCAAAAACTTGGCTCATGCTGCCCATAGGAAGTTGTCTATATTTGGTTCTGCCTTTGGCACAATACTTTTACTAGTCTACCAGTCATAAAGAAAGTTGTGCTCTTCCTCACAAACCCTCATCGGTTCACCCCTTTAAGAGAGACTTTGACCATTTCCACACTATGCTCTTATAGCGCAATTATTCCACTTTCAACATCCTATGGAATCCTGGGGTTTGCAGTTTAGGAGGGGCCAGCCGGCCCCACCCTAAAGTGCAAACCCCAGGATTCCATAGGATGTTAAAAGTGGAATAATCGCGTTATAAGAGTATAATGCAGAAATGGCCTCTGTCAGTATAGCCAGCAGGAGAAGTAGTCCATGAACATCTGAAGTCAGGAATGGCTGCTTTAAGAAAAGAGATACCATTGGCTTGTTTCAATAATAAAAGACTTCTAGATTACACTTAGAATCTTATGATGCCCTTGACTGAGTCCTATGTGGCCATTTTCATTATTTTTACTGCAGTGTTTTCTATATCATAGCCTGGCTTGTTTTTGAATTCTCTGGTGGTTTCATCCATTCTTTCAATCACAGGAAGGAGTTCCTGAAGGCATACTGAACTTCTCACGTACAATTCTTCTGCCCATTTCACTTCTGGCTCTTCCAGATAATACAGTTACTGGCAACACTATTCTGGACTTTTCCTTTTAAATTAATCTTTTTGACAGAAACTTAATAGGTTACTTGGCTTTCCTACATTACATTTGCAGCCAGAGGATTCTGTATTTTATCAGTGCATTCCATCCTTCCTTTCCCCTTTCCATCTACACATCTATTCTAAGTTATAAACTAATGCAGGTCATACTCCCTCTGTCTCGTACAAAACACATACTCTTTGATGTTCTTTTCTTGCTTCCATTGTTTGTATTGTTGAAACAAGTGATAAACAAATGTAACATTTTTCAGAGCAGTCACAATAGTTTCAAACACCATTGCTTCCCACAGAAATTCTCCATTTTTTCAGTATCGCTCAAGGTTGATCCCAAGCAAGAATCCCATCCCTTCTGCTCAAAGGAGGACAATGTGGATTCCTCAGACATATGAACAGTTGTCGTGCTCCTCAGACGTATGAACAGTTGTTGTGCATGCCTGTTAACTAACACCTCTGACATAATTGGAGTCAAGCAACACCTCACACACACGCTCCTACCTAATCAGGCACACACGCCTACAGTCAGTTTGCAATTGTTTGGGGGGGTGTTATTTTTCAGAAAAAGGAAGAATCAAAGGAAGGCCGAACTCACAGGCAGATATGCAAATATGCTCTTCTTCTTTAAAAACAACAAACAGTGAATTTGTTCTCCATTGCAGTCATGTCTACTCTTTTAAGATCATCTCCCTGTTTCTGTTCAGAATATGCTCCCCTCTCCAGCACCAGCACTAGATCTAGACCTTAGATTTATTTTTTAAGAAGCAAAGTAGCTTTTCTCCCTACATGAACATTATCCTTCATCCTTCTAAACCACACTTCCTGCTTTGATGGTGTGTTAGCGTTCATTGTTTACCTGATAAAGCAAGATAGGGGCATATTCAAAGCTGTCCCTACAATTATTTGTTCAGTTGCCTTTGACAGAGGTTACAGAGTAGAAATGTACATTATGGTGAGCAGGTATTGCTGCTGAAAATGGCATTCCCATGTTGAGACCTCCCCCTTTGCAACATGAAGCAAAATTTACCCATGTCATTCTGAGCCTTTAACACTTCACATTTCCTCATCCCTGATTGTAATGTGGAGGAAGACATGAGTGACAATGACACTACAGCATGATGTGAGGGGTTTTTTTTTTACATATGAATTATGACATTTAAGGGGCTGACAAGGGGCTGCTGATTTGGATACTTTGAAAAAGCTGTATGATTAAAAAACCATAAAATTTAGGCAGCTTATAAATAGGTGAAAGCTTCATGTGTTGAACTTCTGAAGTATAAAATCAGGTTGGTCCATCTGAGCCATATTGCTCAGCAACATCCATCACACATTGAATCAACAGGGATTGCATTGATAGGCCTTGGAAATGTGATGCTTTATAGCTACTCCAGTAAAATGCTGATCTAGTACAATACAGATTTTTACAATAGATACAGATTCTTTACAAATCTGTCAAGAGAAAAAAAATCATAAAAGAGAGTGTTCAAGCACCTGAAAATGGGGAGCACACCTACCAGCATCCTCCTGCCAGCATGGCTATATCTTTTCCAGGACCTGATTTTGATAGCACTGAACACAGTATCCATCTGGACTGTTTAGCTGAGACTGTGGCCATTCAGGGCTTCTGCTCATTCTTATAGATCTGGTTTCAAAAAGTGTTAGTAGAGGACTTCTTGACATTTGTGTCATGGGACCCAACAAGATTCCACGTTGTTCCTTACATGCTGTAACAGCTATATCAGAGGGTAGGTGAACTATTGCCCTAGGCTGCAGACAACCCTCCAAGGCTCTTTTTGCAGCCCTTACATGCTCCAAACTCTGTGAACCATCCTTTGGTTATAAAAAGGGTTAATTGTCACTTCTTGAATTCACTCAGTTGACCTTCTTAGTGGGCTGCAGGCACTATTTAATATAAAAATAGTCATTTTAAAAAAGGTAAAGTGGATTTCCAGATAACTGGTTTGGTTTTCTTTTTCAGAGTTTTATTGACATTCTGTGTGGCCCCCCGGAAGGGTGGAAAATTTGCCCCTGGATCTGGTACTGTTGTCTACCCCAGTCTATATGAAGCTGTGAGGCAAGGATACGTGGGAATCTGCAGCAGAATGTGATTGGTATGCTGATAACACTCTGCTGTAGTATTCCTTGTCATTAGAGTCAGATGAAGCTTCGGAAGTGCTGACTTAGTGCAAGAGCCTGATAATGGGCTGCTTGAGTGTTAATAAACTGAAGCTAAATCCTGAAAAGATTGAAGTACTGTGAGTGGATGGATTTTGTGTCTGGGGACCTGAAATCCAATCTGTTCTAGCTGCAGATACACTCCTCTGGAAATAACAGGTTTGCAGCTTGTGGATTCTCTCAGATCTAGGTTTGTCAGACCAAAGAAGCATCTAAAGGCACTGAGAGTCTTTTACCAGTAGATGACTGGTTAACCAGCAGCTACCTCTCCAGGACAGATATAGCATGGGTTATGGTTATCCGTACTCTGACAACTTCAGCTGGACTACAGCAGTACTTTATGTGTGGCTTTGTCCCATTCTGTATGGGTATGTCTGCCTTTGAAGGAACCCTGGGAGCAGCCACTTACTACAACATCCAACTGTTAGACTTGATGGAACAGTTCATTATGACCATATTATACCAGTTCTGACAACGTAATTGACTAGCAGTCCATGTGAGCCCCAATAAAACCACTTGTACTGATCTTTAAAGCCCTTCCTTGGCTTCCAGGTACCTTAAGTCTGGTTCTCGAACCGGTTGGGACTTTGGGAGTTGAAGTCCAAAACATCTGGAAGAACAAAATTTGAGAACTCCTGCTTAAGGAATAATTACTCTCAGATGCCTGTGGTCTATGATCATCTGCTTTCCTCTGAGGGCTTTCCCCATCACAGGTAGAGTAGATATCAGGAGTAAGTAGGGACACCCAGTTTCAGAAGCCTGTGTCCAACGAAGCTCATCTGACACAAAGATGTATCTTTTAGTCACTTTTTTTTAATTTGCCTAGAAATTTTAAAATTCAGTCAACAATGTTATTGGTATTACTTTATGTTGCTTTTTCCTTTTAATTAGTTGGTATAGTGTACTTTTTTCTGCATTTTAATATATGTCAACTAGATTTTAGATTTTAAAAGCTGGTATAGCAGTATTTTAAATAACAGAAGCAATGAATCTTGAACTATGATTACAGGTCAACCTATTATTGCAAACTATAAATGTTGTCATAGAGGAAAAATAATGCCGCACATACAATTCTGAATTAGACAATCAGAATATGCAAACCCTTCACAAGCTCCTGATACTGGGCCAAAGCTTTCAACAGCAGTAGAGATAAAAGCTGGATATGCTTACATAATCTTGCATGTCAAGCTTAAAGGAATGTGGCTGGTTCTAATCACGTCTGTGTTTGTTTTAAGGTTTCAAAGCCACTGTGCTTAATATAATGACATTTTGGTACTTCAATCACATTGATATTCTAGGAAGAGTAACTTTCATCTAGAGAAAAGCAATCCAGAACCTATAATGTATATTCAATTTAAAAAAAAAAACTCAAGCATTTTTGGCACTATTAAATTTCTGCGATGGATCACTTTGTAGCCTAGGTTTTTCATATATATATTGCCATATTCAGACCCTGAAGAGTGTTAATCTTTAGTCTCTGGATAAAAGAGTTAGGGGTGGGAGAACCATACAATGTTTCAGCTTCAGCTTCAGCTCTAGCCTGTCACACTATGTTTTATTTCAAAGCAAGCAATTGCAGGACCAAGCAAACCAAAGTCCAGCCAGTAACACTTCACTCTGCAGCAGATAAACCAAGTAAGGATTAGCCAAAGCCAGTGTCCACAAAGTAGTGCCAAGATCACAAACAATCTCACCATAGACCGAGGTAAGCTCACTGAAGAGGATCCAAAGTCAAGGTCAAGTAACTTTCCAAAGTCTAGCAAGCTAAGAACAGCAAGCAGCTGTATTCTGAGGCAAAGTCAAAGCACTACCCTGGCTGCATGCAGAGGTCTTTCAAAAGACAAATGGTTATGCCTCAATTGATCCTAGATCACAGTAACCAATGGCAGGTGCTAGCACTCAGGGACACTGTTATTCTCAACATCTTGCCTGAGCCAGCTGTAGAGTTTTCATGGCTAGGTTGGCAAAACAACACTGAGAGCTCCTACACTTACTTTCCCAGAGAGAAGGACCTTACCCTTCAAGAGACCTCTTACTCCCAGTGAGTCTGTTGCATCAAGGAGATCTCCCCTGTTGTCAAGGCACCACTTCTATGGCCCTTTCCACACCTCACCGTCTTCCAGCGCTGGGGTGCGGGGATTGCATGAGCAGCTTCCGGTGAGAGGCTCTCGCGTCTGGGGTCCTTCAGCTCTGCATAAGCTGCCTGCTCGCGCAAGAGCCCCACCTCTTCCTTCCACAGCGCAGCCTGGGAGTTTCCAGGAAGCGCGATCGGCGTGCCTCCGGAGGCTCCACATGCCAAGTAAGTGCTTGGCACAGGAGCAATGCACAATCACGCACCATTTTCAGCTTCTAGCCAAAAATGAAAAGGTGCGCAATCAGTGCCTGCCGACCCCTGAAGCATCACGCAATTGTGAGTGTGTCATGCGGATCGCTCTTGACAATCGTGCGACGCTCCAGGCCCTCTTTCGTGTGGCAAATGCTGTGCGAAAACGGCCTATGAATAGGGAAAGGGGCCTAATTATCCAAAAGCCACCAGATCCTCTCTTATCATGGAAGCTAAGTAGGGTGAGCTGTATTTCAGAAGAAGAAACTGGCAAAACCACCTCTGAGTATACCTTGCCTAAGAAAACTCTATGAAATTAATGAGATCACCATAAGTTGAAGGTTTGAAGGTACATAAACTCACAACACAACCTCCCTGTCTGACTCTGAGGCCATGCTCCCATGTCCAGGAGTGAGTTTTCCTGTATCCCTGATGTTCCTGAATCTACAGCACCAGCCCGGCCCTCACTATCCTCAGGCCAACAGACTTGCGGTCATCCTCACTGGAGGAGTCCTCTGGCGGGGAGTATCACAATATGACACTACAGTGATATCTATTTGATCTGTGCAATTCTGACCATATTAGAGGCTTGCTTGCAAAGTGGGCCCTCAACTTTCATGGAGGTTAGGGTGCAGGATCCCTGTGAAAGTGGAAAAAACACAAATATTTCCAGGCTTCTCCAAGCATGCAGACTGGTGCTGCTCCTTCAGTGTACTCATCCTTCTGAAGGAAAAGGAGTAGAAGGAGCTGACACTGAAGGAGGTTTTTACAGCAGCAGCCAACAGTTCTACCTGTTATTACCTTTGCGGTTTTGGCATCACAGTGCATCTGCCTCACTCCAAGGCCACCTCCAGGGTATCCCTGTGGCCTCTGCTGGACTCCAAGCCTTCCCCTAGAGAAAGCCCTAGCTCTTTACAGGGTTTGATTTCCATGTGCACAAGTCCTTTTTTGGACACTCCTTCGTGATCCCCCCATTCCAGGGAACAGAGTTATTGACTTGCATGTGCACAGGTCCATTTTTGGACAGTCCTTCATGATTTGGGAGTCCACAGAACCCATAGAACTCCCCTGCAGCGCCAAATTTCAGATTAGTTAATTCTGTTCCTGTCAGCTTTCTTCACTGCCCAGCTCTCATAGCCACACATAGGAACTGGAACTATGATGGCATGCATGATTCTGACTGATATTTAATCATATACCTTTGCACTCGAGGATCTTACCTAGTTCCTTCATAGCTGCCCTTTCAAGCCCTAGTTCTCTTCTGATTTCTTGACTACTTTCTCCATTTTGATTGATCATTGAGCCAAGAAAAACGTTAAAGAAAAATATTAATTATTTTCCTATATTCTTCATCCACTTTCAAGTTGTGTAATTCATCTGTGGTTATTATTTTTGTTTTCTTAATATTCAACTGTAACCCTGCATTTGCACTTTCTTCTTTGACTTTCATCAATATTCATTCCAAGCTCTTGCTATTTTCTGCAAGTAATATGGTATCATCTCCATATCTTAAGTTGTTGACATTCCTCCCTCCAATTTTCACACTTCCTTCTTCTGAGTGTAATCCCACTTTCTATATTATATACTCTGCATATAAATCAAACAAGGTTGTAAAATGCAATCTTGCCTGACCCCCTTACCAATTGAAACCATTCTGTTTTTCCCTGTTCTGTCTTGACAATAGCTTCTATTCCAGACTATAGGTTATGCATCAGTACAATCAAAAGTTGTAGCACACCAATTTCTTTCAGAATGACCCATAGTTTTTCATGATCTACATAGCCAAAGGCTTTGCTGTAACCTATAAAGCCCTGGCTGTCTTCTGTAATTCTTTGATATGCTCCATTATTCATTGTATGTTTGCAATGTGATCTCTACTGCCTGAACCCAGCTTGGACTTGTGGCATTTCTTCCTCCATGTGTTGTAAAAGTCTTTGTTGTAAAATCTTGAACACTTTACTTGAATAAGAAATTATCCCAACCCTGGTGTCCCCTTTCTTGAGGATTGGAATGTATTTTGAGCATTTCCACCCTGTGGAAAATTTCCCAATATTTGTTGGGAGGTTATTTTTTTTTAAGAACTGGAATGGCTAACATCTTTATTTGTTGCTGGTAATTCGTTTCTTTCAAGCACTTTAAGAGAGCAGCTTCCACATTTTAAAATTGTGGGTTCATTGTCAAAATGTTCCTTATTAAAGAAATCAGTCTTCTTTTTGTCTCTTTTAATGTAATTTAATTTAGTGTATTACTTCCATCAGCTTTTTGTTTTGTCCTGGTCAGATAGTGTCTTCCCCTGTTGATCATGTAGACTCTCTGCTTTTTATTTAAATTTCAGTTTTATCTTCTGGATCTTGTGAAAGAGGTATCTTGTTCTATCTTTTCTGTTGTCTTCTATTTATGTGCTTTGATTATTATAATAGTTTTCTTTGTCCCTTCACACATGGCACTGAACTGTTGCATTCAGGATTCTGTCCCTATTTCTGTCCCCTTTTACTTTTGTTTCTTCTTAGAGGGTTTAAAGCGGTGGTTCTCAACCTTCCTAATGCCATGACCCTTTAATACAGTTCCTCATGTTGTGGTGACCCCCAACCATAAAATTATTTATTTATTATTTACAATGCCTCCCGCCCCCCGGCAAAGGCTGCCTCGCCAGCCAGCAGCGGCGGGCAGGGAGGGAAAGAGGAACCGTGCGTCTCCCCCAGGAAAAAAACTCCGAGACCCCCCTCCCGGGCTCTGCTTCTGCTTCGCTCTCATTTCTGCTGGGGGAGCAGTGTGGGAAAAGTTTCCAGAGTGTCAACCCTGACCGGGGGGGGGGGAAGAATCCCAGTGCCTTTGTCTTTTGTGCCGCGTGCAGCTCGCCCCCCCAGAAAAGCATTTCCTTGCGGCCCCCCAGCCTTTCTGCAGCACCCCCCTCTGTGGCGAGTGGGGCAGGGGCTGTGGCGAGGAGGGGGCCTGCCCCCTGTGCTGCCACCACGCCCCCCAAGCTGGCCCGTCAGACGGAAGGTTCTCCCGGTAGCGGAGAAGGGGAGCGATTTCAGTCCCTTCTGAACAGGGGGCAGGAGGATGCGAGCATGTGGTTTGCGTTTGCGCACCACCACTCCTGCTGTGACGGCACTGTGGCCATATGCGCTCCCGCCTAAGGGGGCAGGAGGACACGAGTGCGTGGCTCGCGCACCACCACTCCTGGGCCTTTTCCACACGTTACCTTATCACGGAGGTAGGGGGGTGCCGTTCACATAAGCAGATTCTTGCGCGAGGTGGTCTCTTTGCTGCTACTTCATCCCACAGCTGGCTTCCTGGTCACGCAACTGCCCCGCCCCTTCATCCCCCAGTGCAGCCTATGCGCTCCCACCAAAGGGGGCAGGAGGACACAAGCGCGTGGCTCGCACTTGCACATCACCACTGAGGAGGGAATGGAACCTAAGACCATCAGAAATACGTATTTTCCGACAGTCTTAGGCGACCCCTGTGAAAGGGTCATTCGACCCCCAAAGGGGTCGCGACCCACAGGTTGAGAACAGCTGGTTTAAAGAATTGCATCAGATAACCAGTGATTTTTTTCCCCTCCTTTTTGCTACAGGTTTTATGTAATATTGGGAAGGATTGTACTTTAATTTATGTATGTGTGTGGTTATTCTTGCATAATATATACATTTTATATTTTATATGCATTTCTCTATAAGAAAATTATATAGCAAGATTCTGAGAAGTGAGACTGCCCAAAGTGACCTCTTTTGGTTTGTGTATTGACTCTGGAATTACTGATTAGTAGTTTCATCTTACAGTATGAACCAAACACATTTCTATGCCATCCTTACTTCCAAGTAAGTCTGCATAAGAATGTAGCATTCGTTTTTTCTGTCTACCTCAGTGTGAGTCCTCCTGTGGTGAATAGTCTATAAATCTTAATGCAACCTTTGACTGCACTGATAATGAGATGAAATAATGATGATTTGCCCAGACAGACTATGGCATTAGTAATCACCTTTTCCTGTAAGTCTGTGCCATTCACATAACATTCTATTACCTAATTCCAATTTAACACTATACAATGAAAAGCCCTGCTAGCATAATTGCAGTGGATAATATCTTTGTGTAAAGGTTATGCAAAACAGTCTGGTACTGCAACTGCTTGCACAACTGGTTGTGCAAACACCTGCACAATTAAAACAGCATTGGATGACACTCACACTGAATCTGCGCAACCAGCCTTGCAGTAGCACAGTGACATCACCGTGTGCAAGCCTCTATATGCTTTTTAAAAAGAGAAACTAAATTATTTAAAGAGTTTTCTCATGCCTCGCCTTGGTCTGCTGTAAGCCATTGATTTGGTTAATTGTGTTCAAGGAAAATAATTGTCATAGAATTTTAGTGACTCCAGCCACTCTAGAGAAAAGAATGTAGCATGACATTCCT
Organism: Ctenosaura bakeri; assembly: GCA_948474755.1. NCBI lineage: Eukaryota > Metazoa > Chordata > Lepidosauria > Squamata > Iguanidae > Ctenosaura > Ctenosaura bakeri. The sequence continues at coordinate 33,916 of CAOLHI010000267.1, read as the reverse complement.
TGCCTCACAGTTATTATACCAAGCCATTGCTGTCATCGCCCATATAAGACAGAAAGCATGCACAGTATTTTAGTGAACACAGGTTACACAGCAAGCTAAAAAGTGGATGATCATTTAGGAGGAGGGAAATGCATAAATTTGACAGGCAACCCCACTCCACTAAAGCACCAACCACTTTCAAAGGCTTATTTTGCAGCAGATAACATTCATTTTGTAACCACTACTTCTTCAGCCTGTGTAACCTGAACCAAGGAACTACTTTGGGGAAGTTGGGAGTGCCATTTCATTCTAAATATATGAAGGAGAGAAAGGAAAGTGTTTTAATAAGGGCAAGCAGTCCAGATGATAGAAAGTTAGCATTCTCGCAGTATGAGCACATGAACTTAATCTGGACTCCATGTGAGTAGCTGTGTTCCCTTTGGCTGTACAAGTGCCTGAGAACATTAAAGGTAATACATTGTCACAACTGACGTCCAAGCCTGCAGGAGTGTTTGTTTAATTAGGCAGGAGAATGAGCAGAGCCAGAGAGATAGAGGCTGTTCTCTAAGATGGCTTGCCTGCTGGGTTTTGATATTTAGAATTGATTTTCCTCATTTAATGAAAAGTTAAGCATCTTGTGGGAGGACTGGAAAATGTAATGCCCCAATTCCACAGTAGGCTGCCAGTGGGTAGAGTGTTTATTCTTTTGGTTAGATAGAGTTTCCTTCAGAAAAAAGCCAGTTTGTACATGTGTCCTTTTGTATCATTTGAATACAGCTATATACTTTAATATTTTGCATGATTTCATAAGAAAAACTGCATTGATGCTGATGTGTTATGTACTATCAGGTGGGGCACTTGTAAGATCAGAGTTACTTCAAAGGATCATTTATGTGGAGAAAAGAGAAGAATCCTTTAACTGTTTCTGAATGGCTCTGTGAAGAATAAGAAACAGATAAAATCCTGAAACTGATCTTCAACATAGATATTTTCCCTTATACTGATCTATGATATATATTATACATAGAATCCAGAGGTAATTATTAATTGACTTTCGTAAGTTTTTTCAGTGGAGAGGATATTCCGGAAGAAATACAATCATGCCACCCTGCCATACTCTGTATATTTAAATAAACACTGTTATGTATTCATAGCTCTGACCCATCTGCTGTTCAGCTGCACAGTGTGTTTTGAGCAAATACTAATGAAACTCTGATGCTGTGAATGTTTATGGAGAAATAGCCTTCAGTGGGACTGACTTTTATGGAAATGTACCCTGGAATACAATCCTAATAAGAAAGAAAGATGTTTTATGTATCAACTATACCAAATATAAGAGCCAGCATGGTATAGTGTTTTGAGCACGGGATTACAACTCTGGAGAGCAGGGTTCAAATCCCTGATTGGCCGTGGAAACCCACTTGGTGACCTGGGACAAATCACATTCTTTCAGCCTTGAAAGGCAAAGGCAAACCCCCTCTGAACAACTCTTGCCAAGAAAACCCCTTGATAGGTTTGTGATCCGGTCACCATAAGTCAGAAATTACTTGAAGGCACACAACAACATATAAGTATATATTTCTATAAAAAAGTACTATATGTATGTCAGCCAAAACACAGAGGGTCTTCTCTGTGACAATGCCAAAACTTTGGAATACTCTCCTATGGGGGGAACGTGTGACACTACCCTACTATTTTCTGTACAAGTTTAAAACCTCTTTCTTTACTCAGACATTTAAATTTGTAATTTTTTCCAGCTGATTACAATAGTTTGCATGCTTTGCAATGTTACTGTACTGATTTTTTTTAATTGTATTGAATAGTTGGTTTTCATGTAAATTGTTCTGAAATCCTATTTGGGATGCTGTAATGATTTAGACATTTTTAAACATGAATTAATTCCAAGTGACAGAAGTCTAGCACCTACAGTTCACAATAGTGGCACCCAGACAGTTCAAGAAAGGAAATAAAAACTAATGAACAAGGCAGAAGGATAATGGAGATCAATTTCACATCTCTTCCCCTCTAGTAACTTACTGTAGAAGATGTGTGCTTAGCAGAAGAAAGAGAAGGCAAAAGAGACTCAAGGTATTGCCCCAAGTTTCAAATCATTAGGCAGACAGAAGGCAGGATAACTAAAAGAGAGGCAAGCAGTTTGGGCCTGTGGGAAAAGTCAGAAGAGGGTGGGACAACGAGCAGGATGAATCATGTGGAAAATAAAACCAGAGATCTAATAACTATGCATGACTGTCAATTTTACATATAAATTCTGTTCAGTTAAAGTATTATTTGCTTACTCAGACAGGAAGCATTATCCAGCATAGTATAGGAGACAGACAGGAAAGGGAAAATTTGGAGATACTGAAGTGGTATGGGAAACGTGCGGAAGAAACAGAAACAATTTAGAGTTGCCAGTTTTCAGGGTACCAGGTGAAGTCTCAAGGAACCGCTGTGTTTTGCTGGGTCTCCAGGTGGAAGGACTAATATCAGGGTAAGTGTCACTGGAGCAGGTGGATATTTGATTTTTGTATGTGTGGTGATTTTAAAGGTTGGACACCCATCCCTGTCCATTCACTGTTAGTGCCAGAATGCTCTGTGTCAGCCTGAAGTTGTCTCTCTGCGTTTTGGGCTTGTACACCAAAAAGGCAGCAACACAGGGCCTGAAAAAAAAAAACTTCCCAAAATGTAAAAGGAAGCCTTTCACAAGCCACAGCAACGGCATGGAAAAGCTTCCAACATGCCAGGAGTGGTATAGTATGGTCACATGGAAGATAACTGGTACAGCTATTGGGCACATTTTGGTGCCTACCTGGATGTTGGAAAATTGCTTCGTTCTTTCTCCCTGGTTCTGAGTTGCCATATTACCTTGTCAGCTGGGTTATGAGCCCATTGGCTTCATATCCATTCCCACAATCAGCTAACCCAGAAGGAATTTGAGCCTGATTCTCAATCCTATGTGTCCTGTCACTCTGACATCAAAAGGACCTGCTCTCATAGAGGAGGGCAGCCAAGAGTAGACAAAAGCAAGCCAAGATAACAGGATCCACTTGGAGGAAGAGGTGGCTGGTAGCAGATTGCCCTTAGACAGTTAAAAGCAGAGCTTGAAGCAACTGTTAAAGAGCAGGAAAATCTTGGCCAACCTTAAAAGGAGCATATTGAAGTAATTAGGCAGCTGTACTTATTTACATAAAGGCATAAATTAACCTAGCCAAGCCCATTCCTTTATTGCAGACAAATGCTCCAGAATCTCTGTGTGACTTTGCTTGATGTTCCTTGGTTTGTGGATTTCAGCTTGTTCTTTGGATTATCCTCTGAATGGTGTTGGATCCCAACACAACTGTTTTTCAAACATATATGTTCAACTTCCTTGACCATGCTTTTACTTTTGTTGAATCTCCATATATGACCCTGGACTAGTTTGACTTTTCCTCTGAGTGTTCTCTTGGACTATAGGTTTACTTGACATCCTTAAACAGTATACCTGCTCCTTGTTCTCAGGTTTTCCATACTAAAACCCAGGGGAATGTGGTGCTGCCAAGCCTAGGAAGAAGGGTAGGGCCTGTAAAATAACTAGTTGAAAGTAAAATGTTAAAATTGCCCTTGGAGGCTAGTCTTATCATAGGGTTGTTAATGTTCGACTATTTCATTCTCACAAGTAAGAGTGGATAATTTCCACAATTTTCTAGCTGCTAGGGAGAAAACAGCTACTGCTGCACAGGAACATATATACATGAGAATTGTGGAGATTTATGTAAAAAACACTGGATGGCATCCAGTGTTTGTGGAGTCATAAGCTGGACTTAATATCATAAATTCTGGAATTCACGTTTACGGTCGTTGCACCATTGCAATAACTGAAAGGGCCCCCCAAAATCTACCTTAGTTGTCAGGCAGCCACACCACCACAGGAATTTTTGAGGCACTAGGGAGTAGGACACTGGAACACCACACTCTCCAGTTCCTCAAAGATTTCCATGTCAGTGGGGCTACCTGGCTTCTAAAGTAGGTATCTGGGGGCTGTACTGGGAGATATAGCTATGATGATAGAGCTCTGCCATCATAGCTGTGCCTCCCAGTGCAGGATCTCAGCCCTTGTTTCCAGACACACATGTTGTTTGTGTGTGAGAGAGCACATGCATGCGTAAGCCAGATTGCTATTATTTTGTAGAAAAGGGCAATCTTTACAACAAAAATGTTGCATAGAAAAGAGCAATATTGCACAAAAAAACCATGTGCCTGTTGCTGTTCTTTGTACCTTTTTTTTACTATGATATTTATTATGCAAGATGCTTTTTGCACAAGCTTTTTTTACTGTGCAAGAGTTTTGTGCATGATTGCTGCTTGTTGCACAAGGTTTTTATTGTGCAAATTTTTTGGTGCAAGATTCAAGCTGCAGGAAAGGAGATTCCACCTGAACCTCAGGAAGAACTTCCTGACAGTCAGGGCTGTCCAGCAGTGGAGTATGCTGCCTCGAAGTGTAGTGGAGTCTCCTTCTTTGGAGATTTTTAAGCAGAGGCTGGATGGCCATCTGTCGAGAGTGCTTTGAGGGTGTTCCTGCATGGCAGGGGGTTGGACTGGATGGCCTGTGTGGTCTCTTCCAACTCTACATTTCTATGATTCTATGAGATTGCTATTTTTTACATCGAAAACAACAATTTTGCACACAAAAACCCCACGAACATCACTACCTGGAAACAGTGTTTTTTTGCACAGTCCCTCACCATTCTCATGCAAAAAGCCACATACCCTTGTCCACAGAACAATTCCCCAAAACACTTCAGATGTGCAAATAATGGGTGAAAACTGTAGGTATAAGCAGCTCACATCACACAACTTACAAGAACAAAAATATGAAGGGACTTCCTGTGAAAGAGAGAGAGAGAATGTCCTACTTCCAATAAGACTGGACAAATCACAGTATTTCTGAAGAAACTCCTTACAACTAGGGAAGATTCCATACCATTAATAGCATGGGTCCAGAATGGTGTGGGCAGGAGTGTGAGATTAGTTCCTTAAACACAAGCTTCTTGTAGTAAAGTGTGAAATTATGCTTCTTACAGAAATTAAATTTTACAGGTATGGGGGGGAGGGTTAAAAATAAAACAAAAAGGTTTCTAAATGAAAGCATACTGAATTTGATATTCTAGCCAATAGGAATACTTTCCTTGGTTGCATAGGAGTAAGAATTCAAAACCAAGGCCATCTTTAAAGCAAGACATTTGCTGGCACGTGTTCTCTGTCACAGAACTATAGAGCTATCAGGGGAGGAAGAAGGAGCACTCTCCTTCTTCTAAGACACCCCCTTTCCATCAGAAATATAGCTGAGCCTGGTTGTTGTTCATTGCCATTGTCAGCTTCAATGCTCAATGAACAGGAGATCTCCAAGATACTCTGTTATTAACAGTCCTGTTAAGATCTTGCAGACTCAGGGCTATGGCTTCCTTGACTGAATCTAGCCATCTGTATAGCACTCTTCCTCTTTTTCTAGCTGAGCATACCTCACTTGATTACAATAAAGCCAATTTTCTTCAGAAAGGGTGAGAGGATTTGCTGTATTCTCATATCACCCCCTGGGGTGACAGGAAAACAGACAATGTGCTGGGCCATCAAAGGCAGGTGACAGAAGCTTCCTCAGTAATGATTAAAGCACTTAACATATTATAGAACAAAGGAAAGGGTTTTGTAGAGGACTGTTAGGTGTTAGGGCCAAAATAGTGCCTTTATGCAAGGGTTTTTTAACAAAATGCAAATACAAACTCTTGATAACTGAAAGATATTGGGAGGGAAGGAAGATGAATTTAGGCTTTTTCTTCCCTCTCGTAGTCTTGATTTAAAAATTCCTTCAGATGAAGCTGCTTTTTGCACTTGAAGAAAATATCCTACATTGACCCCTTTTCATCCTGCTGCAATCCAAATAATTATCCATCACTCACACAAACTGTTACAGCCCTGCACACACCCCAAGATTGATGTGGTTTAATTGACAATTTGATTTGCACAACATCAATTGGTATTGATGTAAAATGAAACCTGAGGTGACTGAAAGGTCAAGCTGGAAAGAGGAAAATTACTGGCTGTAAACCTGAGATGCCAAGGCAGATCAGCCGCACACCCTCCTCACAGGGTGACCTTGGGCATGTCACATACTCTCACCCCCAGAAAACCCCATGATAGGTTTACTTTAGGGCCTCCATAAGTTGGAAATGACTTGAAGACAACAACAGCAGCGGCTATGTGGATATATTGTTACCCCAAAATGTGGGTGACTCAAGGGTCTACCCACAATGCCAATACCTCCACATGACAGAGGGGGATCAATTAGCTCAAAATTAGGAGGCCTGCAAGGCTTCCCAGGTAACTTGATGAGATTTTTCCACCAATGTTTACAGGGTCATGAAGGATAGAACCAGCCAAAGAATCCAAAATGTAAACTAAAAATCTGTTTTATTGAGAAAATCACACATGTACACAAAAGATCCAAACACGCACTCACACAAGGACTAACCAAAGGTAAAGGAAGCGAAGTTGTAGTCAGAGGACCATTAGGGTTTGAGTGATAATTACCCATCCAGAGTGAAGCAAAGAAAAGCTACAGTGTGGCTTAGGTAGGCACTTAAGGACAGTTCTTGTTTGAAAATGAAATGGACAGTGTGGCATTCAGTAAGTCAAGAGACTGCTCAAAATTGAGGGTTTTTATATCAAAATCTACCCTATGGCTATGGGTGTGAATCACTGTTCTAGCCAAGTGGACAATGGGAGTTGCAATACAAGCAATGAGGTCTGGACAGAGTTAATGGTCTTAGTGTTTAGGTGACAAAGGGGTAATGGCTGTTGTAATAGCTTTGTATTGTGGAGAGGTTGGTAAGACAAAGCACAGAAACATCCAGGTGTGAGGGATGATGATTAAAACAATCACAGTTTGGTGGGAACTTCCCTTTTTTGCTCTGAAATGTCCAGCTTTTGCATAAGCCTAATGTCTCTAGAGTTGCCTTGCAATCTGCCAGACAATGATTTCAGTTTCTGTGGCCAAGCAGGAAATTGAACCCTGGTCTCCATGGTCGTAGCCCAATATTCAAACCACTATACTACTCTGGCTCTCATGTGACTGCTACTCATATTTAAATAAAATTTAAATTAATTGTGAAGACATAATTTCACATCATAGCTTGTCTGACACTTAGGCCATCTCCGCATTAGAGTGTTATAGCACTATGATTCCACTTTCAACATCCTATGGAGTCCTGGAGTTTGCAGTTTCAGGAGGGGCCGAAACTGCAAACCCCAGGATTCCATAGGATGTTGAAAGTGGAATCATAGTGTTATAACGCTCTAGTGTGGAAATGACCTTAGACTCCAAACATGAGCAAAGGTATGTGTGCAAAGTTGAAACAAGAGATTACTTAGGAATTAGGCTTTTGGCCTGCCAAGACGGAGTCTTTCAACTCAAGCTAAAGACTGAACATAAATTCTAAACGGCCTCCATGGGAAGAATTCTATATGGTTTTGAGGTTTTCAAAATCTGGTTTATGTTCCTGTTTACAAAAGTGACCATTTCTAGAGGATCAGATATTCCTTATTTTCAAAAGATGTACTGTTCATGGTTCATTTGTTAAACCAACCCTTTTTTCTAAAATATTGCAACCTGGAACCACCTACAAGATAATGGCTGTTTTCTTTCTAAACTCATTTAGTTCTTTAAAGCTAATAGAGCATTAAGGTGTTGGGGATGTTCAGGAAATCAAAGCACATCCACTATTTTCCACAGGTTTTCTTCAGGCACAGAAGGAGGGGGGAGGAAACAGTGACTACCATAGTCAGCATCATGGCCAGTGAAGAAGATTAGGTTTCAGTCAATTGAGGTTGATCTTACATAAAAGTGATGATGAACAAAGATTGCAACAGTCTTTATTATTTCTTTCTTATGTATATACATATATTCACAGATAAAGGACAGACTTCCTGACCTGTTGTTCTGAACTGAAAGAAACTGGAACAAATTTTTGGAGTGCTGATCAAAATGTACCTGAGAATGACAGTTGTACTCCTGCTACTTTTGGTGTGTGTGTGAAAGCTAATTGACAATGTACATCGAAGGCCAATGGGAGCGAGGGATCTCACCATATGAAAAATCAATGAGTTCCATTTCTGATTTACTGCTGGAGCTGGGAAAGGGGGGATTTCAGGGAAGGTGGGCAAAGAACAAGAGATCCATTGCTGGATGGATACATACTTACTTACTAGATCTATACATTATTTTTGGTAATGCTCTTAAACTGAAAATAGTTTAGAATCTTGGCAGAGAGCCAGCATAGTGTAGTGGTTTGAGCATCGGACTATAACACTGGAGATCAGAGTTTGATTCCCTGCTCGGCCATGAAAACCCACTGGGTGACCTTGAGCACATCACAGACTCGCAGCCCCAGAAAACCCAGTGATAAGTTCTCCTTAGGATTGCCATAAATTGGAAATGACTTGAAGGCACACAACAAAAACAACAACAACAACAACAACGAGAGCCTTGGCATATCTTAATCTGAGTGAGAAGAGATCTAAGTTGGGGGAAGGAAAGAAAAGGGTGTGGGACTGTTAAATTATTTATTTGCCTAAAACTGGCATTCATTTCCTGAGAAGCCCCATTAAGGACAGTGGAGTTTCTTTCTAAAGTGACATGAAAAGCATTATGCTTAATTAACTACTATTGGCCAATGATACAACTGACCGATAAATAAATTGACAACCACATTCAGGCATTAAGACTGCATATATGCAAGTTAAAAGATTAGGAGTGCAGAGATAAATCTTGCCACAATGTGCGACATGTGTTAGCCCCGCTTTCCCTGTTCCAACCTTCCTGTTTTGAGCAGCAAGAAGTGAAAAGAGTGGACCTTAGAAACATGGCTTTTTTAGCTACTGCTGTTGTGGCATGCCTTCAAGTCGTTTATGACTTATGCAACCCTAACACAAACCTCTCACAGGGTTTTCTTGGGAAGAGTTGTCCAGAGAGGGTTTGCCATGGCTTTCTCTGAGGCTAAGGATGACTTGCCCAAGGGCAACCAGTGGGTTTCCAATGCTAAGCAGGGAGTTCAACCCTGGCCTGCTAGTGTCCTAGTTCAATATGCAAACCATTACACCACACTGGTTCTTTTTCAGGGAGGTGCTTCTTTTTTTTTCCTTTAGATTTTATTTACTCATATAGATATAGGCCCTTTCCGCACTAGCCTATTATAGCGCTATGATTCCACTTTCAACATCCTATCCCAAAACTGCAAACCCCAGGATTCCATAGGATGTTGAAAGTGGAATCATAGCGCTATAACAGGCTAGTGCGGAAATGGCCATGGGGGTGTGCGCGCGCACATGTTACCTATAACTCCCTGCAAAATCCAGCCAGCAGCCAGCATTGCTACTGTCTTGCCATGTTCATTTCTCTAAGCTCCTATGAGCAACATAGGCAATCCCACCACTAGTTTTTGTTTTTAAGGAAAATTGTGAAGGGAAAAAAAGGGTATTGTGGCGACAAATATCAGCCTTGGCATGCCCAAGCTGGATGCTGATGCTGAATCTGTTTGCCACTGTGCTCTCAGCCCCATCCTGTGTTGCCATCTATGACAGTTTTTGTTCCCATCCTCCAGTTTCAGGAACTTAGGCCCATTACTCTAGTCCCCAAATGGCATCACTACTGACCTTACTTTTTCTGCTAGTCAGCTCCCCCCACTGCCCCCATGCTGCTGCTCCTTTGAGGAAAAGGCTGTTGCTTGGAATTTGTTACACATGCAGGTTGGTTATGTTCAGAGTTCTATAAGTCTGTGCAATTCAGCTCTTATACTTGCACAGTACAGGCACAAATTACAGCACGAGGTTTATCATGGATGTATGTTATTGGGAAGAAAATGAATCACTGCTGCCGTTTTTGGGGAAATGGTTCTGTGAAGCTTGAAAATTAAATATATATATCATGTTATGTTAGTGGCTTTGAAGCACAAGACATTAGTAGAATGGCTTTATTTGAATAAATTACTACCCTTCCTTCTTTCCTTCCTTCCTCATTCCCCTCATTATACTCCTCCCTGGGACCAATGACTTGCTAATTTCATTGGCTATGGATGATGGAATAGAGCCACCAGTCCAGTTATTTTTCTAAGCATAAGGATATTAGCGTTCCTTTTAAGTGTCAGAACTTTGTAGAGTAGCTGTTGCTGTGCAGCTCCCAATGCATAATTGATTGATAAATAAATCAGGTTTAGCTGCTCAGTAATAGTGTTAAATTATGCAAAATATGCTTTGTGAGACATTCACATGAAAATAGATTCACAGGCTCATAGGGTGTTCATGTTTCATTTCATTTATAGGGCAGAGTGGCTGCAAAAGGGGTGGGCAGACTTCAGACTTTCAGAGCTACTTTCCATTTTACCAGAATCAATAGCTGCTGGTGGGTTTTATGCCAGTGGGCATGCCTCTGCTCTGGGTTTAAGTTTCAGCCTTAAAGGATGTATCTTACCTTCACCCTCTAAAAAATAGACTCAGCACCTTGGATTGCTCCTTTAAAATTTGGACTGAAACCCAGAATGGACTCACCACCTACTGACTTGGAAGCAACCAGCCACCTCAGTCTGGAGTCCAAAAATCAGCCAACAGTTGGAAAAACCATAGGCTCAAAGAAGCTGTCTTGGAGCCCTTTGTGAGCCTAGAGCTTTGTTTCCAGTAACAGAACAGAACTGAACTCACAGCTTGTTCCCACAAAAATCAGCTCCCGGTTACCCCAGGCCCAACAGGGTAGCGGAGGGAAATAATTTTGTTCTTGTTCCTGTTGAAACAATCTGGACTCAGAAAAATTTGCAATTCTGCTGCCAACTTCTCAGAGATCTACCAGTAGAGTTCTACTGTTTCCATTTCTGCCCACTTTAATACTGCTTAATTAATAGCACTTTGATATCTCTTTAACTGCTAAGGTAACATCTTATGGAATCCTGAAGTCTGGGGAGGAACAAGACTTCTCTGGTGGAAAATTCTAAATAGCTTTCCCTAGACTGTAGATCCCAGGATTCCGTAGGATGCAACAATGGCAGCTAAAGTGGAATCACAGTGCTTTAATTATGTAGTATGAAAGGGCCCACAACTTAGATGACAGGCTATCAAAGGGAGGTCTTTCAGTTGCAAACTCATACCTTCCCTCACTCAATATTACTTTGTCATATCATGCTAGGAAACCAGCAGGTCTGCTATGGTTAGCAATTTATTTTACTTCCTTAATATGATAGGCCCATGTTCTTGTATGTACATTTTAAATAACACAGTTCATTTATCCACTATATGCTAGATCTATGCATATATTACTATTCTAAGTTCAGTGGCTCAGACTAATCATGAAATTGTAACTCAGTATATTACAAGTTAAATGTTTCTTCTTTGAAAGCTATTATACAGCCTATTACTTCATAATGCAACAGACGCAGCCTCAGGTTATCATGTTATGTATTATTTTGCTGCCACCAAAACATCTTATTAAAAATGGCTGAAACATGTTTTCACAGCTCAGAAGCTTTCCGATGTTTTCAGTTTTTAGACTGAGCATTTATATGATCGAATTCCTCAAACATAGTTTACTGGTGGCTGTACTTTGACTTTAAAAAAACAAGTCTTACTGGTTTAAAAAGGCTGAGATCCCCTGAACATTAGTAGAGCAAAAAGGACCCATTGGCATGGTAACATAGTAACTGCTGCTGCTTGTTATGCTTCATGCCCTGATATCCATTTGGCAAATGCAACTTATGCTTGGACATTTTGGCCTTGGGTGCTTCATTGCATGAGCAGTAAAAATATCAAACTATTTGTGCTCTGGTCCATTGTATAAGTTATTTGATGCAAGAGGCTCTTGGCCAAAGCAGGGATTTAAAAATCCGTCATGGAATCATGGAGCTGGAAGAGACTCCAAGGGCCAACCCCCTGCCATGCAGGAATACTCCATCAAAGCATTCCCAGTAGATGGCCATCCAGCCTCTGTTTAAACACCTCCAAAGAAGGAGACTCCGCCACACTCCAAGGTGGCGTATTCCACTCTTGAACTGCTTTTACCATCAGGAAATTCTTCCTAATGTTTAGATGGAATCTCTTTTCCTGACATTTGAAGCCAGTGCTCTGTGTCCTAGTTTCTGGAACAGCAGAAAACAAGCTTGCTCCATCTTCCATATGACACCCTTGCAAATATTTGAACATAACTATCATTTCACTTCTTAACCTTCTCTTCTTCAAGTTAAACATACCCAGCTCCCCAGACCTTCACAGGGCATGGCTTCCAAGCTTCTCACCATTTTAGTCACCCTCCTCTGGACACACTCTAGCCTGTCAATATCCTTCCTGGACTTTGATGCCCAGAACTAGACACAGTATTCCAGGTGGGGACTAACCAAAGTAGAATAGAGTGGTATGATTACTTCTCTTGACTTAACTACATTCCTATTGATGCAGCCTAGAATTGCATTGGCTTTTTTAGCTGCCACATCACACTGCTGACTCATATTCAGCTTGTGGTCTACTAAGACTTCTAGATCCTTTTCACATGTATTGTGGTCAAACCAGGTGTCACCCATCTTACATCTGTTCATTTTATTTTTTTCCTGCCTAAGTTCCGTACCTTAAATTTCTCCCTGTTGAAATTCATTAGTTTTGGCCCAGCTTTCTAATCTGTTAAGCATTTTCTGTTAATTAGTTGTTCTGATTCTATTCATGCTCATAGATCTTGATCAGTTATTTCCTAGAAATATTCTATCCCCCTTTCCCACTTATATCTATCAAGTGACAAATTAGTTTAAAGTGACAAATAAAGTTTAAAGCAGTTATAGCCAGTCAAATCACTTAAATCAGTTGATGCTTTTGAAGAAACAGATAGCATATCCACTAGAAGCAATTCTAGGCATTGCGCTTATCATGAGGACTAACATATCTGTAGCATATTTTTTATCCCTCAGCCACATCATTTAGTCCAGCCCGTCAGCTGATTCCTGAATATCATGTTTGGATGCCACAGAAGATGTTAATGGTGACCACCGGCAGGAAAAATCATTCCAGACTAGGCAGAATTATTGTGATAAATTCCCAAAGTAGTATATCCAGGGGCAGGAATTTGCTACAATGCTTCTTACACATATGACATCTGGACCAGATGTTATTTTTATTAAAACTTCAGAAACTCTCCAGAGCCACACATAAACTATCTCATACTGTACTACAGAGTCTTTTATAGGAAGCTTCATCAGCAGAGTCTGTGTGTACCTTTGCATGTTATTACAGTCATAAATAAGGCAGACTGTGCCATACAAAGGAAACAATGGATTAAATTATATTTTGATTATTACATTATTGAACAGTTATTTAAAATAATGACAGGAAAGGTCAACACCAAAATAAGGAAATTCAATGAAGTTTATATTCATTGCTTCATCTCTTGATTAACAGGGTTTCAGTTTATCCATTGTCCAACCAGTTTGCTGTAAGAAGGGCTGCAAATTTTCCTACTTTCCTGGAATTTCCATATCATCAAAATGAAACTAGGCTGAATACTATTCTTAGATCTGACAAAAGTAAATTCATTTAATCAATGGGATTTACCCATGTGTCGGCACGTAATTCATTAAATCTCTTCTAGTTGGGACTAAGCAATAGGATTCAAACCCTGGTCTCAGGGTAAACAGGTGTAGAAATTGGGTAATCATTAATACTGTGAGTTTTATTTTAATTTGGTTTTTAATTAAAATGCAGGACAATCCAGCAGCCAGAGCAGAGGATTAAGATCTTGCTCAGCCAAACACTAACTGAAAAAAGATAACAAATCCTATAACAGCCCTGAAGTTAAGCTTCAATGGGTCCTTATTTCTGAGTGGACATGTATTAGACTGCACTAAAAGTCACATCTCTTGTCCTTGACTCCCTTCAGAGTTGGAAGATAAGCTGGAACTGTACTAGTGTTGCTTTTCTGAAGACATACAATGTATAGGAATTAATATGTTGGATGCCCCATAAAAACACAATATTAGATTCAGTGACATAGACCTTTATCACTAAGAGAGGTTGTGTTTGAAACAAAGTGCTGCAAAGCTTTAAAAACTGCAATATACACTTAGCTTCAGTACCCAAGAAAGTTAACTAAAGGTAGCTCATTTAGCTGAGTCATTTGGAATTATTTGCTCTAGAGGTACATCTAAACCAGCTTTCTCCAAATGATACATAGACATCAAGACTGAATATGTCATTCCTTGGGGAAATAATGAGGAAATAATGCCTTATGGCACACACAGGGTACCTCTGAACTGCTGTCAAGGGCAGCCCAATTCAAAATTTAGTAATAATAATCCAAACCACTGAAGAACAGATAACATCACCAAGGTCAGATAAGCAGCAGCATTACTAAGAGAATGTGGGGGATGCAGATCACACTGGGTGAAACCATCAGAGTGGTGACACCAAAATGGCTCTCCCTGCCTTTTCATTGCTAGAAAACATGTGGACATCTTCTGCCAGACATGTGTGTGCTTGGCTTCTGCTAAGCATATTCACAGGCCTAGGGGGAAGGGGGTGGAGGCAGTGAGGGTCCCCAAGCACATGCAGAAAGTCCTGTTATGGATCAGCTTGAGGGGGTGGAGCTTCCAGGCTTCCTGTCATGGCCGTCTCTCATCCTGCTTGGTGTGCCAGACCCTACTGGGCAGATCAAGAAGCAGCTGTGACATCGGACTCAGCCAAGGCGGGGTACATGGCAGTGCCCTCTAGAGACAGACTATTTGCCACAGAAAGGAGTGGAAGGGAGGGACAGTCCCTTTTTCTCCCTCTCTAACGGCTTTTCCGCACTACACTGTTATAGTGCTATTATTCCACTTTCAGCATCCTGTGGAATTCTGGGGTCTGTAGTTTCCTGAGGCCAAAGAGCTCTCTGACTGAGAATTCTAAATGCTCCTCCCTAAACTGCAAACCCCAGGATTCTACAGGATGTTCAAAGTGGAATAATAGCACTACAGCAGTGTAATGCAGAAAGGAATTAAGACTTATTGCCATGGCAATGTGCAGTTCTTGGCACTCCCACTCTCCTCTTCTCACCCCCATGGGGCATCTAAGAAATTGCCATCACAGCCCACACACTCTTCTTGCTACCCAAGGCCTTTAGGAATGAGGTGGGAGAGAAGGGGGCGCAGTGTATGTTTGTGGGCACCCTCTTCCTGCATGAATTTATTATTTTCACTCCATACCACCTGCTCAGATGGGGGAGGGGGTTACACTATGAGTTAATGCACTGGGTGCCACCAACCCTAGTGACACCACTGCAGATGAAGGATCTCAGTTGCTTACTGTCAGCTTAGTGATTAATATTAGCTTTGGCTGTTAAGCTACCTGTGCCCATTCCTAAAGCTTAAGAACATAAAGATGGTAGTGCATATTCTGGTAACCTCTAGGCTGAACTTCTGCAATGCTCTATACATTGAACTATCTCTGTACCAAGTTAAGTTAGTTCAAAACATGGCAGCCAGATTGGTTACTGGTGCATCTAGGAATTATCATATTATCATATGCTCCCAAATGTCCACTAGAGGGCAGGGGGTGTTTTTCAACCATATTTTGAATTTTTGTGGGCCCCTGGACCAATTTAGGTCTACAAAAAATGCCCTCATACCCTCTAGAGCCATTTGGGGGCAATTTTTTGGAAGTAGGTGCAGCCCTCCAGTGTCTCCTAAGGAGGTAATGCAGCTCCCTAGCCTTCCACAGTTGTCCACCCCTGATTTATCAGGAGAGTTGGCTGGTACCCACTCTCTTATTTTTTTAGCACCAAGTGATCCTTCCAAATTCATGGGTTGTGGAAATATCTTCTTCTAGATATTTCAGATTTTTATCTCTGAAAAAATCCTGTGGGATTTCCACAAACTGTATTTCAACTGGACCAGACACTAAGTATTTCAAATTAATTCCACAAAGATTTCCACATGTTATATACCTGTCTGACCTGTGTTTTTTATTTGATACAATTAATCATCAACACACACACAAAACCCCTAAGAGTCTAGGAAAAACAACAAAGTCAGAAGTGTTTGTGTGACTCATGCAGCATATAAAACAAATTTCAGCCACCCACCTTTTCCAATTAAAATTTCCCAGTGTCTCTCAGGAAAAACACAACTTCTAGAAAAACCTGAAATCAGAGTCGATACTGATGGAGTATTTAAGGAACACACAAATTCTACTTATTTTTCCTCTGTTACACAAGTGTGAAAGGTGAGCAAATGTTTTGAAGCCAAGGGCTACATTTCCACAGCAGAAGGTGTTTCAGGACAACATGGGCAGGTACAGAGTAGGCAGTAAGTAGGGCCAAATCCAGAGAGATGGGATTATCTTTTCTCTGTGTCTTCTCATTCATTCCCTCTTTCTTACTCATTCACACCACCAAATAATTCAAACCCACAAGTATTCACCCCATCCCTCCATCCATGTTCACTTCCATTCATTCTCTCACTTCTTCACTTTCTCTCTCATACATGTAGACCCCCATTCACAAACGTCCATGTACACCCTATGACCGCCTATTCAGTCTTTGACTATATTCATTCTCTGATCCTTATTGTCACACACCTCCAAACCACCCATACATTTCTATAAACATACAAAGAAACACAAGTAGACTGCTTTGCTCTCCTCGCCACCTCAATGCCTTGCTCCCAGTATTGTGCTGTTCTTGGTACTTTGTTAGTCCTTCTTCTGTGCAAACCTCTGTGCCTCCATGCTACTACTACAACACAAAACAACACAGAAATGCTGGCAGAAAGACAATTATCCATATGCTACACCTATTCATGTGCCCAGAGCAGCATAGCAATGATGCAGTCACAGCACTGCAACCTGTGGGTCACAAATGCCTGCTGGCTCTTCTGTTCGTCATCATGACAGTGGCATGAAGATACAGAGAAGATAGGGGTAAGTGAAATACTGCTCCTCTGTGGCATATATAATGGATCAGTGTTTTCTGTAGAATACTCACTTTGGGTTGGGATAAACTGCTGCTCATTCAGAACAGTGCGTTGATGCTGAGTTACTGGTCTCCTTTCCCCAAGCAAGCAAAAAACTGGAGCTCTAGAATACTACAGGAATATATTACAGGTATATATTTCTGCAAATATATACCTACCTAAACACTACAGTTGAAACTACCAGGATATGAGTTCTTTCTTCCCTCATGTTTTGCTCTTACAGCTGTAACCTTATGGTTCTTGGGATTAAAGCCATATAATATCAGGCCAGCAGAACTAGGAAGAAAAGAGCTTCAAAAGGTTTATTTAAAAAAAAAAAATTGGAATTGGCTCAAAACTATTTACAACATATGTTACACTAGCATTTAGCTCTAGTGTGCCATAACTAACATTAAGGCCAGCTCTTTGTGCTGAATAAGCAATGATGTGCTATTCTGTGGATAACAAAAGTATCTGAGATATCCAGCCAGGTGCAATCTTAGGTGCAAGCAAATATGATTATTATATTTAGTAAGACTTTTGACATAATAGTGTTATTGGCAGTTTCGAGCATAAACATATCTGGAGGATTTTTGATCACCGTCTGGACAAAATGTTTGCTTTTGTGCTCCTAAATTCAATGAGAACTGTAAGACTGCCATGAAGAGCAGATGTTTCTGTTCACTTGATTTTTTTGAGAATCCAGAAGAACAATGCATTTTTGTTCTGGTTGAAGCACATCTACTCAAAATACGGAGCAGAAGACTGAACAGGTAAATAAGGGGAACAGAGGAAAAGATCCAGGGGCAGGGAGTTGTATTGGTTTGTTGCAATTAAAACAACAAAGAGTCTGGCAGAGCCTTAAGGACTTAACAGGTTTTCTTTGGCATAAGGATTTGGGGACTTCAGTCTACTGGGGAAAGCGGTTGTTGTATTCATGGTTTTCAGAAGTCATTTGTGAATTGTAAATTTACTAGGATGCTTGCTCTGAACTGGAATAATTATTCTTTTTGCCATGATGTTCCTGTGCAGTAATTGGAAAGTTAGTGGGAAAGTGCCACTATGTTATGTTTACTCTTTAAATGAAAACCTTTAAAGCATATGTTGATTACCTTGAAAGAGGGTATTTGTTTTAATTGTTAATTTCAACTTGCTTTTAAAATTTACATCTCTCTATAAAAATCCTGCCCAAAAGCAGGTGAAAAATCCCATCTGTGATTTCACTTTTCTACCCACCTCCACCTTTGTTCCCCATTTTGAGCTTGGTGAAGAGGAAACAACTGTGCGAAACAGGTTTTTTGAAACTACCATTTCTCACCCACCCCACCAATGAAAAGAGAATGAGTGAGGTTGAAAAGAAACATACACACACATACCAGAAGGATACAACAAACAAACAAACATTCATGTATATAAACAATAAGGCAGGCTCACCCCAGTTTGCACACCCATCAACAATATCCACCCCACCCCCATCCTCAAGAACAATTGGTAAAAAATAGGGGGCTCTTTCATGCTATGCACTTAATAGCCCTCTGATTCCACTTTAACTGCCATAACAACATCCTGTGGAGTCCTGGGATTTACAGTTTAGGGAGAAGTATTTAAAATCCTCTGCCAGAGACCTCTGGAGCCTTCCCAAATCCTGGGACTGCATAGGATGGAACCATGGCAATTAAAGTGGAATAATGGTGCTATAACTGTGTAGTGTGAAAGTGCCCAGAGTCTCTTGAGAGTTCCACTCTCAAGTCTAATGTGATTCTGTCCCTCTGTTGCCTCATTTTCTCTATGTCTCACTTACTTTGTTCTTCCATCTACCATCTTCTTTTCATCCACTCTCTCTCTCTCTCTTTCTCACTTGTAGTTTCCTTTCCTGTGTATGCCTCTGTAGCATAATACTGAACAACAGACTTCTCCTTCTTGCTCCTCTTTTCCTCCTTGCCTATACTGCCTGTCCCACTTGCTGATCCCACACACACCCCAGGATAAAATAATTCAGAAAGGGAAGTCATGCCTGGTGGTGAGAATAAACCAGCCAAACACCACCATTCCATATTGCTTCTCCTCAAATGCTGCCTAAGTAACACCAAATTTTGTTTGGAGAAAAGGTGCTTTGTATTCTGGCTTATCCCCCTACTCCAAATTGTAATTTGACATAATTAATAATAATGCTTGATTTTTTGATCTCTGAAACAGCAGGTGCTTCAGCATGAGGTTTTTATATTGTGAAATCAACCTACTTTGTTCACAAAATTTTATCAGGATTGGAGTTTGGGAAGATTCAGAACACCATGTTCCATTTGTAACCTTCCTGTGTTTTCCACTGAATCTTTCATTTTTTTTTTTTCTTACCCCAGAAACTATATTGAAAGAAAGACAGAATAGGTGTTGAATGCTTTTTAGAACCCTGCCCTCCTTGGTTTGAATAGATTTGCTTCATGGATGGGTTTTGTCTTATTTATTTTTGCTTGCTACTGCATAATATTTTGAATTTCTGAGGAGAACTGTATTTCGTGAAGAAGCAACTATTATATATGACACTTGGCTATTGCCAAATTTATTTTGCGGGGGTGGGGGGCAACTCCTATGCTTTTCATGGATAATTTTGTTTCTGGTATTTCTTGTTTTATTTCTACTTTCAATTCATTGCAGTCTTTAGTTGCTGTTTTACAGCTGTATGGATTTTAATGAGCTTGATGTTAATTTGATGGAATTTGATTTTTAAAAATTCTGTTTTATTGTCTGTTAATCTGAATGGTTAGCAGAAGGCCTAAAAGGCCTTCAAACAAATAAATATGAAATAAACAATACAACATAAAACAGCATGGGCACACATCAAATACAGCCATCCTTCAAAGAACGAAAACTTCTCTTTGTGCACACTCAGTTACAAAACCCATCAAATAGAAATGTTTCCTCTTTCTTGCTCAGAGGATTGAGTTAATACAAAGTGCTTGTTTTACAATCAGGAGTATGGACCTTGGATTTTTTTCCCCTATCATGTCTTGATCCAGATTAATCTCCAAGTTAATCTGCATGAACAAGCGTACCCAGAGGAATACTTACATTTGCTTATTTTTGTGGTAGGGCATAGACTCACCTAGAATGTTAATTTGGGATGAATATCCCCTTTGAGAGTTCAGCAATATTGCCTAGTTTTAAGTGGATTAAAGGAAATGTAGATGGGCAGATTCCTGTGAAAGAACAAAGCTTTATTGCTTCTTTCCTCTTCTCTGTTATCCTTCTTACATTTACACTTCTGCATAAATGGAAATGCTATCCTTCCATTTCTGGACCACTGGGGACAGGTTAACCAAAGAAAGAGGCTGGTATTTTCCCTTTGGTACAAACAATATAGTCCAAATACTCTAAGATTCCATCTGATCTTGGGGGCAAAGTAGGGTCAGCCCTGATCAGTACTGGGATGGGAGACCACCAAGGTGCTATAGGCCGTATTTCAGAGGAAAGAACTGGCAAAATCACCTCAGAATATTCCTTGCCTAAGAAAACCCCATGAAAACTTCATAGGGTTGCCACAAGTTGCCAGGCAACTTGAAGGCACACAAACATACACATCAATATATATATACCTGTGGTCCAGACTGTTTGAAAGCCTGGACTCTCTCACCATATCAGCCTACCTGAGTTTTATAATCTTTGGGGGAAGACTTTCTCTCTGTCCCATCATCCTCCCAGGCCTATCTGCTGAGAACACAGGAGAGAGCCTTCTTGGTGGCTGCTCCCAGGGTGTGGAACTTCCTCCCAAAGAAAGCTGGGCTGACCCCGTCTCTGCTCTCTTCTTACCAGCAGACAAAGACCACAAGAAGGATGTACAATGGGTATACTGTTTTTTAATATGCAATATGTATTTTATGTGTTTTTAATACTTTTAAATTAATGTCTTAAAGGTAATGTTTTAATTGGATTGGTTGTTTAATGCTTTTAAATTTCTGTACTACATACTGTTTTAGTTATTTTGTTTTAATGTATATTGTATATTGGCTTGAACTCTGTTTTGGGAGAAAGGCAGGATACAAATTAAATGAATAAATAAATACATAAATAAATATTTTGGGGCAATCTTGTGGTAGCACTACGGGTTTACATTAATGGTATCCTATGCTCTTCTGGCAGCAACATCAAAAGGAAAAAATAGCAGAGAGGAAACCAGTACCAAAAACTCTCCAGCAAAATCCCTCACCATTCATCAATGATAATTTTTGTCCCAATGATGCCCTCTCACTCGCCATTCACCATTCCAGAGCTTGAAAACATTACTATGAAATATATTGTTGCTGCTTGGGGGAATAGTGAAGGAATTAGTTACTCATTGCTGGTGAACTCATTGTAGTTTAACTTGTTGCCGCTGCTGTCGTCGATAAGGGCCTTCAGGTAGTTTTTGACTTATGGTGACCCTATAGTATGGCTATCTTGGGATTTTCTTGGCAAGATTTCCTGCCGTTGCCTTCCTCTGAAGATGAGAGAGTGTGATTTGCTGGAGATCACTCAATGGGTTTCCATGGCTGAGCAGGGATTTGAATTCTGGCCATTTTTTGTACCTCACCTGGTCGTGGAGACATCCAGTGTGGGTCCTGGCATTGGCTCTGCCAGGAGGGAAGTGTGACAGGAGGGCTCCCCTCCGCACCAGCTGCCTCCATGTTCCAGGAAGTGCCATGGCCACACCTCTTCCTGCTACAGTGCAGCCAGGTACTTTCCCAGGCTGCGCTGTAGCAGGAACTGCAGCCATTGTGCTTCCAAGGCCTCTACAAGGAATAGAAGCAGGGGCGAGCAGGGAGATGGTGGTGGAATTGCCAGTCAGGGAAAACCCGCCAATGATTTGCAGTGTGCCGTACCACCTGGTGATGGGAGAAGGACGGGACCGCGATGATGTTGTACATTAGCACCATCATAGTCCCATCCTTCTCCCATCCCTATGGCAGGTTGGGAGGGTGGAGCAGAAAGGGCCCTGGTCTCCCAACACTCTGTGGTCTCCAACACTCAAACTACTACACCACACTAACTTAACTCATTGGCAATGTATTATTATGATATTGCTTTAAATCTGTCAAAAATGGCCAAATTCCCCCACTTCAAAAACATTTTGATGTAATAAATATATTAACAACTATTAATCATGCAGTTTTAGGTGTAATGAGTAAATGTTACACAGTACTTCCAACTCCACCATTGAACATGTGTCAATAACATAAATGCCATGTTGACATCACTTACACATGCAGGGAACAAATAAGTTGGCTGTCAGGAACAACCTCTCCTACGCAGTTAATGCCATAGATCAAAAGTAATGAACAGACATAAAATCCATGACTCCATGCTACCCCAAGAGCTGTTTGCCTCTTCTGGCATTCTACACACATAAACAAGACAAAACAGATCTCTTTGCAAGAACTGCCATCCTAATTTCATTGTCCCCAGGGGCTGGGAGGAAACATCTGGAGCAGAAAACAAGCATATGAGCTTGGAGAGAAGAGTGACATTATTAAGCTAGTTCAGAGCTCTTTTGGGGAGGACAACTGCAAGAATTGTCCAGCCAGCATGGCCAGTGATTGTGGGGAATCCTGGGAGATGTAATTTTCCCTCATTCTGAGATAGTTTACTCATCATTCCCTTCACTCCAGGCCCTGAAAAATGCAGAGCTGTAAAAGAAACCAGCAACCTCTAACAGTCCTTTGTAGTCCACCAGTCTATAATTCCCAAAGTTTCCAAGAGCATCAGTTTGAAAAAACTTAACACTGATAAAATTTCTAGCAAAGACTGGCCTCATTCAAGAATGCTGAATAGATCTTTACCAGAGAATAATAAACCCTCTAAAAGCTAAATTACCCAGTTTTCTTTCAGAAACGTTTTATTTTCACTGCAGTAAAATATTGACTGTTGTTTTGTGCATGTGTTGTATATACATGCTTGTTTGTGTACAACTGAAATTACTCCAGAAGTACCTTTAATAAACCACTCTACAATTCTTTTTTAAACATTAATACATTGCTGGAATCAGAGACGGAGTCTATTTTACTAAGAGAAGGATTCCATTTTTTAGAGCAGGTGGCCTTTCACAGATGGCATTACAAGAACTGAAAGTTCATAACATAAAAAAGCGGGAATTAGGTGTGCCTTCGTTTTCATTATTTTAACAAAGATAAAAATAGATCTTTTTGTATTTCATGAGAGTTAAGTCTTTACAAGAATCAGCATGGTATAGTGGCTTGAGCATTGGACTACAACTCTGGAGACCATCGTTGGATCCCCACTCAGCCATGGAAATCCACTGGATGACTTTGGGTGCATCCCACACCCCAGCCCCAGAAAACCCCGTGATAGGTTAGCCTTAAGGTTGCAGTAAGTTGGAAATGACATGAAGGCACACAAAAACAACAACAATATGTCTTAACAGTTTATTTCTATTTTAAAGGTTTTGTTCTGTTTAGAGTTCTCTGGGGCATGTCTAAACTTCTGTTTAAGTTGGGGGTGTACTTGAGGACTGAGTGGGTGGTAGACACAATGAGTTCATGTCCTCTTCTTCCCTACCTGCTATGACACCACCACCACCACCACCACAGCCCTTTTGCTCCAGTCCAGGGCTGATAGTGGCTTTCCCATGAGTAGGGCAGTGAATCCACACTGGAGTTTAGTGAAAACTTTAAAGGAGGTGGACAGTACCCTTAAAGTCAGAGTAAAACCCAAACTGGATTCACTGCCCTACTGACCAGCTGCCTCCTCCAAGGTTGGAAATTCCCACCACGGAAGAAAGCCATCACAGAAATCTCTGTGGAAAACCTGTAAGCCCTGATCAGCACTGCCAATGTTCTTGGATGATGGAAGCTATAACTCAAACAACTAGAAGCCACCACACTAAGGAAGGCCAGATTAATCCATATTAGCCAGCCTAAATATCCTGCAGGCATGATATTCCCCGCATGGAAGATAAGCAAGATCAGCTCTGGTTAGTACTGAATGGGAGACCAGCAAGGAATACCAAATACAATAGGAAGGCAATGGTAAACTACCTGTGAGTAATCTTTGCCTAAGAAAACCTTATGAAATTTATGGGGTCACCATAAGTTGACAGGAGATTTGAAGGTACACACACAGTGAGGCATATACATGAAGATATAACAGGACCAAATTGTACTTCACTAAAAATTAAGATCCCCCCAAAAAAGATGTTAACAAAGGCCTCTGTGCCAAATATGCACATGAGCATGCTACATAGAAATAATACAAGCAATCATGTTCTTCCTGAGTTCTTCTAAGCAACATAACACAGAAATATAGTTGTTCCACTATACCTTAATATATTTCCAGTGTGTTACATTGTAATAGTTTTTTCTGGAAATGAGGGGAAATCTCATTTGGCTCCTCTGCAAAAGTATGTCAGCACTAGGTATTAATCTCTCTAAGATGAAAATCAAAGGTTGTCAGCAACTGTCCACTCCATTTATTATGCTAAAGATCAGTTTGCTTCAGTAACATACAGCAATTCACAAGCAGTATGAGCAATAAAATCCTGCCATTTCATTTCAGGAGCTAAGAGATCTTGCAGTTCTCTGGGTTCTCTATAGAGAAATCCCAGATAGAGGTCTCTTTCACGCTGCACAGATACAACACTTTGATGCCACTTTGACTGCTGTGGCTGCATCCTGTGAAATCCTGGGGTTTGTAGTTTGGTGAAGCACTAGACTCTCTGGTAGAAACTTCTAAGCACCTCACAAAACTATAAATCCCAGGATTCTATAGGATGGAGCCAAGGCAGTTCAAGTGATATCGAAGTGCTTTAAATGTGAAAGAGATCTAAAAATGAGGTGCATGTGAAGCATGTAAAAGCTTACTTTAGACTGAGGTGGGGAACCTTTGGCCTCCTGTATGTTTTTGACTACAGCTCTGACATTCACATAACAGACTGTTGTGCTAGATGGGACTGAGGAGTGTTGTAGGCTAAAACAGCTGGAAGATCTTCATTCCTGCATTTGACAACTTGAAAATTACAACATAATAACTGACCTAATTTAGGACTCTTGTACTTCACGTTTAGAAGCACCCCTACCATAACCCCCAACTGTCACAATTTGGAGGGACAGTCTTGATTAATCCTCTGGTGCCCCACTTTTTCAGCTGCTTTTATAATGCCCCAGTTTACATCTTCTCCTCACACTCCCCCTTTTGCCCTCAGCTTACTTAAATTGCTGGAAACTGAGTTCAAAGTGCAAAAGTACTTTTTACTGGATTAATTCAGCAGGGGAAAGAGAAGAGGAAGAGTGGAATGTTGTCCTTCCCAGCAGGCTTAGCCAAAAGCAAACTGCTGCAGCCTCTCCTAGCCTGTGTGTTCTTCCTCACAAATACCTTTTGTTTTATGTAGAGTATTATGTATATATGTTGCCAGAGCAGGATGTATATCCATGCAATCATGTATTCCTGTTGAGGATGATGATGAGAAAAAGACACCATTACCACTACCTTGCTTTTGAAATTGCTTGGGCTACCTTATTTAGATTTTTAATGTTGCAATAGTTTTATCCACACTTACCTGAGAAGATTAGTTTCTTGGTATTGGTGGGGTGAGAAAAGGCTGTAGGGGAAGCTGAGTTGAAGGACTGCCTGGTCTAGAGGGCAAGTGAGTCAGGAGGTATAGCAAGGCAAGATGGGATACGTCTACCCTCTTAAAGAGAATTAAGGTGAAAATCAATCATTGGAACAGTGGTGTGAACAGCTCACAGCACCTCATTGTGGAATGAAGGGTAATGTCCCCAAAACATGGGCCATCAGTATTCTGAAAAGTGAACACAGAATTAAATAGATTTAAATATGGATTTAAATGGGAGGAGAGTTTCTTAGAACAAAGAGGAATGTGACACTTCAAAGCCAGCTATCTGGATTCTCTCTGAGAGTAGCAATAGATTTTATTTGGCACACTTTGGTGAATTACAATGACATTAAGTTAGACTTGCCCAGAACAACTCTCTTTTTTTGGAGTGGAGATCAGAATTTACTATCAACTGCACAACAACCAAAGTGTCTCCCAAAATCCACCTCTTCTCAGCTGCAGCCCTTGATCCTGGCCTTTCCTGGGGAACAGGTAGAGCAATAGTCAAGCATGCAGCGATTTTCCTATAGCTGGATGCAGAACAATGGCATCACCTGCAGGGACCTCCAGAGAATGCCCAAAGGCCCATGTGGATGCCTGTTGCTGGATATCCAGCTATTACAAAAATAACTGAGACTTTGACTCTTACTCCACTATGCCTCAATATAACATGGCATCCTGGTGGAATTCCAGCATTGCCATTGCCAGGATGGGATTGGAGCCTGAATGCTCCCCACCGCACCCAATCAGCTGCCATGGATGGGTAGCATCAGGCACACTGTTCTTCCTTTCACAGTAAAGCGGCAATGGCAGGTCCATTTCCCCACCTCTTCCCTGACCCACGACTCATAATTGGTCAGTTCCTATGCTGTACTGCAGAAGGAAGCACTACCACATACAGGTAGCTGATGGGATCATTGCGGGAAAGGGGGCCATTACTGGATTTTTTCCAGTAATGAAAAGGGGTGCATTTCCCACAGATGGAAACGCGACAGCTCCGATGACATTGTGCAATGGCTCATGTCCTGGACTTGGAGCAGCGTGTTGCTCTGCCAGGATGATAACGTTGTGCAGTAAGAGTCCTTGTCTTATGTTCCCCCCACTCTCCACCAACCAGGAAATGACTAACTTTGAGGGGTTCCAACTGCATAAAGGTGGCTAGAGAGGACTAGATGGGAAATGAGCATAGGTTTGTCTGATAGATACATCTCATAATGCAGGATCAGAGCTATCATTACAATTTTCAGATAGCAAGTGAAAAGTAACATCTGAATAATGCTACGGCTAAAGCGTAAAATCCCCTCAAGACCTGGAAAGCTATTAAACTCTGATTTAATACCAGAGCTCCCAAGTCCTTGGTTGCCACAGGTCACAATGAATCTTGTTGGAACTGTGAATCAGCATGATTGCAAAATAAAGTGGTTAGCAAAAAACATGCACATTAGTAGGAAAAGGATATGTAGTTTAAATATTATTAATATAGTCAGAGTCAGGAATTTTTTAAAATTTAACAGAATATCAGAGAATGCCAGATAATACTGACTAGGAAAACTGAGTATATTCTTTAAGAGGATCTGTCTCTTGAGTTCCATTTTTTAAATGTCAGCAATAGTACCGCATTACAAATCTCCATAGTCTGTGTGTACCTCCCTCTGTCCCTAATCCAACTGCTTGCGCGCTTGCTCATTGTTGCTTGCTTATTCTGGCTTTCTCCCAATACGGGGATCTAGTAATATTTTAGTTATATTCAGAAGGTCAGTGATCTACCCTAGGTCCTATATCTCTCCTGATTCTGGTGGATTAGTTTTCATTAAATTAACTGGCTTCCTAAGGAGGTGTAGCAGCAGTAGTAATGTAGTAGTAGTAGTAACAGTTATGTTTTGCTTGGGTAT
The DNA here is from genome assembly GCA_948474755.1 of Ctenosaura bakeri. Taxonomy (NCBI): domain Eukaryota; kingdom Metazoa; phylum Chordata; class Lepidosauria; order Squamata; family Iguanidae; genus Ctenosaura; species Ctenosaura bakeri. The sequence goes on along the minus strand of CAOLHI010000267.1, from coordinate 6,467 downwards.
TGTTATGCAATCCACATTTTCCAAAGTGGTGAGAGGTTCCAAAGATGTGAGGGAAGCACTACCTGAGCACTCAAGAGTTCTTCACATTTTTTCAGTCTTCAGTTTATTGACAGATATATGAGCAGAGCATAAGTGGAATCAAGAAACATAGGCCATTTCTGCACAGGCTAATAGAAACGGTGCAGAGCGTCCTCCAGGGAGGACGTCTGCACCTGGGAGCAGACTGGGTCGGACCTATTTAACGTAGATCCTCACCTCAGCCCACTCCAGAACGACCCCAAGTGGTCGTCAAGCGTGCTTTTGAAAGACCACTTAAAACAGGTCTTTCAAAAGCACAGAGCGCACCATTCCATTCCCGCTCTCTGGTGCAGATTTGCAGGCTTGCACCAGTGTGAGCCTGCAATCTGCTGGGGGTGGGCTTTAGGCTGGCAAGCTTCAGCGGTTGGTCGAGACCCTCAACCAACCGGAAGCTGCCGTTTTCATCCCCAGAGCAGTGCGGAACGACGAGCACACATTGCTCCGGAGCAGCGCGGACCGGACCAGGGCGCCAAGAAGTCAGGTAAGTAGCGGCACAGGCAATTCCTTCGTCCCGTGCGGAAATGGCCATATACACTCTTACCAGCAGCAAATCTGTTACCTCACATGCTGTCTCCAGTGGGAGATGCCTTACACCAGTGGTTCTCAATCTTTGGACCTCCAGATGGTTTGGACTACAACCTCCAACTGTTTTGGAGTTCAGTTTTCAGAAGTCCAGCCAGGATGGTCAAAGTTCAGGAATTCTGGGAGCTGAAGTCCCAAACATTTGGAGAACCAAAGGCTGAGAACTATTGCCCTGCACAGTAGGGTTAGCTAAGTCTCAGCACCCTTTCTTCACCAGTGTTTGTCTTTTTTTAAGAATATTTTTATTAATATTTTACATTCATAAAAATAGAGTGGATATACATCATTATCGGATATATCCCACTCCCCTCCCCCACTTCCATATTTTTGCTCTCCAATTGAATCTATTTTGTTTATATTTACAAAAGAGAAGAATGGTTACATTCATTTCTTTCCTGAATTTGTTGTACATTTATGTTTTAATCCAATCCGAAACTTGTTTCCATTCCCTTTCAAAGTTCTGGATAGGTTTGTTTTTCAAAGAAAATGCTAGTTTTTCTGTCTCTACCATATCCAGAAACTTTAAGTTCCACTCTTCTAAATCAATATCTTTCTTCTTTCCAATATTGAGCATATGTCAACCTTGCTGCTGTTATCAGATATAACAATATCTTCTGGTGACTTCTTATCTCCCTTTGTTGCCCTAACATATTCAACAAATAAAATTCCGGCATCATTTCAAAATTCACTTTATGAATTCTTTGAATTTCATCATGTATCCCCTTCCAAGATTTTTTTGCCCTCCTACAAGTCTGTCACATATGAAAAAAGTCCCAACCTTTTCATCACATTTCCAATACATCACATTCCCATTTTTGTATATATTTTGTAATCTTTCTGGGGGCATGTATCATCTATGAAGCATTTTATAAAAATTTTCTCTTAAGTTTAAGTTTGGTGTAAATTTTATATCAATTTTCCATGCTTTCTCCCAAGCTTCTAGTTCAATTGGATGTCCCACATTCTTGGCCCATCTGACCATCGTATCTTTGATTACATCTGGTTCCATTTCTCTTTTCAACAATAGTTTGTAAAGTTAAGAAATTTTCTTCTTTTGATTTCTCTTCATCAGTAAATCTAATTCATTCTCTTTTCTCTCAAATCAATACAATTTTTGATCCATTTTGAATCTTTCTTTGAGTTGTCGCCATGGGAACCAGTTTAACTCATGTCCATCAGCCTTTAATTCTTCTGCTGTTCGCATTCTTCGTTTATCCCCCTTCCATTTCAATATATCTTGATATGTTAGTAGGTTTCCTTGTTTTGTTGGGGCAATTTTATATGCTTCTTGAGGTGAGGTCCATATCGGAAGTTTTGTATAGTATCTCCGCTTTATTTGTAGCCAAACCTTTAACAATGTCTTCTGGATGCAATGGTTGTTAAACTTTTTATTCACCGCTAATCTGTCATAGCATAAATATCCATGCCATCCAAATCTGTTATTTGTTTCTTCCAATTCTTTTATAGTTGTTTTCTCTAATCGAATCCAGTCTTTGATCCAATCAAAACAACAGGTGTAATAATACATTTTCAATGATGGTAAGTCAAATCCTCCTCTCTCTTTTGCATCCTGTAGTGTTTTGAATCTTATTCTTGGCTTTTTCCTTTGCCAGATAAATTTTGAAGATCCTTTTCCCATTCGTTGAATACCTTCTCTCTTATTGGTAAATTCTGAAAGAGGAACATGAGTTTGGGCAATAAAGACATTTTAAAGGCATTTATTTTTCCCAGAAGAGATAAATTTAAATTATTCCATTTCTCTATATCATTTTTAATCTCTTTCCATGTCTTCAGATAGTTGTTGTCAAATAGTTCTTGGTTCTTTTTCGTTATAATAATTCCTAAATTTTGTTTTCTTAGTTAATTGACATCCAGATCTTCTCTCCAAATTGGCTTGCTCTTTTTTAGTCATATTCAGTGTCATCATCATTTTCTTTTCCTTGTTTATCTTGTATCCTGCCACTTGTCCATATCTCTGCAAAGTTTCCATCAATGCTTGAATTGATTCTTGTGGATCCTCCAAAAATATAATTACATCATCTGCGAAAGCTTTTAATTTCAATTCCTTTTTCCTTATTTTCAAGCCTCTTATCTGTGAATCCTCATTTATTATATTCAACAATACTTCCAAAACAGCTATAAATAATAATGGTGATAACGGGCACCCTTGCCATACCCCTTTGTTAATTGCAAAGCTTGTCAAAATATCTCCGTTAATTATTAGCTTCACAGATTGTTCTTGATAAATCATCTCAATCCACAGTTAACTTTTCTTTATAGTTTTGTTCCATAATTAAGTCCCAAATCTTTTCCCTGGTGAAGTAAACCACAATATTTCAAGGTAAGTCTTTCCATTTTGCCACTGTCAATTCAATTCTGAAGACCTTATCTATTTCATATTCAAATCTCCCTCTTCTTTGACCTATATATGGTGCCAAAATATCTGTAACTCTTTGGTGTAGATTTTCCTCTTTTTGTTCAGGGAGACCTCTTAACTTCACCAGTGTTTTTCATACGTCTCCCTTGCGTTAGGGGTGAGATGGGCAATGGTGAGTTGCCACATATTTCTGGGCTGCAGATCCCATAATCCTTCACCATTGACTATGCTGGCCAGGGCTGATGGAAATTGCAAGTAGGCCAACACATTTGGTGAGCTGAAGGCCATTTCCGCATTAGACTGTTATAGCACTGTTATTCCACTTTCAATACCCTGTGGAATCCTGGGATTTAGTCTAGTGCAGAAATGGCCACAGTTGCCTGCTCCTGTCTTACATCAATCACCTCCCTTTAACTGCCAGGGAGAAAGGATTATATTACCTTCTCAGTTCTGAATGCTCTCGCATTGAAACATCTACCAACCATCTGAAGCTACTAAGAAGCTATATCCCTATAGCCCTAACCCATATTTCATGGTACCACCAACACTAGTTCCCTTGAGCAGCTGCCCAGGCCCAGCAGCAGAACATATATTGAGCCCCTCAGGTTTCTGGCAGCTTTAAGCCACCATCTAAAATTTCTCACAGTACCTCAGAGTTCCTGACATAGCACCATTCTGGGACATTCTTGGAGGGGAAGGGAGCAGTAGCAACCAGCAATAAACTAATCTCACCAGGCAGCAGCTACAAGCCAACGTAGCTCCATTGGGAACCAGGGCTGCTAATATAGAGATAGATTAATCCATAGCATCCCAAACCCCACTGATTATAGACATAATTTTATGGCAGCTACCTCCAATGCAGCACCTTCCAGGTGTCTTGTGTTGCAACCATCATCAACCTTGGCCATTGGCCATGGGGGCTAATTGGAATTGTAGTATCAGTCATCTGGCATGTGCCACACTAGAGAAGGCTGTTTTATGGCAAAACATCCTTTAAAAAGCCAAAATAGAATCCTGGACTTTGACTTGCTTGAAACTTCCTTGGTTATTGCTCCTTTTTCCCTCTGCAAGCTGTTCTTCTCTGTCTGCAATTAAGAGTGTGATTAGCAGACACTGAAGAACCTCTCAATGTTTGTGGACGGGAAGGGAGCAGTAAGTTTTGCTTTTTGAATAGGCCATAAAGTCAATGGTTGCTGGCCTTTTTAGCGTTTGAAAAGAGAACAGCTTAAATCATGAGCAACAGAAAAGTTGTATCGGGGACCTAGCACACATTAGACAAATGGGTTTATTTTGTTTTGCCTTGTGTTTCTTCCCATGTAGAAAGGTTTTGTGAAGCAAGAGAGTAGCATTCAGAAAAATTAAGCACGTTTCACTCATAAAATGCCTAAGGATGAATGGATCTCTCTATCCCTTTTCCACGTATATGTGATTTTTTATTTTTAAATAAAATTGTACCAACATTCTTAAATAAACATGTATTGCAGTAATATTTGAGCTTGTTTACATACACTTTTATCAATGTATTTTGTTTTAATACATTTCTGAATATATTTTATTTTAAAGTTTGTATTGTTGCATGCATTATGGTACACTTTTTTAAAGAAAAGAACAGTACTGCAAAATTTGGAAAAGTGCAAAATTCAAAGGGTAGCTACATTCTCATCTACACATTAGTTCACGTGGTACAAATCATATTGACCACTGTAACAAAATCAGAGCTCACAGAGCTGAAACACTTGAACTTACTGATTAGTAGGGATGATGGTATCAGCTGCCACATCCCTTGGACATCTCTGCTTTCTTTGAGTTTAGTTTCAGTCCTGCTAGAGATGAAAATTGCCATAAATTGTTTCTTGACTTTAAGTGCATTTTTGGACTCTCCTTGCACAAGTGTTTATGGGAATTATCATAAGGAGCACGGGCATTCCAAAGTTTAAACTAGTCAGTTTGCATCAGAGTTCACAAAGAATCAGTTCTTCAAACAACTCTTTAGATGAAAGACTGCAGGAATACTGTGGTGATATATTCTCTTAATACTGAATATGTTATAAAGACCAATAAGAAGTCTAGCATACAAAGGGCTTTTTCGCACTTTGGGAAGAAAATGGGGCAGTCTGTTACTCACTGGACTGGCGCGCTCCATCCGACAATCCACACTGATCCAGAGCAGTGCGCGCCCGCGCTACACACTGCTCTGGGGACGAAAATGGAGGCTTCCAGTTGGTGGAGGCTCTCCACCAACCGGAGAAGCTCGCCAGCTGGAAGCCCGCCCCCGGAAGATCTGCAACCTCGCGCTGGTGTGAGCCTGCAGATCTACACAGGGAGCACAGCAACGGACTGGGGCGCACCGGGCTATTGAAAGACCTGTTTTAAGCGGTCTTTCAATAGCACGGCGAACCACCAGTTCTGGTCGTTCCGGAGCGGGCTGAAGTCCAAAACTACAGAAAGTAGTCCGGACCCAGTTCGCCCCCAAGTGCAAACGTCCTCGCTGGAGGACGCGCTGCTCCATTTTAAAAACAAAATGCGGAAAAGGCCAAAGAGAAATTTCAGTCTTGGCCTGTAATTTAAAGGAAAGTAAGCAGCCTAATAGGACAATGAAACTAATTATGGTTCTCTTTGCTATCAGATGCACTACTGGAACTTGAAAGACTATTTTTTTAAAAAAAGCAACAATCATGCCACTAAGGAGCACTGCTTCAAAATTCTTAGTATATTTCATTTGGTTGTGAACAGTGCTATTATATCCCTTATTTAGAAAATATAATTTATGCTTCTTCCCTCCAAATATACTTTTCACTGCATTTTTCTATTTGAAAAGAAGACAGAACACTGTTCATTTTCAGTCCTTGAGACAGTCATATCACACTGTGTTCTGATAATCATAGAGGAAACATGGGCAGTATATGATGCTGGACACCTGCTGGCATGAGAGAAGAATCCAGTGAAATTTGTGGTAGGGGACTCATCTCCCCTTCCTCCTGCAGCCCCTTCCGCACTCTAAAAAACTATATTGGAAGGCTGGGAAATCCTCTGAAGTCAATTCTGGTTTACATTATAAGCAAATGTATTTTAATCTATTTTAAATATTTTAATAGCTTGCTAATTTCATTTTTTAAAAACAATTTTGTACTCTATGTTGTTTTAACTGCCTTTGTTTTAGACTTACACTATAAGCCAGCTTGGGTCCCATACCTAGAGATATGTGGAATATAAATTAATCAATACTTCTTTAAATATTTGGTAAAATGTGTAGCATGGTAGTCATTTTTGTACACAAGTAGTAATTAATTACAAGAAGTAATTAACTCCCCCTGCCCCACAATTATTTCATTATCCCAAATTGTTTCTCCCTCTTTCTCCCATGCAGTTTCAATCAAACGGACAGGAAGCAGGAGCATAGTTCAGTCATGATGAACATGTTTTGCATGTA